>JAUMJJ010000242.1:1200000-1942806 GCA_033556795.1 Tapera naevia
ACAGCACTCCATGTACTGCCGAATATAAGATCTGTAAAGCATGAATGACCTTTTTTGGGGTGGGAGGGAGTTTGCAGTTGACCATACCTGTCAGAAAAGGACAATGATTGCACTTGCGTTGAGTTTCTGTAGATGGATTTCTTGCCCTACGTCTTATACTACTGATTGACTCTGGAATAGGAGACCATTAATAGAGTAAAAAGAGTGTATCTATCTATCTGCTTTTCCATCTGGCCCACTCATATTGTCTTTTCTGTGTGTGTGAAATGGTCCTAAAGGCACATATCTGTAGTCTGTGTCAGCAGGAGCACTGGATGTGTCTCTGTCGTGGTCCCAGCTGCTGCCTGCTGCCCTCAGCGCTGCCGCTTTCCTTGCAGAACCCTATCCCAATCTCAGTTCTGCTCACTAAAACCCCAGTGGGCTTCTCAGTCACTTTTTGCAGCTAGGGCAGTAAAAATAATTGTATTGTCTCTTGTATTCCGAGATGTTTTATTTATTTCCTTAAGAGATGGTGCCATTTGTGTCTCTTTTGAAACTATCACAGTTTAGCTTTTACATGCACTACCTCTTTGTTTGCCAAAGTTGATTTCTGTGTATTTAATGAATTAAAGTGTGCCTTTAAATCAGAGTTTTATAGCTTTTTTCCATTGTCTTTGTGAAGGAAAAAAGGCATGTGTATTTCTGGCTCTTTGATGTAGTCCTGGAAAGACTACAGTGGGTTTGTTGGAATGGAAAAGTGAAGATTTCTATAGCAAAAGCATCCCCTGTATTGAATTTGTTGGCCTGTTGACAGCAGGTACCTAATTAAAGGAACTGCTGAGGGATCAGTGGTTCCAATCTCCTGTCAGGAGCGCAGAATACATTCCTTAGGACACTTGATTCATCTTAGGTCTTGATGTCAGTTCTGGAGATGATTTTGTTGCTGTTCAGGATAGAAAGGGCTCTGTGTGGATCTTGGTACCTTGCTTTTTTATACTTGGAAATCCTCTGTCCCGCATATAGTGTTTCAGATCCCTGTGTGCAGACTGCAATGCTAAATCCAGTTCTGTAGTGCTACGTTTAGCATCAGAGATCTGTTGAGAAACAGAAGCCTTTCCCTGTCTGACTCCTTCCTCTTTTCCTGCTGAAGGAAGACCAAACCAGCAGAGTTTGGTCCAGGAATGGGTGTGCTGGCAGTGGTGGGAGCTGTGGCCTCTCCTTAGGTAGATGCTTGCATAAGGAAGTGTTTTAGTCCAGATGGTTCCTCCAGGAGCTCCCAGCTTGGAATTTGCCAGGAATTGAGAGTCAGATGTGCATCAATAGCTGTGATGTGAAATACCTACTTGCTATTTCTAATTAAAACAAACAGCTTTGTTAGGGTAGGTTTTGGCTTTGTGAATCTCTGAGTTTATCAACAACTTATAAGAACATCATTCCCTAGGACAACCAAAGATCCTCACTGCTGGTGGTCAGGGCAGCATTTAAACTGTTCTGGTTTGTCTGTGGTACACTGGCAGTGCTCTCTGCTGTCATGGTCAGATGGTCCAGATAACAGAACTATTTGGGGCATTATAGGCGTTTTGGGACAATCCCAGCAGTTAAATGGTCAGAGTTCATAATGGTCTCTGGTTATTAAAAAGGGGGGTTGGCTGCAGAGGATGACGCGCTGTTCGTTGCCTGGCTGGAACCTGATCTGAGAATTGTTTGTAAACATTGTGATAATACCCTGGGAACTGCCTGTGTTGGTCACTCACTGGCACGATTATGCAAGGCATTGTCAATGTTCTGCCAGATGCTGAAATGCACTTAATGCTGAACTGAAATAACTGTAAAAAATGGCCTATTTTTACACTTTTCTGGATGTAAAGGCTAGCGATGACTTGCAATACTACAAATAAAAATGTTAAATTATTTAGCAGTCAGTGTTTGTCTTTCATTCATCGTGTGGCGAGCAGCTCTTTTCCCATTAAGATGATTTTTCATGTGCCAAGCTGGCAGCAGGTGGCAACTGTTGGGACCAAAGTTTGCAGTTTGTGCACAGAGTCACTTAACAGTACCATAGGAATGTGGTTGTGGGAAGTGATTGTGTCCTTGTGCTCGGCACTGGTGAGGCTGTACCTTGATTCCTGTGTTGAGTTTTGGGCCCCTCACCACAAGAAGGACATTGAGGGGCTGGAGCGTGTCCAGAGAAGGGCGATGAAGCTGGTAGAGGGGTTGGAGAAGTCTTCTGAGAGGCAGCTGAGGGGCCTGGAGAAAAGGAGGCTGAGGGGAGACCTCATCCCTGTCTACAACTGCCTGAAAGGAGGTTGTAGTGAGGTGGGTGCTGGGCTGTTCTCCAAAATGTAAAGCGATAGGACAAGAGGAAATGGCCTCAAGTTGCACCAGGGGAGGTTTAGATTAGACATCAGACTTCTCTTCTTCCCAGAGCAGTGGTGGCTGCCCCATCCCTGGAGGTGTTCAAGGCCAGGCTGGATGGGGCTTCAAGCCCCCTGATCCAGTGGGAGGTGTCCCTGCCCATGGCAGGGGGGTCAGAACTGAATGGGCTTTGAGGACCCTTCCGACCCAAACCATTCTATTATTCTAAATTAATTTGTTCTAATTGTCATGAGTTCTGTGCCATTTTTTTCTAAGCCTCAGTCCCACATGAGTGATTTCATTTTAGACTTTGGAACTGGTAATTAAAGAGTCGTGAACACGTCGACTTGGCTGTGTGCAATAAAAATGTGTTGTTGCCATCTACTGGTAAAACAAGTGATGTTCTCACAGTGGGAGCGACAGCGTGGGCACAGCGTTACCTGCTCTAGAGTTACATCGTGTGAGGGGTCTGTGGCTGGTAGGAACCTCAGTGTTACTCTCAAAACCAGTGTAAATGCTCACTGTGAGTATGGGGGTGGTGAAAACGAAGCTGGGGGTTGAAATGAAGACGCTTGCAGCAATTGGATGTTGTCTGGCAGGGATCGATGCCACCTGTCTACCTGAGACAGAGCCCAATACCAAGCAGCACGCAATTTTATTTAAAAGGAGAAAAAAATAGCTGAGTCAGTAACAGGTTCAGGCAAACAAAGCACATGGAATAGAGCTGGTCGGAAGGTTGGGTGGCTGGGCTCTCACACGGGCCCTGGGCTGGCTGGAGTTGAAGAATCTGAGTGAGGTGTTTGAAGTGATGCTTCGCTCTCTCTGTATGCACCTCTCCTAGATGAATGGGGTGCTGAGTGTCCTCCTGTTGTGCAGGATGTTCACCTGTGGGTGTAATTCAGGTGAGAGAACGTACCGTACGTGTTTGTGAGGCGAGGCCGTGCTTTTGATGGTGTTTGTTTTTAAGGACTTTGGGGGTGGGGGAATTGAAGGTTTCCATTATGGTTGCTTTTCCCCCTACATCATAACCGATTTCAAATGGTGCTAGACAAAAACTGAGACTCTGAACACCAAGAGAAATCGGTCAGCCTGTGTAAGAGACATTTTCCTGGCTCAGAGAAGGATCCTCTTGTAGATGACAGCTAAAGACGACTGTGGTCTGATCGAATGCTTCCTCCACACAGCGATCGTCTTTGTGGTGTAATGACATGTTGGGCAAGAGGGAGGTCAAGCAAAAATCATCCAGCTTCATTTTACTGCTTTGGATGCCAAGTTATAGAGCTTGTCTGGAACATCTCTAGAAGCTAACAGCAACACACTTGTAGTTCTAGGAAAAGGAGTTGGTTCTATGTGACATCCTCATCACTGCTGAAGGCATTTACGCCAGGATCAAATTGTTGGAGGAAATTTCTGTCTGTGCAGAGCAAGTCTCTGAGAGCTATGGAATGATGGAGCTGTGGTGATAGAGTTGTCAAGCGCAGTATGGAAATGCATTTACTCTAAGTAAATTAAATATTAGGATCCTACTGATTGTATAATAAGGGTGCTCTGCCTGTGGAAGCGCTTCGTTGGTTTTCATGCAGCTTTCGGATCACTTAACTCTGGACAAGTTTAACTCAACATCCATTGTTTATTAAGTAGAAATACATTTGAAGGAGGCTGTTCCTGTAGTGGCCCTAGCTTGAGAGGGTGGATACAGTGGTTGTAGAAGTGTCTAGAAATCAGGTGATATTACAAAGTGGGTGGCTGGCAGAAAAATAACCTTTGGGAAAAGGCCTGGGTTAAGGAGCAGAGGCTGGCGGTGAAGTTAGCAGCTGCTTGATCTCCTCCCACGCTGTAATTCTTGCTCCTAGAACACTGATTTCAAATGGTGCTAGATACAAAGTGGGAAAATCTAAGCCACCATGTGAAACCAGCTTCCAGAGGAAGACACATCTGGTGCACAGCTGCAAACTGAGAGAGAAAATCCTTCATCTCCACCGTACCTAGAGAAAAAGTCAGTTATTTAGTTGTATTAGAGAGTAAGACAGCTGACGTTGGGTCAGTTATTTTATTGTGTTTGGCATCTTGTGAAGGGTCGAGGCTGATGAAGGAGGAATGAAATGGGTGATGAAGAAACCCACCACTCGGTGTCTGTAGTTCTAAGGTGGAATAGACTGAAGCTCTTACCAGCAAACAGTGACCATGTCTGACTTCTTTGTGGTGCAGAGTGTGGTGCTGGTGGGGTGAGGGGGGCAAGGAACACTTGTTGTAAAGGAACACTTTTTCATGCCCCTGCAGATAGAACCAGACTATGACCATTATTCTAAGGCATTCTGGCTTTCCACCCCTTACTGATCTGGGCATCATCAGAGGTTGGGTGCTTACTGTGACTGAGAAAGGAAAGGTGACAGTCATGATGGACCTTCCCTTGTCAGCTGTACCCATAGATAGGGAGCTTAAGAGCAAGAAACTTGCTTTGTAAGCAAGGAGCTGCAGAGTTTTGAGAGATGAATTTTAAATTCTGGAGGGACAATGAAAATAAATTGGGTGGAATCTGCTTTGAGCGTGGGTCAGTACGAGACTTAAAAAGGGAGCACTGGCAAATCCAGCTGTCAGTGGTTGAACCAAGGTTATTGAGGAAGTGGGAAAGCATGAAAATGAGCAGCTCTTGGTTATTGGGAATGGAATCAGTCTGAGTAGGGCTGTAGTGCAGAGTAACCTACAGCATATCTCAGTAAATGGGGTGGTTTGAAACCTCTGAATGACTACATGCATCCATAATTCAGGAATGATCAAACCCTGGCCACCGTGTCTAACCTGTGCTGGTGTAGGAGGTGATGGTTTAAGCTGGAAGAGAGCGATTGAGATGAGATCTTAAGGAGAAATCTTTTCCTGTGAGGGTGGGGAGGCCCTGGCCCAGGTTGGCTGATGGCTGCCCCATCCCTGGAGGTGTCCAAGGCCAGGTTGGATGGGGCTTGGAGGCCCCTGATCCAGTGGAAGGTGTTCCTGCCTGTGGGAACTGGATGGGCTTTGAGGTTGCTTCCAACGCAAACCATTCTATAACTCTATGATATAAAATGGAATAAAGTGTGGCAGAAGTGGGGTTGGGAGCTGCCCTTAATGATGCCCTGGGTTTTGGCAACTCTTTGCATTAGTTTGGTAACCAGATCTCAGAATCTGCTTCAGTGCCTGTGCCCTGATGTGCACACCTGGAGGCAGCAGAGGAGAAGCTCAGAGAAAAAGAGCACGTCCTTCCGAGAACGGGGGCTGGAGGAAGGGGAAAGAACTGGACCAGATTACTGCGTCTGGATATTTACTGTAGTTTCTAAATCCATTATCTGGGGCAACAGGGTGAAAGACAAGTGGAAAGCAGGTTCCCTCCCCAGTGTCTGTCTCGCTGGCACAGTTCTTTGTGAGGCTCCAGCATGAGATTTACTACTGACAAGCTGGACTGGGAGTTCTGCTGCCAAGGGGTCAGTGCAGTGCAGAGAAGGTTCTGCAGCAGCATTGTTTAGAAACATGCACAAAGGGTGGGTCACTTTGGTTTTCTCTTGACTCAGTGGTAAGCATGGGCCTAGCACTAAAAAGAAATCTTTATTAGGGTTTTTAAAGATGGTTTTTGGAAATGTCACTTATGTTTGTGCTGCTGAAAATGGGAGCTTCTCCAGAGGTTTGGGACTTAGAGCCTGAACCCCTCTGCGTACCTTCTCCAAAGGAGACTGACCTTTCCAGAAATGTCATGCAGTGGTTAAAGACCAGTGCCTCATTGATTATTTATAGTGTGATAAACCCAGCTTTCCCTTCAGCATCATTAAGATGCTGCTGCCCCTCCTCCAGGCCACGTGAAGATGGTCCTGTGGCCTTCATGAGCTCCCCAGCAACCCAGAGGTCTCAGTCCTTCCTGCCAGACTAACAGGTACGGCTGTTATGAAGGATGCTGTTCTTCCCAAAGCTGACGTGGTGCTGGGGCTTGCAGCAAGGGTGGGGAGGAGGGCAAGGACAGCAGTTTGAGACACTGCGGTCTCAACAACGCACGTGCAGGAACACAAACCGGTGTTTGTCTTGAGTGTTTGCTGGGTGTGTGCTGAGAGTACATAGGGACACTGTGTGTGTGTGGAGACCAGCAAATACTGCTGGCTAGAGCCAGTTTGGTCAAAGTGTTCTGGAGTTGTTGATAAATAATGGCAGAAAAAGTTCAATATTCTTATAGCACCACTGCCCTGTAGCTTCTTTCAGAGGAACAGAGAATCATGGAATGGTTTGGGTTGGAAGGGACCTCAAAGCCCATCCAGTTCCACCCCCTGCCATGGGCAGGGACACCTCCCACTGGATCAGGGGGCTCAAAGCCCCATCCAGCCTGGCCTTGAACACCTCCAGGGATGGGGCAGCCACCACTGCTCTGGGCAACCTGGGCCAGGGACTCCCCACCCTCATAGGAAAACATTTCTCCCAAAGATCTCCTCTCAGTCTCCCCTCTTTCAGCTGAAAACACTTCCCCCTCCTCCTGTCCCTGCACTCCCTGATCAAGAGCGCCTCCCCAGCTTTCCTGGAGCCCCTTTCAGTCCTGGGAGGCTGCTCTAAGGTCTCCCCAGAGCCTTCTCATCTCCAGGCTGAACAGCCCCAACTCTCTCAGCCTGTCCTTGTATGGGAGGTGCTCCAGCCCTTGGATCATCTCTGTGGCCTCCTCTGGACTCGCTCCAAACAGATCCATGTCCTTCCTGTGACTTCTACACAAGATAAAGGCAAACAGGGAAGAAATCCCTTCCTCCTCTCATGACAGGCAACTTCCTCCCTTGCCTCCAGTCTGCAGGAACAAGGCAAGCCTCAATATCACAGGCATGATTTTTACAACATACCAGTTATACATTAAGGCACTTCTGGAGCTCCCACAGTAGGCAAAACATATCTCTGCATCACAAATCTCTTCCTCCATTTTCAAATCCCAGAGTGAAACTCCTGGTTCATCAGAGCCTGGTCTCCCTTGGAAAAAAACCTTCCCATTTTACATGCTGAGAATCCAAGCTCCCTGCATCCTCCTGGGAGAGGAGGAGTGAGTCAGAGCAGGGCCAGGTGCGGGCCAGAGGGGTGTGACAGCACAAGTGGTGACCTGCAAGGGGAACTGAAACGAGGGAACTTCTAAGGTTTCCAGAAAGCTTCCTCAGCCCGGGGGGAGCGTGTAACTGCATCTGTTTGTTGTGTGGCTCTGGTGCTGCGTGGGTCAGGTATGGACAAATGTGCCCTAACTTGCAGTCCGAGCTGCTCGTGGGCGTGCAGCGCTTTCCGTGTCGGCAGCGACACTGTCCGAGGCTCAGTGAGGGCAGAGTGGATGCTGCTTTGCTGAGTGAAGCTGATGCTTGTGACTAGAGGATGGCTCTAGAGATGCTATTGTGGGCAGCAAAACCACGTACGTGTGAGTTTAAAGCCTAATGGGGATTTTTTTTTTTCCTTGCTTAGGACCAGAATCAGAACTCCAGATCGCATTTTTGAGTTGCAAGTAGCCTGTTCCTTTAGCCCTACAATTGCAATATAAATAAGTTAAAAGCCAGGCAGTCTGGGTCTGCAGCCCTTGTGCTGTCTGCCCTCCGTCCCCAAACACAGACTGAACACTGGACTGAGGTGTCCTGCAGGGAAAAAGCCTTTTGTCCCAATTATTTATTATTATTGCTGTCTTTGAGCAACAGGACAGCCAGCCCTGCTCAACATCTGAGTCACCAATATCAGTTCCTATTATGGGTAACCTGTCCGACCACTCCCCAGTGTTTGTCTGTGCTCAACTGTCATTCTAACCCAGTTGTTAAAATGGTCCAGTTTGGGGGTGAGGCATAGGCCAGGTTTTATTTGTTTAACATGAGGAGAAGCAGCTTTTTCAGATTAATTTAGGGCAGGCCAGGTGCCAAGTAGTGTCTACGATGTCTGGGATTTGGCTTGTGAGGTCTGAGAGGGGCACCCTGGCCTTTCCTCTGTGCCTGGTGGCCTCCTTGAAGGCACCCGACCATGTGGTTAAGTCTTGCTGCTCTGAGTGAGATGGAGCTCATTCCTGGGATGGGGTTGGTGCCAACCAGGATTCTGCTGAACAATGCTGAGCCATGGTCTGGCAGTCAGCATTGGTGAAGGAACGGAGGGTTAGGATGCAGCAAACCTCATTTTGAGGGCAAAATACTGGCCTCAGCACACCAGGTGACGTGAGGGGCCCTGCCAGCCTTCATTTAATGGGTTTACCATCCTGATCCACATTTTCTGTGCTGCTTGGATCTGACAAAGGAGGCTAAAAAAAGTGCAAGAGAACTTTAATTTGCAAATTATAGATCTTTTTGAGAAAATTGGAGATGGTTCATAACTAAAATAATTAGGATTTATTCACAGGCCTGTTTTTTTAAGTCCCAGAGCTTTGTTTCAGGCTGTTAAGTAAAATCTGACACCGATTTGCTGTTTGCTGCTGCTTGCCCCAAAGCTGTTTTGAACTGAAGGGAGCAATTTTCACATCGTGGCCATTCTAGGAGGTAGCAGGGCTGCAGTTTTTAATCAATCCCCTCTACTCATCTACCTTGTCTGGAGTCAAACAGTTTTCTCCCCTCTTTGCTTTTTATGAGAGTTCCTAGGCAAAACCCCAGCCTGTCCAGAGGGCACAGGATCTGCTGAACCACGGAATCCTATGGAGGATTCCAGATTTCACAAGGAACAGAGGTGAAACTGGGCAAACTCACATAGGGGTAGAAAAGCATTGCACTTCCCTGACCTAGGAAGAGCAGTAGGAAGGCTAAGCAATGAAAACTCCTTAAATTTACCCATGCACAGCATGTTACAAAGCAAACTGCAGAAATTACCCACCAAAGTAGCTGAAACCAGAAAAATCATTTTCTGTTCCTGACTTCTCTACCTAAGCATCTCCTTAGAATATCAAGTATTGATTGCAGGTCTTGGAAGCAGTCACAGGGAGATCAGTGTTGTGATTTCTATAGTCAGCTCAGGAACACAGTGTTCCCCCAACGCTGCTGTTCCAGCTCCTTCAGGTAATGTCAAGGGAACTCCTATTTTCTTTGTGTTATTCAAGAGACAAAAGAATGCCCTGTGCCAGTGAAGAGCATAGGGAAACAAATACTGCCAGACGTTCACTGAGGTATAACCTGCCCTTAAACGGGGCGTAAAAAACCCACTGTCAGTACCCCAGCCACATCTGAACTTTATCCACAGAAGGATTCAGCAAAAAAAAAAATGGAGAAAAGCATTACCCAAACTCCTGGCTGACTCCCCTGAGCACGTGAGCTGTTTGGTTTGTGCCTGTTCCTGGGGTTTCCATCACTGAACCCTGACTGTGTGTCTGAGGGTCACCATCGGTGCTGTGTGTGTCTGCCAACACCAAACCGGTGGCTGCTGCCGGGCACTGACCGGGCTCTGTTTGCACTGGATAAAGAGTGTGTGTGTGGGGAGCTGAAGAGATGCACTTAACTCAGAAATAGCTCTCTTCCTTGGAAAGCTTCAGGTCTGAATCACACTGTGTTGGCTCAGTTTTTAGCAGACAAGCTATCACATATGCCTCCCTGTAGGCGAAGAGTCGTCACTGGCTTCAGGATTAGCAGCCACGTTCTTTCCCCTTTGAAAATAGAGAATAGTGACACTGCAGGCTGGGTTTTAGCACGGTTGGGGCAGGATGCTGCCTGGGGTTGGAGGCTTGGGAGGGGTGGGCTAGCAAAATGTAGAGGTAGGCTAGCAAAATGGGTAGGTAAGCTAATAGCTTACCTACCCATAAGCTCACTCTGTTCAAAAGGAACCAGATAACGTGTCCCCACATTCAACTTTGCTCCTGGGGACAAAGTAAGTTATTTTGCTCAAGACCCTTGAGGCATTAACCACTCCACTGCTGCCTCTGAAGCTGAGAAGAGCCAGCCCTAACGTATCTGTGGCTGCTCTTGCCCAGAGTCGACTGAAAATGAGTGACATGGACAAGTAGAAACACTGGAGGGAAATCTGGAAACCGGGGAGAGGACAGGACAGCTGTTGAGAAGAGGTCCCTGACACAGAGAGCACGTGAGAGACAAGAGGAGTGTGACAGGCACTGGTGAGCTCAGAGCAGCCAGCAGAGTCCACCTAATAAAGGCAGCGGGAACAGAAATGCAAATATATGCAAACACCTTGGGTTTTTTCCTGGAACACAGTGTAAGTTGATGCCTCCACTTTAAATACATGGCACTTCCCGAGGAAGTCTTGGGCCAAAAGGGGATGAGGGAACTAGTGCAAAATTTTTGTAGTTAGCTTGAGAAACAAATTATAGATACTAAAATACTTTGGAGATACAGGGGTTTTAGGATTTACAGTTTAGGACTCAGTTGCCCACTGTGGCAGTACTGTTAATTTTCCAGCCTCACCTCCAGGTTCAGGACTCAAGCACTGCCACAATTGCAAGAAACGTGGATTGGGAGTTCCTGAACTAACTCGTGGCTGACAATGAGTCAGGGGAATGACCTTGCAGCAGGCAGTTCACGGTACCTCTCTCGGAGCCGTGCCAGTATAAACGGCACTGGCATCTCTGAACGCTGTTGGAACCATTTTGTGAGACTCCCGCGTTGGCCATTTCTGCTGCTGCCTTTGCACCAAAACTTTGGGGTGGGTGAGAACAGAAAAAGCCCTTCTTATTCCATAACAAGGGTATTTTTGCAACCTAGGCTCGGGACTATCTATATCTATATACAGATATATAGAGGATATGGGCAAAACCTGTCTCTTGCCTACATCCCTGTCCATTAGGATCAGCAATACAGATACTTAACTGAATTAAATCTTGCCCTTTCCCCCCAGCCACACCCATATTAAACTGTAAGAAAACACTGTGAACAAGTTCTAGCAAAAATACACAGCAGCAGTGCATTTTCTGGGTAGGTCTGGAAACGATTTGTGAGTGGAGCGAGGGTAGAATCCTTGGCATTCGGATGTTTTAATGAGTCTTCCCTAATAAGAAAAGAAAAGCATTTGCTTGTCAACTTTAAGCTGCTCACAGCATCAGTAAAGCTCCTGACACAGAGCCCAACGCTGTATTTGTATGACATGGAAATTAACAGCAGCAGCAGCGCTGCAGGCTGAGCCTACTCTGCGAGCAACAAAATGGCCAGGGGTGCTGTCGTGTTCGTTCGGATTCCTTCCCCGTGTAGGGGTGGCGGAACTGGGGGGATGCCGCTGCCCCTGCTGCTTCAGGTATGGTTACAAACTTTAACATCAATATTCAATTAATGTTTCTAACCGTGTTCAAGCTTGTGCCCTCATCAGCTCAACTCTGTACAGCACAGCCAGGGACCAACAGCAAAATCGGACTGCGTCACAGATGTAACATGACCATCGGCAAAACAAGTGCAGGAAGATATCATGGCTGTCTCGTCAGTCAGAGAGCCTCCCTTCGATATCAAAACAGCAACAAGATGCTTCTAAATTTTGGTCGTGAGTATTTGCAATCCTTAACTTCCTTTATGGAATTTTGCAGCCCTCGAAACGGTAAAAACGCCCAAGAAAATGGCGTCTGTTTTACCAACAGAGCCAACGCTGATATTAACGAACGCTGCGTCAAAATGCCGCACTAAGGCCGAGAGGCACAACAAACCCGACTTTACCAACCCAAAACACAGAGAAATGAATCAGCTTTACACAATGCCACGCACACACAACTGTCAGAGGGAGGACGAAATCACAGCTTTCCCGAGTCCTTCTGTGGCAAAAGGCAGAAATCCCTTCTGGAACAGTACAGCCACGTACAGCCAACACAGTAGCAATACCAGCCCTATGCGCAAAACCGCCGCCGTCCTACCGAAATACGCCGCGTCCCCTCCTTAGCCTTGTTTCTTGCCCGTCCCACAGATCTACCTGCTGACAGTAACCTCAATTCCTGAGTAACGAGATTTACAGCTGAAGTTTAACATTGAAATAACTCTTCTTTTATCTCTGCCTCCTTACCCTCCCTGCGTTGAGGCGCAATTAAACCATTGGCACGGCACAAAGATGGTAGCAAAAGGAGTGAAACCAAATCCATCCCTATGCTCAACACAAAAAATACGCCTACGCCCGAGCAAGGAGACCGGGTACCAATTGCACCTCCTCTTGAGGGACTGAGAAATGCCAGGAAGAAGCATTGACTTTGCAAATTAACAGGGTCCTCCACCCCACAGTCGTAACAGGGAAAACCGCAAAGGGTTGTCCATTCAGACAGCACTCGGTAAAACAGTCTCAACCCACCCGTCTTCCACGCAACTGAGCATCGTTTCTTAGTCCAGCTCCTGGCTGTACAGAATTCTCTCTGTGGTTGCCTTGTGCTGTTCCCATGAGTGTGTGTATTTATGCCTGTCCATCTTGCTGCAGGGACCACCGTTGTTGCTGCTATTCCTGTTGTTCCCCTGCTCTGCGGAACTGGCGCTGCAGGAGGCAAGGATGCTCCAAGGGAGCCAGCGAAGGCTCAGTGAGTCAGGAGGGGTTGTGACGACTGCAGTGAGAGTCTGAAATTCCCTATGGAATCTGGCAGAAAGGGGAGGGGAGGCAAGAAAGGTGGAGATGGGAAAGAGGGGGGGAAAAAAAGTGGGGAGTGGCACCTACTGTCTGTTTTGATCCTCCCCTCCCTGTTCCTACCACCGCGGCGCTGCGCAAAGGGATGGAGTCGGGGATAAATCCGCAACGTGTACGGCCTTTGGAACAAAAATGCGGTCGGGATGGGTGTCCGGGTGTGATTCCAGCCCTTCTCTCTCCCCCTCTCTCTCAGGCTGCTGTTCAGAGGACAGGCTGCTGCCGAAGCGATGGAGGCGGCGGGCGCAGTACGGCTGAGCCGGTTCTGAACCCAGCGGTTGTTGCTAAACAACCGGACCTGACGCCTGAGATGTCAGCGAGTGAGTAATACAGATTAAATGCCTCTGCTACCATCCTTAAACTTATTTAAGCCTCGGTATGATGAAAGGCTATGGAATAATGTCCCCTGCCATATGAGAAAGCAAAGTTACCACTCCACTGCATAATCGGGAGACTTCCTCAGCCAGAAGGACCAAGCTCAAAGCTGGTTGTGTCCTCAGCACTTCCAGGCAGAGCTGTCATCTTCATTGCTGGTCGCTTTAAGAAGAGAGGTGAAAAAATAGTATGGAAAATGGTTAAGAGAGAAAAATGTTCTCCCCTTCGTTTCCTTATCCTCTTCCTGGAGCTGCTCTGTGCTCTCTGTCTCCCATCCATCCTTGCCCAGTCCCTCCCAGTTCTCCTGCTTTCAAACGCTGCTATTTCTTTTGCAAACCCTTACAGACCCATCTCAGGGCTGTTTTCTCCCTGACGTTACCGAGCCTGTGGCAAACTCACCCTTATGCAAACAAAAGCTGAGTTTGAGCAAGAGTGTTTTTCACTTCTTTAATGATTCCCACGACATAGTTTCCAGGTGCAATCCCTGCCCTAAGCAGTTTCCAGTCCTGCTAACACTTAACCACCTTATAAGGGAGCAGGAGGAAAGCGAGCACGGGGGAGAAAAGCCCCAACCCCCCATAGTTTCCCTGTCCCCGTGGTTTGCAGTGCTGACACGTCATCCTCGCAACTGCACGGCGAAGCGAAACCTCCCTGGCACCCACGGCTGCGGGGTTAACCACTGCCCTCCTGCCTGCTGCTCCTTCCCTGGGGCACCCAGCAGCACAGGGGACAGGGAACGGACAGGGAGAGGATAAGGAGCAGGCAGGGAGCCGGTAGAAAGCTGCCGGCACTTTGAAGCAAGTGAAATCAACGTTGAGGTTTGACACCCAGTCCTGGACCAATCCGAGAGGGCTTTTCACCTGCCATCCCTTGCTCCGCCAATCGCAGGGAGCCTTTGGGCTGAGAGCCCTCCCCGGCCAATGGGGAGCCGGCTCTGCCACTTAGTTAATGATGCAGCAGTACAGGGAAGACTATCACATGTGAGCTGGAAGGCTGCCAACATGGAGACACGGAGAGAGCAAGGTAAACAACTTCCCAACGCCAAAATGATGACATTTAATCCCTAAATGCTAGCTTCCCGTCTCGACTCATCCTTAACCCCTTTCAGCTGGGGTGGAAGCAGCTGGAAGGCACCGGCTACCTGTCCCCCAGTGCTTTTAAAAACTGGCTGACGTGCCCTGCAATGATCACTGCGTCACCGTTTCCCACTTTCCGAACTACGCAGTCACAAACCTCCGAGCTCTGAAGCGCAGCGCGCCCGTTAACCCCTGCACCGAGCCCGCGCCAACGTGCCAGCCTTCAGAGAGGTGGGGGGGGGCGGGGGGTGTGGATATAAAAAGCCCCAAACAAACCATGAAAACAGCAGTCTGCGAAGTTGTCATCTCTCCCCCACAACTCCTGCCCTCCTCTGCAGTACAGCAATGCCGGCAGGAGTGACATTAGTCCAACCTGTGCCTTCGTTCCATTGAGAAAACAGCTCTGACGCAGAACAGAGCAATCAGACCCAGCCAAAAGAATAACGCAGGCACTTCGGGAGCCCAACTTAGGGACGCCGGGGGAGAGGGACACCCTGCAGGCAATTAAAAATACGTAGATGCAGCCCGAGCCCCATCCTGATCAGAGGGTACGTACGTGGGAGAGACGAACCTGACCGAAGAGCTGTGCCCGTGCACCATCTGCGCAGTCCTCAGCCCTCCGCTCGCTGTGGAGCGCCGCAGAATAGAAGGTTCCAGAAATTTCCTTTCCGTTAACCCTTTCGGTGTCTGCCCACTCTCCCTCCCCGCGGGATTAAGCGCGCCGGGTCTCCAGCATCGTCAATGGGCGAAGCCTCCTACGCCAACCGAGCCCAAATACGATCTTTAAATGACACTGGATGGTGGCAGGAGCCCAGTCCCTGATGTTGGTGTTACTTCTCTTTCCAGAGCCCTCGGTGTCTCTCTGGCTGCTTCTCTCCCCTCTTGCTGCAGCAGCAGGGCTGTTGCTGGTAGACCTATCGACGGAGCTCTCTCGCTCTCTCGCCGAGCTCTGTGACGCAGCTCTAAATTCTCCAGCCTGCTCCCTGTGTTATAAGAGCGGAACTGCAGCTTTCCAGGGAGCCTGTGCCAGCGGTGCCAGGGCCAGGCAGACCGAGGGGAACGGCACTCCTGGACTCTGCACCTTTTTTCTTTTTTTTTTTTTGGTAATTATTATGTTCCTCACCTCAGTTTCTGCGCTTCCTCCGAGGCTTTCAGCCTCACATCTCCTTCTCTGCTTCTGAGTCATGCTGACTAGGTTAACTCTTTTAGGATTGGTAGTCAGCAATAGAAATCTTGAACAAGCACAGCTGAAACCACAGCCAACTTTGTGGTGGTTTCTGCTTTAAAAAAAACCAAAGCAAATCTTCTTGGCTCTAAAAAACAAAAACACACACACACGTATGTTCCAGTGGAGAGTTAGTGCTTTTTGATTAACCGTTTCGGGGACAGGAACCACTACTTGACTTCTTAAAGTCAAATATTTCAGGCCTGTGTCTTGCAAATACTCAGCAGGCAAGTTACCCTGAAGGAGAAGGAGATTGAAAAGGAACTGATTCTGTGCACAAAAGCTCTGCTGGGCATAAAAGCCTGAGGTCACTGCTGGCCCCACCAGCTCTTGCTCTGCTACAAGACACTGATCTGAGCATGGTCCAGCCACAGGGCAGATGTATGGGGTAAGATAAGATACCCAAAGGGCTGCAAAGCTACAGGCCCTGCTTAATTTGAACAGTAATAATAAGTGCTATCACACAGACAGATTCAAAATACTCACTGTAGGCAGGGGAACTAATAACTGCGTTCCTGGAATCACCAGAATCCAATCATCTCTGTTAAAGAAAGTCCACACACAGCTCTGTATTTCAGCATAGCAGGCAAGGAGAATTTGGCAGATGACCTCTCTCTCCTTGCCTCTGCCCCTCAGACCATCCCATGTGTTAACTCTGTGCCTTCTGCCCCCCTCGGCACCAGGCAGGGAAGCGATGCCTTCCGGTCTCGTAGCCTCAAACCCGGCAAGTGTGGAGGAGGATCAGTGGTCGGTGCAGCATTGGGCATCAAAGAGAAGGCAGCGCTGTGAGGGAGTTCATGCCTCGGTCTGCAGGCACAAAAGAGCGAGCGAGCCGGCCAGGAGTCCATTTGAAAACCAGAATCAAGAGAGGGATCGCTACTACACAGCTACATCTGCCATTTTAATTCCAGACTTCAGAGCTGGCTGCAAGCTTTGGGTTTTTTTTCACTACAACCAAAGCTGAAGTAACCACTATTTTTTCACTTCACAGCGTCTGAAGAGCCTGAGCTATTTTGGGATTTGTCTGTACTACACTGAAAATGACACCTGTTACGCACAGACACAAATGAGAAGAAGCACAGGCTCCTGGTTTCTCAGATATGATTCTGCAAAAAAAAAGAAAAATAGCCTGTGAGACAGGGAGTGGGGAGAGCAGTGCAGGCTCAGCATGGGGTGAAGGAGTTGGCCCTTGTGAACCATGGAATGGTTTGGGTTGGAAGGGACCTCAAAGCCCAGCCAGTTCCACCCCCTGCCATGGGCAGGAACACCTCCCACTGGATCAGGGGCTCCAAACCCCATCCAACCTGGCCTTGAACACCTCCAGGGATGGGGCAGCCACCACTGCTCTGGGCAACCTGGGCCAGGGCCTCCCCACCCTCACAGCAAAACATTTCTCCCTAAGATCTCATCTCAATCTCCCCTCTTTCAGCTCAAAACCCTTCCCCCTTGTCCTGTCCCTGCACTCCTTGTCGAACAGTCTGACACCAGGCCAAAAATTGTAGCAGGTGTGTTGTAGCTGGTGCAAGGGGAAATCAAACCTCCTTGTGACCAAAAGAAATAATGTTCAATCAGCTAAATGCCACAAGACATGGTTTCTTATGCAACCAAACCCATGGGACCTCAAGCCTTACACGTACGCTCGGTGGCCAAAGCTGTGAGCAGTAACTGCTTCAGTTAACGACAGTAAGACTGTAAGAGCACTACTGCTACTTAAATGAGTCACCCAGCAGCGATGCTCGCTGAAGTAGGCCAGTGTTTTATGTGATGGGAAGCTGTGCTGGTTTCAGTTACCCCTCGGTTCCCTCAGAAGCCTCACCAATATGCAGGGGCAGAGCGGATTTCCCGTGTTCCCTCTCGTCCCCGTGGGTGTGTGGCTGTGACACAAGGCAGAGGCCATCTCGCTGGAGCTGTGAGACCTGGTGAACCTCTGCATGTGATTGTGTACAGAACTGGCCCAGGTTGCCCAGAGAAGTGGTGGCTGCCCCGTCCCTGGAGGTGTTCAAGGCCAGGTTGGATGGGGTTTGGAACCCCCTGATCCAGTGGGAGGTGTCCCTGCCCATGGGAACTGGATGGGGTTTAAGGTCCTTTCCAACCCAAACCATTCTATTATTCTAAAACACTCGGAAGTGGAACAGTTGACTGGTCTTTTTAGCTCACAGCTATTCTGTCAGTCTTGGGGTATATTAAGTAAGTAAAATGGACCTTTGATTTATTTAGAATTATATCTCTTTGGTTGCTTTCAGGGGAAAGGCAGCATTTATTTTATGCTTTACTTTCATTTGAAAATCACCAGCTGTGGAGCATTTCTACCTTTCCCTGCCCGTAAGTATTTACTTTATGGTGGCACTCAGGTTCCCAGGAAGCCTCCAAGCTGCGCTGCACGGGGAAAACACTCCGGCAATGGAAATGCTCAGCACTCAGAACTGACTGATGAGGCTCCAATATAAAACAAATGCATCTTCTCACGCTGTTGGTCAGGATTTGGCATTTTCTGTGACCTGAAATAAGGAAATAGAGGCTGTGATTCCATGGTTGAGATGCTTTTCAGTTTGAAGTGGAACCTGTGCACGTTTTGTTAATGGGTTTTTTGCCTTTTTTTTTTTCTCCTCCAAACTCTAAAAGCAGGAGGCAGAACTTTGGTTTTGTAAGAACTGAGTGTGAAGAAGGAAAGCCTCGGGATAGAAAGCAAGCTTGGTAAATGGAAATAATCCATGGCTGTGGTCAGAGGCAGGGGAGATGGTCTCACCATGCAGTGGAAGTGTGAGTATCCATGCTGACCTGATGGCTGATGACAGCTGTGCCAGGGGTGCTTACAGAGTTGATTTAAACAAAACCAGTTCTGATTGATAGCGTTAGGCGGTGTGACAAGATATCAGGACTTAACCTGGAACAACTCAGGATGGATGTTAGGGGCAAAAAGACATTTCCTTAGGAGAGTGGGAGGGATTGAACCCCCAGCCAACCCCACCACGTATGCCGTCAACTGACAATTTCCTGCAGCATCTTGAAAGGATCACGGAGTGATTTATGAGTGAGCAGAGGAAGCGTGGGCTTCCCAAGCCATACAGAAAGGTGCATCCTTGGTTCTCTGGCATCCCCCTTGCTATTTTCTACTGCCATGCTACAGCAACCTTAATAGCAGTAACATATGAAGCCTGACGTTACACACAGGTCATTATTGGTGTTGTGGGTGATAAAGTAACCTCAGCCATCCATGCAGGAAGGTCCTTGGTCTTTTTAATGTCAAATGAAACCCTCGTGGTACTGCCCACACTTCCAGCTTCCTGCTGGCAAAGCCTTGGCTCGGGCTTCGGTTTAAATGCCATCAGCCACACCTTCCTCCAACTGCAGGAAGCTGCGATTGTTAAACCCAGGGCATGTTCTTGTTTTAACGACAAGGTTTGAGATCAAATAATCCAAAGGGCCCGACAATGCCAAACAAATTCCTGCCCAAGCCGTAGCAAGCCTGTGCAGCTGTAAATGTGTAACCCCCCCCGACCTCCGTATCCCTGTAAACGCCGTCGCGGCACATCACCTCCAGGAGCGGTTGGTGGTGAACAGAAGGAGCAGGGAATCGGGCAAAGGTGGACAGGGAAATGGGAGAGTTCATGCTTAGAACTATATTCTTCTGTTTAACAACCAAAAAGTCCTGAAAGTTGCTTTAAAATGCAAAATAGTCTGTCCTTCAGATGCTTTTTTCAGTGCTACCTCAGCCTCAGCAAAAGGAAATTTTCCAACAAGAATCTATTCCAGCACAGAATTCCCAGCCAGCTCTGTTCAAGGAATACCAGGAGAAACACAGTAGCCCACGTGCCAGGACCATTCACCCCATCCCTCCCCAGTAAAACGTTCTCTTCTTATGCAGGTTCTGATAGAAAACCATCCTTAAAAAAAAAAAAATCTTACTCAACTCTGTGACGTTGACTGCAAATAAAGAAGTAAATTTAGTTGTTCCTTACGGAAACTGGCAAGATTTTAATGTTTGCTTATTTAAAAATCAATAGAATTTTGCATATGGGAAGGGTGAATTCAATGGAGGTGAAACAATTTGACCCACATTGTATTGCAGAATCAGGGTCAAAGCTGATCCAAGAGTTCCTTGCTCCCAGATTTTACTCAAGTTGTACCTCTTGCTTAATTACAGTCATTATTGCCCAGAAGGCCCCCTCAATTAGTGAGAGGGAACCATCATCTGAAACAGGAGCTGCCAGAACAGAGTGTTTTTTAGGGGAAATGGGTAGGAAATTATTTTGAGGAGGCATTTTTTTTTTTTTTAATTTTTCAAAGAAAAGCAGAAATCAGACCTAGAAATCTTATCTCTCCACATCGACATGGGCAACAGCAGACAGTTTGTGGTCTTGCAGTGCTATCCTGACAGCCACCGGGATGCACAGAGTTCCAGGAAAATGGAGATTTGCAATTCCAAAATGGGAATATTTGCTAACACAGCTACTGAAGCCCATGCAGGGATGTCCTATGTGTTACCACCAGCAGGTTTTGTTCCACTGTGACCATTGGAAAGTTAGTCATGATAAAAAGTAAGATTTAGGGTTTTTCCAAAAGATTTATTATTTTGCAGACAAGTTCTATTAGTGAATCCTGGAGAAATGGCTTCTGTGGTATTTTCAGCACTGCCTGTTCTTTGCCAGCCCAGTGCTGTTACTCTCACCAGGGTCCCAATCAACAGGTGGAGAAATAACAACAAACCCCCTTCTGAAACAGCTTTAAAGTTAATTCTGGGCACAAACATTGGGGGGGGGGGGGGGGGGGGGGAATGATTCAAGGGAATGGGATGGAACAGGTAGTGTTGAGATCAAACGGCTGCAGAGCCAGAGGTGTGGGTTTGTTCCCAACAACCCCTTGGGATGTGTTGGCATCAGGTGCTCATATTTGCATAACACGCTTGCATTCTTCATGCAAACCTGGCCCACGCAGCAAAGCAGGCACTGAAATGGGAAGCTGCAGGTGA
Organism: Tapera naevia; assembly: GCA_033556795.1. Classification (NCBI taxonomy): domain Eukaryota; kingdom Metazoa; phylum Chordata; class Aves; order Cuculiformes; family Neomorphidae; genus Tapera; species Tapera naevia. The sequence continues at coordinate 1,220,498 of JAUMJJ010000242.1, forward strand.
AAAATCTGGCCCTTCCTTTGAAGAGCTGCAGTCTTGGAATTTACCCTGTGAAGTTGGAAAAAAAAAAAATCCCAGCTGGAAGGGCTGCGATCCTTTTCAAAGAGGTGGCACCGCATTAACACACAAGGAGCTTCAAAGCAGAGCTTACGCCGTTCATTGAAGCTGGGTTCGAGGTATTCAGCATCCTCAGCCGACAGCTCTGCTTGGCTTCCAGCATCCCTGCTCAGATGGACCGTTGCCTGGAGGGCACTGTGGTGTCTCCCCAGAACCCGAAGAGGTCTCCCCACTCTGCCCACGGTGGGAGAGGGAGCAGCCGGGCTCCCCGAGCTGCAGGTTTTGCTCTGTTCCAACCCTACGGAGCCAACAGCGCTGAGACAAAAGTAATTATTTCAGCTATTAGCTGCTAAGAATAGAGCCGGCGGGGGTGCTGTGCACGGCTGAGGTGCGCTGGCAGCACTCGGAGGGAGCAGGGATTGCAGTGGGAGCACAGAAATAGCCCTTCTCTACACTCAGCACTTTGGAGCTTCATGAGTCACCAAAATACACGAGTGTAGAGGAAAATCCACCCTGCCCCTACATGTGCAGCAGAAATGCTCCTGTGGATTTCCTAGGAGGGAATAAGGAGCCTGGTCTTGCCCAAGGAGAGCATCTTCCGAGGCGCTGGACCACCCTCACGCTTCCCACCCGGCAGGGGACAGGAAACCATCCAACCGCCCTGCTGCTCGTGCGCTGCTCGCAGGTACCGTCCCGCTGCCCTTGGGATGGCTCCTGCCCCACCCCCGGCCCCTCCGGCCGCTCTCCCATGGGGCAGGAATATTTGCAAAAGCCAAACATTCCCGGGAAGGGGGTGGGGGGAGCGGGACGGAGGAATCCATTGATCTCGATCCAACTCTGTTCCACGGTGTTTTCCCAACTGCTAATCTTGAAGTTCCCTTTACAAATCCATTATAAAATGTTAAACACATAAACAGCAGACATTTAAATAATCAGTAAGTGCTGTTCATCGACATCTGTAGGGTCGTGTCCTGATGCTATTTAGCAAAATATTGCTATTCCTACATGGGTTTACTCAATAAAGCTTGGAAAAGATGATTTTTTTTTTAATTTTTTTTTTTTTTTTACACTTTATTTTTCCTTCCGTGCTGTTTGTACAGCCCCGGGTACAACACATTCCTGCTCCATGACTGGGTTTCCAAACTGCATAGTAAAACGAATAATGATGCTAGTAAAAGTTGTACAATTTTTTATTTTTTTTTAATACAGCAGCCTTTGTATTATTTTAGTGCTGTATTTTCTTTAAGGGAAAATAAGGGGTTGGGGTTTTTTTGTAAAAAAAAAAACCTCAACCCCAACAGATTCGAGGTTTTAAAGAACATTTTTGTATCAATCCCGGGTGCAGCTGCAGAAGGAGTTGAGCTAGATAGAATTAAACATCTCAGCTGGAGCACGGACAGGGCACAAGAAGCCTTGCTAAAAATAGATTAATCCTAATTACAGCCACACTCCTGCTTTGTCAAGGTTTCCTGTGGGATGCAGAGGCTGGGAATGCGGAGGGGCCCGGGATGCCCGCTGCCCGCCGTTACATAACGCTGGGAACGCGCCGTCCTCCGGCGACCGGAGCGATGGGAGCGCCGGGAGTGACGGCAGCGCCCCGGCCCTGGGCTGCTGCCTCCCGCTGAGCGCCCCGGGCTCGGCCCGGCCGCCAGCCCTGCGGATCGGCTCTGCCAGTGAGCAAAACCAGGATAAACCACAGGAAAACAGCGTTTCGGGTACCTCTGCCCATTAAAGGTTTAAGCGCATCCTCTTTCCCACCGGCTTCTGAGCCTCCGGCAGCCCCGAGGGAGCCCCGTCCTGAGTCAGAGATGCTTAAACCCCCCGGAGCGATGCTGTGCGCCGGTGCCTCCCATAGGAATCGCCTAAATCCCTGTGGGTTTATTTCCTCCTGGACAATGTCCACATAGAGCAAACAATGGCTCATAAGGCTCCTGATCAGGGAGAAGATGAGGGGGAACTGTTTGAAGCTGAAAAATGCAGATTGAGATGGTTATTGGGAAGAAATGTTTTTCTGTGAGATTGGGGAGGCCCTGGCACAGGTTGCCCAGAGCAGTGGTGGCTGCCCCATCTCTGGAGGTGTTCAAGGCCAGGTTGGATGGGGCTTGGAGCCCCCTGATCCAGTGGGAGGTGTCCCTGCCCATGGCAGGGGGTGGAATTGGTGGGCTTTGAGGTCCCTTCCAACCCAAACCATTCCATCATTCTCTGATAAGAATTACAAACTGTTCAGTATGAAATAAACAGATTGAACCTCTGCTTTCCAAATGATCACAGTTTATTTCTCCCATAAAGCCCATGTATCTATGGAAAATGACTACTTTCCCCCTCTAAAGGATCTTTATTAAATACCAATTTCAATATTTAACTAGAAAATGCATTTCTTCAGCTATAACAGTTTGTTTTATCAGGAATCCAGAGTTCATGCTATGTTTTTCCTCCAGATGGGAAAACAGAGGGAAAATTCATCAGTCAATCCTGCAATATCTTAGATTTACCTGACCAAGAACAACGCTCCTGCAGGTACAGGGGGAACAGCACAAATTCCATTTGAAGTCTCCGACTGATCCTGTTTGGATGTTTTAGAAAAAGCAAAAAACAAGTCCTGAGGAAGCCTAGGACACAGCCAGGATCTGAAATGCAGGGAGCACCTTGTCCAGGGCTGTCAGCTTCATGGGGAGGTTGTGCTCCATGGTTGGCAGGTATTTGGTGCAGAGGGATGCGGGTGCTGGTGGGCTGCATCCCCCCAGGAATACACCCTGGCAACATACACCAGGAATACACTCTGGAAATACACCCTGGGAACAGCCCAGCTGAGGCACTCATGGAGGAAAGGAGGGTCAGGAAGAGAGGTCTGTGGAAAAAACCTTATTATTTCAGACTGTCACTTCAATAAATATTTGTAAATTTTTATTTACAGCTCATCAGAAAAGGTTTCATTTTTAAGATCCTCCCTGCACTGAAATGCAGATTCAGGATTTGAGACTTGTTTTTTACATGTTTGATGAAATGAGGCAGAGGCAGCACAGAACCTTTGGGTTGGCAGGCATCCACCTGCACATCCCTGCTTTGCTCTTCAAGGAAGAACATTCTTCCAGCTCCAGTCTCCTGCATCCAGGCTGATGTTGTAGCAGAGTTTTTGGTTGTCCTGGGTTTTCAGTCCTGCTGTCACCTCCCAACTCCCTGGAGTTACACGCTGGAGACAAGAAAAAATCTCCCATTAAAATTTCACCAATGTCAATATGACAAAGCAATATTTTCCAATTGAGAAACAAACAGGAAAAAAACCACATTGATTAGACATTCCTAAGCAGCTTTCTTCGCATCCCTGTGCCACCAGGAGCCTGCATCCAAGAGCAGACGGCCCTCCCTTTGCTCCCTGCTTTATGGGATGCCCCTACAGAAAGGTGCTGCTGCAGCCTGCGTGCGGCGATGCTGCGGAACACCTACAGCTGCCAGGGCACCTCTCACTGCCTGCCTCTGTCTGCCAGCCCCTGCCTGCAGCCACTGCTTTTATAACCACGGTGAGGGATTGGGAAGTCTGCTGTGATTCATCCGAGTCGCTTCAGGCCCCCTCCCACCCCACACAGCACCCACGGGAGCCCAGGAGCTGCCAGACACACGCGGAGCAAGCACCACGCCTGCCGGCAGCTCCTCTTGGAGCCTCAGCTGCCAAGACGCTCCCAGAGTGTTCAAAACCGGATGCCACGAATGATTTGCTCTTATCTGAAGAGAAACTGAAATGCTTTTTGTTTTTCTTACTGAAAATTATCATATTCGGAGTGGTTTCAGCTGAATAATCTGACATGGCCGTGTCCTGCTGGGCTTGGTGCTGGCAGGTTCTGGCTGAGGTTCATCCCTGCCTCTCGGCTCAGCCTTGGAACTGGGACTGTAAATCATTCTGACCAGGAATAAACTCTCTTTGCTTTAGAGCACTGAGCCACACTGGCCTCTGGGCCTCAGCTGAGGCTTCTAGATGGTTCGAAAAATAATTAATTATACGCTATTATCTATTTTAAATACTTGTAAAAGAAGAAGAGCCTCCTTTTCCAGCTATTTTCTCCCCAAACTGCGAAGATTATTTTTTTTTAGCTGTGTCTTTTTGGCCAGTTTTCCACACCCTTTCATAAAACAAGGGCACACAACAGTTGGAGTGAGTCCAGAGGAGACTACAAAGATGATCAGAGGGCTGAAACAGGCTGGGAGAATTGGGGTTGTTCAGCCTGGAGATGAGAAGGCTCTGGGGAAACCTCAGAGCAGCCTCCCAGTACTGAAAAGGGGCTGCAGGAAAGCTGGGGAGGGGCTCTTGATCAGGGAGTGCAGGGATAGGATGAGGGTAAAGGGTTTTCAGCTGAAAGAGGGGAGATTGAGATGAGGTCTTGGGAAGAAATGTTTTTCTGTGAGGGTGAGGAGGCCCTGGCCCAGGTTTCCCAGAGAAGTGGTGGCTGCTCCATCCCTGGAGGTGTTCAAGGCCAGGCTGGATGGGATTTGGAGCCCCCTGATCCAGTGGGAGGTGTCCCTGCCCGTGGCAGGGGGATGGAACTGGATGGGCTTCAAGGTCATTCTGTGATTCTATGAAAAGTCAGGACAGGTATCTTGCCCTTACATAGCAATCACCATCTGAAACCCACGAGTAACTTCTACCATCCAAGCGATTAACAAAATAAAATGTAAGCTCTAAAAGTATTTTTATACATGAGTTGATTCTTCTTCCCAGCATGGAATTATTTTGCAAACAAATCTCAATTAGAGGCTGAGTTTTTCTGTATTTTTTTCTCCTTAAATTGAATAGATATTGTCATTTTTAAAAAAATTTGTTTTTTTTTTTCATACAATTCTGATAAATCAATTAATCCCACTCTTTCCAGTCTGGGAGACCTTTATTTTGAGTGATTCCTTTGTATAATTTGCAAAGTAGAAAACAAAACATTAAACATTACAAAACAAAACAGATGAAAATACTTTCAGCTTTGCTCATGTTCCTGCCAACTATTTTCCTTTTTAAAAAAAAACCCCACACAAACAGCTCCTTCCCCGCCCGTACACGACTGCGTCCTTGACTCCTTTAAAGGGGACAGGAGAGCTGTGGATCAGCGCTGGGCCAGCACCTAAGGAATGGCAAGGGCAGGCTTTAAGCCTCTAAGCCAGCTTTTAATACCATTTTCCCACCATAAAACCAAGCAAAAAAATATGCTGAAGAAAATATATTTAAGCTGAAAAAAGGGAGACTGAGATGAGATCTTAGGGAGAAATGTTTTGCTGTGAGGGTGGGGAGGCCCTGGCCCAGGTTGCCCAGAGAAGTGGTGGCTGCCCCATCCCTGTTCAAGGCCAGGTTGGATGGGGCATTGAGCCCCCTGATCCAGTGGGAGGTGTCCCTGCCAGGGATGGAACTGGATGGGCTTTGAGGTCCCTTCCAACCATTCTATGATGTTGTGTTGAAGGCACAAACTTTTAAGACTTCATTAAATAGATATTTTGATCAGCACATCAAAGGCCAGCTGTATTATTAAGAGATTGATGGCATCAATATGATTTCTCTGCCCACTGACTGTGCTGGATACCAGCCTCTGCTCTTTAGATCCATCCCACACCATCACTTTACATTCCTTAGGGCTGGACTGGCAAAATGAGGGATGCAATCCTTCCAAAGGCACCAGGGGGATCGCCAGCAGACCCTTTGCCTCCTCTTCCCCAGCACCTGTGCACATGCTGTTTCTCTCTGGGAGACAGGGATGGCTTGTGAGCAGTAAGAGACAGAAACCAGCCTGACAAACTCTCCTCCTTGGGCTTGGCCACCCAGCACTGCATTCTCTGAGCAGGTTACTGTGGAAGAGAAAGAGCAGCATCCCAAAGCAATTTCATGGAGATTCCAAACCCACCTGCAAGTTGGGGCAGGAACTTTAGTTTTTCACTCCAGGCTTTATTTGCCCTTTGTTTTCCTTGGAGGTTTTACCCAACTCCTGCAGATAATCAGGTTCTGGGGACACTCAGAACTGCTGGGCTGGTCCATCCAAGTCTGTATCCGCTCCAGCCCTTTGGTCCAACTGAAGGTACCTGCTTTGCCTCCAAGATGCAGCCGTGGTCTGGAGGTGAGCTGTGTGCTGGGCTCGGAGAGTTCCTCTTCAATATTCAGACCAGAAAAGCTAAGAAAAATCAGAGCCTTAAAATCTGGGGTGCACCAGTGAGTAATAAAGAAGAGGTCAGAGGGCTGAGACAGACTCCTTCTGCCAGAGTTGATTCACCCCAACCCCAGTTCCATCCCTGATTTCTCTTTGGGAAGTTTTGGGAAGTTTAACTGACAAACTCGGGGCTGGATGGGGATGCAGGGGGTTGAGGTGGCCACTACTCCAGCCTTGGCTGCCTCAGGTGTGCACAGAGCGGCGCGGGATGTTGTGCTTCATGCGACACTGGCCTGAGATAACCCCTAGCCCTGTTCTCCATCTGTAACCATGGCAACCCGAGTTATCTTGCAGAGGTGCTTGTCACCCCATGGTAGTAACACCCTGCCTGGCAAAGCCCAACTTACAGTCCCACCGCTGGGATTCTCCACGTGCACATCCCATTACCTGAAACTGCAGGAACCCCCCCCAAAAGCGAGGTGGTGGCGGCAGGATCACCGTTCCTAACGCAGTTGTGGCGGAGGCCGAGTGGGAGGTGGGGAGAAGGCAGAGGAAGAGCGGGAATGCCGGAGCAGTTCAGGCAGAGTCCAGGCTCCTTGGCAACGGGAGGAAGGTGTGCCAGGGTGGATGGGACACAAACCCGCTCCGCAGCAGCTCCAGGAAGAGCAGCATCACCACTACTACAGCGCATCTAATTTTGCCATGGAGCACTTAAAAAGAGAGAACAGAGGAACAGCTGGAAACAGCCTCCCACTAAGTGCATTTTGCAGCAGTGTGAGGTCCTTTGCTCTCCATTTTTATAAAGTATTTTTCATACAACAGCATTGAGTTTCGCTGTGTCCATGAGAAAGAAAGTTGCCTACACTGACCCTCTGCCTACAGCGGGATTTTCTCATCTAGAGAGGGAAGATGGCCGTGACAGAGAGAACAACTTTAAGGGTTGTTTTAGATGATCCTTAAAGGTCCCTTCCAACCCAAACCATTCCGTGATTCTCAAAAGTGTCAGTCATTTGGTCTCTCTTGCAGGATTTCATAGTTGCCACTCTTCAGGAGGTAATGTCCAGCTGCGTGATCAGAACAACCTTCACTCCTCAAAAGAGGATTAGGCCTTCAAATTTTCTGAACCCTGAATCAACAGAAAGATTTATCAAGACTTTACTGGTCCTTTAATCTGATCCAGTGAGAGGTGTCCCTGCCCATGGCAGGGGGTTGGAACTGGGTGGGCTTTAAGGTCCCTTCCAACCCAACCCATTCCATGATTCCATGAAAGTACTGCTTTGAGACTTAACCCTGGAACTCAGATCCTGCTCATTAAACCTCCATGGGGTGGATGGGGTGGAAGAGCAGGGGTGTTGCTGCTGGCTCCTAGCTATGAGTGTTAAATGAAGCCCATCCTCTGAGCCTTTTCCAGACCTATAGCTCTGCTGCTTTTGCTTGGCTAATTCCAAACACCACCACAGCAAAATGCACGAGACAATTTACAAACAAAATAGAGAAAATAACTTTATGGAGATTCTCTACTGCAGTGTTTTTAAAAAGCCTTTTACCACATTACTAAACACACCTTTATTTATTATTTTTTATAAGAAAAGAGCATTAAAGAACTTAATCCAAACTAAATATTTAAACAAATAACAATTAACTAACAATGATGAATAGTAAACAATCCTAGTCCCACGCTAAACCGGGACTTTAAAGGCCGTTTATCTAAGCTAAAGCTGCTCAAGGGGAAAGGCAAGTTTATTGAGTAAACTTTGTCTCAGCCACCTTGCTATTAAAACAGTCGACAAACAGAAACTGCATCGTATATTCTGTGGGAGGATAAAAAGGAGCAGGAACATAAGAATCCATCGCACGGAAGTTACAATGCTACACGGAGCAATTATCCTGAAATATAAAAGCAGAGAGAACACAAAGCTGTAAAGCAGCTGCTTTCAACCTCTGTGGCCTTGTTTTAAAATAGAAATAAGTGAGAGACCCCTTAAATTGTGCCTGTTGTTCCCATTTGGCCTAGGAAAGTCATTCCCACTTCTCCACTATTAGGGAGCCTGGGCAGTTGCCCGAGATTTATCATAGAAACATGGAATGGTTTGGGTTGGAAGGGACCTCAAATCCATCCACTTCTAACCCCCTGCCATGGGCAGGGACACCTCCCACTGGATCAGGGGGCTCAAAGCCCCATCCAACCTGGCCTTGAACACCTCCAGGGATGGGGCAGCCACCACTGTTATGGGCAACCTGGGCCAGGGCCTCCCCACCCTCATAGTAAAAAAAAAAAATAAAAATCTCTGAATCTCCCCTCTTTTAGTTTAAAACCATTAACCCTTGTCCTATCACAACGGGCCTTGATAAAAAGTCTGTCTCCATCTTCCTGGAGCCCCTTTCAGTACTCAGAGGCTGCTCTAAGGCTCCCCAGAGCCTTCTCATCTCCAGGCTGAATAACCCCAACTCTCTCAGCCTGTCCCCATATGGGAGGTGCTCCAGCCCTCGGATCATCTCTGTGGACCTCTGGACCCATTCCAACAGTTCCATGACCCCTCTATGCTGGGGACTCCAGCTGAGGTCTCACCAAAGCAGAGCAGAGGAGCAGAATCCCCTCCCTCAACGTGATTATCCTTGAGGATATCCATGAGACTATTTTCCATGTGGATGCTTTTATTAAAGTTTTACAGAATTGGCTGCTGTTTCTTATCATAATCATCGTTGTTGTTAGTAGCATTATTACTGCTAATAACACAAACAAAATAATAACACCAACAATATTGTAATAAATATATAAATATTTTTAAAAGCCTTTTGATCCCTCTGGGGACTCAGACCATCCCGGGGAAGAGGACGAGCAGGTAAAAGCACTCAGCCACCCCCTCCTTAGCCCATGTGTCCCCCCCCACCCGGTCCAGCCCAGGGTAAACCTTGGCAGAGGATCCCCTGGAGCCTCTGCGTGCCCGGAGCCTGGATGCGAGGGGTGAGGGTGGTGCGAGGATGCTGGAGAGATATGACCGGGATGTGCGGGGGGTGGTTCCTGAGATGTAGGCAGGATGCGGGTGGGATGCGCAGGGTCCGTGCCCCCCGCGCTACCCTCAGCATCCCCGCCTCCAGCGGCAGAGCGGTGACCCACCCCCCGCATCCGCGGGTCCAAGGTCACCCTGGGCTGACTACAATTCCCAGGAGGCACCGTGAATCCCCGGGAGGTGGCTGAGGGGGGAGAAAACCGCTTCGAGCTCCCCGAAATCCCTTCTCCCAGCATTTTCCTCTCCTTTCCCACTTCACCCGGGATGTCCTGACACAGAGAAATCTTTCAAAATCCTGCACAAAATCTATGTCGGGATTTTCTGCAGTAGAAAAAAAAAATCAGAAGCAGGAGAAATCAATCTCTAAAGGTTGGATTTAAAATGCTGCGTGTTCCAGGTCTGTAGCCACTACGTGTCCCCATCTCTGTGGCCACTTTCCAGTGCCCCCCCAACCATCACTGGGTGTTATTCTCATTCCCTTTTAGGAAGTAAGGGGATAATCGTGCCCCATTTAACGGATGGGAAACTTGGCACAGAACAGATTAAGTGATTTGCTGACAGGCACACAAGAAAATTGCGCTAGTCAAGCATTCCCTCAATTATGCCATCCTTGTAGCTGTATAATTTCCCTGTGTGATTCCAAACACGGCACATCCTCCCTGTACAGGGCTTCATCACTGCAAAACCTGAGTGTCAACCCACACACTGACAGCAGGATGGGCTCCACCAGTCTGTGGCCCCGGCGTGGGGGTCTGCAGGGCACAGCACAGCAGCTCTGGGCCCACAGACACCCACCACCCCGGGACGGCAGCAGCTGCTGGATCCAGACAGGAGGTCCTCTGATCTAAGATTATAGGAAAAAAATACATGCAATCTGAAAACAAGCAGCTGCTGGATCCTGTCAGGATGTGCAGGTATGAACTGGGATGGGGGGGGGGGGTGAGAATACAAGAGGTATCAGAAGCCTGAGGGATGCCCAGCTGCACAGGGATGTTGCGCAGGGATGCTCAGCTGCAGGGGAATGCTGCACAGGGATGCTCAGCTGCACAGGGATGTCCAGCTGCAGGGGAACGCTGCCTAGGTGGATGCTGCACAGGGGGATGTCCAGCTGCAGGGGGACGCTGCACAGGGGGATGCTCAGCTGCAGGGGGATGTCCAGCTGCAGGGGGATGCTGCACAGGGGGATGTCCAGCTGCAGGGGGATGTCCAGCTGCAGGGGGATGCTCAGCTGCAGGGGGATGTCCAGCTTCAGGGGGATGCTGCACAGGGGGATGCTCAGCTGCAGGGGGATGTCCAGCTGCAGGGGGATGTCCAGCTGCAGGGGGATGCTGCACAGGGGGATGTCCAGCTGCAGGGGGATGCTGCACAGGGACGCTCAGCTGCACAGGGGTGTCCAGCTGCACAGGGGTGTCCAGCTGCACAGGGGGATGCTCAGCTGCACAGGGGGATGCTCAGCTGCACAGGGGGATGCTCAGCTGCACAGGGGGACGCTGCCCAGGGGGATGTCCAGCTGCAGGGGGATGCTGCACAGGGGGATGTCCAGCTGCAGGGGGATGCTGCACAGGGGGATGTCCAGCTGCACAGGGGTGTCCAGCTGCACAGGGGGATGCTCAGCTGCAGGGGGACGCTGCCCAGGGGGATGTCCAGCTGCAGGGGGACGCTGCCCGGCCACCCGCTTCAGCATGCATGACTGCAGCCAAATGCTTCTTCGCCATTGCAACCCACGCCAAGGCCGGCAGCTCCTTCCGCAGCCCAGTGGAAATTCCCCAGTGACGCCAGCACCGGGGCCTCCAGAGACCAGCAAACCTCCCTGGACCCAGCCAGGAGCTGGGGCTCTGCCATCTCGGCGCAGCGTTCCCACCGCAGAGAGCGGTCCCGGGGCTCCGGGGAAGGATAATCTGGAGCGGAGAGGCCGGTGGGAGCTGAGCTGGGGCCGCACCTGCCCCTGGCAGCTCCCAGCCTTCGCCTCGCTGGCTGCTTCATCCCTCGCGTGTTTTTTCAGGCTCCCCTGCCCTCATTTGAATGGGTCCTGCCTGGCCAGCCTGGTAATCTGCCACTAAGTGGGACTGCGATGAACGCCGCGATAAATTTAGAAAGAAATCTTTGTGTGGGTCAGAGGAAAAACACGGCAGCAAAGCGGCACAGCTCGGTTTGATTTCCCTCTGCTCTCTGCTTGCAGAGCAGGATTTATAAACCCAGAGGGTTTGTAAGTGGTCCTTGCTCTGCTGGAATTTCCCAGCCAAGGATGCTTTCGTATTAAAATAATCACTTTTAACTAATATTAGTGAAAAAGGAGCAGGGAGGATTGTAGCCTGCGAGCGGCTGAGCTTGCCCAGCTCCGAGCACGACCTGGCATTTCAGCCCCAGCCTCTTAAAGAGCAAGTTTACCTTCCCCACGACTTGTTTATATCCAGAAGTAGGGAAGGCAGCTTTCCTTAATTCTGCTTCCAGGCTCCTGCCTGCCACACCACAGCAACATTGTTCCTCTGCAATTGCATTTGTTAATCTGCTAAATTGTTTTTAAACAGCAATAATAATAAAAAAATAATAGTATTAGCAGTGCAAAATCCCCCATGAAATCACGGATCCAGCACCACTTTCCCTACTAAAAGTCAGAACGCTGTGCAAAACTGTGTTATCATTTGCTGGTGAATTATATTGTACCGAAAGGAAAAGAATTTTCTGAATGTATTTCCTTTAATAAGCTATTAAGACCTTGTACTGCTAATTAAACTATTAATTAGACGTCTTATCGTTCCTAAACACGTTTAGCTTGTTGCCAAAGCAGCAATAAACCTCTGGGGCAGGGAGAAGATAAGGAAAGAAGGAAGATGCAAACATGAAGATTAAAAAAATGAAGGAAAAAACGACAAGAACCTAAAATAGCAAATAAATAACCAAGGGTCGGTAATGCATTGTGTAGCTTATTTGAGACCTCATCACGAGCCTTGTGGTCAGTTCTGGAGTCCTCAACATAGGAAGTACATGGATCTGTTGGAGGGAGTCCAGAGGAGGCCATGAAAATGGTCAGAGGGCTGGAGCACCTCCCATACAAGGACAGGCTGAGAGAGTTGGGGCTGTTCAGCCTGGAGATGAGAAGGCTCCAGGGAGACCTTAGAGCAGCCTCCCAGGACTGAAAGGGGCTCCAGGAAAGCTGGGGAGGGGCTCTTGATCAGGGAGTGCAGGGATAGGATGAGGGGGAAGGGTTTTCAGCTGAAAGAGGGGAGATTGAGATGAGATCTTAGGGAGAAATGTTTTCAAGCCCAGGTTGGATGGGGCTTTGAGCCCCCTGATCCAGTGGGAGGTGTCCCTGCACGGAGCTGGAACTGGGCTTTGAGGTTCCTTCTTATCCAAACCATTCTATGATTTTGTGATTGTAAGAATAGAAGTGATATGCAACATGGAACAGATTTCCTAGGTAGAGGCCCTTGGGACATCTGTGTATTATGCAAGACGAGATGACACAACTGTTTTCAGATTGTTTTTCTACAGTTAGTTGAAGAAACTGGAATTAGTCTCCTTTTCCTCAAACAAAATAACTTTCCAATAGAAAACTAACAGAAAAACTGTTCAATTTTTTTTTTCCAGAATAAAAATATGAGCAATTTTCAACAGGAAAATCTTAACCCAATGCAATTCCCACATCTGACTCCACAGTTGTCCTCTCCTAACCAGCCCTCTCCCCCAGACACAGCACCCCAGCCTTCCCCATTCTTGTCACACTTTGGATTTTAAGGTTAGAAAAGGAAAACCACAAGCCTCACAGCACTTGGCAGGCTTTCTTTGCACGCTGTGAAGATGTTCCCTCCTGCCCTTGTGGGTCCTTAAGAAAGGAGCCTGCAAACACGGGACCAGCTCTGTGAGTCAGCCCCAAGGTCCTTCTCACACCGTGTGCTGTGTTTGAGACCCAAGTCCTGGCTCACACTAATCAACGTTCCTCCATGGCTCCACCTCAGGATTCCAAACACCAGCATATTAAAATGTTTTAGAGCCCGATTCGTCAGCATTTGCCTTTGACAGTTTATCTCCGGGGATAAATAATCTCATTTATGTCTGTTACTACAAATCAAAACACCAGCAAAGTAAATAGATCTGAAGGCTAAGATTAAAGACACAGAACTAAAACACCTGGGAAGTGCCTGTAATACAAATAGTTTTAAATACAATTTTTTCTAGGGGATGGAAGCCCTGCACAGGTTCTGTTCCCTTTACCTTGGAAGCAAAAGTGGAAATATCAAGAGTGCAGACAGATTATATACGGAGATATTGTGTGATGCTGGTGTCTTTTCTGTGTTTAGAAAGGGAGAAAATAGGAAATAAGCTTGAACATTACCTTTCTACCAACACTGGGAGATGCCTTTACAGCCATCTGACCATGACTGAGCTTTTGGCTGACTCAAAACTGATACAACTCAGGAATTCAGCAGGACTGGCCGGATGAATCACAGAATCGTTTTTGTTGGAAAAGACCTTTAAGACCATTGAGTCCAACCGTAAACCTCATACTACTGAGCCACCACGAAACTCTGTCCCTACCACCACATCCACATGGCTTTTAAATCCCTCCAGGGATGGGGACACCACCACTGCCCGGGGCAGCCTCTGCCACTGCTTGACAATCCTTTTGGTGGAGTAATATTTCCCAATATCCAATCTAAACTTCCCGTGGTGGAACTTGAGGCCGTTTCCTCTCATCCTCCACTTGTTACTTGGGAGAAGAGCCCAGCACCCACCTCAGCACAGCCTCCTTTCCGAGAGTGCAGAGGGCAATGATGTCTCCCCTCAGCCTCCTCTTCTCCAGAAGTTGGGGGCACTGCTGGTTCCCACGCTCTGGTCACAGAGATGGGCCCTGGCTCCACCAACACGGCTTCGACAACTTCTCCCTCAGCCCCCCCCCGAAGCCTTCCTCTAGCTGCTATCACAACCTGCCTGTGTTTCTGCATTCCCTTTGCTTGGATCAAAAAGCCTGCGTGGCCCTTGCAGCAGATGGTGCAGCAAATATTGTAGAACTCCCACACGAGTTTTGCAGGATCAGGCATTGAACAAGCAGATGGGAGGTGCATTAATAGGAAATTCATTTTAGAAATTTCATTTTAGATGCTCCCCAATCCTAGAATACGAGTTTCAAAGCCCACTGGAGGTATTACTTCTTTCTTAATCTTATAATGTTAATATGTTCACCTCTAAGCTGTATTCCAGCTCCTGGGGTGCAGTAGGGGATTGTGGTAGAGCAGGACTCTCCTTCAGGTGCAGTGTCCAACTGGACACCAGTTACCTAAGCACCAGCTTCCCTCTGGAGCAAAGTATTGACTGTTTTAGCAAGGCACAGCCAGCAGATAGCAGTATTGGTATATGTAATGTATCCTAGAAGAGGCACGAGAGCTTATGGGTGAGAATCAAAGCTAGAGAAGGGAAAGCTCTGGTGAGATCTTAGAGCAGCCTCCCAGGACTGAAAGGGGCTCCAGGAAAGATGGGGAGGGGCTCTTGATCAGGGAGTGCAGGGATGGGACAAGGGGAAAGGGTTTTCAACTGAAAGAGGGGAGATTGAGATGAGATCTTAGGGAAAATGTTTTCCTGTGAGGGTGGGGAGGCCCTGGCCCAGATTGTTCAAAGAAGTGGTGGCTGCCCCATCCCTGGAGGTGTTCAAGGCCAGTCTGGATGGGGCTTTGAGCCCCCTGATCCAGTGGAAGACTGATCCTACTGCTGAAGGATCTCAGCATTTGGGCAATTCTTCCCAGTGCTGAATCAATGAAGAAAAAATTAACACCCAGCAAACAGAGAAAGGAACTGCTTTTCTTTTACCTGGAATGCCCTGTTTTGCTGTGAAGGTCTTGTGGTGTCACGGCAGGAGCTTTCTCACCTGGGAGGGGAGTCTGTGCTGTTTTTATTATGAAAGGGAATTAAGATCCACTGAGGGACATAGTTAATAAGGCTTAATTAAAACTCATTTGCAATGATTGGTTTCAGCAATGCAGGCAGCAGGCCGCCTTCCACTCACAGAAGCAATTGAATGGGGTTCATTTTGGAAGATATTCCTTCATTTCTGAAAAAGTCTTTGGTTTCAATGCACAGAAGGATTCGGGGGCTCCTTGGGTGAGCAAACATGAGATCATCAACAGAGATTCATGCATTGCATCAACCTTGAACCCATGTTTATGGGAAAGCAGGTTGGTGTTGGAAGCTGAGATGGATTTAACTCCCCAAAGGGGCCCAAATGCAGCTGTGAGCCCGCAGGCAGCACGGGATGGTGAGGGGAGGAGGCTGCCCAGCAGACAGTGGGGCCAGCAGGGAAGGAATGCAAGGGGTTTGATAAGGAAAGAATAATAATAATAACCCTTTTTGGCTGGGACAGAGCTGAGCCTGCCTGTGTTTACCCACAGGCAAAAAACTTCCTGAGCTGGAAGTGCAGCCTTTTCCGCTGGCTCGACACCGTCCCTGCTCGGCCACCGCCACTCTCGGCATTTCCCTCAAACTGGGTGTTTTAGAGAATGCTTTTGTTTTGCCAAAGCAATTGACTGTAACTTTATTGTCTCTGCTTGGCTGTAGGATGTACCCCGAGCTGTGAAAAACACACCTGATGTTTGATTAGATCTCCTACTCCTGATTCAGCCAGTGGGGCTGATTAGATAAACACCTGCCAACAAAATAAAAGCCATCCCCAGCTCTCTTTCCTACCCCACAATGCAAAAAGAGCCTCAAGGAGAGCTTCCCCTGTGCTTTGCAGCAGGCAGGGCTCTCAGGAGAGAAAGTAACTTCATTTGGCTGCATCTCTTCCTCCTGCAGCCAGGCTGTGGGGCTCGAAGCATCCTGAACTACAACAGAACTGGCAGTGGTGGTTTATAACCATGTTCAGTACTTGCTGTGCCTCTGTCTGTGAGCCCAGGAAACAAGCACTGAGAAGAGCTGAACAACCCAGGGAAGAGTTGAGCATCCCTGCTTTTAGTGGAGCTCCAGCATCTCTGCAAGAACAGGCAGTAAAGGGCTGCTGAGCATCGCACTGTGAATCCTTTGAGGCAGAAGACATGGCTGGTTATTGCACAGTGCAGAGTGAGGAAGTCTTCATCTTCATCATCCATACACACACACACATCTGCATCAGGTCAGACCCCACCCCTGCAGTCACTCCATGAAACTGGAGTTTATTTATCCAAGAAGCAGCCAGGCATCTTGAACACCAGCAACTCAAACAAAGGAGGGTTAATAAAGTGATGCAAGTCACTTGTCCTGTGAATGTGTTTGTTGAAAGACAGGGAAAATGTGTGCAGAACAAGCCCCAGCCTTTAGTCATCGCTGGGAAGCAACCTCTGGGCGAGGCGTTGTCCTTTTATCACGCTGGCACGAGGCACAGCCAGAGCCCCGCATCCCAGTGGGATAAACACACTGTTCTTCCAAGGACACAATGGAGAAGCTGGTTTTTAATACTCATTTTTTTTCCAACTGGGGTTATTTACAATGAAATTTGGGAGAAGCAATTCACACCGACACAAACAGAACCTGAAACATTTTAAACTGTGTTTGAATGACTCTTGCACCCAAAACCCAACCCTGCACGATGATGGGTGTAGCACTCATTCCATTAAGCACTGTACCAAAAAAAAGGACATTCCCCTCAGGTGTTCCACACTGAGAAAAGGTTGTGATTAATTCACTGTCGGGAGGGTAGATCGGCCTCAAGGGCCGTTTCGCCTCGGGGCATGGTCTAGTAGGGATGTTGGTATTGTGTTGGTGGTTGGACCTGATGATCTTAGGTCTTTTTCAACCTTAATGAATCTGTAATTCTGCCCTTAGTGTGGATGTGGCAGTCGCTGCTGGTGCCAGCAGAGATTCTGGTCTGGATTGCAGCCTCTCACCATCACCACTGGGCTGTGCGACACCACCTTTGGCTCCCTAAAACCGAGCTGCACGCGCTCGGGGCTGAGCTCAAACCTGGCCCTGCTCCCTGGCTGTCACCGAGCTGCCCGTAGCTCAGCCTTGGTGATGTGACTTGCAGCACCACTTGCCTTGGGAGCAGGATCAGTGCAGAGCTAGGTAGGACCTGCTCCTGCTGTCGGGATTTTGGCCTTCACTTACCAGAGTAAAAATACTTCATTTTTGTTTTTTCCGATGCAGAGGGGGAAACATTTGTAGCAGAGCCAGGTTCCTGTCCCATGCTCATCCCACTGGGAGCCCTTTCGCATCTTTTATTCCCGAAGTCCTACCCTAGGCATCAGCCTCATGGTGGGACTCCAGTCCCGGGTGTCTGCAGGGCCATCTACAGCCCTATCAAACCTTCTCCACATCACTCAAGTAACTGATTGCTGGCTCTGCCTCATCAAACGCCGTCACCAGTCCCCAACAAGAGACTGGGGAAGGTTTTTACTCTAAAACAACTACCTGTGTGCAGGTAGGCTTGAATAAGAAACAAGTTTGAGGTCTATTCACATTTCAGCCTTCAGCTCCACATGGGAAGCTTTACACAGAGCTTCAGCAAATTCTGCTGGAGTAGGAAATACTAAAGAAGACCTAAAGCACAAGAAGGGGGATTAAATGCCTGATGTCCTTAAAAGAGGGGAAATTCCTGCACTTAAACATAGATATGAGATGAAAAAACAACTCCGTTAAGCGAAACTAACTGAAACCTGAGAGGTTTTTGTCACTGAAATCACAATTTAACTATTATAATCAGCCTAACACACTGCCATCAAAAATTGTGGCTGTTTGGAGTCTGGCTCAAAGCTTCTGCAGCCTTGGTCTGCCTCTGCTTCAAAGCTGTTCGGGGCTAAGGGCACTTGCTTTTCTCATTATGTTCTTCTAACAACAAAAGCAGAGAGCAGCTGGGAAAAGTGTCTTGTGTGGTCAAGTAGGAGGAGGCAGAGAAGCAGGTTTTCAGCATCTCTGGAGCTTAATGTGCTTTAGGCTGATTTTTGAAGTTCTTCACAGAAATAATAATAGAGAGAAAAAAAAAAAGTCTGCAATTCCCTAACTGTCCATAGAAAACTCTCCCTCTCCCTGTTCTCCTCTTGGCAGGGATGCTGGATGCCTGGTTCACATTTCGGTGTCGGCGGGGCTGTGCTGCCGGGCTGAGTGGCCGTTTCGGGAGGACGCTTGGCCAGTCCCGTTCTCCTGAGTCCCACCGTTGAGGTTTGGCTTCTCCTGCAGCTCAGGTTGCTCTTGGGGGGGCATCATCAACATCGTGTTTCCCTGGCTACCGTTATCCGTGTAGTAGGGGTCTTCAGCCTAGACAGGTACATAAATAACAAAGGCAGAGTTAGGGAAGGGGAAGGGCTGACAGCGCCCGGCTTGGACTGCAGGCTTGGCCGGCCGCCCGCGCTTCCTGGACAGGAGGGACAAACAACTGCAGGCCTGGGAACCTGCTCCCACTGGGGAGAAACGGAACAGAGGGCCTGAACCCTGCCGTGGCAAGACGAGGAAAGAAAAGCAGCCAGGAACTGCATGTTTTTCTCCTGGACCTGAAAAGAGAAGCCGTCAGGTTTGGTTGTTTTCTCATAACCAGGTCTTGGAGCCAGCCCTGCCTTGGGTTTGCCAAGCTATGCTGGGAGAGACCACCTCTGCTTTCCACTCTGGCCAAGAAAGAATCACCGTGGAATGAAAGCTGTGGAAATTACCGTTTTCTCCCCCAGTCCTCCTTTCTCTCAGCCTGTAAATGGATCCAAGGCTCGCAGCAAGGTGCTTGCAGAAGTGCAGGACAGCACTCCAGCAAATGCAAAGCTGCTACTGCCATGAGGAGCCGATGCCTCTGGAGGAGCCAGAGCAAGAGCAGAGCTGCCTCCCTCCCCCACCACGATAACTCTCCGTGTGTTGGACCACGGCACTGCGATGGGTGTTGGTAGTCCTGGGCTTTTGGTGAAGATCACCAGCCTGCAGCAGATAGGAGAGTGAGGAGGCAGGCACCAGCCCTGCTCCTTGTTTGCCTAGGGCATCCAGCAACACAGGAGGGTGCTGAGCATCCTGCCTGCCCCATCATTTCACTAATTCCTTGTCTGTTCCCCAGCCAGAGTGACCTCAGCACATGGACACTGCTTGGCCCCTTTGCTGGACACATCTCACCTAGAAACTGGATTGATGCTGCCATGCGTTTACATGGGCAGCTCCCAACTGTGCACACTCATTGGCTTCCACTTGCTGCCAGCATCCAGGAGGTGGTAACTGCAGGCAGTGGGATGGACAGCCCGAGCTGTGAGGTTCCTGCCTCTGACACCCTCACTTGACTTCCCATCTGCACATTTTGAGAGCATCCTGTCTGGCAATCATAGAATGGTTTGGGTTGGAAAGGACCATGAAGGCCATCCAGGGGACATCTGCAACCAGATCAGGTTGCTCAGAGCCCCATGCAATCTGATGTTGAAATGAAACAACCAAACAGCTTCCCAGGACACAATAGTTTGGGTCCCCATGAGCAGCGATGGGGAAGAGCATGGCCCATCCTCACTTTACAGAGGGCTCACGTCCCTGAAAGTCACTGGTAGGGCAGAGTCCTCAGCCTGCCTGCAAAGGGGAAAATGGAAATAGGAAATTCCTCTTTCTTTCTTGATATATTTTATTACCATCACTTGTTAAGTGAGGGGAGAAATAGCCTTTATTACAGCATTGGTACAAGACAGAGAGATAACTCAAATGCAGTGAATGGAAAGTTAAAATGTGTCACTTCAAATGACAAATTCATAAGGTTTCGGTGTCTCTGGAGGGGTCTTGCTGGCTGAGTTCTTACTGCTGAGCAAAAATAAGTGTTAGATCTAGTGGTACGAGTGAGAAAGGGGCAGTTTTCCCACAGGAGCAATCAGGTAAGTGTTAATTTTAGAAGACAAGAGAGGTTTTCCTTCACCCTGTACTGTCTGGCATCCCTGCTCTTGCCCGGGCTGATCCAACCCTGGGTGACAACACCCAACGCGCTGGCCGAGCCGTCCCACTGCCGTGGGGACCCCCCACCCCTCTGGGCTCCTCTCTACGGGCTGTTCTGCCATCGGTAAGCACTAACCAGCCTCTCTCCCGCGGGGCTCCAGCTCCGCCGCTTCAGCAGGAAGTATCCAGCCAGGCCCAGGAACGCCAGCACGAGCCCAGATGTGACCAGGGCGATCAGGGTCTTCTGGGAGAAGTCCTGGTGGCTCCTCACGCTCCCCCGTTTAAGGGATTTTATTCCAAACTGGGAAAAAAAAAAACACACAAGAAAAGGGAGCTGGGAGTCTGACAGACTGGAAACGTGTGCATCTGCTGAACAGGCACCAGGCTTCAAACACCTCCTTGTTAAACCTCACGTAAGCAAAGCTGGGCTTCGCTACCCAAGCTCCTGAGCTTGCCCTGTGAGCTCATGGAATGGTTTGGGTTGGAAAGGACTGAAGAGCTCATCCAGTTCCACCCCCCTGCCATGGGCAGGGACACCTCCCACTGGATCAGGGGGCTCAAAGCCCCATCCAACCTGGCCTTGAACACCTCCAGGAATGGTGGCTCTGCTGGCTGCCCTTTATCCAGGCACCTGGAGCTCAGCTTTGCAAGCCAGTGGCAGCCTCAGTGGAGTGTTGAAAGGAGAAATTAATTAATGTCAGTGTGGTACTTTGAAGAAGATAAATGCCAATTACATCCTAAGAGTTAATTGTTGGGATCTAGTCCTTTTTAAAGAAAATGCTACCAGTTCATACAGTAACTGTTTGAAGCATTTTTGCCTCCAGGAGCTGTATCAATGCTTTTATGATGCTGCTGCCTTGCTGCCTGTCTGGTGCTTGGCTCCAAGCATCTCATGTGCCAATGTTCAACAAATGCCTCCAGGATGGAGGCAGGTTCAACTCTCAGTCCTTTGCCCCAGCTTCAAATCTCCTTTCTCCATCCATTTCATCCAGCTGTATTTGCTCAAGGAATTTACCTTCTCCCAGTGAGACTCCTGGAGCACATCTGTAGCAGGATCTGCAAGGTTTAAAACAGGAGAGGCACATTATATAGAGGGTCATGCTGCAGCTGATGCCAACATTGAAGACCCTGGCCACTTCTGAGCCCTTTTTTGTCTCTGGAGATAAAGCCATGGTTCTGTGGATCTAGCAAGACCCCAGAAGAACAAGTAGTGGTTGCAGGGAGAGTTCTCCTCCCAGGCTGTGTCCCGCAGCTTCTACCCTCTCCCACTGCCCACATCGAGGTCATAATCCAGTGCTATCAATGACAGGCAAAGGAAAGAGCTCAACTGACCTCTCTCACCGACGAGGATGAGGAGCAAACAGTCATGTTCCACCTCAGATTTGGCGAGTTTGATCTGGCAGGGCGAGGGAACGCGGCGGGCGCTCTCTTCACATATTGCACTCCACAAGTCCGACCCCTTCATCTCTAAAAATTGTTTCTGCAAAATTATCAAAGCAACCACCATTGAACCAACCAAAACAACTCACTCTCCACCCATGGTGGTGGTGTGCATTCACCCTTTGTGGTCTGGGGGTTATCTGTGCTGTGCAAAGCTGGGCAGAGGCAACCACAAGCAACAGACGGCCCTGGACTGGGGGTCAAACGTTCACCTCCCACTTCACCACTGCTTTGAGCCCCAAGACCAACACCTCGAAAATGGAGAGGTTTATTTCTTGTCTCAATGAGAATAAATGAAATGGAGATATCATTAGCAACTCTTGCAAATGGCATTTAAACGACACTAAATTTAGGATTTGAATTGCACAGCAAGTCTCACCAATTTTTGGACTGAAGCAGCTGCCTGAAGAGCCCCATTGTTTCAGAGTCCCAGGCAAGGGCTGGGAAAGGAGGGAAATAACAAAGAAGCATTGAGCCTTCCTGTTTAGGAAATGTCTTCAATGGTTTTGCTAGGTTGCTGATCAAAGGCTAGGCAAAAAAATACAAATTTCTCACATTTTAGAGCTGAGCTGAGGAAGAGGAGTGAGGAGCTGCAGCCTTTCCCTTCTGCGGGCCAATTGCTGCATCAGACAGGATAGGTTTTCTCCTTGGGTCTATTTTCAGCCACAGCCAGGCTTGGAGACAGAGCCCACAGTTGCTAAAGAACAATTTCACCTTCCCTAACATCCTTCCAGCTGTGGACATCATAGAATCATGGAATAATTTGGGTTGGAAGGGATCTCAAAGCCCATCCAGTTCCACCCCTCTGCCATGGGCAGGGACACCTCTCACTGGATCAGGGGGCTCAAAGCCCCATCCAACCTGGCCTTGAACACCTCCAGGGATGGGGCAGCCACCACTGCTCTGGGCAACCTGGGCCAGGGCCTCCCCACCCCCATTGTGAAGAATTTCTTCCTAATGTCTAATCTAAGTCTTCCACCTTCCAATTTAAAGCCATTCCCCCTCATCCTGTCACCACATGCCCTTGTAAAAAGTTCTTTTCCAGTTTTCCTGGAGCCCCTTTCAGTACTGGAGGGCGTCTCTCCCTGGAGCCTTCTCTTCTCCAGGCTGAACAACCCCAACTTTCTCAGCCTGTCCTCATACAGGAGGTGCTCCAGCCCTCAGATCATCTTTGTGGCCTCCTCTGGACTTGCTCCAACAGTTTCATATCCTTCTTATGTTGGGAATTCCAGAACTGGATACAGAACTCTGGGCGGGGTCTCACGAGAGCAGAGTAGAGGGGGAGAATCCCTTCCCTTGCCCTGCTGGCCACCCCTTCGAGACAGAGATTGGCTCCAGCTCAATCCCTCAGCCTTGCCAAGGTGGAGCTGTGAAAGGGGAGCAAACTCTCATCTTGCAGGCTTGTGCAGAGCCAGGCAGCTCAGTGTTGTCCTCCCTTTGCCTCACTATTGTGCTGGGATCTCCACATCCTCTTACCATACCAAAATGCAGGAACTTATCCATGGGAGAATAACAAACAAATCATTTTCAGCTGTTTCTATAGAGCTTGGTTTGGGGTGAGAAAGGCCAAGATGGAACAAGAGACCCAAGTGTGTGTTTTCCTTTCTGTGCTGTGGAAAGAACTCACCGGAGTGTCAGAGTTTCCCTTTGCAATTAGCAGTGCAGGGTGCCAGGGAATTGCTCATTTGCTTTGGGAAAGGCCAACAGGAAAGCGAGACACGGCTCGGTCCCTCCTATCTGCTCTCCTCGCAGACGCTCTTATCTGGTTCCCAGGTTTGATGGCTGCTGAGCCTGAGCTGGTTTTTCCCCATTGGGTGATTAGGTAAGGTGGAGGCACAGGAGAGGTGTGTGGGGTGGGAGCTCACGGAAAAAACACGGTTGGAAGTGGGGTGGTTTGACACAGGGGGAGGGTTAAGAGTAGGTGCAATTAGATACGACTCTGTGGGGTGTTCTATATATTCAATATTCATCCATTTGTATATGTGCAGGTACGAAATGCATGCATGAAGTGTATAAACCCTGTGCTGGTGCCCACTAGATGGCATCTGCAATCAGAATCCCTCCCTCCTGGAGGAGTTCCCATGGGAATTCTTGCAAAAGTGCACTCCCTGTAAACAGGGGCAAGTCCAAATGCTATTTAATCCCCCACTTGCAGAGAAAAGCCAAGCAAGAGTTCACTCATCCTAAGTGGTGGCAGCACGGCTGAGCAGTGGAAAGAAAATTAATCACTGTGCTTTTATATCCAAGGCGTTGCCAAACCTGTTGTCCCACAAGATCCAGCACCAACTGCCTTCTCTTTGAGGTTGTAGCTCCTGTGTGAAAGGTTTCTTTCCTCCCACCCACTACCAACCTTCAGCTGGACCCTCTTTGGGTTTTGTAAATGCTCCATATTTTGTGCACAAGGTCAAGGGCTGTTACACAGAGCTTGGGCTTCCCTTAGGAGTCAGTGCAGATGGAGACACTGATACCCGTGCTCCTTCAGATGCCTTGTTTTCTTTCCTAGGGTGGCTGGCAAGACTAAAAAAGGCAATCACCTCCCCAACAGGGAAGGGGAAGAAGAAGAACAAAGGCAATTTCCCGTTAAATGTGGTGGGAGACACT
The DNA here is from genome assembly GCA_033556795.1 of Tapera naevia. Lineage (NCBI taxonomy): Eukaryota > Metazoa > Chordata > Aves > Cuculiformes > Neomorphidae > Tapera > Tapera naevia. The sequence goes on from JAUMJJ010000242.1 coordinate 1,244,556, forward strand.
TCAGAAGCAAAACTGACCCCCCAGTAACCATGACAAAGGAGGTTTTATGCAACCGGGAGGTTGCATTTCCCCTGGGACTGATGAGATTGTGCCTTTGGGATCCTTCTGGGACTGCTGTTACCATCACTTTGGGACCTTCCTGGGACTGCTGTGATTGTCCCTTTGGGATCATAGAATGGTTTGGCTTGGAAGGGACCTTAAAGCCCATCCAGTTCCAACCCCCTGTCGTGGGCAGGGACACCTCCCACTAGACCAGGCTGCTCAAAACCCCATTCAGCCTGGCCTTGAATACTTCCACCTATTCCAGGGATCCTCCTGGGACTGTTGTGATCATCCCTTTGGGATCCTCCCAGGACTGCTTTTATCGTCTCCACCTCTGCCAGTTTGGCTCAGGATATCCCTGTGCCTTAGGGATAATCCCACCCCAAGATGACCCCCCAGATGTGCTGGGTGACTCCATCGCTGGGAGCCTGAGCATGCTGCAGCATCCAGCCCTTGGCTGTTGGCTTGCAGCCCCCTTCCTCCTGCATGCCCCTCCCCCTCCAGGACATGGGGCTGCAACTCACACAAGAGTTGGACTCGTTGAGCTGCAAGCAGATAGCTCCAGTGTCACTCACTTCTTTGACATTGTGGCATGTGATGGGCTGGAAGGGAAAGAAACAGAGTTGGTATCATAGAGCTGGGATTTGGGAGGCAATTCCAGCCTCCTCATGGTCCCACAGCCTGTGATGCCCAGCCACAGCCTCACCTTTGGGCTGTCCCTGCCCGTGTGCAGCGGCGTGGTGGCAGTCGAGACAGGAGGGTGCTCTGAGGTGACAGGAGAGCTCATCAGGCCCAGCGTGGACCCTGGGGTTTCTGCCATCATATTGGGTTGTGTTGCTGGGCTCTCGGTTGTGGAGACCCCTTGGCTCGTGGTGTCAGGCTCCGAGGGGGTGCCCAGGGTCTGCAAAGGGGCTCGGCTGGGCTGTGGGCTTGTCCTCTCACTGCTGAGCCCCAGGGAGGTGGGACTGGTTGCCAAGGACCCGGCCACATCTTCAGCTTTTGAAGCAATGCAATGAAAAGGATACATGAAAAAAGCTTAAGTCCTCTAAAATCAACGCGTGGCAATTGCGATGACTGAAGTACAATATTGATTTGTCATAGCCAGCAGTACCAGAACATGTTATTGGCTGGATGAGAGACTTGCATTAGCCTTGCTTCAGCTACCTAATTGTTACACGTGCTTCGTAATCTGTTTACAAAGGGCTCGTTTCCTGGGCACACGCGGCACCGCCACAAGGATGGCATTGCCCAACCTCCCCTGCATCGCCCTCACCTTCCCCTTGACCCCGAGTCTTCAAGAAGATGCACTGATTTCAAACAGCATAAGAGAAAGGCACTGAACATCTGTGCAAGGTTCTCTGCTTCAAAGCCCTTCAGAGCCTTGGCCTCTTATCAGAAAGGCTTGGAGACCTCTCATGGGGGCCAATTGCTGAGCAAAGGATAGGTATGTGGAGATAAAAGATTAATGAGCATTTCATCCCATCATCTCTTGGCTTCTTGGAAAAGGAAGGGTCAAAGCTGCTCATGCTGCAGACACCACTGTTAGGTTGCCCCAGGTGGGATTTTTTTGGGGGCAGGATTAAAGCTTTTGCCCATACCACCAGGCTCTTTTTCAGAGCACAACCCATGAACTGGTTTATTAGGGCAAGCCTGAGCACTTTATTATTATTATTATTGTATTATTATTACTGCAAATGCTACCAGGAATCAGGGGGAAGCAATTACCAGGCGTCTCTGATGTCAGATGGGCACTGCTGGGGGCTGCGGGGGCTCCGGTGGCTGCTGCGCTGCTGCTGCCTTTGGTGGCTGTGGCTGTCAGGGTAAGGGTGGTTGTTGGGCTCCCAGAAGTTTTGCCTGGAGGAAGAGAAAGGTGTTAGGGGCTGCTGTTCCCCACACCTGAGCTCCTGCCTGCCCCAAATGTTCCTCACGGGCAGGAAGATGGCAGATGCTTTCACAAATTCACTTTATTCTTGCCCCAAAATGCCAGGCTGCTGCAGAGCTCAAATGGGAGAAGCTCAGAGGACAAATGTTTTGTCTGAGTGAGACCCAAATTTTGGGGCAGTCCTTGCAGAGGCTCTTGGGGTGGCACTGGAGGAGGACAGGCTCATTTCTGCCCTCATCCTGCCCCATCCTCAGGCTCACCAAGGGATGCACAAAGCTGATTTTCGGAGCAGTTTGGGTTTGTAATCCTTGGAGGAAAGACTCAGGCCTTGGACGAGCTCACTTGTGTGCCTCAGGAAAAATGAGTTGGATTTGCAGTTGCAGGCACGAGCTCAAAGTAAATAGAAACATTCCCATTGGCTTGGGCTCAGCTCTGAGTCATGAGCAAAAACATCTTTGGAGGTAAAACAGAATGTTTGGAGAATGGTTTGCTGTTCTAACTTAAAGTTTATATATTGCTTCCTGGTACGTTACAAAGATGACACTTCCAGCTTTTCCTTCTTCAATCAACTATATCTGTCAGTTAAATGCATCTCTCCCCTCTTCTTAACCTTTTCTGTTCTTAAGCTCTGTTTCCCCTTTTAGCAAACAGCTTCAGTCTCTGCTCCAGGGCTGTTAAGATTCTTGTCCAGATGCTAAAGAGAAAATCGTACAAAATACATTGTTCAGTTGTATTTCTGCCCAGGGGAGCCTGAACTCCAAGAAAAGTTACTTCATCCTTCCAAACAACCCTCTGAGATGGAGCAGTGCTGACAGGTCCTGATCAGCTGCCCAGCGCCGGCGTCAGAGCAGTGGCTGGGCTGAAGGCACCCACTTCCAGTTAACCGTGCCTTTATCGTTACGTGGCGTCGTGCGCTGCAGTGTTGTCCTGGCAGGAGGTTTTTCTCCATTGGGATGTTTGTACTTTGCTGGATCAGGTCCAGCAAACCTGGACAGTTTATGAGAAGCAAAGACCGAGACCACCACAGATCATTCTGGCATTGGGTGGTCACAGGCAGAGCTGCTCAGCTCTTCCTGCATCTGGTGGGTGGTTGGACTGGAAGGTGCTGGGCAACCAGTGCATCTCAGCCTGGCCCCACAGGGCTCCCTGTGCTGGTGCATCCCATCCCATCCTTTTCCATCCCACCCCATCTTGTACTATCCTATTTTGTCACACTCGACCCCATCCCATCCCGTCCCATCCCATCGAATCCCATTCAGTCCCATCCCATCCCATCGTGTTCTATCCCATCCCATCCCATCCCATCGAATCCCATTCAGTCCCATCCCATCCCATCGTGTTCTATCCCATCCCATCCCATCCCATCGAATCCCATTCAGTCCCATCCCATCCCATCGTGTTCTATCCCATCCCATCCCATCGAATCCCATTCAGTCCCATCCCCTCACATCCCATTCCATCCCATCGAATCCCATTCAGTCCCATCCCCTCACATCCCATTCCATCCTGTCCTGCCCCATCCCATCTTGTCCTGTCCCAGCCAGGCTGCAGCTGCTCCGGGCGCAGGAACACGGGGGAGGCAGGGGCCCTGCCGAGGGCTCGGCGCAGGTGTCTGGATCTGGAATTTAGGTTCTGGCACTGCTTTTCTTTAAGGGAGAAGTTTCTTCTCTCCAAGATTATTCAGTTCCAACTGGTTAATTCACCATTTTTTTTCTGCTGAATTTTAGCAAATCAAAAGCAGGAGGCGTGACTCCTTGCCCAGAATCACGAGTAGAGCAACGTTGGAGCCACGCTTGGCGCACGGCTTTGTGTCTGCATGGACGTTAGCAGGAAACTTTACATCACCACAACAGTGTAGAGCCTGGACTTGACCTCCCCGAGTGCCACAGCCACCCAAGCGCCTTTGAACTATTCCAGATGTTTGCAAAGGACCAGAGGTGTTTGTAATCAAAGTCTTTTCACCACTGAATATGACGAACTGCAGCTCGGTGCGAGGTGTGAGAAGACTTGTCACGTACTATTTCTTTTCCTTCCCCTTTACTGGAGCAGCTGCAGGCAGTTCTATTGAAAACCTGAGGGCTCACGAGATAAATAATGATCCAGATGTGAGCTGGATAGTCCATACGGTGCTCAAAGTGGGTCATTTATTGCACTGTACGTTTTTACTGGCTTTGCTAAACTTTGTCAGTTTGTTGCTATTAAAGGTTTGAAAGTTTAAGCCAAGTCATTTATTAACCTCAGAGAACATCCGAGAGTGCCAACACATGCAGGAGCAAAAGCATGTGGATACATGAAAGAAACCTGTACTTCACAGTTCATGTTCTATTTACTCATCTAGCTTTTTAAAAGTAAATACCTCGGATTTTAAAGATTTTTTAATAACAGGGCTTAGGAAACATCACAGCTCAAATCGAATTAAAAACCGCCAATATAAATGTTAAAGTAGTTGACTTGGTCCAACGCTTATCCCTGAGCACTAAACCAGGATAACAGGAGGCAAAAAGACTCAGGAAAGAGAGGAAAAGTTTCCAAAATTCCAAAATTCCATAATTCATGCTCTACTCTCCACAGCAAATTCAACCTGGGGGGGAAGTTCTTCCCTGCATCTCAGTCCCTGCCAGGTGGAAGATGCAATCCATAGGGGATTCCCAGGCAGTGATTCCACCTCTGCTGGTACTGAATCTCCTGGGACACCTCTCCAAAAACCCTTTGCCTCCCTCAGTGCCCTGGCACAGATTCCCACTGCTGGGATAGTTTCTTGAACTCTTCTGAGTGTTTTATAAAGTGTTTTTCCAAGCTGAGCCGGCGCCCCAGCGGGGAGCAAAGCGCTGCAGGTGGGCTGGCATCGTGGTACCTCTGGTTCCAACGGCTGCAGGAGACAGGGGGAGGAAACCAGGAGAGCTCTGAAGCTGCATCCAGCCCAGACTTCCCACAGCAGCACCTCCGAGGGTTCCAGCCTGCATTACTCATGCCTTCCCAGCCTTACTGCTCTCAGCCATGTGGCAGGAATTCAAGCGGGTGGAGCCCTCTTCCCTCTGGAAATATCTGATAAAAAAATCCTCTCCCTCCCCCTTTTTCCTTCTCCCAGACAGGATATGGGTGTGGGGCTGCAGCCAGGCAGGGCGTACTGGGCAGGGGGCTGTGAGGAGCCCCCTGAGCTGCTCCACCAACCCCAGCTGCTCTGCCAAGGGTTTCCTTAGGCTTGGAGCCTCTGTGGCACCAGGGTGCTGCTCCGGAGCCCAGCACCTTCCCAGGGACCAAGGTTCCTCCTGGCTCTAAAGGATGTTAAACTCAAGAGGCTGTGAGTTTTACAGTTCTTTTTTCCTTCCCTGGTTTTTAGATCTTTTCTATCTTGCAAAAGGAATGAAGGAACAAATAGTTCAAAATTACAAGAAAGGAGGTTTTTTTTAAAACATCAAGTTTGGCAGAGAAGAATAAAATTGAGAGAAAAATGAAAGATAAAAGATCAAAACAAGAGAAGGTGTTTGCATTAGGTACAAATAGAGTATCTACACCCTTTGCCATGTAAGGTTTGAGAGAAGCACAGGACAGCTCTCCACGTGCTGTATCAACCCCCCAGTTCAGCCTTGCAGCATCACGCTGCTGCATGGGCAGAGGGCTCGGGCAGCCCCAGAGCATCAGCCCACCCTGGGGACCAGGGGCAGGCACAAACCTCTCCCACACTTGTTGCAACCCAAGGGTTCTGTCAAGGGTCCCCAGAAGCGAACATTTCATGGGTGATTCACTCCCCACGAGGCTGGATGAGGCTGCTGGTTGCTCAGCAGCTACTTGGTACCCCATCTCCATCCTCCCCATCCCACAGCCACACAGGGCACTTGTAGGAGACCTGAGCCCTGCCCAGAATGGCACATTCTGGGTTTTCTATCGCCTGAAAAATGTGTGATTTCAGCTGAAACTATCCTGGGGGCAGGTCGAGGTTGCCTGACCCTCCTTGGCAGTGCTGCCAGGAGCAAACCTGAGCAGAAGCTCCCCAGAACTGCGATTTCCATCAGGAGTTGCACAACCTAACCCTTCATTTAAGTCATTTGGACCCCCAAAAGAAGTGAAGACCGTGCAGAGCCCCAGGGGTGAGCTCAGAACTAAACCTCCTCTAATTAGTGAGCACTAATAAAGCCCTATCATATCCTGCAGAATGCAGAGCATTGGCTGTGCCGACAGAATGACATTTAGCAGCATTAAACCCCCTATCACACATTTTTATCACTTTTGCTTTGTACTACAAGGAAATCAGCTTTCACATTTCAGGTAAATACTTCTGTCTTGCTCCCTCACTCGCTGCTCAGTTCAGCCCTACCACCCAGTCCTGAATTTTATTTCTCCTCAATAAATTTGGTATTTTATTCCTTCCTATATTATTAACATAGACTGGAGGGTCAGGCAGAACAGCTCGGGTGAGCAATACACCCTGGCAGAAAAGGGAACATGAAAGGAGCATCGTGAAACAGAACAAAATACAGCAGCTTCTTTCAATAGATCCAGTCACTCACATTCATATGAGTAAGGAAAAATTACATTTGGAGACACCCGGAGGTTCCTGGCTCCTGTCCCAGCACACAGAGTGCTGCTTCACTTGTGGTTTTTTTTTTAGTCCCTTTTTTATTACTTTACAGTTGTTGGGTTTGGGACAAAACTGGTAATATTTCCTTAAAGCATAATCCTCTAAAAATAAAATCACTGTAGTATTATTCACTTTTTTCATATATGAATATTTGAATCACTGGAATAGGAGGCTTTGATATTTATGGAGAGGAATTTGATTTTCAGAAACTATTTAGTTCCTACCACAAAACAAAAGGAAAGTGAATTGACACCAGTGCAGGCTGAGAAATGACTTGGACTGTGGCTGCTAAATTTATACCCTGGTGTTATCTGTAACATCATAGAGAGTTCCCCTATCCCAATTGCTCCCCTTTTCCAACCAGCAGCTCTTTCTGGTTGCAGCACATCACTGGGAACGTGTTGGCCAGGATGCTTCAAATAGTGCCGGTCTGTAAAACATCACCACAGCATTGTTGATGTGAAATTGCAGTCTCTACAGTGCCCTCATTAAAATGCATCCTCCCAGGCTGCTGGTGCAGAAGTGATAAAGAAGTTGCCCCTCGCATTACTCTGACACTGCTGTTCCTCAAGGCTTTTAACCCTGCTATTTGCTGCAGTCAGTACTCACCAGACAAATCCACAACACAGAACGTGACCCAGAAAAGCTGCCTCCACTTCATTCTCTTGAAACTTCCCAAGAACAGCATTCCTGCTCGCAGCTCCCACCGAAAGTGGATCTGGCTGTGACAAGGTTCTCAGTCCTGCAGCAGCTCTGAGCTCGTGTAGCCTGGTTCCAGTTCAAGCCTTTGAGATCACTCGCTTTGTGGGGTGGGTTTCTCTTCCAGGGGTTGTGCTTGTGGTTCAAGACTGCGAGGTGGAGTTTCTCTGATTTTATACAGCTGGTGGCAACCTCACTATCACTTAGGTAATTTTCTCCTCCCCACTTGCCTGCCAGCACTTCAAAACAAACAAAAGAGCAACCCTCTCCCCAAGCAAAGGATCCCAAAGCCTTGCTAAGCTTAACTCTTTCCTGCAAGCTGCTTGCTTTCCCATTAAAGGGAAGGCAGGGATACAACGAGCTCCAGCTGGAAGGCAGGATTACAGTGGAGCCTGCTGCCAAACTTCCCTCTAAGCAAAGTAAACACAACCTGATGGGAGCAGAGGAGTGGAGAAACCTCAGGTCCAGCCGCCTCGTGCACGGTCCCAAGGCTGTGCTGTGGGCAGCGCCGTGGAAAAGGGGGGGATGCTGAGAACTGGCTTTAGAACCTGAAATTTTCTCAGCAAATTAAGCAAGGAACTGAAGGATGCAAAATCATCGCTGACCTGAAGAGAAGTAACTCCATTATCTTCACTAAATTGACTCTGGTCAAACTGCCAGCACGGATGGAATGTTCAGAGAAGGTCTAGGGGTGAGAAAAACCCATTGGCAAATGAAACATGGAGCAGAAGAGGGACTTGAGACTAATAAATAACATCCTGGAGCTCATTTCCATTGATAACGCATTATAGACACATTAAGAACTGTATCCAAATGCTGACTGCAGTTTTATTACCAGGCTGAACTTGACCAAGTGGAAATGGTTGGTCCTGGCTCTCTGGCTCTCCAGAGGCTGCACTGCAGGAGCACATGGGACTGGCTCTGGGACCAGCAGGACAAGGGATGCTCTGCAGGACAAGGGATGTTCTGCAGCAGGAACCAACCAGGACTAAGAGAATACAGCCTGATGAGGCCTTAAGAGACAGGAATATCTCCACAATTATTGATTTTTCTTGGATTATTTGGGAAAATAAACTCTAATTAAGTCCAAACTCTTTCTTTTTTTTTACAGCTAAATGATGAGGTCACTAAAGGAGCCATTGCTAACAGGAAGCCAGGAATGAGATGGCTGGGAAAATATACATGGGAAAAGGATGATGAAGCATTTGGTCAGTGCAGGATCTTTTTGTGGATGCCTCCGTGACACTTCTACAGTCAACAAAAGGATTAAAACACAGAGAAAATAGATAAGGTACAAAGAAATCCCCAAAGAGCAACAGAATTCCAGCTTTTGTTTTTAGCATAGGACAAAGCCTGGACGAACTGATGTTTAAAGGTCTCTTCTAACCCAAGCCATTCTGTGATTCTATGACAGGAAAATGTCTCTTGGAAGGAAACATCTGTAGCTAAGAAATGCACTCCAACAGCTATATAAAGATTTCTATTATGTCCAGTGATCTATTACTGAGCTCCAGAGCTCCAGAGCGCTGTTAGAGACCAAAATATCCTGGTAAATACGGTTTACACCACAGTGTAAAACCCAAGAGTGGACACAGCCTGGCTGTCTGCAACAGCTCCCACCAAACATTTTCTCTTTTTCCCTCTCTCAAACACATTGGGAAATCTGTGACTCAGTACAAGCACAGGTTTGCATGCCTATCAGTTTAGAAAATGTACTCAAAAGATGAAATGGGAAGAGTAGAGCAAGACAAAGGCCCTATTGAAATAACAGATTTATTTTTTTTTTTCCCTATTAAAGTGAGAATTTGGGTTGAATAACACAACTAAAAATAAGAAGTTGAAATGTCAAAGCCTCAGCCACTAGGAAGAGAGAAGCCCATCTGGTGAGGACCAACACCCCATCATGCTGAACAGCATCCAGGAAAGCTGCTGGGCTGCCTCTGGCAGGAGAGGGCTCAGGACCACTCGTAGAGTGAAGGCAGAGAACTTAAAAATCGTATTTTGGTACTAAAATTACATGAAGTGTAGGAGAAGACTGACACAAAGCAGCTTGTACCAAGCCCCTTGTGTGCACGGGAGCTGCAGGGAGTGTGGGCTGATGCAGCCCCAAGGGGATCCCCTGCACCCCCAGCCCCCTCCTGCCCACCCCAGGAGCTCTCCCTCCGCCCTGCCAGGTTTCCTGCCATTCTCTTCCAGCCCTGCTCCGGGCTCCTGAATGAAAGAAACCAACAGAACCATCCGGTTTTATTTCACCTTTCAAAATGAGACTAAAAATAGAAAGCTGGACTAAAAATAGGCACTGACAGGGTCTGCCAGGCACCAAGCACAGGAAGCTCACGGGTTTGGTTTCCAGTGGAAGTCGGGCTGCGTTTAAATGACATTCCTGGTGTCAGAGGTGTGGGGGTTCATTAACACTTATTCACATCGTGTGTCAGACCATGCCTTAGAACTCATTTTGGGTTACAGACTCAGCTAAGCATGGCCAACGGGTAAATCTAATGTAGCCTCAAAGGAGGAAACTCTTGATCAGGATTGGATTTTCAGATGAGAGGAAAATGGACACAAATTCACTTTGGAATGAGTAAAGTGAAAGGGCTGGAGATGTCCTGTACAGGACATGCATCAAGACCTCAGAGCAGTTTTCCAGTACTAAAAGGGGCTCTGGGAAAGCTGGGGAGGGGCTCTTGATCAGGGAGTGCAGGGGTAGGTTGAGGGAGAAGGGTTTTCATCTGAAAGAGGGGAGATGGAGATGAGATCTTAACGAGAAATGTTTTGCTGTGAGGGTGGGGAGGCCCCACCCCAGAGAAGTGGTGGCTGCCCCATCCCTGGAGGTGTTCAAGGCCAGGTTGGATGGGATTTGGAGCCCCCTGATCCAGTGGGAGGTGTCCCTGCCCATGGCAGGGCTTTGGAACTGGATGGGCTTTGAGGTCCCTTCCAACCCAAACCATTCTGTAATTCTATAATTAAAAATCTCAGGAAAGTGCTTCTCTTCAGCAGTGTGTGTGTGTGTTTGTACCTCCAAACATATCTGAAACCTTCAGAATATCTAGCTGTAATCAGGCTCCTCAGTTATTTCCATCTACTTGTCCAACAAGCAGAAGACAACATTTTTTCTCATTGGTCTGACTCTCCATTCAAACCCCTGTTTAAAGTGACTGGATCACTTTTCAAACCACAGAGTTATTTCCTTCTTTCAGACCCCTAAACACATTTTTACAGTTACAAATGTAAAGACCAAAACAAGAAACATGCACTTGAATGATCTCGAGGCAGCCAGTATCAGCTGTACAAGGTTAACAACGGCTGAGCCAATTTCAACTGAACATTTACAGGATCGAGTGTCCAAATTTCAAACACACAGTGATGAAGGCTTGTTCACATAGACTGGGAATTTGTCCAAGTATTTAAGGGTGATTTAATTGAATTGTGAATGATGCAATAGACATATGGCTAGGAAGTTATATGCCAGGAAACATGTTTTCTGTAAGTATTTTAGCAGGCAGATGGCATACAATAGTTTTGGTGCAGTCATTTCCCCACCTCTTACAAGTTGCTATTTTGGACAGATGAAAGGATTAGATTCCCACCATCCTCCCAAGTCACCAGCACTGCTGACCCAGAGGGTGTGTAGTGTTTAAGGGCTATTTCTGTACGAAACACGGCCAAATAAATCAAACTTTACACTCACCTATCCATTGCCATTCAAGAGTTTCAAAACATTTTAATGGTTCTCACTTAAATCGAAAGTGAGAGAGCAGAGGAGTGTGGAAGCACTGGGAGCAATGCCACAACCACAGCTAAACTTCCAAAGCCAGAAGGTTTGTGTCTCAACCCTCAGCCTTAGCAACCCAACCACACCACTTCCCAGGAAGACCGATGCTTTTTAGCATTTACAACCCATCTCCTGTGTCCACTGAGGAACTGCTGCAGGAGCTCTGGCTTTTGGGGGCAGTACCAGCATCCCTGGGCCTGTACAGGGTGGGAAAATGAAAGCAGGTATAATGGTATTTGAGTGAAGCTTGGGTTGGTTTCTGTGCTGTGTGCAGTTCTGGAGTCTTCAGCAAAAGAAGGACATGGATCTGTTGGAGCAAGTCCAGGGGAGGCCACGGAGATGATCCGAGGGCTGGAGCACCTCCCATCCAAGGACAAGCTGAGAAAGTTGGTTTGTCCAGCCTGGAGAAGGGAAGGCTCCAGAGAGACCTCAGAGCAGCCTCCCAGTACTGAAAGGGGCTCCAGGAAAGCTGGGGAGGGACTCTTGATCAGGGAGTGCAGGGATAGGATGAGGGGGCTTTGAGCCCTCTGATCCAGTGGGAGGTGTCCCTGCCCATGGCAGGGGGATTGGAACGGGATGGACTTTAAGGGCCCATTCTATTATGCTATTCTATTTCTCCTGGTAAAGTTTCTAAGGTGCTGTTGGGACAACATCTCCTTTGTGCTAACACGAAGCACAGGACCAAATCCTGAGCGGGGCTGAGCAAGGGGAACTCCTGTTCACTGCTAATGTAAGACACAAGGTCTCTGCTCCAGGCAGACAGCTCCTGAGGAACGGGCTGGCTGTGATTCATCTAAGAAGGGGCAAAAAGCTTGAAATCTTCCCTTACATTATCATCCTTATCACGATTTCCTTAAGAACTTGTCAACTATTTGCTTTATTGTGTTTGGTTTTGCACGTTGTTATATTTATACGGTAACTCTTGGGGCAGGAAATGCTTCCTTTATCAGTGTGTCAGAAACTGCATCCTGAGACTCCTATCAAGGCATCCTTTGTGCAGAGGCTGTTGGGGAGGGATTACTGCCCCAATTTCACAGGTTCTCCAAAGCCAACTGCTTCTCACAGCACTGGAAGAACCACTCATCCTTGAAAGAACATCCCTGCATGGGCTGTGGACAGGAGGGTGCCGGATGAGTCCACTCTGGCCCCTGTGCCTCACCTTTAACTTTTTGTGAAAGTTTCCCCTCTCCTCCCTTCTTTGTAATCCCCAAGGCAAAGCCTACTTCTTCAGCAAGAGGTACTCAGCTTCCCTGGGCTCTTAAATTTACATCCAAACTGAGTGCACAGAGCCTTTAATAAACATCATTTATAAACAAACGCTGCCTTTTGACTCCACTATTTATCTAGGTAATTGTATTCTTTTCCCAAGTCTTATTTAAATACAGTTCTCAGAATTAAAGACCAAATATATATATATTTAATGTACTTCTTTGTAATCCATGCAACTGTATTTAATGGGTGTCTTGCTATTTATTACCCCCTTTGCAAAACCACTGCTTATTCATTTACATTTCGCAGAGCCATTCCTCAGAGAGAGCTGAGAAACCCCAAGAATATCAGAACTTTGCTTTGAGGATCATGTATTTTATTTAAAATAAGCTCTTGGAAATCTTTGAAAAAAAAAAAAAGATGCATGGTTGTTGCAACTCTAACACACTCTTAATGGAAGTGGTAGATTAAAACAAATTGCTTAGTATGATTATTCCACTAAAATCAATACCTTCCAATAATAAAGCAAATATGGAGCACACACATGACTACGTCCAAGCAGACCACATGATGGATAGGTTGCTGAACAGTTTTATGCCTTAAATTTTGACTTCAAGATTGTTGGTTCGAATCTAATCAAGGCTGTGCTCGTTCACTGCCTTCTGTCTGTTCAGCGCTTTGTAGGATATTACCAGGTCTTTAATCTAGTTTTAAGGGGCAGCTACCTTGTAAATCAAGTCACTTAAGCATTTCTCCATGAAACCGTTCCCCAGATGCATATTTTCCACAGCAATACTGGAGGCTGAACGAGTCCAAAGGAATGGCCCTGAAAAGCAAGAATAGGCAAAACCAGAAGCCTCCAAAGAGCAGTGGCTTTTCACAGTTGAAAGAATGAGGGCCTAAATGTGAGGAAGGAATCTCTGGCACAGGATGGGCAAGGAGCCAGAAGGTGCTCGGCCAGAGCTGCTGGTGTGACCTGGAAAGAGTCTGCAGTGCGTTGGACACCACAGGCAGGAAACCACTCCAACTGCCCCAGCACCAGTGCTAAATAAAAACCTTTGTTGTCTTCGAAAGGAATTCCTCCTGGCTTTGTGACGGAAAGAATGAGCTCCAAGGAGATGATATCTCATCACCCACCGGGACAGGACAGAGACAGCAATGTCAGTGAGCTCTGCAGCACCAACCCATCCCAGCATTCCCTTTGTGTGAAAAGAGCCAGGCTCGGGAGCCTCCCAGCTTGCATCAGAGAACAAGAAAAGCCAGCAAAAGCAAAGAAACTCAGCTGAAAACTCTTTCAAGTAGTGCTTTTGTCAGTGCTCTCACACTAAAGCCATGATAATGCCTCAGGAAAGAGCAAATAAGCTGATTACCCACCTGTATAGGATGCAGATCACTTCTATCTGCACCAGATACAGTTGAACACACAGAAATGTGATTTTAGATGGTTACTCTTGGTGCACTGAAGTGATGAGAGGTTCTCAAGAGCTGGATTTTTTTGCCTTTTTTTCTGGAAATATGCACATTTGTTTGAATATACAAAGAATGAGAAGTGGCTGCAGCAATGTCAGAGACTGAACAGGAGAGGACAGAGCTGAACCAGTCATATTTCTGTTCCTATCCATCACTGCTTTCTGACTGTATCAGAGTCTCATTAACCTGGCTGATTTCATTGACTGCCTCTCATTGCTGCACCTTCCAAAGTAGTTAACCATAATAAACAGCAGGACCGCAAAACACCAATAAAAATCATTAAAGCATAAGTCTCATAATTTAGTACAAAGATTAGCTTCTCCATCCCAATCTGCCGACTGCTGATTGCAATTTATTTCTCCCATTTATGGATGTCGTAAGAACGTGCAGGCTGGATTCATAACTTGGGCTCTCCATCCATCACCAGGACTGCAGCAAGTCCACCCTGTTGATACACCAAGCTAACAGCCCCTGAGATATATGAGATGCTTGATTTAAACTTTAATTCCAAATAAATGCTATTTGCAATATTGTTTGTTCTAAATGTGATGAAATTATAGAATCATAGAATTATTTAGGTTGGAAAAGACCTTTAAGGTCATCAAGTCCAACCATAAACCTCACACTGCCAACTCCACCACTAAACTGAGTCCCTGAGAACCACATCCACACAGCTTTTAAACCCCTCCAGGGACGGCGACTCCACTGCTTCCCTGGACAGCCTTGAAATAACCCTTTTGGGGAAGGAATTTTTCTTACTGTCTGTTCTTATACTTTTTTACTTATTCTATTTGCAGGTGTGCTTTAAAAACAATCACCTAACGGGTTACCTTGTTCATTTCAAGTTCCCACAGGGTGTGCCGTGCGCGAGGAGCGGTGGTTCCTGCCTGAGCATCACCTCCGCGGAGCGGTAGGGCTGGGCCGGCAGCGAGGGAGCTTGGCGAGCGGAGGATGCAGAGGATGCGGAGGAGCAGGAGAGTGGAGGAGTGTTGAGGAGCCCGGAGCAACGCGGGGCAGCAGCGCCCCTCGGCGGCTCCGCTCCCTCCTGCAGGTACCCTGGGGTAGCCCATCCCTGAGGAAACACATCCCTGGGGTACCACATCCGTGGGGTAGCGCATCCCTAGGATACTGCATCCCTAGGGTAGCACAGCCCTAGGGTACCACATCCCTTGGGTACTACATCCATAAGGTACCACATCCCTGGGATATCGCATCCCTGGGGTACCGCATCCCTGGGTTATCGCATCCCTGGGGTACCACATCCCTGGGATATTGCATCCCTGGGGTACCTCATCCCTACAGCTGTGCAGCGCAGATGGGAGGAGCTGCCCTCAGAAGGTACAAGAGGTCACTGGTGAAGCAACGCTCCCAGGATTGGGGGGAACTAAAAAAAGGTCTGCGTTGCCTTTATTCCCAGGGAAAGCAGCCCTGTGGCTGTAATTTATGTAAAGTAAGTCCAGCCTAGAAACTGTGGGGGTATTTCTCAGCGAGAAATCCAAACTGTAATTAGGAAATAAAGGAATGCTTTGCTCTCTGAGTAAATATCACGTCAGTGCCAGGTGTTACTGAAGCATCAGCTGAGATGTAAAATGCAGCAGCAGCAGCAGGGAAAGGCGTCTTTAAAAGCACCAGGGGAAAAGGACTGGAAAGGGCTCTCATCTCCACCCTGGCAATTGCTGATAATAAAGTGCTGCTGTTTTCCACTTGGGAAATGATGTCCCAGATGAATGAATTTTTCAAAGGTGGGTTGGTTCAAACGTAGAAGGGAGCATCCTCAGTCATTACCAACTCCTGCTTCTGCTGACCCACAGCGCTGGGAACTCCACCCACCCACATTCACAAACCTTTTCATTTTGATTTTGAAGTCACGTCCCTGGTCTTAGGGCGATAAATAAAATGAGATAGAAATCTAAGAGGCACCTTCTTTGGTTGTCTCCTGAAGGGAAGGCTGCAACAGCAAAACTGTTTCAACTTCAGTGCCAGATGACCTGAAAAAAAAATGACAGGGCTCTGCTAACAGTTATGAGCACACGGCTAAATTCCGACACCACTTATTTATTGATGTGTTTGTACAATAGGAGTGGCTGGGAAGGCTGCAGACTCTCAGGTACTTTCTGATGGCACATAATAAGCTCAGACAACACAGACCCACGGTGAATAATAGAACAAAAAGCTTCCAGGATCACTGCAAATCAAAGCGCATATGCAATCAGATGCTCTCCAGTTAAACCTCCTGGGAAGGGGAGTGAGGGGCATCTCAGGAGCCTGGCTCTTGCTGTGAAGGAGGTGGTATTACAGGCCAGTTGCATTAAAACATAAACATCTGCAGTATTAGCATTTAAAATTATAGTGCTATTTTACCTTACAAATTATAGTGTATCTCGCTTAATGCTATTGATAAGGTCCAACTAAAGAAGTAGTATAAAAAAAAAAGACATCCAAACCGTAGATGCAGTCCCAAACCTATATTCTCAGTGCTGTGATGATCCAGGAAGGGGGAGGAATCTATTTATGAGAAGATAAAAGATGCATGAGAAATGACCGCGATGAATAAACTTCCCACAGTAACAGAGTTAATGACTCTGGGTTTTTTTTCCCAGAGCTTCAGGAAGGATTTCAGGCCCGAGCAAAGGTTTCCAGGCGCAGCACCTTTGTCCTTTCCATGCTCAGGATGGCACCTCCTCAGCCACAGTGAGGTTCCATCCAAGAGATGCAGCCAGACCAACTGCATCTAAGGGATGCAGAACATCTTCTGTCACTGTTTTGTGAAGAGCAGAACTCTCCAATATGGGGATATTTCTGGTTTGTGCTTTTAGAGAATATTTTTTGCAAGGATTTCAAAGAATTGGGATGAACAAAAAGCACCTCAGTTTTATACAGCCAGAACCAAGGGATCCATTAAAGGGGGGATAAGGGGGATGTTGTGGAGCAGAGCTGGGGGAGATGCTGCAGTGGGGACTGAGGAGAGCAGGTCAGTGCATGGGTGCATTTGAACACCCAAGAGCAAACAGCAGCTTCATGAAGCGGCCTCTGCTTTAACAGGAATTGTGCTTCCCACACAGAAGGAGAATTGCAACAGGCACAGCTTTTAGTGCAGCTCAGCATGACTTAGGCTGGGGCAGTCAGAGAGCTGAGGGAATTTGCACTGTAAGCTCAGGGTGAAGAATACTACAAATCTACTATTTTTTTTCCACCTCCAAGAATTTTTCCTCTGACCTTTTGGGATGCAGCCCCCCCCTCTCAGCAGCATTTGTAAACTTAGGGAGAGCATCGGTGATGAGAAGTGACGCCGCATCATTTAGCTAAAGCGGCCCCGTGACACGGGGCACACGATCGATTTGTGGAGGCTGAGGCTCCATTACTTACAAGAAGTGCCTCAGAGAGCGCTTTGGAAACGCAAGCCCTCTCCTGGGACCTCTCCTAGATGGTTTCAGATTAATTATTACAGGTTTGTTGGTTTGTTTTTATGGAAGAAAGAAGATTTGTTTGCTTTCTCCCCCCCTGGAGTTTTACCATCATCTTTTCTCATTAGGAGGGTGGCAGGAGGTCAATAGAGTTCCCTGTCTGAGCAAGAATCCTCCATAATTTGGAAGAGAAACTTCCAGAGCTGCAGCATTCAAGGCACCTTCCCCAGTGCATTGGTCTGTGATTCAGAGCAAACTATGGAACAGGCAACTACCTGAAACACAAAAGCTTTGTAATTACTATCAATGCATCAGAGATGAATTGTGGCTTGTGCAGAAAGGTTCTACAGCCAAGGCTGCTTTGCTGAGCTTCATCAGTCCTTCCTACATAGAGGACAGGTCGAGAGCTGTCTCCCTTCCCTCTGCCCATCCTCCCTGTCACCTTTCTTTCTGGTTTTTGGTTTTGTTAATTATTTTGGAATCTGGAGAATAATCTGTTGTCAAATCCTGCAGAACAAATTGAACGTCAGGTTTTTCAAACCCTCCTGATAAAGCAGATGGTATCACAAGCCTGCAAATCTCCTCCCAGCTTCAGTGCCTCTGAACGCTGACAGATTATCCATTAATGGGCAGATTAATCCTGAACAGCAAAAACAGTGGGAAGGAAAATACATGCTTTTGTCTCCATAACAGGGAAAATGAACACACTAATATGTACAACTCATGGGAGAGGGGCAGTTGTACCTGTTACAAACACGCTGAGAGACTGGCAGAGCCCAGAGGCGCTGGGAGATGCACGTGGCTGCTGAGCACAAGGAGATGACTTCCTCCCTCTGCCCAGTGCTGGTCCTGGCTGGGACCAGGAACAGGAAAATAACTGGATGGAAGGGGCAGGGCTGACTGCTTCTTATACAGCCCAAGTGATTGTCAGCAACGTGTACAATCACAGAATGATTTGGGTTGGAAGAGACCTCAAAGACCATCCAGTCCCACCTCCTGCCATGGGCAGGGATACTGGATCAGGGGGCTCAAAGCCCCAGCTCCATCCAACCTGGCCTTGAACACCTCCAGGGATGGGGCAGCCACCACTGCTCTGGGCAACCTGGGCCAGGGCCTCCCCACCCTCACAGGAAAACATTTCTGCCTAAGATCTCATCTCAATCTCCTCTCTTTCAGCTGAAAAACCTTCCCCCTCATCCCATCCCTGCCCTCCCTGATGAAGAGCCCCTCCCCAGATTTCCTGCAGCCCCTTTCAGCACTGGAGGCTCCTCTAAGGTCTCCCTGGAGCCTTCTCTTCTCCAAGCTGAACAACCTCAACTCAGCCTGTCCCTCGTATGGGAAGTGGAATCTACTTCCCAAAAAGACCAAGTTATTGTCAACATTTCTGAGTAATTCCCTTCCCCTTTGTTTCCTGCCAGGCTGAGATGGAGCACAGCCTCCCACAGAGCCTCTCTCCTAACAAGGCCTGTTTTTCTCATGTCCATTTTGGCCAACTCCTCTTCATCACCCTCTACAGCAGCAAGTGCTGCTCCACTGGCCACTGCACAGCCCAGTAAAGGATTGCCTTTGCAAGCACCGGCCCCTGCCAGCCGTGTCCCCTTCTCAATGCCATCCCCTCTTCTCCCCACTGCTGATTTGCTTGGCAGGTGTGAAATATTAATTGCCTCACATGGGAGCTTGGCTCACTGTCTGTCGCATTTGACTGAAATATCATTCTCTGCTGCAAATATAATTACTGGGGGTCTGGATTTTAAAAATAGCCTCTCGCCTGTCTGTTAATTAGGAGCCATGCTTTGCTACACAACGAGATATTTTGGTTAATTATAGAAGAGAAAAGGACAAATTTGTCACATCTTTTGTTTTCGTTCCACTGTGTCTCCCGGTGACAGCAGTGCCGAGCCGTGATGGACTGCTCAGCCGACAGCACCAGATGCTCCCTCCCAAACTGGGGAGGGGGTCAGCTCTGGCTGGGATCCCAGTGATGCCTGGGGGAGGGAGGGAGGTTCTCCCCTTCCTTAAACAAAAGAAAGAAAATTGCAGTCAAAGCCTAAATCTTCACTCAGATGCTGCCCAATCAAATGGTTTCAGGACTCCTTGATTCGAAGCACTGAGATTTGCTTATGAGATCTGCCAAAAGTGCTGACTTGAGGTGTTCTGGGCTGCACCAGCATCCCGGAGAGCAGAAAGGGATCTGGGGGTTCTGGGCTATGGCAAGTTGAGCAGGAATCAGCAGTGGGACCCGGCAGCCCTGGTGTCCTGGGGTGCATCCAGCACGGCACTGTCACCAGGAGCGATGACAGGGTTGGAAACGGCAGGTGAAAGTGGTAACAAACTTCCTCTTGGCCTCCTGTGCTAATTAATAACGTGTTAATAAACCTCCAGAAGAATCAAGATCAATAGAGCTGTTGTATTCCCAGGCCCTGATTGAAACCCACCAGGCAGCAGCAGCAGGCACAGCCCAGGAGAAGGAAGAGCTGGGTGTGGTGTCACCCGTCATGAAATCCCTGCCAGGGAGAGCAGCACCTGCCCTTGGTACAGCCAGGTGGGAGACAGTTTTGGGTTAAGCCAACCTATTTTAACAGGAATCATGGAAACAACCAGATGACCCCATGGATTTAAGGATGCTCTGTGCCATTTCCCCAGCAAGTGGGGAACTGAAAGCATAGTGAAGGGAAGCAAGAGAGATGGTGAGAGTTTCTTTCTCCGATGCTTGAACTGCCTGCTGTGCAGGTACGAGCACGAGGGACACAACCCATCCCACATGGCCTTTATTGTGAGGGTGGGGAGGCCCTGGCCCAGGTTGCCCAGAGCAGTGGTGGCTGCCCCATCCCTGGAGGTGTTCAAGGCCAGGCTGGATGGGGCTTGGAGCCCCCTGATCCAGTGGGAGATGTCCCTACCCATGGCAGGGGGGTGGAAGTGGATGGGTTTGAGGTCCCTTCCAACCCAAACCATTCTGTGATTCTATGATTCTCTGATTTTTATTTCTGCGTTTATAAAAGCTCTCAGCAATATTTTACCCTAAGATGCATTGATAGAATGTTTCATAATTATTTATGTAATCATCCAGCATGTCAAAGAACACATGATAATAGCTTAAACTGATGTATTAACCAGGCATAATAATTATTCCAACAATATTGAATGCTGTTCTGTCAAAGAATCATTTCATATATATATGAAACAAGCTTTCAGAAATAGCACCATAATTCAAAATCCTACCAGATTAATGACACACGATTTCCATATTCTTTTCCTGAAGACAGTCAGAACTTTGCATATGGAAAATTTAACATGGATGTACGGAGCATATATGGAAGCATCATATATATTAAAAACACAATAGAAGAGGGAGAGAAAAAGAAAAGGACTTCTTTAGCCTGGAATAATTGTGCAAGGATTACACTGCTTCAGAAATTTCTCCAGGTAACAAAGTAATCAGGAATAGATGTTGCCTACTAACCAGCAGCCTGATTGATGGCCCAAATTCCACCCCAAGTCAGGTCCATATTGTCCTCCATGTCTTAATCTTCCTTCAATAGTAGTTACTGGGTAAATAATAATGATATTTTTGTTGTTATTATTGTTGTTATTATTTCCAATACAGCATAAGAAAATCCCACTAAATGAACAGCACCAACTATGTTCTTGCTTTCCCCTTCTGCTGGTGCTTCAGTAACATTTAGCAGAATGGCACAAATTTTATAACCTTATGATGAATATTAAAAAATAAAGCCCAGTAAAAATCCTTGTGAATTATTGAAACTGTAGCTCATTATAATGGGAGATGTGAGTCTTTATTTTCAGTAGGTGACATCGGAGCGGGAAAATACTGGGATAATGATGCTCAGGCAGAACAATTATTTCATTGTGAGAGAAGTGTACAGTTCATCACTTTGATTACTACTCTGATTTTTTTTTTTTGTGTGTGTGTACCTGGTTTAGAGGCCAATAAATTGTGAGGGTTTCTGATGCTCCATCTCTGCTGCTTCAACCCACTCCCTGCTCAGACACAGAAAGCTACTCTGCCGGGGTGGGTTCTTGGTGGTCCATCACACTCCTGCATCCTCAGCTTTGCATCCTTTGCCCTTTTCTGCCCAAAGCACTGCATTTGTAGCAGCCCCGTTCCTCGTTTCGCAACACAGAGCTTTGTCACAAGAATTTTGTGCTTGGACAAAAGGCAAGGTCAGGCTTTACAAGGGTCCCACCCTTGGAGATCTCCAAGCTTAGGGTGTGATGCTCTTGGTAATGATCAAAACCAGCTGCTAAAGCAGAGCAGAAAGGGGAACTGTTTTTTTTTTTCTTAATTGTAGGAAAACAGACAACAAAAAATCTGCAGCCCACACAATCCTGCCCAGCCCTCTGAGGAGCACACCTTGCAGGAGGCACCCACCCAATGGTCTTCACCCAAGAAGCAGGAGAGGCTTCCCTTGGGGAGAGCCACAAGCCCTGAGCAGGGAGCTGGTCACACCCCTACTGCTCCTGCAGCGTTGCTGTTTACCCTGGCATTTCTGCTCTCCTTTGGGTACCTTTGCATGACTCCTTGCCCATAAAACATGTCAGCACTATGCACGGGGTGCGAGTGACATCACTTTTATCAAGGGGAAATTTAAAGCTTAAGTGCCTTTAAAATGCTGGCATCACTCACCTTTTGAATATTACACTCATTATATGTAATTCTTTTTCCTCTTGGAGAAATATTAGCGTGTACTTTTCTCCTCGTCAATCACTTCTTTTGACCTTTGAATCATCAGCTGTCTTTAAGAGAGTCGCATTTATTCTGATGGCTGTGCCTTACAAAGCCTCTGCTAACAGGGCTGGAAATGGGATTCTCTTATGGCTTGTTCCCTTCAGGGAATTGAAGCTGTTTCAAACTCAATACTGAGGTTCCCATCAGTCACTAGAGAAAAGCAGCCATCTCCAAGATGGGGATGGGCTGAAAAATCCTTGTGCTCATGCTTGTGCAGACCAGCTTCTTGCTGCAACACACTTTATCCCACTCCTTGCACAAGGTTTGCTTCTGCAGCAGCAGCAGGTGGTCCTTGCAGAGTCCTGGATATCATCCTGTGCCCCAGAGGGGCTCCCACCCCATCTGGAGTGGAGTCATCACTCACAGCACTCAAACATTCACCTTAGGGCTGCTCCTTGTAGGCTCTCTGCCCCCCTCCTGATATCACAAGGTGCAGAGCAGCTCAGCAACTGAAAGGAATGACACAAAGTCATTTTGGGATAAGGACCACACTCTGCCAGCTCTCTAAACCAGGTACTGAGTTTTTAAGTTCTCACTTTTTCTTTTTGCTTTGCTTTTTTCAAACGAGGCAATAGCTCTAAAGCTCAGAAGCAGAAAAAGGAAGAGATATGGTGCAGCCCCCAAGCTGATATTACAAACAGGACAAGCCTTTCTGGTGCTTTTAAAGCCAGATCATTTACAATCCGCTGCCTCTACACATAGACTGGATTTTGTTTACCATTTGCCCTGCTACACAGCTGTAAATCAGCATCCTACATCTCAGCCGTCTTGCAAAGAGCAGGACCTCTCAGTTAATTAGTCAGGCTGGAGCCCTTGTTCTCAAGCTCATCACTGGCATCGGAGAGAAAAGATTTCATTTCACTGTGTGCGTGGGGTCAGAACCACATTCAAAGCATAAACAAGTGAAAAGCTGAACCAGAGATAGAGAGAAGTGCTTTACAAATAAAGGTCCGAGTTCACTCCCAGCTACTGCTAATCCTGCACAATCTGCTCTCGCCTCGTGATCCTTCCAAAACCTGGCGAGCGCTTCCCTTCTGCCTCCTCTCAGAACTGATCTGCAGGAGCTGCGCATCCTTAAACAAACAAAAAAAAGAAGATGGAAAAGCCACTAGATGGCAGAAAAGCCGCCGGGAGCTGGCGCACCCGGTGCAGCCTCGCACGGCTCCTGCTTTACCTCGCTCCCTCTTCTCCTTCATCCTTTTCCTCTCATTAACAACTCGGGATGCTCCTCTCCTTCCTCGGCGCTGGGTTGCGGCTCCTCCAGGGGTGGGGATGAGCCCCTCGGCTGGGACCCCCCCCCCCCCCCCAGCATCATCGATTGCGTGCATAAATTATCCCCGTAATTACACCATATGCACAAATTGTACCATATTAATCACTACAGAACGCTAATTGCTTTGCCCGCTGCCCCAGCCCCGGTGAGGGGGGAGCCCCCCCTGCCAAGCACCCCAGAGGTTTCACTGCTGAATTAGCCAGAGCTGTTGCATCCCTCGTGTTTGCTTTGGAGATGTGGTGGGGCTCTCCCAAACCCCGTAATTAACCCAGCTGCAGGGTTTTGCCAGCTGAGAAATCCCTGTCGTTTCCCTGAATGGGAGGCGGTGGGAAGAGCCATTTGTTTTAATAAGGCTCTTTTGTGCCCGTGCGTGTGCACCCGCCTGTGCGGCTGGTGCTGTGGTTTTGGGGTTGTAATTGTGATAACAGATGCTGGAGGAGAGAAGTTTCAGCCCTGGTCCCTTTGTCCTGCTCATTACTGGCTCCGTGAGGCCCCGCTCGCACCCCGGTGCCGCTGGTTAATGAGCCTCGCGCAGCAGCAAGGATCAATTAATACCCAAGCACCTTGGCTCACTCTTGGTAAATGTAAAAACCATCGAGTTAAAGCAAAAATAAGCTGAGAGCAAACCCTCTGTGTAATTCTGCAGCGCAGGGCAGCCACAACAAGGCTGGGCTCTGCCATTGGGCAGGGGTTCTGGTTTGAGCTAAAGAGGAATCAGTTTTCTAACTTCAGATCCTAACTTCGAATTCTTGTCTGAATAACTTAATTTTGTGAAAGGTAACTGCATGCTTTTCAGACAGTGCTTCTCTCCAGAAGTGATAACGTGGGGCACTGTGGATGTAGAAAGCCCATTGCCTGTAGAAATTCCTATAGAAACCAAAGTCATCTTCAAGCTGATGGAGCTCTAAGGGAAAGACGTGAAAAAGAGTCACACCTGCAGTGAGGGGTGGACAGGACAGGTGACCTCACACTGACCAAGAGAGGATTCCATCCCACAGCACACACAGTGTAAAACTGAGGGTTATCATTCTCTTCTTTGATAGCTGACATCCAGTGAGGACCTCATCCATCTGTTTGCCCCAGATCCACACTTTCCTGAATCCAGACCCTGTGTCCGGTTCTCTTCTAGCCCAGCACCTGATCTACATTTGTGGTGATGTGCAAGGAGTGGGGATGCAATTTCATGTATTTGTATATATTTTAGTATTACTTTCTTATTACTAGTATTTTCCTCATTATTATTATTGATGTTGTTATTATTATAATAAAAGCTGTTTTAGTTTCCAACCCACAAGTCTTTTCCTCTCATTTCCCTTTCCCCTTTCTCTGGTGATGGTGGGGGAAAAGAATTGGGAGTCCAACTCATTTTTAGCTGCTGAATTGGGCCAGGCTGGAGCTAAACTGTGCCAGTGAGATGTGTTATCCGTGTTGTGGGCTCTGCTCAGTTCTCTCCCCCCCACTGTCCCACACCCTGCTCCCCATCCCAGCCATCTGCACTGTTTCAGATGGCTCACTGGGGCAACGTGCGCTGGGGAGGAAATTAAAAACCCGACTGTATGTAAATGGGAACCTGTGCAAATGCACCGAGGAGCTCTGGGGAAGGAGCAGCTGTGATTTGCCAAGCCAACCAGAAAATTAAAAAAGATTGTTTTGCAAACACACGGAGGGCGTGAACGTGTGTGTTCGCACCCACATGTGTGCAGGGGGTGGTCCCAGCTTCGGGCAGAGCCGTGGGTCCTTACAAGGTGGGAGCAAGTCCTGCACTGGAGCAAGAACAGGGAAGGATTTGCAGCCCCTTGGTTCTCAAATCCTCTCTGCCAAAGAGCCCTTTCATCCTGAGAGCAATGAAAGGCAATTGAGGGGGACGTGAGCTGTAGCTTTGAGCTGCAGGGTAGGTAATAAGGCAGCTGAAAGCCTCCTTCTCTTCTCGTCAGTGCTTTGCAGACAGGTCAGGGATCCATTTGTTTGTTTAACCTGCTTTTGAAGCGAGAAGGACACCCGTGTTTCCAGGGCTCAGCAGAGGTGGGAAAACTCAGCCCACTTCAGAACATCTCAGGAACCCGACAGTAGATGCTTTTGCCCAAGCCTTATTGTGCAGCTGAAGTAGAATCATGGAATGGTTTGGGTTGGAAGGG
This sequence comes from Tapera naevia, assembly GCA_033556795.1. Taxonomy (NCBI): domain Eukaryota; kingdom Metazoa; phylum Chordata; class Aves; order Cuculiformes; family Neomorphidae; genus Tapera; species Tapera naevia. Next base: position 1,269,768 of record JAUMJJ010000242.1, read on the forward strand.
ACCTCAAAGCCCATCCAGTTCCATCCCCTGCGATGGGCAGGGACACCTCCCACTGGATCAGGGGGCTCCAAGCCCCATCCAACCTGGCCTTGAACACCTCCAGGGATGGGGCAGCCACCACTCTCTGGGCAACCTGGGCCAGGGCCTCCCCACCCTCACAGCAAAACGTTTCTGCCCAAAAATCTCATCTCAATTTCCCCTCTTTCAGCTTCAAACCCTTCCTCCTCCTCCTATCCCTGCACTCCCTGACCAAGAGCCCCTCCCCAGCTTTCCTGGAGCCCCCTTTAACACTGTAAAGGTGTGTGTTCACCAAAGGTAACCAGCTGCAGAGGAGTGCCCTGGCTCAGGTCTGTGTGCCCATGGTCAGGAGCTGTGTCAGAGGGCAGCATCTGCAGAGCATGGGGTGAAGGAGACAGCAGCGAAGTGCCTGAGGGCAGTGCCTGGGTGCAGGGCTGGCCCACAGCACCTGCAAAGCACATTCCCAGAGACTCTCCAGGGATCTTCTTGCATTCTTCACCCACCAAGCCTAAATATATTTCTGGCTGCACGTTGTAAGAATTCGTTCTCACACTCTAATTTAATGAGGTGCCTGAAACGTGGATTTAATCACAGCATTAAGGTAACGGTCACTGCATTCAAACTGGTGACTGCAAACAGCTTTCCTGAGCAGGCAGCTCTGCTGCATCCTTATTAATGCAAAAATCATGTCCATATAACTCACTCCACAGATGATTACTCAATCCATATCCATTACAACCTGCTAACCGTCCAGCCTGTGCACTGGGATATTACCTTCTCCACTGGTCACTTCCTTACTGCTCCTCTGCAAATGTAGACAAGATTCTGCCTTGTTTCAGAGCTGCATCCTTGGGAGGGAGTTCCCCACAGACCCTCCCTGCTTAACTACTCCCTATCAAGCAGCAGTTAAATTATTAGCATATGTATTTGTTGGGGACCTGCAATTAGTGCAATGCCAAGACCACTGTGGATGCATTTCCTGCAGCCTCACTGTGATAGGATGCTCTGAGATCTGGCAGTGCCCTGCTGCTCCAGCTCCATCAGGAATGCTGCTCTCATGTGCCAGGTGGGGAATGACAGCATCTCAGGAAGGTGATTTAGCTCAGCTGGGGTGACATCTTCTGGAAGCACTGATCTCTTTTATAGATCAGTAGCAGAGGAGGTGAATCCCATCCATTAGCATGACAGGAGCTGCTGGCCAGGGCCATTGTTTTGCTGCCAGCCTCACAGCCAGCAGAGCTCATAATCCTTCTGGAAGCACTGGGCCATCCTCCTGCTTCTACCTGTGCAGGCAAAAAACCCAGACCATGTACAGAGCAATCCTTTGAGTTCTTTCCCAAAGTGGATTTGAGTATTCCTGGTGCTTGATCTATTTGTTTGGTGTATTTGTTCTGTGTGCTTGGCCTTGAGCCACTTTGCTCTCGGGCAGGGCAATGGCTCTCTGACCTGTGCGTGTGGAAGACTAAAATGCTATTTGAGCACCAATAAAATATGCATGAGGTCTGTGACCCAGTCTGTAAACTCCTGTACAGCCCTAGGCAATGCCTTTGTGGTGAGCTCAGAGACATTGCAGGTTCTGGCTGCAGAAATCAAATGAACGTCAAAAGAATGCTTAAAAACTCGTGCAAGAGCAACTCTTCCCCCTGAGATCCTCCCAACATTTCCCTTTTTGAAAGCTGAACATGGCAAAAAAAAAAAGAACTTTTAAGCATTTATATTGTCTCCTCAAACCTCAGCCTAATTGAGTGCTAACAAAAGAGAAAGTGCTCTCTCCTCCCTGGGCAGCCGGCAGTGGCTGGAGCAGAATTCCAATGCCATGCAGAGGCAGCTCTGGGCAGCGCTGTCCTGCATCCCAGCATCTCCCAGACCATGCACCACCACGTTAGCACGGAGGATGCCCGTGTCCAGAGTCAGCTTTGGCACCCAGCAGGGATCTGGCTAAAGAGTGTGCTCATCCCTGTCAGCCGAGGCTCTCCAACTGTAATTCCACCTCCCAACACCTGCCCCAGGGATGGAGAGCAGCTCTGTGATCTTTTTGCAGTGAGATGAGCTCAAAGCCCAGAGGATGGACACATGCACAGCCCCGGGTGGACCCTGTTGTAGAGCACCAAATTTGCCTTGTTGTAGGACTGGATGTTTGAGGGTGTCCAGAGGGGGGAACGAAGCTGGGGAAGGGGCTGGAGCACAGGGGTACGAGGAGCAGCCGAGGGCCCTGGAAAGAGGAGGCTGAGGGGAGACCTCATCGCTCGCTGCAGCTCCTGAAAGGAGGCTGTGGTGAGGTGGGTGCTGGGCTCTTCTCCCAAGTAACAAGCGATAGGATGAGAGGAAATGGCCTCAAGTTGTGCCAAGGGAGGTTTAGATTGGATATTGGGAAATATTTTGTCACTGAAGGAGTGGTGAAGCCCTGGCAGAGGCTGCCCAGGGCAGTGGTGGAGTCTCCATGCCCGGAAGGGTTCAAAAGCCATGTGGATGTGGTGCTTATGCACATGATTTAGTGGTTACAGTGGGGTTGGGCTGGTGGTTGGACTGGATGAGCTTAGAGGTCTTTTCCAACCTTCAGGATTCCATGAAGAAAAAAAAAAAGAGTTTTACTTGGGAAAGAACAGGATCTATTTATAACCCCCAGAGGTTATTCCTGGTTTCTTCATAGCCAAGCCTATTTCCAGGAGCAATAACAGTGAAATGGCAGTGATAAAACTCCAGTAATCAAATGTGAAATGAACAGCCCACGTCATTAACATCGAAACAAACTGATAGAGACATCCTTAATTATCAAATATTACCATGGAGTTAATTTTTACCTGAGTTTTTTAAGCCTGCCCATCCTTCCCTTTTCTTAGACATTTTGCCATAGGGCAGCACTAAGCATTTGTAATTGGATTCCTTCTCTGGAGTTAATTATGAAGCAACAATAAAGCCTGAGTTGTTTCCATTTTCATAAGTATTATTTTGAATGAGAAACAAATCCTTTGTTTTGGCATCAATATTTGTAATTTTAAGTTTAACACGAACCCTGGGGTAAATTCTTGGTATAAATAGACACATTCATGTTATATTATGCTGTACATCTATTTTATACTGCATTATAGAAGTTTCACATTATTTTACATACCCTTGTCTGCACAAATATATCTATTGACTGGAGCAGATACGAGATTCTCTATATTAATTATGATATTTACTCTTCATCCTATTGATGTCAGATCAGCAGCCTCCCTCCAATAGCAATATCAATACCTGGCAGGTTCCAGATTGATTTCATAGTGGGCCTGGTGAAGGGTCCTGAGCATCCCAGTTTGGGATGAAAGAGGAGTGGTCTTAGCCTGGTTATTAGTGATGTTCTCCGTTTCAAGCAATGAAATGTCCAGTCAACACTGAGCTAAATTTGCATCACAAATGAGTAAATACACTTAAATATAAGAGCCCCACGTACGCTTATTGGGATAAAGGGCAAGAGATTTTTGTTATTGTGCCAGTTTAAGACAAGTGTCTGCTCACATACAATTATGTGTCACCCTCTAGCTAAGCATTCGCAGAGGAGAAAAGATGCTGGGATTTAAGCAGGTCAATATTAATGGCATGATCCTATTTGATAATTGGAAGTGTCACCTCCATTAGCTCACCCTGATAACCAGGCTTGAAAAGCCAGCACTGGGATGTCCAAAGCCCTTCCCACTATTGACAGAGCAAGCAGCAGGACAGTCCTGTGTATTCAGAAAGTGAAATACAAGCCCAGGGGATGCAGGGGGTGAGAAGAGATGAATTGGGGATAAACTCAGAGCTGTTCTGCTGCTGCTTCAGAGACAAACCCTGCTCCAAGGAGCCTGCAGAGCTGTGGTGCTCCAGCTCAAAGCTGTAACAGCACCAACAGAGCTTGCTCAGACCCAGGTAAGGTCCAAACCTGCTGGTTTAGTGGAGCCTCCCACCCCTGGAGGGATTTAAAATCCATGTGGATGTGGCACTTAAAACATGGTTTAGTGGTGGAGTTGACAGTGTGAGGTTTATGGTTGGCCTCGATGATCTTAAAGGTCTTTTCTGACCCAAATTCTTCTGTAATTCTGTGTCTTTGTGGCTCTTCACTCTCTGCAGTGGACGCAGAAAATGAAAGAGGGATCTAAGCCATCTGCAATTTATATAACCTTTATTCAGCATCACTTGACCTTGTCAGTGCTGATAAAGCCCTGTGAAGTGCATGCCAGATAAAATGCAATTTTTAATTGAGTATATCTACTATATTAAATATGTTAACAAGGTGCAGATGAACACAAATGACCCCGTGGTCAGTGCTGTCAGTTCATGCTGGAAATTCTTTCACCTTTGCTGAGCTGAAGGAGTCAATAACCTCTCAATGGTCGCAGAAGGAGTGGAAATGCTTCACACCAGCAGCCGTGCTGCCTCCAGTGTCCCTGCAGCAGCCAGGAGATCCTCTGTAAAACACCATATCCCACTCCTCCAGCCTTTAGGAAAGCTGTGGGAACCTCAGTCCGGTCCCTATTTTATTCCTGGTATAAATTTAGACCAACCCAGGGCACAAGTGAAAAACAGTCAGCTCTTTTATTCCCTGACTCTACAAATCATGTAAAAAAATTCACTTGATACTGGGTTGATGTGCCCTGGTTCAGTGCTGGACTGGGTACAGGACCAGCAGCAACAGAGCTAAGAGAGCCCACGGGAGGGATATGCCGAGGTTAAAAGCTGCTGGTTTGAAGAAGGAGAACTCAGGACGCAGCCTCACTGCCTTCTTGAGGTTCATGTCAAGCTTTGCTCTCAATTTGAGGAAAATAAGCTAAAATGACCCACCTGAGGAGCAGCCCTGACATGATATATCTGCACGAGCTTCAAACAGGAGAGGCTTCCCATCACCCTGTTAGTGCTACCCTAAAACAAGTGGACTCCGTGTCAAAAGGCTGTAGAAAAACTCCATCTTGGGGCAGCACTGAGCTCCCTGCTGAGATCCAGAGAGTGCTGCCTCTCCCCCTTCTGGGTTCGATTTATCCTTTTTAGTGCCTCATTTAGGTACTAAACCCCCACTAAGATCCTCCAGCACAAGCAGGAAGACCTCTCCTTCCCCATCCCCGTGCTTCTTTTTTTTAATGCTTCCTTAAGGGTCTCCATTTTTCTGTCACTTATCATCATCCAGAGTAATTTTGGGCTGTTAGAGAAAGTTCATTGCTGTAATTGCAACCATATTGGTCATTAAAGTTGACAGACAGCTGCTGGAGAAGTCGCTCACTGGTTCCCGCGAGTCAGCAGATGCCTTTTGGCGTTCGCTGAGATGTTAACTTGAATTTATGAAATGGAAGCAAATGCGTTTTACCTCAAGGACAGATAATTTCAAGGAGGGGAAAACACGAAGAACTTATCCAGGCTTTGTATTTGTAAACAGTGTTTGCCTGCTCCTTCCGAACTGGAGTGGAAGTGCCCAGTGCTTCCTGCAGTTGTAGGGCTGCCCGCAAGGACAGGCTCTCCCTGGAGGGACAGCTCAGCCCTTCACCCCTTTTTCTGAGACAATGACCCAGCCAGGCTCGTAGGACATTCCTGAGCTTGAAACCATTCAGCAGCGAAGCTGAAACTCCACAGTGCCAGCTCTCAAAGCACACAGAGGCCAGCAAGAGCCCCACCAGCCCTGCTCTGGGGGAGAGGCGGCCGTGGAGCAGCATCCCTCAGCCCCCCAGAGCCTCCCTGTGCCTACTTTGCTTCTCATTTACTGCTGGAAAACTTTTCTGTGCTGCAAAGGCAGAAGTTGACAGGCTGGGAGAGTTGGAGAAGAGAAGGCTCCAGGGAGACCTTAGAGCAGCCTCCCAGGACTGAAAGGGGCTCCAGTAAAGCTGTGGAGGGGCTCTTGATCAGGGAGTGCAGGGATAGGATGAGGAGGAAAGGTTTTCAGCTGAAAGAGGGGAGATTGAGATGAGATCTTGGGAAGAAATGTTTTGCTGTGAGGGTGGGGAGGCCCTGGCACAGGTTGCCCAGAGAAGCCGTGGCTGCCCCATCCCTGGATGGGGCTTTGAGCCCCCTGATCCAGTGGGAGGTGTCCCTGCCCGTGGCAGGGGGGAAACCGGATGGTCTTTGAGGTCCCTCCCAACCCAAACCATTCCATGGTTCTACAAAGCTCCTTTTCAAAGCCTGGAGGCCAGGGACAATCCCAGCTCCCCACTCAGCCCAGATGCATTCCCAGGCTTCCCTGGACAGGGGTTACTTCCAGATTTCCACTTACCCAGTTCTTGCTGCTGTGAGTCAGTATTTCTCTCCAATGGACTCAGCTCATACATACATTTATTGTCAGAAAATAAGGACCCACTCAGGAGGGATTTTTTAACCAGTAAACTTTATTTATATATAACAACAGTACAAAGTGAGTCCTTGGCTTGCAAAATAGGAGTGTTTCATATTTACAATAGGTACACAATAATATATTAGAATAATAACAAAACCCCCTTTTTTTTTCCCCCTTGGAACATTTTTAAATACTTAAACTTTCTTACATTTTTTTTTTCCACAACACTTGTAAAAACAACAAAAAAACAGACAATCATCTTAAAAAAAAATATAATACAGAACTCCAGTGTGTCAAGTGTAACGGGGAGGGGAGGAGCCAGAGAACAATACGGTGGAATGGGTACGGAGACAAAGCAATTCATTGTTCCTGCCAACACACAAATCCCCTAAAACTGGCATGGATTTATTTTAAGGAAGGGGGCAGAAGGAATCAGAATCTGTTCCAGGGTTGATACCTCTACATTCTGTGACGGTTTGGGGGCCTCCAGAAGTTTTAGTACCTGTACATTCCCTTCCCCTTGCTGCTTCTCGTAACGGCGCCCGAAGTGCCATTAACATAAAACACTCATCAAGAAGAGAAGGACATTTTACTGCAGTATCTTCTGAAGCTGTGAAATAACGAGGCAAAATTCAGCTCATCAGCTCGCTCACTTTCCACCGGCTCCTCTTGCACCTCTCCATGAGGTGGAAACCTCTGATGGAGAAGCTGTTGCATAAACTTCCAAGCTTATTTGAAACAGAGGTATTCAAAATCTCAAAGGAAAGGCCATTCAGGAGATCTCGTGTTTGATTTGGCAGCCTCAGGAAGCCCAGAGAGTTTGGGGTATTGTCCATGACCTTGGGTGGACCCTGCAGGTCTTCAGAGGAGGTTCTCACGCACCGCAGGAACGTCTATTTTTTTCAGCATTGAATTCCACTTTTACAAAGAAAGGAGAGGAATGGGTAACACGAGGGCAAACAGGGATCTGAAAGAACAAGCACACAGACACCACCGTGCTCACAGCACGGCCCAAACACCTTCAGCTGCATTTGGGCTGCTCTTGGGGCAACCACAGCAGCAACGCCAGCGCAGACGCCGAGGGGAGACGAGGTCTCTGCCATCCCCTGCTGCTCTGCTGCCTTCTCCTCCCACCCCTCAGTGCAGTGAAGCACCCTGGGCTGCAGGACACGTCCTGGAGACCCAGAGCTTCTTGCTGCAGGCAGGAGGAGCCAGGAAGGCAAGAGGTACCACCTTAAGCTGGGTACCAGCATCCCTGCCCTGCCTTGCCCAGAACAGAACCACCACCCCAAAGCTGGGCATTTTTCACAGCTTTGCACAAAGCCTTTCAGGAGGCAAAAATCAGTTTGAAGGCTCCAGTCCTCTTCCCCTTTAAACCTCCTCTCAGCAATATCAATTGCACATTCAGGGATGCTCAGCTCAGTGGATCCCAAATGGCACCTTCTTCGCGGTGCACCCCGGATCTTTGACTCTGATTATTTCCCTACTGAATGTCCAATTAAAAAAAACCCCAAAGCATCCTGTCCACATGGCCCCTTTGCCTCTGGCCTCCAGCCCACTGGTTTGGTGGCCTGGGGTGATGTGGGAGATTCCACTGAAGACACATTCACTGAAGCGACGGGACTGCTCACCTGGCACAACTACTGACAGCGTCACCGCGCCCTGCGCTCCCGGCCTATGGTACAAAAGCAGCTCTGAAACAGGATGGCTCAAGCTTTGTGGCATCTTAATGCACCTTTGATGTCAGTTCTTTATCCTTCTCTGACCATTTGTTCTCCTCTCCAGGGCACAGTCACTCGTGAGCTTTCCCTGATGTCCCAGCTTTTTCGAGTCAGTCTGTTTTAGTTTGGTGAGCTGAGGCCCCGTGACAGGAGAGCTCTGACAGTGCTGGAAACTGGATGGAGAGGAGCCAGTGACAGGTGAGAACGGGGCTGGGCTGCTGCCAGGGAGCAGGCTCAAGGCACAGGCTTGGACAGGAGCTGCTCTGCCCTTTGCCAGCCTGGGAACAGGGCAGCGAGCAGGTTGGTGCTCCTCATCCCAGCTGGCTGCTGGGCACTTCTGGAAATAAGCTCTCGTTTGTAGACCCCCACCAGAGGAGAGAAGCTTTCCAACCCCTTCCATGCAGAATCAAATGACTCGCAGTGATGCTCTCAGAGTCAGCAGCGTGCAGGAACGCAACCCCAGAGCTTTAAGTCCTCTTGCTTTTGCCCTCCACGTGCCCACCCAAACTTTTTCTACATTATGACATTTTTGGTGAAATCCAGTTGAAGGCAGGAGAGAGAACTTAGGTGGGGATGGGCCATTGGGATTTTAAGACAGTGTGTTGAAGGCACTGCTGTGATGAAGGTCTCTGTTGCCACCACGTCGAGCGGCTGCACTCATCATCCTCACTGTGTCTCTGCACCGAGACACTGTGGGGAGGCACCACCGTCCAGCACAGCCTCATCCAGCCTCCTTGGGGATAAACCTGCCCAACAAGTGCTGCCTGGGCTGCTGCCCACCAGTGGTGGTGCCATGGCAGAAGTTCTAGTTCTCAGTGCAGGTTCCCATGATGGGTCTTCACACAGCTGCAGACTGGTCCATGCTGGATCCCTCCAGCCCTTCGGCTGTGTTGATCTCTCCTGCTTCCCATAAATCCATCCCTTATGGCAAAACGTGGACTGTGGGATGTCCACATCCTCTGTACTTTGGTGGGCTGCAGCGTTGTGGTGCTCCACAGTGGGGTTCGTGCAGAGACAAGCTTGCCTCTAAGTTAGATTCTTGTAGATGGGTTTTTAATAAAGGCTTTCAAGGTGGAGAAGCGTTTGATTAGCACCTTGCTCCCCCTTGGAGTGGGTGCTTTGAATAGCTCATGAGCAGAAGATTAAATGGAATTATTTAAGCAGTGACACCAGGCAGAGAGATCCCACAAAATGACGTCTCCCACTTTGATGTCAAAATACCAGAAAACTAAGCGAAGTGGAGAATCAAAACAGCAGCCGGCCTTGTAGGAGGAAGGGGCAATGAGAGGGATGTGAAATCGTTTCATCTAAGGCAAAATCACTGCCCCCTCCTGACCAAACCTCGAGTCCACTTTGCTGCAAGTGCAAAGAAAATGCCATTTTGAGATCTGCTGCTTCCTCTTCCCAAAGCAGCAACCGAAAAGCCGGATGCAAACAGGGCAATAGATTACAAGCGCTTTGCCCCAAGGGGATATGTTGCTTCATTCCCTAATAATTGCCTGTAAAGATCCATAATTCATGTCAACCACCAGGAGCAGACACTTGGCAGGTTATTTATAGACCATCCCTTCCAGCCAGCCCCGCGCCGTTCCCTGCGCCGTCCGCCCAGTGCCTTTTTAGATGGTTCCTGCTCATTCCCATGGAAGTCAGTCAAAAGCCTAACAGCTTAGTGGTTTGCAGAGTGTTCCTGCTGATTTCCCTTTCCACTGCTCCTCAACTTCCTCCCACAGCATGGAAAATAAACTCAGTTGTCCCCTTCTCTCCTTGGTGCTCTGCTGTACTCCTGGAATACAGACCTGGTGCTGAGCCAGCTGCGACACGATGGATTCTTTTAATCCTTGCTCACAAACCAATGCCTCTGGGCTCTGCAGTTATTTTTCTTTCCCCCTTCATCTTTACTTTCCTGGATAATCCCAGTTTATGGGCCTTTTCCCAGGCTCCTGCTAAGGGGCAAACCAGCTGAGCAGGGCTGGCAGCTCATTGTGCCACACATGGAGCATCTTGAGCCAGACCAAAACTCACATGGAAAAGAGACTGGTCACCAGCATTGCTGCTGGGTGCTGCAGCACCCACCCTCAGCACTGCCCAACAAACCCATTGCTGGAGAACCCAGAGCATCGTCAGAGACATCCGCCCTTGCTAAGAAAATACAGGGGAAGGAGGAATGACAAAGTGTTTGCTTCTGGGAGAAGGAAAACAGGCTTAAAAGTGGCTGTGCAGGAACCTCTTAAATGGATGGGAAGAGAAGAGGACCATGAGGACCTGGCTTGGGCTGATGGGAAAGCACACATTCACCATCACCCAGCTGATGACAACAAGCCAGGTGATGACAAGCCAAGAAATAACTACTCAAACTGATATTTGTAAGTGTTTGGAAACCACCTGGAGTGCTCTCTTTGGGTTCCAGAGTACCATAAGCATTGGGGCAAACAATCTGAGTATGAACACCCAGAACAACGACCACAGCTAGAATACAGATCTGGAAATGGCTCACACGAGCTGCATGCTGGATCACTGCGAATACCAGTACCAGAAACCAGTGAAAAATGAGACCTGGAGGATTTCAAAACCTGATGCTCCACAGCTGTAAGACCCCAGCTGGCAGCTGCTGCAATGACAGCTCCTTCACTGGAATTTAACAGCAAAACCTGGATATTTTCTGTCTTTAAAATGAGATTCACCATGCAGGAGAAAGATCCCTGGAAGGGAACTCTCCTGATAGCACACAGGATGAATCCTGCTCTGCCTCTCAGGCTCTGTTCCCGCCAGCTCTCCCTGTGTCTCAGCAAACCCGAGACCTCCAGTTAGAAAGCTCAGGCTGTTGTAAATGTCAAGAACTTATTGCACAAGGTTGATCACCAGTATTTTCTTCCAGAGCATTAATAGGGCCCAGAAAAGTTGACAGAAGTGGATTACCAAAAGCAAGTGGACTTGGCATGGCTTTTACTGAACGGTAATTAAACCAACAAGTTTCCTGAGTATTCCTCTCCACACTCCTCCCCGCTCCCCTTACGATTGCATCTCAAGACCAGAAGCCACCGGCTCTCTCCTTGTACAAGGAGCCCGTGGTGACTCTCCCAGGCTCCTCCAGGCAGGGTCAGTGGAGGAGGTGGATGGAGATGAGAATGGGCTGCAAATTAAGGTTCCATTCCGACACAGCACTGCTGAACCGATGCCGGGAGCTGTTTTGCTCCCGCAGCCAGTCCTTGCATTTCCTTAGAGCTGATCACCCCGTCCTCCCCACTGCAGCCTGCACAAATATCTATATTTATTACAGAGAGAAATATTTACAGCATTCCTCCCCCTCCTGGCACTCTACAAAGGGACACACGTAAGCTTTGGTGTCTTTGAAAGAAACAACACTCACAAACAGTCGCCTCTCGCTGGCCACAAGGACCTGGGCCAGCGAGGAACGGAATAGAAGGACGAGACGCCGAGACAGAGACAAGACAGCAGCGCGAGGCGGCCCCTGGAGTGCTGGTTTCCCTTGCCTACAGCAAAGATTTCTTTCCCCTCCCCAGTGGAAACAGAAGGTCCTGCACCTGACCCCAGGCAGCAACGTGAACGCCGCCAGAGCCTGTGCTGATCAACTCTGCCAGTCAAACAAAAACACAATCAATGCCTCCTCTCGCCGTGTCACGGCTCTTCAAGTATCGCTCACTGTAAACATTGGGGGGTTGTTGGGTTTTACTGCAAGAACTCCAAGGCAGCTGCCAGGAACCACCACCCAAACGCAACCCAGGAGGTTTCATCCTTGCTTCTGCTCCAACTGGACCTGCAGGAGCCAGCAACGTGCCGGCCACGACCGCGGCCACGACTGCGGCCACCCCACCGCGCCGGGAGCTGCCGGATCACCACATCGGCACCCAGCGAGGTGGAGTGGGGTGGAAAAGGGGGAAGCTTTTAAAATCTGATCTTTCCTCATTCAACAGTAAATGGGATTTCAAAAAAATATATATATATTGACACTATATAAATACATCGATAAAGATAAAGCTGGATTTCAAGACAGGTTGGATGATCTGATGTTTCTGCAATTTGGGTAAAGTTCCTTCTAGTGCCTATAAGTTACTCAGCCACTGAACTATTTTCTGGCTAAACTGCTATTTTGCTCGTGTAAAAAGGTGTGGTGCAAACTTGTGCTCGTATTTTTTTTTTTTAGAAGATCCCAAAAAGATGATTTCGGTTTTCCAGACTTTCCACTTGGCGTAAGAGTCCATTCGCAGATGCCTGAGCCGCGTCCTCGGGAGTCTCTCAAGGACAGGAGTCAGAGCTGCCCGTTGTTGCCAGGATTATCACTGTGGCCTCTGTGGTTTTTGCTCTATTTCTCTTTTTTTTTGCCTTTTTCTTTCCTTTTTTTTTTAAAAAAAACCCTTTAAATAAAGTTTTATTTTCTAATATACATCAAACAATACTCATGCAAAGCAGCAGTCATGGAGACATCCAGACATTCCAGTTTCCTTCTTTCCACGGATGCTTGTGAAAAAAATGATCCATCTTGATTTGACTTTGATTGAGATGCTTTGTCTTTCTCTCTTCCTGCCTTTTCAGCCCAGATCCTCTATGATTTTGAACACAGTCAGTCCTTGGGCTCCGCTCCCTCCAGAAGAGCCTTGGTATTTATGTGTCCAATGCCTTCCTTGCTTGTTCTCCCTCTTAATTCCCGAGAGTCCGTGCGATCCTCTGCCCTTCGCTGTCCGTGAGCGCCGTAACCTTCCTTCAGCTCTCAAAAGACATGGCACCAATAAGTTGCTCTACCTTGTACGCCAGCCGCTGCCTCCGTGCCTGTTCATCCTGCTCCAAAGCCCCGATGAGCTGGCACAGGAAAAGGGAGACAAAAAAAAAAAAGAGGAGTCAGCGTGGGAGAGGGGGTGGCAGAGGTGGGTGGGCAGCAAGATGTGAGCGACGTGAAAGGGGGACGCGTGGAACTGGGGTTTGTTGGACCGCTCGGTGCACGTTATCCCCACAACACGATCGTCCTCACTCGTCCACCTTGGACTCCACGTTTCTTGGTCTCATTTAGCAGGGAAGTGATGAGATTTTTAAGCCCTAATCGGGAAGTGGCTGTGGCGCTGTATCACAAATGTCTACACGGCAATTAAGTGACAAAACCTTTCCTTTTAATGGACATAATTGCAAAAATGGGTTCTTCGTACACTGAAATGAAGGGGTGGAACAGATGGCGAGGACTTGGTTTCAAGTGATGCATTCATTAAGGGAGCTCAGGCTGCCAGGGCTTCTCTGCAAACAGGAGCCTGCATCCCTGCAGCATGGGATTTGTACCACGCTGTTCCCAAAAGGCAGGGATGTTTCTGGGGAGCTTCACTGGGTCATGATGACTTTCCACTGCATTTCAGAGCAGGCAGCAATGGGCACGTGCCAAGGCTGAGGAATGCAGTTGCTCCCACAACAGTATCACAGTTCCACAGTATCACAAGGTTGGAAAGGACCTCTGAGATCATCGAGTCCAACCTATAACCCAACACCAACACTAACACCAACCCACCATCTAACCCACGGCACTCAGTGCCTCATCCAGTCTCCCCTTAAACACCTCCAGGGTCTGCGACTCCACCCCCTCCCTGGGCAGCCCATTCCAATGACCAATCACCCTTTCAGTGAAGAACATTTCAGCTCTCAGTCCTTCTGGGCAGTATGAATGGCCAGGACCTGCACCACTTTGTGTGTGAACAGAACAGTGCAGGGCAGCAGTGGTTGGAAAAGACCTCTGAGATCATCCAGTCCAACCATACCTGTCCCCTTACTAAACCATGTCTCTAAGAAACTCTTCCACCTGCCTTTTAAACCCCCTCTGAGATCATCAAGTCCAACCTATAACCCAACACTAACACCAACCCATCATCTAAACCATGGCACTCGGTGCCTCATCCAGTCTCCCCTTAAACACCTCCAGGGTCGATGTTCCAACGCCTGAACAAACTTTCAGTGAAGAAATTCTTCCCGATGTCTGATCTGAACCTCCCCTGCTGCAATTTGTGGTGATTTCCTCTCATCCTAACGCAGGGAGGAGGGAGGAGCGGCGGGGGGCAGCAAGGCTGCCTGACCCACCACCGCACCCAAGCTCATGCCAGGGGGCAGCGTCCTCTCTGCGCCCACGCCAGAGGACACCCACCAGAGGAGCACCCCAGAGGACACTCACCAGAGGAGCACCCCAGAGGACACCCACCAGAAGAGTACCCCAGAGGACACCCACCAAAGGAGCACCCCAGAGGACACTCACCAGAGGAGCACCCCAGAGGACACCCACCAGAGGAGCACCCCAGAGGACACCCACCAGAAGAGTACCCCAGAGGACACCCACCAAAGGAGCACCCCAGAGGACACTCACCAGAGGAGCACCCCAGAGGACACTCACCAGAGGAGCACCCCAGAGGACACTCACCAGAGGAGCACCCCAGAGGACACCCACCAGAGGAGCACCCCAGAGGACACTCACCTCTTCGCTGTACTTGCTGACGTAGGAGTAGATCTCGTTGAGCGCGCTCAGCACGTTGAACTCGGCGGAGTGCAGGCGCGACTGCTCAGCGAGGTAGGCGTTCATGTCCTGGTCGCTGATGGCGGGGAGCTTGGCGATGTCTGCGTAATACCTGCAGGGGAGGAAGGACCAGGAGGGACCATGAGAAACACTGAGCTCCAAATGTCCTTTTTCTCCTTGCAATTCAAACTAAGCTCTGCAGGGGAAAGGACATCATTTCGCTTCGTGCTTACAGCAAGCAAAACGGGGTCCTGGTCTGCCACAAGCTGAAAATAAGAGCAGCAAAGCTCAGCAGGGCCGAGCTGGGCTATCAGCTCGCTGGAACAGCCACCCAACTCCATCGCTGGCCACCAAGAGCAAAGCTGTTGGGTGCAGGAGGCTGGGCAGGACTGGATGCCCGGGCCAGCCTTGCACCCACGCTGCCGCCGCTCACCTCTCCACCCAGCTCTTGTAGCTGGGGATGTCCTTGGCGTAGAGCAGCTTGTTGGAGGGGGAATCCTTGCCCAGGCGGTGTTCCGAGGTGGAGCAGGAATCCATGAAGGTCTGAGCCACAACAGAGAGGCAGGCATCTGTGATGCTGCCCTTGTGGATATCAAACACGAACTGGGGGTTTTTGATTACGTTCACCCAGAATCGAAGAGGGAGGCTGTATGGAAACCAAGAAACAGAACTCAACGTGAAGACAAAGGCTAGGAAAGGCCATGTGCTGTGGCTTGTGTTCCCAAGCAGACTGCAAATGGTGGGAAGCAGCAATAATCTGAATAAGAGTTGGGCCAGCACCATTAAACACCAGTCAGCCCAGTCCTGCCTGGATTGCTTCTGATGGGTCTCACTATGCAAGGATCTGGCAATGTGTGCTCACAGCCCAGAAGGCCGAACATATCCTGGGCTGCACCCAAAGTGTGACCAGCAGGGAGAGGGATGGACTGTGCCACTCTGCTCCACTCTGGTGAGACCCCACCTGGAGTGCTGTATCCAGTTCTCGAGCCCTCAGCACAGGAGGGACATGGATCTGTTGGAGCTGGTCCAGAGGAGGCCATAAAGATGATCAAAGGCCTGGAACACCTCCCCTGTGATGAGAGGCTGGGAGAGTTGGGCTTGTTCAGCTTGGAAAAGAGAAGGCTCTGACCTCATTGTAGCCTTTCAATACTTAAAAGGGGCTGATAAGAAAGATGGGGGAGAACTTTTTAGCAGGGCCTATAGTAATAGACCAAGGGGTAATGGTTTTAAACTTAAAGAGGAGAGGTTTAGACCAGATCTTAGGAAGAAATTTTTCATGCTGAGGGTTGGTAAGACACTGGCACAGGATGCCAGAGAGGTGGTTGATGCCCCATCCCTGGAAACATTCAAGGCCAGGTTGGATGGGGCTTTTGAGCAACCCAATCCAGTGGGAGGTGACCCTGCTCCTGCTGGGGAAATGGACTGGATGACCTGTGAAGGTGGTACCAGGTGAGCAGCTCCACAGGGAGCCCATTCCAGTGGAGTGGGAGCCCACGGGGCAGGGCTGAGCCCCGGGCAGTGGCGCTGCCGCCCCGGCACGGGGGGATCCCGGCCACCGCGCAGCCCATCGTCTGCGAGCGGTGCAGCAGCAATCAGAGGCTTTGTCCCCAAATCCCGAGGCCTTGCAATCAAAGGGGAATTATTATTCCTTTTTTCTTTGCCTGTATAGCAGGATCAAAAAAACAGCTGCTGCTTTCTATTACCTTTCAAGTCTCAGCACTCTCTCTGTGCCCAGCGAGCTGCACCGGCGGCTGCAGCCTTAACTCTTGCTGCTCTGCAGGGAAACAGCTCAGCCACGTCCCCAGCACCACCTCCCCTGACCCCTCATCACCCATCTCTCTCGTCCAAGCCCCTGTTTGTTCTGAGCTGCTCCAGTAGCATAAACCTTCTCCCATTTCCCCACCAAAATTCCTTCTCTGGGAATCATAGAATGGTTTGGGTTGGAAGGGACATGAAAGCCCATCCATGGGCAAGGACACCTCCCACTGGATCAGGGGGCTCCAAGCCCCATCCAACCTGGCCTTCAACACCTCCAGGGATGGGGCAGCCACCACTGCTCTGGGCAACCTGGGCCAGGGCCTCCCCACCCTCTCAGCATGAAGAATTTCTTCTCATGTCTAATCTAAATCTGCCCCCTTCCAACTTAAAGCTCTTCCCCCTTGTCCTATCACTCCATGTCCGGAGCCCCTTTCCGACTTCTCTAAGGTCTCCCCAGAGCCTTCTCTTCTCCAGGCTGAGCAACCCCAGCTCTCTCAGCCTGTCCTTATTGCAGAGGGGCTCCAGCCCTCGGATCATCTCCACGGCCTCCTCTGGACCCGTTCCAACAGTTCCATATCCTTCTTATGTTGGCTCAGCAGAGCCAAGTTCAGAGATCAGATTTTCTGCCTTCTCCTGAGCCCCCAGGGCAGAAGGAAAGACCTGGGCTCTGTCTGATGGCTCTGGCAGAGCAAACTCTGCTGGTCAGCGCTTTCTTTTTTATTGCTTTAAGCCTCATCTTTTTTTTTTGGTGATCCTAGAGGTTTTTATCCTAATAACTCCTTCTTCTAAGGCTTTCAATAAATTGTTTTTAGCTTCCCACAGCCTTAGCGGGGAACCCAGCTTTTGCAGCTGTGATGATTAGAGGCCTTTTAAACCATGAGGGACTCTGGGCAAAATACAAAGCCTTCAGGGAGTGACCATTTTTGTGCTTTTTTTACTTCCTCACAGAGGTAAGTTTCTACCCACGGCGCTTTTAATC
This sequence comes from Tapera naevia, assembly GCA_033556795.1. Taxonomy (NCBI): domain Eukaryota; kingdom Metazoa; phylum Chordata; class Aves; order Cuculiformes; family Neomorphidae; genus Tapera; species Tapera naevia. The sequence goes on from JAUMJJ010000242.1 coordinate 1,287,014, forward strand.
CTAATGTAACAGCAGAGGCAGAAACATGAGTGCTCCTATTGTTCAAGGAAGGATGAACCGGCTGCAGTCCATGTTGCCACCTCCTCCTGCTGCCCAAGTGCTCCAGCACTGCCTGAAGCTTTGGAGAAGGTGTAGCTGCTCACTGAGCTCTCCCCTCCCAGGCTGTGCAGGCAGGGAGCCTGGCTTCCTGCTAGCAAACCAGACATTTCCAAAGTCCAAGAGTGTGGATTTACAGCCTGAAGTCAGTGTCCAGCTCCCAGCCCGGCAGAGGAGTTAGAGACAGCTGGGCTCATGGTTTAACCCTGCACCAGGATTTGAGATCATGGATCAAATCCCACTGCCACATCTGCACAGGGCACTGAGACAGCAGCGATCAGCACGGCTTCACGGTACAACTCACGCTTTGGAGCTCCGGGACTTGGCAGCTCCCAGCCTTCCCAAAGCTCTTCCCCCACCTCTGTTTTACCCCAGGACACAGATAATTGCTCAACACTCAGGTCTGCCCCCTCTTCCACCCTCCTCCTCCTCCATTGATACCAATTGCTCTTCCACATGGCTTCATGGTACGACTCATGCTTTGGAGCTACATGGCTTGGTTGTTCCCAGCCTTCCCAAAGCTCTGTTTAGCCCCAGGACACAGATAATTGCTCAATACCCAGGTGTCCCTCCCGCTTTCACCCTCCTCCTCCATCCTTACCAATTACTCTTCCACGTGTGCCTCACATCTGTGTCGTGGATGCCGTGCTTATCTGCCTGCTCATCCAAGAAATCGAACATATACTTGATGGCCAGCGGGAGCGCGCTGCCGCGGTGCACGGTGCTGAACAGCGTCTCAAACAAGTCGTCCACGAATTTCTGCAGCGTACCCTGATGGGAGCAGCAACCAAGAAGGTGGAGGGAGGGCCGGGCGCACGCTTGGGTGAGCAGAGGTGGCAGGAGGGGATGCCAGATGGTGTTGCCGGCCCCGCAAAACGCATCCGTGGAGCCCGGTGGGATACGTAAAATCGGGGTCTGCGCGAACGCTGAGCGCGCCGCCGTTGGACCCCGAGGGAATGCTCCAGCCTGCAGCTACTCACGGCTGTGTTTGCTCTTTGTTTCTAACCTGAAACAATTTCTTTTGCTTTCAAAAGCAAACCTGCGTTATCTACAGCGATGAACACGCAGCAAAAGGCAGAAAAACTCTCTCTGGCCAAGGAAACTGGTTAAATATTTACAGGCACTGCTGCTTCTCTCCAGCTCTTTGTGATTTAATACTGTGCAGAAGGATGAAGTGTTGCAGCAAGGGCCTTGCAGTGTGAGGAGATCTGGGCTGTGTTTCTGTTGCTGCTCCAGGAGCCACCCAACCCCAGGGACCCAGGAAAGCCCAATAGGGAGCCAGGAGCCACCCAACCCCAGGGACCCAGGAAAGCCCAATAGGGAGCTGAGCATCATTAGGGATTGCACAGGACCACCCTATGCATTTCTGAAGTGAATTTAGAGCAAGGCACTTACCTTGGTAGCTAACAGCCTGGTCAGGTAGATCTCAGACACCATCTTACTGCCCCGGTCTCCTTCCTTCTGGTCTCCATGGTCATGGTTTTTGACCAAGTGCCAGACCTTGACCCCACTCTCCAGGTCGGGGGTGATCATGGGGGCCCGGGAGCGCAGGCTGTCGGGGCTGCCCGTGTAGCGGAAGGTGGAGTCTGAAAGATGGGAACAGAAGTTGGTCATGCTCAAAGCAAACCTGGTTTTCATCTCCTTGACTCAGTGATGCCACCTTGCTCACTAGGGCTAAAATCATAGAATCACAGAATGGTTTGGGTTGGAAGAGACCTTCACAGGTGACCCAGCAAGGAAATCTTCAACCAGATCAGGCTGCACTGGCTGTTTTATGGTGTAATGAAGTGTAATGCTACCCAGGCACCAACAGGATTTGTTGTTTGCCAAAGATACAGGTTGGTCTTTGCTGAACAGAGGCCCTCAGACTCCAGCCTTTCTGGTTCCACGCTCAGAGCTGGGACATTTCTGCTCCATTCACATCCTTTACTGACGTGAACTCAGGAATGCAGGTCCACACAAGCTTCCTCCATCAGTTACACCTCGCGCATGTTAACCCTGGGCACCAACTCCTGCTGCACCAGAGTCCCCATTTCAGCATTTTGTAAACAGTAACAAGCTGCCTGGCACAATCAGAAGAAAGGGCAAAGGAAACTGCTGTTCTTATTCTTGAGGCTTTCATTAGAGAACAAGGGCTCAAGCTGAGAATCAAGTGAAGAGCCCAAGGCCAATCCTGCATCCCGGCCGTGCCGCTCGCGCGGCTGAGCTGGTCCAGCCCCTGCCTCCTCCCTGGCAGCGAAGGGGGAGCTCAAAGGGGAGCAGACAAAGCTTCTTCCCTTAATTACTTGGAAACCACAGATGAATATGACATACATTTGACTTCCCAAAGAATGTGCCTCCCTGGATCCCACCCTTGGTGTCTTTGAGACAGAATAAGGGGCTGAGTAGCAAACCCGTGCATTGCTGGTTCTTCCCTCTTGCCAAATCTCTTTGTTCTCTGAGAACCTTGTGCATTTCCTCAAGTTTAGGCTCCAGGTCCCTGCTCCCCCTCCTCACCAACAGTAAGGGGATCAATCATAAGTCAGCCAAGGGAAATACGCAAGTCATTACCAGACTAGCTAGATTTTCATCCCTGATTAAGGCTTAGATAAATGAGTCCTCCAAGTGATATAATTAAGGAGACAGACAGGGGGACAGCTAGGGAGGCATCCAGTAATTCTATTTTTAAGCATAGCTCTGTACTGATATATAATGGGGGAAGTAAATAAGGATCTAATTTAAATTCCATCTGCACAATTAGAAGTATCAATCTGAACATGAGCAATGAGAGTTCATAGTGGTAGTTTGCAAAAGCTTTTCCACCTGACACAGATCAATGAGCTCTGAGGACTCTGGTTGTGTGACCCAGCCATGGTTTTCCCACCACCTGAAATACAGGGAGTGCTGGAAGGACAACACCTCGCAGGGAGAAATGCCTTTTCTCCTGGCTTTTGCCTAAAGGCTTCCCTGTGGATGGCTCCTCAGAACCCTTGCTTAAGGGAAAAAAAAAGCCATTATTTCAGGAGCTATAAACAAGAGAAGGAAATGGGTTTGTCAGGAGACCTCTTGTTTGTAAAACACTGTAAAAGGAAAGATAATGAAAGATCAGCGCAGGAGAGATTTCACCACTGCTGCCTTTTATGGAAGCATATTATTACTGTTATTGTGGATTTAGTGCTCTAAGCACACACCTGGCACCCCACAGACTCATTTAGTCCGGCTCCAGCATCTTCAGGGACCCTCTGAGAAGCACCGAGCCCTGCCATTATGCAAATAATGTATTCCCAGGAGTGCACATCCCAGCACACCGAGTTAAGATTGCTGTTATCCATTTTTGACCCATTAGCTAAGAATTCAGGATCCTCCACTTAGAGAAGAAATAGATGAAGGAATCAGGCTTTTCTCTGGTGCAGCAAGGGACATGAAGCTGCTTTCCTGCAGCAGGAGCCCCAAGGGTGCTCTGCAGCATCCATCCCCTCTGAGCCAAAAGCCTTTCCCTGGGCTTTTTGCAAGACCCACATTCCCAAATGGCTCTCCTGTGCTTCACATTCCTGTTTCCCTCCTCTCAGCTTCTCTGGTCTTTTTGCTGTTCTGCTCATAGGTGGAAAATGTCACAGGCAGTAACCAAGGACATTTCTCTGTTTGGAACGTGAAGGTACTTTCATTTTGGCTGATGGGATGTGGCTCTTTGGGGGAAGCTTCTTTACAGAACTGAAAGGGGCTCCAGAAAAGCTGGGGAGGGGCTCTTGATCAGGGAGTGCAGGGACAGGATGAGGAGGAAGAGTTTTCAGCTGAAAGAGGGGAGATTGAGATGAGATCTTAGGGAGAAATGTTTTGCTGTGAGGGTGGGGAGGCCCTGGCCCAGGTTGCCCAGAGCAGTGGTGGCTGCCCCATCCCTGGAGGTGTTCAAGGCCAGGTTGGATGTGGCTTGGAGCCCCCTGATCCAGTGGGAGGTGTCCCTGCCCATGGCAGGGGGTGGGAACTGGATGGGCTTTGAAGTCCCTTCCAACTCAACCCATTCCATGATCTGTAGGTTGTTGCTTGTCCCCTACCTCATTCCCTTAAGGTGTTGCCCTCCTGCGCCCAAGCCAGCCCCATCAGACAAGTCCCATTTCAAGCTGTGGGACACGCTGGTGTCCTGCCTTGCTCCAAGGTAGCTCAGGGGATGGAGCAGCAGGAGCAAAGCCCAGGAATCCCCGTGGGCCTTCACCTCCCAGCCCCTAACGCTGCTCCTTACCGTATCGACTAATGGATGTGCGGGATATACTGGCAGAGGCAGGGATGTTGTAGGAGGAGGTCTGCTTGGGAACGAGAGCCACAACGGAGCGGTCCGATACCTGGGAGGCAAAGGAAGAGAAGAAAGGGTCAGTGAGATCCAGCAGGCCAAGCCCTGGGAAAATGCTCTCCTGGTCTCGTTGAGCTCCGTGCTGGGTCGACAGCAGCTCTACAGCTGAAGGAAAGGGGTGATAAATCAAAAGCCATATTGAAGATGTTTTTGGTCGTTCTGATTTAAGATTATGTTTTATCCAATAAAAATGAGAACCTCAAGAATTGTTGTGATCCAATTAAAGTAACAATGCAGAGGGAATAAAACTGCTATAATAACGTTCTGGACCATAAAACATTCCTATTAAACCATTTTTTATTTTAGCAATTTTTATGAACTTTAAAAGTTTGATTTACAACTGAGAGAGTCATAAAGTCATCTTTCAGGGTATTAAATTGTCGGTCCCTCTCCTGCACCAGAGAAGGAATTAAATGCTGGGAAGTCAAACTATAAATGAACATTAGCACTAACAAGATTTTGTTATAGCAGATTTTAGTAGCCATGTTTAATTTTATCCTCCCTATAAATCTAGGAAGTCATTGGAAGTTTTGTAACTTATTTCCCTTAATTAAGAACCTGCAGGTTTCCAGGGAACGGGCCTGAGTGTCTTTTAATTTTGAACTTGGCCCGTGGTGCGCACGGCAAGGGAGCAGAGAGCAGAGCGACCGCATCTCAGAGACCTGCAGAGCCCAGGTAACAATTTATTGAGAGGAGCTGAGAAATGCTTCTTCATGCCAGAGGAATTGCTTCTGGGGCTCAATCTTCCAGTATTTTCCAGGAGGCCTCTAAGGGACTCGGCACTGACCCTACACACAGGGATGCTCCGGGGCAGCAGCTGGGTTTGCTCCAACTCCCCATGCTGTCGGGGGGCTGTTTGTCACCATGAGGTGACTGCACTCAGTGACTGTCACTGCCTCCAAGGCTTTGGGTTCCATTCAGATCACAGAATCATGGAATGGCTTGAGTTGGAAGAGACCATGAAGGCCATCCAGTCCAACATCCCTGCAGCGAGCAGGGGTATCTCCCACTGGATCAGGGGGCTCAAAGCCCCATCCAACCTGGCCTTCAACACCTCCAGGGATGGGGCAGCCACCACTGCTCTGGGCAAACTGGGCCAGGGCCTCCTCACCCTCAGTATGAAAAATGATGAAAGGTTTCATGTAAATGTGAGATATTATTACTGCCAGTGATAGTGGAAATAATAGTCACTTGTGTTTCACAGCACAAGAGCGAGATATTTCTAAGCAAAACACTTCAGTCCCCTCTGTTATTTCCTTTTCTGCTCCTGCCTCACTTCATCCTATTTATTAAGACAGTGGAAGGAAAGCTCAGCACTGATATTATTTTCTGAGGCTGTCATTAGCTGCCACTTCAGTTCAATGTCACTCAGGAGAACCCTGAGCGCGCCGGCAGCCCGGGGTGTTCCCGCAGAGACAGGAGCTCCCCAGCTGCTGTGCTGGGATCCCTTTCCACCAGGGCTGTGGTGGAGAGAGGCATTAAAAATTCCACACACACAGAGCACTCTCACTCTCTAAATCTCAAGCCGAACGGCTCTTGTCAGCTAAAGAACACCAGCGTGCAAACTCGCATCAGATGTACCACACACTGGTTTCCCCTCTCGCTCCGCTGTTGCCACGCTCCCATAAAACCCCAGAGACGCCCACAAAGCTGGGCTGGCTGTTTTACAACTTTATAAATATTCCAATTCTTCCACGAGCTGGAAACGTGCTGCACAAACCATCTGAGAGGAAAGGAAAACAGAGGCTGGTGCAGAAGCCCAGACAATACCGCTGCGTTTGTGTGAGGATGCAGCGAGGGTGCTGGCCCCACCTCACACCACCCTCGGCTCCTAAGTCTCATTTTCCCCGCAAATCTTCCCTCTCTGCTTCTAATTTGTCATTTAAGAGTTTCCTCCTCTCCTCTCTGCCTTTCCAGGCTCCCAGTGGCTGACAGGTATTCATGCTCTGCTGCCTTTGCATTAACCCTGCATGAACCACAGTAAATCATTTGATATTAAAATCAGTGTTTCATTTTTCTTGAGTAAAAACCACGCAGGGCTAGACTCTCCCATGGAGTTTAATAGGCATGAAACCAAAATGATACTACACAGATGTAATACAATTCCTTACAACATACTTTAAAAGCTCCGGAGAAATTTAACAAAGAGTTGCACCTATTTAACCTATAAATCTATTTTTATAAATGAAGAAATGAACAGCAGGCACACTCTGCATAATTCTATAAAGTGGTTCAAAAATTATTACAAAAAGATGAATATTACTTTTTAAATCCAACCTGGCTTTTGTATGCAAAGGTTTCCCATTATGAAAAACATTTCCCATTATGAAAACACATTTTATCAGTTGATGCAGATAGAGATGGTACCTCTATCATCTGAAAACAAATGTAAGGGTGTCAAAATCCGGCAGCCAGGGGTGGAAGCTGGAGAGATCTAGATTTCATCTTTATGGCTTGAACCCCATCTGGTTTATATGTAACACTCCTGCTAAAACAGTGGGACAGCGATTGAACCTGAAATGATTTGATACCCTCTTAGCTGAGCCTTTGCCCACGTTTGTTTTACTGCCTAGTCCTGGAGCAGCTGTATTTTTGATACCTAATAAAAATATTTCTTACTCAGCCAGAAAAAAAACCTGGTAGGAATACAAAACAAACTCAAAAAAACCTGTTTGGTTTTGGCAAAAGCCCTGCCTTGACAAGATTTCTGTTGCAGTGCAGAGAATTTGGCTCCTTTTTACAGCTGAGGCTCCCTCGGGCTCCAGCCAGAGCAGGGACAGACGTGCAATTGTCACCTGGTCCGATGGTTGGCACCAAACTTCTTTCTTCCAGAGCAAAACTGACATTCAAATGGCTGGAATAGATGCAGCATCTCGAGTGCTGCAAGGATTTTGCTTATTTTGAAGGTAAACTTGTGGCTCAGATTTTCCCACGGGCACTAAAATGGAACAACTCCCTCCCCTCACACCCAACCCAAACACGGCTTTCACTTGTGGCTTCCTTAAGATGACTTTAAAGATCAAGGCATAATAAAGTCCTGCTGCTTCCCCCCTGTTGGATAATCCTTTACAACTGGCAGGTAGAACAGCTTTTAGAAACAGTGGAATTCACCCACACATCTCCATGACATTTCACAGCCATCGGGTGTTTAAACCCTTTGGGCTTCCTGGAAATGCTGACCCTCGGGGCGCTTTTTTCCTTGTGCTTTGCATTTTGATGCCGCTCTCTCCACTCCCTGATTATCCCTGATTATCCTGTCGGGCTCCTGTCAATACTGGCTGGTGTCCAGCTCGCCCGGGGGGGGCTGTGCTGATGGACTCGGGATGGTGCATAAACAGGGAGAGATGCCAGATTAAATACCGAACGCTGGTGTGTAGGTAGTGATGGACAGGAGCAGGCTACAGGTCCCAGTTAGTGCAGTTATCCTCTGCTGCAGGCAGGCTTGGAGAAAAAGCCTTAGATTGTCTTTAACCACAGCTTTCCCAGCTCTGTCTTTACCTCTCTTTCCACCCTCGCCACGCTGCAAGGAGCCCTTTCCAACAGATGCACAACTATCCAGGGCAGCCTGGGCAAGCAAGCTGCAAAAACTAAAGATGGCAGCAGTTTCCTAGGACATCTTGCCCACCCTGGCTGATGCACAGTTGAGCATCTCCACTGTCCAGCTTTGTTTTATAGGACTTCAATGGCAAACTCTTGTTACATGGCTTGGAAGCCTAGACCAGAGACCTAGGAGGTTTGATGGCACTCAGTCAAGAAACAGCCCCTGATGTTCACCCTTTCTTGACCTGGTCTCATCCTGTACCACCCAACAGCACTCCTTTGACCTTCCCATGTGACAGCATTTGAAGCATTTTCTCTGTTTCCTTTCACTCACTGCACGACACTCGAGAATCAACATGAAGGAAGATCATGAGTGTGAGAGAGAAGCTGCCGCCGCAGCCTCGCACTTTGGATCAGATCTCCTGAGCTTGGAAGGAATGCAGAGACTCCTCTTCCTTCCCTGCTTCGCTCCTGGTTGTCCCAGACCCCCACGCAGTGATCTGAGCTCTGTGGACCATCCTTCCCCTGGTCCCACACCTCCAGCAGCAGTGGCTCAGCCCTCTCCACCCTCCCTCTATCTCACCAGCACGGTTGGTGGCTTTAATTTAGCCAATTTTCAACTCTGCTGGTTTCTTTAGGATCCATGTCAAGGTTGCTTTCCCATCTAATGCATAAGCACATTGAACCCTTCTGGTTTGTCATACAAATGTGACCTCCCTGTCTGCCTTGGTAGACAAGATACCTGGGAATTCAATTTCTGCTCTGCTTTTCTTCCCTCCTGGCAGCTTTCTGGGAGCTGTCTGCTGGGGCTGCTTCCTCACCTGATAATGCATCAAGGTGTTCAAACGCTTCCAATCTCCTTCAATCTTGGTGGTGATGTCTTCATCCTGCAGGACCACGCGAGCTATCCGGCCCTGCCGCCACTCTGCAGGAGAGGCAAAAACCAGGTGGATGGTCAGAGGAAAAGGGCACTAACAGGCTCTGCCCACTGCTGACCCACTGGACATATGAGCCTGCAGAAAAACCCACCTCCCAGGGAAGAGGCACTCAGAGAAAGCTAAATATTGCTCTTAAATCTTACAGCTGCAAGGAAGGTCACACTGATGGCACTGGGCAGCATTTTAATTCACAGGCAGAGGGTTCTGCAGTTTTAGATAAACCAAGGCGTAAGATCTTCCAGTCCCACTGCCCCTCACCTGGGCTTCGCACAGCAGAGTGCAAGAGCAAATGATTCCCAAAACCTCCCTGATCAATGGACCATTGGCTGATCCCACAGGGCTCAAAATCTATTCAGCAGGAGCAGCGCTGATGCTTTCCAGGGGCAGAAATGTGTGAGTTGTTGGCAGCCTGAGCTCTAGTTTTCAAGCTCTTCGAAACCCACCGAGAACCACTGATAACACCACCCCCTCTGATCCTCCCCTCCCTGTGGGGTAGGGAAGCTCCTACCCAAGTCCATGTCAACAGCTCTTGGTCTTTGAGAATATGGGACGTTTTTGTACACCGCGTCGAGGATCTTCTCTTTGACTTGAGTGATGGTGTCACAGTTCAGCACCTTCACAGGGATCTCTGGACTGTTCTCATTATCTGGGTTCACACAGTTTAGGATCTGGAAGGGAAGGAGAACCACACCATGCTCTAAAGGGCTGCAGACAAGGATCCAGTTAAGGACCCCATCTGTCATAACAACCCCTAGTCGCATCATTGCTGTTGCATCCAGTACATCTTTACAATGACCGTTAAGATGGGAGTCTGGGGTGTCCATTTTCATCTGCTTGAGGGAGGGTAAAGCTTGAGCACAGGGAGATACAACACAATGCAACGCTGCAATGGCAGCTCCTGCAGTGATCACCCACCAGAGTCTTGTACTCAATTTGCTGCCGGATCAGTTTGTCCTCACTGAGGGAGTAACGGGCTTCTCCAGTGATGGCATCAATCGGCCCTTTCTCCATCTGTTGCTTGATGGCACAGTAGAGCATGAAGAGGGGCTCTCCAGCACATTCCTACACAAGGAGACAGACAGCAAAACTAACACAGAGGTGAAGGTGCATCTCCTCCAGGGCCAGTGGCTGCAGGCAGGCTTTGCCCTTGATTCATTTCAGCAGAGCCATAGTCCCACCGACTCAATCATCAGCCCACGTGCAAGCCAGGCTCAGCCCCCAGCAGCTCCTGGAGAGGACAAGCCAAAACCATGAGCTCTGTTGCTTGATGGGTGTGTTGTCTTTGGCTTGGTGAATCCCTACTGAATCTACGTGGCTGTAAAAAGGAGTCTTGAGATCTTGATTTCATTGTTCCCTCCCACGAAGCAAATTCTGTGGGGCTTCCAAACCCAGAAATAAAGTAGAAAAATATGGAAGCCCAGGCATGGAGAGGTGAGAATTGTCCCTATGTACTCAAGAGGGGGATAGTTTGGGGAGCTCTGGAGAATACAGCTAGGTGAAACAAGGCAAAAACAAAGCCAAGAGACTGTTAAACTAAAGAGGGGAAGAACCTCCCATGCAGAACCTCTAAACAGTGCTCAAGGGAAGCAACAGAAACTCAATTCCATGAGAATTACACCCCATGACCTGAGGGTTGAACAGTGCTGAGCACGGTCCATGTAACAGCAGAACCAGGTGGAGGCATCTCCAAGTGAATTCCCACCTCTTCTCTCTTGGTACCAAACCATCCAATTTGGAGTCTGGCTGAAGACTTCCCAGCCTGATTCACCCTGGGGATGGCTGGTGGGGGAGGCAGCAAAGCAGCAGCAGGGGCTCAGCTCCATCCCTCCTTACCTTGAGGAACTTGTGGAGGAGGAAGGCAAACCAGTTCGTCAGCATCTTCTCAGCCACCGACTCCGTCCTAGAGCAGCCAGGAGGACACACACATCACATCCAAAACCAAACCACGAATCAGAGGCCCCAGATCACCCCAAGTGGCACCAGAGAAGCAGCAGGGGAAACTGAGCTGCTAAGTCAGGATCCTCACTGAGCAGCCAAATGGACCTCGTGGCCTCAGATGGTGCAAAAAGCGTCTGTATAAGGGATGTGGAAGACACCAGATGTGCACCCTGTCACAGCTCCCCCTGCTCTGAACCAGGACCACGGCTCCGGAACAGGAAGGCAGCAGGATGTGACCAGCACTGTCACCCCCCACCTCTCCCCACCGAGCTGACAGCATCTCACCCAGCTGACAGCCCCTCACAGCCCTGATGGGGCTGGTGACAGGGAGCCTGGTGACACTCAGCTCCTTGCACGTGGTGCAAATTACAGCCTGGCTCAGTAAATCACTGGGATTTGTGCTGGCAATCAGGGACAGCAGAGTGACAATGGCAGGCAAATTGCAGCTTTCTCCCCAGTCCTCTCCCCACATTGTGCCCAAGATTATCTCTAATTTGAATACAATGACTTCTAATGATAGTTTTAATGCAGGACCAGGAGACTTTCCTTAAAGCACCACAATCCCTTTTCCTGGAAGGGACCTCAAAGCCCATCCAATCCCACCCCCTGCCAAGGGCAGGGACACCTCCCACTGGATGAGGGGGCTCCAAGCCCCATCCAACCTGGCCTTGAACACCTCCAGGGATGGGGCAGCCACCACTGCTCTGGGAAACCTGGGCCAGGGCCTCCCCAACCTCACTGCAAAATATTTCTTCCCAAGATCTCATCTCAATCTCCCATCTTTCAGCTGAAAATTGTTCCCCCTCATCCTATCCCTGCACTCCCTGGTCAGGAGCCCCTCCCCAGCTTTCGTGGAGCCCCTTTCAGTACTGGGAGGCTGCTGGGAGGTCTCCCCAGAACCTTCTTTTCTCCAGACTGAAATATGTATTTATACAGCATTCTCCATGTTTGAAAACTCTGACATTTAATGAAAAACACACACTATAAAAGCAACAGGGTTTCATCACAAAGTCAAGCAGTGCAAGAATAAATGGGAGCCACAGATTTCAGCAAACAAAAAACTGACGCCAGTCGGCAAACGGACCCGGGGTCACATTATCCATCATCTCTCAGGATCACAACATCTGCCAGGAATTTGTGAAAATGTCTGCAGATCCCTAAAGAATTTCAGCCTGAATTGATTAACTGCCTAAAAATTCATGCTGCAAATTGACACGCACGTTGCTCTCCTGTTTAAAATATTTCTGTCACCCAATTAAGGAGGAGCAGCGCTGGAACCGCTGCGCCCGCCAGCCGTGGCAAACAGAGGCAGGGACCCAAACTACAGACTAGGTGAACACCTCAGAAAATGATAAATTCAAGGCTTCAGGGTGATTATTAATTTAAAAAAAAATTACTTTTTTAATAGGTTATTAAATTCAGAATTGGTGAGCATCATGCTTAGCCCTAATCATGCTCTACTGTGACCCTGTTGGCAGCTCATGGCCTGACAGCAGCACTGGCACCCTGGTCCTGGCACTGTAAAAATAACTGAGATATGGAGTGATGGAGAAGTTGGGATATATTGTGTGGGAGAAGAGAACTGGATACTCCCATGCCTAGCTGTTCTTTACTGGAAATACAAGATCAACTGAATGGAAAAGCAAAAAAACCAGTTTCTTAGAATCACAGAATGGTTTGGGTTGGAAGGGACCTCAAAGCCCATCCAGTCCCTCCCCCTGCCACAGGCAGGGACACCTCCCACTGGATCAGAGGGCTCCAAGCCCCATCCAGCCTGGCCTTGAACACCTCAAGGGATGGGGCAGCCACCACTGCTCTGGGCAACCTGGGCCAGGGCCTCCCCACACTCATAGGAAAACATTTCTCCCTAAGATCTCATCTTAATCTCCCCTCTTTCAGCTGAAAACCTTTGGAGCATCTCTGTCAAATGCCATTTCTGCTTACCTCCAAGCATGGAATCTCATCTCAACACAGACTGACACTGTAAGATATTTGCAGTGCATCAGTCCCAGGGATGGCCAATAATTAATTTAACTATTACTGCCCTACACTGGCCGAGGAAAAGGGCCTCCCTGGGGCCTGGCCTGGCCTTCTCTCTGCTGACCAGAGCAAAAGCTGCTGTGGGGCTTCATGCTGCCCTTGACATCGCTCTCACATCGTAGCTGGGCTGATATCTAAAATGCTGCTACAGATCTGTGTCTAAAAAACACACATAAGCTCCTGAAGACTAACACAGCAAAGGAGAATCCCAGCACTTGGAGAAATCCCTTCTCAAATTGACCACATAACAAGGGCAAAGCACGATCCAGGGATGGAGCCTGACGCCAGCAACCAGCGCCTTGGCTGCTCCTCTGACTTTCTGAGAAACAGGGAATAAACTAAAAGTAAACAAAAAAGAGCTGAGAGAACCCAAAAAATAAATATGTATGTTATTAATTTTCCCTGCTATATGTAGGTCTCCAAACTGCTGTGTGCTGCTCTCTGTGCCAGGAACCAGAGCAGCTATTTGATTTAATGTCAACTTTTTCGCTGCCTCCCGCGAGGGGCAGTCGTGGAAGAAAAAGAGATGGGGAAGCAAGGAAGAAAGAGAGAAAGAACTGAGCGCCAGTTATCAACTGCTGCCACCAGAGAGCTCAAAAAATAAAACAAGAAAACTATCTCACTCTGTGGCTGATCATTCCTTAATAAAGTCAGAGCAAGATGTTCCAGCCTGGGCTGTTTTGCACACAAACACCACCGGGAACCTGGGGACACAGGGCCGGGAAAGGGCTCAGCCACAGGTTTGACAAGGGCTGTTCTGGTAGGATAAGGGGAAATGGTTTTCATAGAAGCATGGAATGGTTTGGGTTGGAAGGGACATCAAAGCCCATCCAAGTTCCATGGGCAGGGACACCTCCCACTGGATCAGGCGGCTCCAAGCCCCATCCAACCTGGCCTTGAACACCTCCAGGGATGGGGCAGCCACCACTGCTCTGGGCAACCTGGGCCAGGGCCTCCCCACCCTCACAGTAATGATTTTTAAACTAAAAGAGGGGAGATTCAGACTAGATAGAGGGGGAAAAAAATGTTTACATTGAGGGTGGTGAAACACTGGTGCAGGTTGCCCAGGGAGGTGGTGGATGCCCCATCCCTGGAAACACTCAAGGTCAGGTTTTCCACCAAATGGCCAAATCCTAGCACAGGACAAGCAGACTTGATGCTGCTGGCGTTGCCCATGGTCCCTCTCTTTGCTGTGGGGAGGAGCAGGCACAGCTCTGAGCACCAGCCGTGTGTATTTTGGAGCACCACGAAAAGTCATTATTGATGGCTGAGGCAGAAGACGCCTTCCCAGCGAGTCGTCAAACCACGGGGGAAATTAAGACGGCTTCCTTTTCGGAGAAGAGTTATTGCCTCTGCAAACACAGCCAGATTTAAAGCAATTTCCTGTCAAGGATATTCATTATGGCTGGAGGAATCCCTGAAATTTTCCTAGAGCTGTGAAAGCCTCCCCTCCCCTCACCCACCTGCCCCAGGGAGATGCTGAGGGCAGGCTCTGCGGCACAGCCAGGATCCAAAGGGACACGGACAGGGGCAGCTCCTGAGCTGGAGAACAGGGGTAGCTTTTTACTTGTAGCTGCTGATCTGGCCTATATTAATACACACTTTCCCCCCCTTTTCCTTCTGCCATTTCCCTGTGTGACCATGACCGAGTTGCTTAATCCATTCTTCTTCCCAGCTGCGAGACGCAAAAGCTGCTGCTCCAACCAGGCAGGCATGGATGCTGCTGGGGAAGCACTGGCACAGAGTGCCCAGGGAAGTGGTGGAATCTCCATCCCTGGAGGGGTTCAAAAACGCCACACTTTGGGGCATGGTTTAGTGAGCACAGTGGGAGGGCTGCTGGGACAAGGCAGGAGATGAAGAGTGAGAGAGACACACATCTTGGATCTGATTTAAGACCCTGGCCAACTGTCTGTGAAATCACAGAGCAGCATTAACCCTGTGTCCCAGAGACTGGTGAGGAATGGATGGGTCCAAGTTCCCCATGGAAAGCAGCATTTTCCTTCTGACACCACTGTGGTTCTGCAGAGCCCCTGGAGGCCACCAGCAGCGCGGCCGTGCCAGCCCGGGGGGCTGTGCTGCCCACAACACGATCCCCTGCCTTACCTGCGCAGGAGCAGTTTGGGGTGGTTCTTGTTTTCCAGGTTCTTCTCGATGAGGTCAGAGAGCAGCTGCTTCAGCACGTCGGTGGCGTACTCCAGCTTGCCTTGCAGCCCCGTCATGATGAGCGAGGCCACGTTGCCGCGATCGCGCATGGAGAAGCTGCGCTGCATCTCCAGTGTCCGGATGAAGGTCAGCAGGAAGACTTTGTTGTTGATCAGCTGAGCAAAGAGCTTCAAGGCCTTCTCCACGCTCTGCTGCCCGTTCCCTTGGACCTGTGGTGGAGAAGAGCAAATCCATCAGTCAAGGCACGGGAGGACAAGGGGCCGGAGGGCAGTGACTACCGCAGGGTCACTGTGCCATCACTGGGGGTGGGGTGAAAGGTTTAACCCTGGGTGCACAAACCAGCACCCCATCTCTGAGGGTCTCAGCACCCCATCACCCATCTCTCAGGGACTCAGCATCCCCAAACATGGGCTCTGGCCTGACCTTAACAAGCATCACCCTTTCACCTTATTCATCTCTCCAGTCTGCACTCTCTGCATGCCATAAAGCTGCTGCTTTGAGGCTAACAGCCCTGTAAATGGCACGCAATTTTGCTTGTTCTGCACAAAAAGTGACACTCTTGTAAGTAAATTAAATAATAATTTAGACTATTGCTTTATTATGGGACAAGTGTGAAAAATTAATTGAGGCTTTCAGCCAGTTGCAGATTCAAGTGATTTATTACAAGTGAAAATGATGAACTACATTAAGCAAATCTTTACCAAACATCTTGGAGACTTATATATTGGTTTTTACTAACGTTACATAATTAAGCAACTGTGTAATTGGCAACACATTTATCACTTCTGCAATTCTGTTTTTCATGAGGAGAACAAATAAAAAGCATTCATAGTTATTTGCTGGAGAATCAGCTTATTTGGCAATTTAAATGGTGAACATAATGCATGGGACTGGAAAACTCAGGGCATGGGAATGGGCTGGGAGAGGCTGGTTTAAAGCTCGCTGAACTTTACCAGTACGACAGTACTGGAAGGAGGACACTGGGATGCTTCAGTGTGTCCAGAGAAGGGCAAGGAGGCTGATGAAGGCTTTAGAGCACAAGCCTTATGAGGAGCAGCTGAGGCAACTGGGGTTGTTTAGCCCAAAGAAAAGCAAACTGAGGGGGGACCTTATCAGTCTCTGCAACTACATAAAAGGAGGTTGTCGTGAGGTGGGGGTTGGTCCCTTCTCCCAGGTGAGCAGCGCCCATCTGCAAGGTAACCTGATAGACCTGTTTACATCACCAATTTTCCCAAATCCTCAATGAAAATTTGATTTCTATATCTGCTTGTACTGGTGTTGAACCGGAGGAGGTGGCAGTGCTTGCTCAGTCCAGCCGTGCCTGGCCACGGCGCTTGCCCTCCTGTGGACACACCATGGAACAGCAGCAGGATGCTCCGAGCAGGATGCTCCGAGCAGGATGCTCCGAGCAGGATGCTCCGAGGCTCACAGCATTCCCCTGCTCCCTAATTGAGGAGGACTTTAAAAGGACACCAATAACTTACCTGGCATGCTCTGCTGCTGGCCTGTAGCAATAAAAAACCCCATTAAATAAAACCAAAGCAACACCAGGGAGAAGAAATGGAGAGGAATCAAGCAGCGTGCGATTGAGATAAAACACCAGCTGCTCTGTTAAAACGAACTCGGGGCTCAGCCTGCAAACCCCGGTGCCTCTGAGAATTCTGATTCAGTGTGGAAGGTGTGAAGGTGCTTCAGGGTTCACCGAGGGCACATGGAAGCTTCAAAGGGCTGGAGCACAGCCTGTTCCTTACCTCCAGCTCCCGCAGGACAGGGTGGTCCTCGATGCCAGGGAAGAGGACCCTCATGGCATAGGTCCGATAGTCAAGGTAGGGGATCCCAGAGCGATCCAGGTCACTGGTTAATTCATTGATGTCTGTCTGCAGCTCTGCAAAAGCTGTTTGGGGAGAGCAGAGAAACACAGGTGAGCTCTGGGAGCTGAGCCCACCTCCACCTTTGCTCCCCTGCAGAAAGACCGGGCTCAGCCACCTCCTTGCACGGAACAAGACGTGTGTGTGTCAAAATCCACAAGCGACAGGTCGAGCTACTCCAGATAACCCCCAAGATTTCCCAGAAGCAAATGTTTGAGGAGCTTCTTCCTCTCCCTCAGACCTGAGGCTCACACTGTATAGACTGGATGAGGACTGGACCAGTTTCCAGCCTTCCCGCCTTCTATCTGGGAAACATCCTGCATCCCAGGGTTCTGAACCTCCTCTGCTCCCATCTCTGTGCCTTTTTGAAAGCCCTTTATTAGAAGGCCATTAGACAAGGGCCATATTGTCCTGGGCGCTGTGGGGCTCACCCCACCCTCACAACACAATCCCAGCACGTCACTTAAGCAGGATCAAGCTCTAATCCTGTTCTCCACACACTTAGAGCCGTGTCTGCCGCTCGCACGCGTGTCACTGCCCTCCCTCCAGACCTCAGGGGACACACACCCCCTGCTCTCCCTCACCCCCAAAATACTGGGTGACTGGGGGGCTCCAGCGGGGAAAGTTGGGGACCAGAGCACGGGGCGGCAGCACACGGTCTGGAGGTACTGACCCTCCTTGCACTCCAGGGCCACCCGGGACTCCAGGTTGTCCATCTGCATCTGCAGCCTCTTGAGGGTCAGGTCGTTCTCTCGGGACTTGCGCTTGTAGGCGATGAGGACAATGATGACGATGATGAGGAGGAGGCTGCCGCCGGCCGCGATGCTGACGATGGCCGGCAGGGTCAGGAGGCTGTCTGAGATGATGCTCACCGAACCAGGGGAGAAGATGATACCACCAACTCGTACCTACAAAGCACCACAGAGGTAACCAGCAGCTTCTGGCAACGGGCAAAGCCTGTCCCAAAGCCCCCTCCTTCCCAGCGAGGGCTCAAACCACACAGGATGCACAGCCCCCTAAGGAAGATGCACCAAACCACCTCTCTTTCAACCAAGACCACAGCAGCTCTGATTGCCTTCAGACACAGAGGGTGCAGCTTGTGTGAACACAAGGAGGCTTCAAATCATGATAAATGTGCCAGCCCTCCGCTATCTGGGCTCTGTTCTTATTATCAGATGGCTCCATTCAACTTTCATTTTATAAGGTTTCAGCTCCCTTTTGTAAACCGTGGGCATCAGCAACCCAGGGATATTTTCACTGGCAAGAAGCTGGAGCAAATGGAAGGAGAGAGCAGAGAAGGGAAGAGACAGCCCCATGTGGAAGCTACAGAGCAAACATGGAGGTTAATGCCAGGACAGGCTTTTCTTGGGTGCCCTGGCCACAGCTGCAAGCTGCTCCCAGCCAGGTTGCACTTCTGTGAACCACACTGTGATGATCTGAATATGTTTTGGACGCCGAACGTAAAGGGAAATAAATCACAATTACAACCCCATTTGGGCTCTCCTCAAGCACTTCAGCAGCTGCGGGCTTGGTCTGAGAGCAGATGAGAGGAAGCAGCAATGCCCAAAACCAAAGCAGAGGAAGACACCAACTGTTACCCTGGACAAGGCTGTGGATCCATCCAGCCCAGTGTTCAGATGTTCCTGGCTGCTTCTGCTTTGGGAAAAGAGAAAACCTTTCCATCCACTTAGCAGATCAGGTCTGGATGCAAAAGTAGTAAAATCCCTTCCTATTCTACAGGAGGGAGAACACAGCCCACAGAAAATGTTCTCCCCTACTGAAGGAACAGAAAGCAGTACAGAGGAAGGATGGTACCTGGTGCTGAAGGCAGATTTGTTCCTTCCAGAAAGCTCTGATAGCAGGTAGGGAGACCCAAGGAGGGAATAAGAAGTATCTCCATTCTAATCCACATCAATATTTCAAGCTAATTAAAGAGCCATAAAGATCTAAACCCCTACCCATCCGTAGACAAGAAATTGCACTCAATATCTGAGTGAGGCATGGAGATGGAGAAAGGATGGGAAGGAGGGAAGGGATGCTGACAGGAGTGCTGGGTCCCTCACCATCACTTTGTGCTGCCCGGTGAGATTCGGTGGCTCACACAGCAGCTGCGTCTCGGAGACGGTGACGGCGCAGGGCGTTTCTCCAACCAGCACGGTGTAGTTGAGCTTTGCTCCTCCAGGAGCAGGTGGGCACAGGTTTCTGCCCTAGGGACAAAGGCAGAGAAGACTGTACAAAGATGCAGTGCATTGCTCCAGTTTTTGTAGAATCGTTAAGGTTGGAAAAGACCTCTAAGCTCGTCAAGCCCAACCACCAACACAACCCCACCGTACCCCTGAAGAGCCACATCTACACCTCTTGAACCCCTCCAGGGATGGTGACTCCACCACCCCCTGGGCAGGCTCTGCAGTGCCTGAGGACCCCTTCAATGAAGAAATGTTTCCCAATATCCAATCTAAACCTCCTCTGGCACAACTTGAGGCCATTTCCTCTTGTCCTATCACTTGTTAGTTGGCAGAAGAGCCCAGCACCCACCTCACCACAACCTCCTTTCAGACAATTATAGGCAGTGATAAGGTCTCCTCTCAGCCTCCCTTTCTCCTGGCTAAACAGCCCCAGGTTCCTCAGCTGTTCTTCATAAGATTTCATCTCATTCCCAGCCTGGGCAAATGATGGAATCGCATCCAGCGTACCCCGTTCCCCAAAGGGGGTACAAAACTGCTCCCTCTGGGATGTTTTTGCCTCTTCCCACCAGGTAAGGGTCTCCTTACCTTCAGGATGATGGGTGACCCCGGCTTCTGCTCCAGCACCCCGGTCGGGCTCAGGAGTTCAAAGGTTGGGTTGGGGTAGTAAATGAACTTGGTGTCGTTGTAGACCAGCAGGGACTGCACGTTGTTAAAGATGAACCCAAACTCATCCGGCCGCTCGACAGCATCGAGGCCCGGCCGGTACTCGGCGCTGAGGGGCGGGGCCAGGCAGGCCAGCGCCGTGGAGTTCATCACCTTGCAGACCTGTGGGGAAGGTGATGCTTTGAAGGAAAACCTTACCCTGACCTGGACAGTGGTGATTTAATGCCTTAAAAACAAGATTATTATTTAGATATATATTTAATATATGCTATATATGTATTATATATCACATATTTTATATATTACATATATTTTCTATATAATACATTAGATAATGTAATATAATTTAACATATTATATTTAATAATATTAACAGACTTATTAATATGTTTATGTTTGTATAAATATATTTATTTTAATTATCTTTAATAATATATTATTAATAATATATTTAATCCAAATGACAGCCATAATTTGGGGGAATTTGCTTCCCTTCCATCAGTTCCAAATGAGCAGTGTTTAAAAGGAGCAAGAGCTGATCACTTTGCCTCCTTCATTTCCTTTTTTTCCTTCCCCTTGCAGACTCTTTGGCAAGACTGGCTTTGAAGCAGCCCCGCAGCGAATACCTGCTCCCTGCTCCAAACTGGTGATTAGAGGCAATTCCCTAATGCCAGCGAGGGAGAGGAACGACTGCCTGACACTCGTGGGCTGGAGGGAACGTGAAGGTCATCTCCTGCTGGGCTGAGGACACCCCCGGCTCCTCCAGGCTTTGGAGCAGGGAGCTGGCTGATTTATGAGACTCTCGCCTGCCTGAAGCAGTGAGAGCCCAACCGTTTGGCCTCCCTCCATAAGTGGAAAATTTAATTTCACTCAATTTCGTGTCTTCAGAATTATTTTGGTAGCACTACAACTGTAACTGCTAACAACAAAATTAGATGCTGTTTTAAAAAGAGCTCAGAGGAAAAAGGTCTTCAGAGGGGAAAAGGAGAAACGCAATAGGAAAAGGCTGCTAAGTGATTTGCCCTTTCCGAGACAACACAGATTCAGTTGGAAAGATCACTGCATATAAACAATATTTTTCAGTTTTACTTGGTCAAAATGATTTCTGTGGGTCCTGGAGGTACAATTCTTACTTGTAGCACACAAGAACATTGCTTAATTCCTGTTGAGCTGAGGCTTCATTGCAGTTTCTCACTCTTGGACTGAAAAAGTGCAGATAGGGGAAGGAGGTGGTGCTCCAGATCAACCCCAAACTCTGCTAGCAACTCCTTGCTTCAGTGACATCAGGGTGATGGGGGGCAGAGGGGATGCAGGCATAAAAATACCTTTGTCTTCACCAAAACACCCAGAGCCCCACAACCAGCATCCTTTGCAGAGTGAGGAAGGTGCAGGAAAGCAGCGCCTGGCCTTGATTGAGCTGCAAAAGTGGCCTGAAAGCTTCTTTTTCAGAAGCAGTTCCCATCTCTCCTTCCCTCCCCAGGCTGGACAGGCTGTCCCAGCCCAGAGCTGCTGCAACAGGAGGTTTATTTATAGAGAGGCAGCTAGGGAGAGACCAGTTAAACATAGCAGCTCAGAGCTGGCAAGTCCCAGTGCTCTAAAAGCTCTGGATTGTTACAGAGAGAGGAGGACTAAAATGGGAAGTGTGGAGAAGCTGGGGATGAAGGGGACAGCTACACTTGGACTTCCCATCATAATGTTCCTGTAGAGCTGAGCTAGGCCTAAGGAAGGGAAGGATGCTGGGGAGAGGAGAGTTCTTGGGGCTCAGTGGCTCTGGCAAAAGGGGTGAAACAAGTTTATCTGACCCAAGACAGAATTTGAGGTGATGGAGATGACCTAAAATGGGATCCTCCATTTCCAGCTTTGAAAACTCCTTGGTAATTACTGTTATGCTGAGGAAGTAACTCCCATTTGTGTGTTATAGAATCATGGAATGGTTGGGCTGGAAGGGACCTCAAAGCCCATCCAGTTCCAACCCCCTGCCATGGGCAGGGACACCTCCCACTGGACCAGGGGGCTCCAAGCCCCCCATCCAACCTGGCCTTGAACACTCCCAGGGATGGGGCAGCCACCACTTCTCTGGGCAACCTGGGCCAGGGCCTCCCAACTCTCACTGCAAAATATTTCTTCCTAAGAACTCATCTCAATCTCCCCTCTTTCAGCTGAAAACCCTTCCCCTTCATCCTGTCCCTGCACTCCCTGATCAAGAGCCCCTCCCCAGCTTTCCTCGAGCCCCTTTCAGCACTGGGAGGCTGCTCTAAGGTCTCCCTGGAGCCTTCTCTTCTCCAGGCTGAACCAACCAAATTCCCCCAGCCTATGAAGGTGTCAGCATCCTTCTTCCCAGGGCCCCAGGTTTTACTGCCAATGTTTTGATTAAGCCTAGGGAAATACCCCCTTTTCATTTCAGCAGCTTTTGCCATGATGGAGCACTGGCACCAGTAGGTGGGCATCAAGGTCGGGGGTCTCACCAGTGCACAGGGATGCTCCCAGGCACAGTCCAACAGCAGAACCACACTGACAGCAGCTACTTACGTTGACAAACTCCTTGCCATTGTACTTGACACGGATCCTGGGCTCCTGGATCACATCCAGGTTGGAGCCGGTGATGGTCAGAGGTGTGAATCCACTGTGGAGAACAGCGAGACACCCGATTAATGCTCCGCGCAGGAGGGGCCGGGGCGGCGCGGACGGATTCTGCTGGACACTAAGGATGCTTCTTGATCTCAGGAAGGATGTTTTCTGCAGGCACTTCATGCACCAGCGTGGATTAATTCCCTCTCCCTGAGTCACTGCGGAGTGGTGTCTCACAAGTTCTCTACTCTCTACAAGATTCCCTGCTCTCCACAAGACTCTCCGTTCTCCACAAGACTATTTCCACGAGGTTCTCTCTCTATTCTCTACAAGCTTCTCCCTTTGCTCTCCATAAGGTTCTCTCTCTGCTCTCCACAAGACTCTCTGCACCCTCTCCCACCTCAAAGTGTTGCAAGGCAGCAGGACGAGCAGTGGGACCAAAGGCATCAACTGAGTCGAGACTAAATACGTAAGACAATAAATTAGTCACAGTGTTAAATGATTTACACAGCAGTGTTTTTAAGGAACAGGATCAATGGTTCGTGCAGTGAAGGAGGTGACGGCGCTGGCATTGGGCCTGCAGACACAGCGAGTTGTCACACAGAGCTGGGGAGGGACACAGAGCACCCGGTGCCATCAGGGCCAGGGAGGACACAACTCCCCAGGCTCCAGTAGCCGCATTCTCCCATAGCCAGTGCCCCTGAGCAAAGTCTTTCACTCTTGGCTTCCTCTCTCATGTGTTAATTGGAGCAGCACAGCCCAGATTCACCCCAGCTTCCAGCACCTCTGCACCAGAGCCCAGCTGTGCCCTTTCCACCACCTCTCTGAGCAGTCCTGACCAGCCCATCTCACCCAAAACCGGACACGATCTTCAATTTGGGCCCAAAGCAAACACCTCACAGAGCCTCCTGTGAGACATTTGCTTCTTTTATGGGCAATATGAAGAATAATAATTGGAATTTGAAAGGAATAGCAGTGTTACAGCCCTTGGGAGCACAACAACTAAGGTGACACCACGGGATGAGGATACTCAGGGTTTTGAGCGTCACAGTGGCGTGACAGAACCGGCCACCCCATCCCTAGCAGCGAATCTGGTAGAAACAGGACATTTTGATTGGCATCAGCTTTTTCCTTTCTTGGTGGGTGCTGGTTTTGTTTTATACCAGGACTACAAGAAGGAGCCTTTAATGAGCGATTGTGCACTTCTTCAGCAGATGGGAGTGATCTGGGGGCTTTACTCAAGCTCCCAGGATGTCGGTGCAGGCTGTGCTGCTGCTGTAATTGCCTTGGTAATTGCCACCAGCAAATCTGGACCCGATTTTTGGTAAATGCAAACACCACAGATGCTCAGAACTGACAAATCCAGGGCGCTGGGTGGGATATTCATTGCCAAATAGACCCTCTTTTGCCCTTCACTGGGTGCATGCTGAGCGAGAGGATCCAAAGCAGGCAAGCTGGCTCCTCTCCCACTGTCAGAGCTTTGCGTTACCTGGCGATGCTCCACTCGGGTTCAATGTGCTGCACCTTTGGGTCATCAATGTACTCAAAGAGCAAAGTCCTCTCCAGCTGAGCCCGGTCAATGCTGACAGAGACGTGAACAGCCCCCAGGCCATGGGCTGATGGGGCCGACACGCAGACAATCTCGTTCATGGACCGCCTGTGCAAGAGAGAAGCCAGAGAAGCATTAATGGGCACTTGTGGCATGGAGGCAGAAACCATCCCTTTGTCCTGCAGCCAGGCAGCTCACGACAAGGCTGAGCTCTCATCAGCCCCAGGCTCCGAGACCTGCAAAGGGGAAGAGCTCCTGTGGGCTTCACCAGCATGGGAGGGAAGAGAGGAGCTCTGCACAGGAGGGGACTCTGCCTGCCCACCAAGAAGCACAGGCTCCCTGAAATTCCTCTTTGTGCCAACCTGCAGCCTCCCGCACCCCTCTGTGAACCTGCTGCCGTCTGTCGGGCGTGCGAAAACAGATGGCTGCTTTTTAACTGGGATGCAGAAGCTCTCTCAAAAGCCAAATTCTTCCCCTCCCCACCCCAGCACACACACGGGCCCTTGTGAGCAGCATAAAGGAGTCTGCAAAGCCCCTGCCTGGGGAGGGCGATGCCACCGCCGCCCCCCGGCTTTGTCTGCCCCTCAGAGCAGGGGCGACCTCGGCCTTGGCGCCGGCTGCACGGACACAACAGACCATCTGCTTCACTGGAGCCCTGCAGAAGGTCGAGCACAGCATAGCAGGGCTCTGCCAAAGCACAAAGGCACTTGTGGGTGGATGGATGGAGAAGGGGAATAAGATCCAAGAGGTGTCGGGACAGAGCTACGAGGAACCACACATCTGGTGGATACTGCTCCTGTAGGAGTGCTGGAGAAATACCCCTGGAAGGCAAGCACCCCTGCCCAAACCTGCCCTTCAGTTGCCAAAGAGGCCTTGCTGTTTCCAGGGCTCATTTTGTTTTGGTGTCCCACAAGGGAGGAGGAAGGCAGGTCTTCAGCACCTCACTGACAGTTTGGTATGTGAATAAAAAACTGGCACTCTTGAATGTCCAATCTTCACCATCCTCAGCCACCTCAGGGTCTGTGCAGCTCGTGGAGGTGCCTGAATACCTGAAGCTCAGATGCAGCTGTGCCCTTACTCTGCTTCCAGAGAAGCTCTGGTGTCTGTAACCGGGCAAGGGGATGCTGTGTGGTCCCCTAAAAAGCTCTTAAGAGCTCCGTGCCCTCCCCAAGGAGTACGGACACAGCACTGGGCATCTCGGGGGGATCAAACAGGGGGTACCACGATGTTCCCAGTTCACACTTTGCCAAGCCCATATACCACAAGCAAGGGAACAGAAACAACCTCCTAAAAAGCTATGGGGGGGGTTCTTGATCAGGGAGTGCAGGGACAGGATGAGGGGGAAGGGTTTTTGGCTGAAAGAGGGGAGATTAAGATGAGATTATAGGGAGAAATGTTTTCCTGTGAGGGTGGGGAGGCCCTGGCCCAGGTTGCCCAGAGCAGTGGTGGCTGCCCCATCCCTGGAGGTGTTTAAGCCAGTCTGGATGGGGCTTGGAGCCCCTTGATCCAGTGGGAGGTGACAGGGGGGTTGGAACTGGACGGGCTTTGAGTCCCTTCCAACCCAAACACACGATTCTATGAAAACACCTAAACCAAACTGGACTTGATGTCTTCTATTGAGGCAATCACGTCTTCCCCTTCCCATTCTCCTCCTCCTCCCTTCCTCATCTTATTCTCACTCTCCACCCAGGTTTAATTTAACCGCGAAGGCCTCGTGCGAGGAGCACATCTCTCCCCCCTCCTTGCCATGTCTCAGAGCATTCCTGTGCAGCCCAAGAGCTGCCCTGCTCAGCTCTGCCCTGAGACCCAGAGTGACGCAGCGCTGCTGGCAGAGCCGCTCGCAGCTCCCTCTGATCAGTTAATTAGCTTTCTGTGCTATTATTATGTCGTCATGGTGAATCTGCCCACTCCTCCGATCGGAGAGGGGAGAATGGGGGAAGCTGTAATTAGAGTGAATCTCATTAGGAACCGCTTCATCTAATCAGGCTCCCCCACACCCTCGAGTACAATTGAAGTTCATTGCCTCAAAACAGTCCAAGCACAACAAAGTGCACAGCGTGACCCTGCATGAAGGATGCTGCTATTCAGACACTGCTGCTTGCTTTGTTTAAGTTTCTGCTTGCCTGCTGTAATTAGAACGTACAGAGAATTCCAAGCTCATCCAGGTTTTGCAGGTCAGTAACTGCAGGTTGCCCAAATATAATCATCTATTTAGGAGATTATATTACAGGGCTGATTCTGCTCTCAGAGCAGAGCTCGCTTCTGCTGGTGGTACTGCCGTTATCCGTGTGCATCTCAGGATGCAATCTGGCATCTTTGCTTTGGATATGGGAAAAAATGTTGTTGGATTGGTTATAGTGCCTGGCACTCAGAGACTTCACCTGCACTTGAAAGACCTCAGCATGTCTTAGAGACCAGACATTAGGAAGAAATTCTTCACCATGAGAGCGGGGAGGCCCTGGCCCAGGTTGCCCAGAGCAGTGGTGGCTGCCCCATCCCTGGAGGTGTTCAAGGCCAGGTTGGATGTGGCTTTGAGATCCCCTGATCCAGTGGGAGGTGTCCCTGCCCATGGCAAGGGGGTTGGAACTGGATGGGCTTTAAGGTCCCTTCCAACTCAAACCATTCCATGATTCTATGCCCAGATCTCTTGAAGCCCCATTCTAGGATCAACCTGGAATAAGCACTGCCAATACCCCACCATTCTCCCACATCTGAGCACCTACAGCTCCTGGATCAGAGAACCTCTCCGGCTTTCAGACAAGAAATTCATCCCCAGGGGTCTTTACATTTCAAGAAACATCTTCGGTTCCTCCTGGGAAGCCTGAGTGAGGATCTGACAGGCAGAATCCCTCTGCACATCACCACCCTTCGCTCAGGTTCCTGCTATGAAACACTGCCCCGGGCAGCGCTGCGTGGTTGGCACAGGGCACCCGTGTGTACGTGATGCACACAGATGTACACTGCAAGTATCTTTTTTTAACTAAGCCCCAAGAAAACCCATTAAACCCTGCAAATGTCAACTCTCTGTTTACTCTGCTGGGTAGAAAGCAAATTTGCCAGAGAAATCTCAAAGGAGATTTATGGCTGTCCAAGTTTCTGAGCAGAAGGCGAGTGCAGATCCCTGCCTTGCTTTGCCACGCAGGAGCCCACCCCTCACTCAGATCATTTCCAAGAGGTTGAGGTACCTGCAGCAGTGGCTGCAGTAAAACCAACACAAATTGTTGATCTGTGACAAGAGAAATGAGATTTTTCTTATAAACATCACATTTCCTTCCAATCAGCCAGGCTGGGGGTAGGTACTGATGACTCCTATAAACATTTTACAGTCACGGTGATGTCTGACTGAGATTTTGGGGCCAGTTAATATCGTAACAGCATTAAAATGAAATAATGGACAGCACTAACACTGATGCAATCCCTCCCTCACCAAGCGAGGCTCAGTCACAGCAAGAGAGAAAACGGCTTCATATAATAAAAGAGGGAATGGGAGCCTCCAGGGGTTCCCAGATGAGTTTTTGCTGTGTGTTCTGCTGTTATGGCTGGGTGTTCAGCTACAGCAGATACACAGCAGTGCAGTGCTGAGAACCAGGAGCCCGTGCTGGTCCCTTACCCGTAGAACTCGCAGCTCTGGTTCCCCAGGAGCACGGAGACGCGGCTGCCGGCTCCCAGGTAGTGCCCAGAGATGGTCACCATCGTCCCTCCTGACTCGGGGCCACGGCTGGGGTTCAGAAAGCTCACCACTGGGGTCTGCAGAAAGAAAAGGACAAGGTCAGTGCTCCTGCCTGCTGCGGGGGAGCTGGCAGTGAGAGGGCTGCACCAGGGAGGTGGCCGGAGAAGGACCATCCTCCAACCAGCTCCACGCTTTGGCTTTTGAAAATGGAAATACTGACAGTATTGTGGGGGCAGAGCCTGTTTCCCATTACTGATGGAAACACATCCTTAGTGGGCAAACTTAGACTCCTCTCAACATTTCATCAGTGATATTATAGCAGCAACACCACATCTTTGTCCTGCCTTGCACCATCACAGCTATTTATCCCTCTTGAATTTGCAGAAATCAGGTACCTTTTTATTCCTTTTCAATCAGTGGATATTACCAAATTGTTCTACTAATGCTTTCACATTACCCTCTCCACGACTCTCATCTGCAAAGGCTGGCAGCCTCCCAGCTCCCCTCCCCTGGTACCACCAGCTTGGCAGCTCAGTGAGTTTGTCCTGTTTGCTCTCCTGTTTTCACAACACAACATGTGTTTTCTGGGTGTTGCAGCACTTGCCAAAGCAGCTTAGACCAAAAGCCTGTTTGCCCCTGACTCCTGAATAGACCAGAGAAAAACACACAGTCCATCCTGTCATGGATAATTATGGAATAATGTTGGAGGAGAGAAAGATTTGTCCTTCAACATGTCAGCTCACAGCTCTAATCTTCACTGGGCTCAGGAGCTGGATTTGATGGTCCTCATGGGTCTCCTCCAACTCAGGAAGACTGCCCCAGCTAATGGCAATACTGGACAATATGAATGGTAACAGCAATGTCTACGTTAGGCAGGCTTGGCAGCATTTCATACAACCAAGAGGAGCAATTCCAAAACGTGAACAACGTCCAAAGGATGTTCAATGTATGATTGCCCATCAAACCCCTCCTTCAGCCTCCAGCCCATCCCTAGTGGTTGTTCCCAAGGTGAATTAGGAACAAGCTGCAATGCCGTGAAAGCAGAGAGAGACCAGTACCAGCCACCCTCCTCCAGTCCCATCCCTGGATCGGGGGGCTCGTGGGAGCCTGGGGACAGAGAGGAGCTGTTATTTAACAGCTTCATGAGGTCCAGCAGTTCCCATATACACAGCAGAGACAGAGCTGTGAGCACATACTGGAAAGCACAGCCCTCCTCTGCATTCAGAATCCATCATGAGCATCTCCTGGCTACAAGCATCTGACGTTGCCGGTGTGAGCATCACCTTGTCCAAGCATTGCAACCCTTGGAAATTCAAAACAATGCCAAAAATAGAACCCCAGGCTGTAACCTCGAGTAGTCATTCTTGTAAATAAGGCAAAGACAGGAGAGCTTGGGGTCCATCCTAGAGACTTGCAAAAATTTTCCATCTTCAGCTCATGATTTGGTGGTAATTATGACAGATTTAAGGAGCCAAAGTAGCTCTCCAAGGTTCCACCTCCTCAGACAAGCCGAGTGTAATTAAGGTGACGGCATCGCTCCTGCATGGTATCAGGCACCAGATGAGCTCACCAAGGCATGAACCCTCTCAGGGTCAGAACAGAGCTCTGCTTTAAGGTACCAATCAATTTTACTACCGACTTTGATGGCATAAACCAGCTGTAATAGATTTTGTGGTGGTGCTAAAGAGAAAAAATAGAGGCCGGCTAACAAGAGGAAATGATGTGCTGGAAGTTTTAGGGGCTTGAGAAAAAGAAGTGATAAAATCAGGGTAAGCACTGAAAATCAGAAGCAACAATGCAAAGGATGATGATGCTCGGCATCTGCTCACTGGGTTGTAGCAAGGAATTGCTCCAAGATTCATCTCTGCAATTACCTTCCCCTGGCTCCTGGTTATTATTTAACATAAAAGGTAGGGCTTGATGATCTTAGAGGTCTTTTCCAACCTTAGTGGCTCTATGACTCTAAGAGAGCATCCTCCCTGTGTCCCATGGAAACCTGCCTTTCAACCACGGCAAATCTGGGTGCTGTACTGGCACTGCCCTCATCAGAGGGGTTTCTGGCACATTTGAGCTAAATATGATGATATTTTGGACCCATTGCTGAATAAATTAAACCCCAGGGGCAGGCGTTGCTTACAATGCCTGTAGGGTAGCAGGGGCCTTGATTAATCTCTCAATTAGTTTACAAATTGTGGTAAGTGCTGGCATTTCCCTGCATACAGATCCCACTAAGCACAAAATCAATGCGGCTGGATGAAGTGCCCTGTTTAGACAAACCTGGGGATATGAGAAAGCCCAGCTCAGGCTTTTAAGTTTATGAATCCAAAGGCTGCTAATTAAACAACGAAAAGAAATGACCTGTTCAACCAAGGGAAACCACCAGGAGAGAAAACCTGCACTGTAGCAGCATCCTTGGAGGAGAAAAAAAAAACCCTGCCTGAATATTTGGATGCAGAATTACCTTTCTCTCCCACAAGGCATCATAGGGAAAACATTAAACCTATGGACACAGAAACTAACTCAGGTGTGTTTAGGTTGCACTGGCAGTTAATTAAAACTAAGTTTCTAGCAGGACCTTGGTGCCTGCGCTGCTGGAGGAGGGACTCCAGTGCTTGCTCTCCTTTGAGTGGTTCTGTGTTCATGCAACAGGCCCAGGTGTTTACACACAGGGGTACAGAAACATATTCTAAACCAGCAAGAAGCAGCACCCGAGGTTTATCTCCAGTAGCTGAGCACCAGTACACAAAGGGTGTCTGCCAAGAGGATGGAGACTCCCTTTTTATGAGGAGTCACATGGAAAAGACAAGGGGTAATGGGGATAAGTTGCTCCTGGGGAGATTCCGATTGGATTCCAAAAGAAAACTCTTCCCCATGAGCACAGTTAAACACTGGAATAATCTCCCCAGGGAAGCGGTGGATTCCGCTGCACTGGACGCTTTTAAGGCTCAGCTTGACAGGGTGCTGGGCCATCTCATTTAAACTTTAGATCACTTAAAAAGGTTGGACCAGGTGATCCCTGAGGTCTCTTCCAACCTGGCATTTTGTGATTCTGTGAAAGCTGAAACCAAATCCTGTGGGAAACCTAAACCCACCTAAACCCTCTTTATTCCATAGACCTGTGCGAGCTCTGGAACTTGCTGACTTGGCTACCAACAAACAGCAACAAACCTTGGGGAAAGCACCAGAAAAAGATGGCAAATTTGGGATTGCCCTCTGGTGTTGAGCCCCATCTGTTTGCCCCTAGAATGCAGCTGTTCTGCAGGGGCTGTGCTCTGGGCAGGACACTCACCACGAACATGTACTGCTGCGTGGACTTGGCCGTGAACTCCGGCTTGCACTCTCCGATGCACAGGAGCACTGGGCCAGAGCTGATCCCTGGAAGTGCCTGCCCCATCTCACAGACGATCCTGGAAGCAGAAACACTGCAGTGAGGCTTTGGCACGAGGTGCCAACGGTGGAGAGCCAGGCAGAGCTGACTTTCTCTCTTCCTTCTTTACCCCTCCACCACCGCTTCCTTCTTTAACTCTGATATCTGCCTCTTTGGGAGAAGTTAATTACGGAGTCTATTTTTACCCCATGTAGTAATTTAAAGAAAAAAAATCAAAATTAGACATAATTATTACAAGCTGTAAACTCCAGAGCAAAGCAGAGCACTAATGGCAATATATTAGCCAGTAGCAAAGTGAGTGCGAAGTCCTTAGAGTAACGGATGAGTTCATTAAGGGAACAGCTCACACTGCAGTCTCCCAGTTAATCAAAACTGGAGAAGCCTGCTCGGGGATGATAGAGACAGGAGGCAGAGCAGACTCTGCAGCAGAGACAGGGCTGGCTAACACAGAACACACTGGTCCTCCTAAAAGGAGGCAGCAGCATCAATCCTGTGCTCCTCAGGGTTCAGCTCAGCCCCATGGGCACATCCCAAGGCAGGGAAAGCCATGAGAACAGGGAGCCACCAGGCCGGGATATAAGGAAACCCTCATTAGACATCCTTGTGGATGTGTAATCCAAAAATCCCAGGGTGCTGGGGATGTGTGACACCAACTGGAGATGAGGCCAAGTGAATGCCTGCCCCGCCAGCAGCTCTGAGAGAGGTTTGCAAAGGGCCATCAGTGGGCAGGGCTCTCCAGCTGCACCTCAAGGGGATGGAGGCTGCTTGCTCCCACGGCAACAGAAAGATAAACTCAAGAGCATCCTGCTAGGAAACCTGAGGACAGGAATAATCTGCCTGAAGGCAGGGGGATGCAGTAGGGCTGGTGATGAGATGCTTGCTGGTGTCTGGCCCTGGGAGCGAGACCAGAGAAAGAGCCAGAGCATCCTTTCCCCAGCCAGGCTGAAGGTACTTTTGCAGAGCAGCAGGGGAAACCATCACCTGCAAATGCCTGAAAGGCTCCAACCCATGCAGGCAGCGTTTCTGCTGCCTCCAGCAGCATTAAGTTCACTACAAATAAAATCAAAAGACTAAAGGAAGAAAGAAGCTGCAGACAGCACGCTCAGGTGATGCCACGAGGCCTAATGAAATACATACACGCCAGAAAAGAGCTCCCATGTGAAAATCCTTATTGCTGCACATCAAAACCAGGTTGCCTAGAGAGACACTGCCTTTGGAGAGCAGGAACGGGAGCGTCTCTGCTGCCTGCCTTCATCTGCCACGTGCTCCTCTCTCCACCTTCCAAGCAGACACAGCCCATGCACCTCTCTGCCTCTTACTCCATCACCTCTCCTCCTGCAAACCGGCCCCGGGGTGAGGGTGCAAGGTTTCTGTGCTGTCAGGCTGTAGGCAGGGCTGGCATTTGGGAGGAGAAACCTCTGCTCCTGCCAGCCCATGGGCAAACAACACAAGGTGAAGCAATTCCTGGTACTGCAAGGGCAAGACAGGAGAGTGGAGATTTTCTCCTACAAGATACAAGGATATACCAAGCACTATATATGGGGGAAACACTGAATACTCAGCTATTTGCCATAAGGCAGCAGGTGCTGTAAAGCAGGGGATGAGGCACAAGTGACCTGGTCCATCTGATGCAGGAAGGGGCACCAGTGACCTGGTCCACCTGATCCCCATTCCTGACCAAAGCCAAATTCCCAGCAGGTACCTTGTTACAAAACGATGCATTGGGGCAGAGCTGTAGGGTGCTGATTGCTGGGCTAAGTGGCCCTTTCACCAACATTAACCTAATTGCTGGCTGATAGATTGTGTGGCTGGAGCATATGGTGAGTCATTACAGCCTTGGAATTCAGTCTGCCCACAGAACCCTTAAGAGGGTCCTTTTATCTGTATTCATCTTTAAAAGGCAGCTCTCATGCAAACGCTTGCTGTTATCTACCCAGGGTAAATGTTTTAATGATGTTAACAAACTTTGAAAGCTCAAGAGCTGTAATTAGAGTCATGATTATAAAATCAGGGTTTCACACCATCAAAGGAAGACAATTTTATAATCTTCCAGCCTTTATTTGAGAAATAAAATAAAACAAAGTACTGCTCAGCACAACAGCCTGAACAGCGGTGACCGTACTGTTGGTGCAGGGCTTGGAGCAACTCCTGCAACAACAACTGTGATGCTTTGTACAGAGCACCCTTCATCCAGCGACCAGAAACACCTCCTAACTGATCCACAGTGAGGCTGTGTGCAGTTTATGAGAAGATTAATGTCATTTCTGTCTTACAGGTGGGGAAACAAAGTCAAGGAACGAGAAAAAAACAAACCAACACCGACAAGTCTTAGTGAGAGGTCCTCCCACTGCACTGGGGATCAGACTGGGACTCACCAGACATAAACTGGGACCCATCAAATGCATTTCACCACCAGAGCACAACCAGTTCCAGCCACTGCCAATGCTGGGGCAGATCCATGCAGCTGGGACCACTCATGGTCTCCCCTACACTCACCATGAGCAGTTATGGTTCTACCACACACACCACCATCCTGGTCACCAGCAGGTGAGATTAAACCACCCAAGTGGAGATGTCACAAACTGCTGCTCACCTGCCCTGCACAAACAACCCCCACAAGGCCCCTGAGCACCTTGCCTGCACCAGAACACCCCTCCCCAGCCAGCCCCAGGAGCGGGTGTCACTCTGGGAGGTTTATTCGCCCATCCTCTCTTACGAGCCTATTTTCTAATTTTCGGTTGACATTTTTCTTAGTGAAATAAATGAATTGACTCCAGCAGAGGCCCTGTTCGGATTAAGGGGCTGTCACTGCCTCTCCCACCTAACAAATGGCTGCGCGCAGCCGGCAAGCGCCGGCGGAATTTCAAGTGCAACGGCGAGCGGAGGGGGCAGAGAGGCTCGGCGCCAACAGCAAGGTGTTCATCAGAAAAGTTGCTTAGCAAAGCAGGAACCGCAGCGTGGAAGGAAACAAAACACTTAATGAAAGCTTAAAGGGCTGCTTAACCCCCCTAAAGAACACCCAAACACCTCCTTCCCTTCTGGTGTGAGAATGCCACGCCCCGTTCCCGGCACCATCCACCTCCAGGCCCCTTCCTGCCGGGCTGCAAAGGGTGGAGAGATGATGCCTGAGGCTTGGATGAGTTATTGGCCTCCGGTGCATTTGCTGGATGTCAGGGAAGAGGTTTTGTGCAGGCTGGCCAGCCCTGGGGACCCAGAGTAGGGACAGGGGAGGTCCTGGAGGCCACTCACTGTTCCGCGACGATGTACTGGTCAGGCAGGGGTGTGCACTGCACCCCAGCAACCTGCACCCCGTGGGCGATCTCGGAGAAATCCAGGCCCAGGTTGACACCACGGATGGTCACCCTCGTCCCTCCTTCTGGGGGGCCTGACACGGTCAGGATCTAGAGGGAAAGAGAACACAGGGAAGTTGAGTTGGTGCCCCTGCCCCACCCGTGCTTCTTCAACCCCACATCTGGATTGGAAGCACACTTTTGCTCTGCAGGCTGCCCAAGGAGGCTGAGTGCTGCAACCTCCACCTGCTCCTGCTGCCAAACTCAGGCCACCACATGCTCGTGACCCCTCTGGATGTCTTGGAGAAGCCCAAACCCAGGCCCAGCCAAGAAAAATGGATTTCAGCCCAAGGACGCTGAAATCTTAGAATCCTTAAGGTTGGAAAAGACCTCTAAGATCACCAAGTCCAACCATCAGCACCACTGTGCTGAGCTCCAAGACAGGACATCAAGGTTCCTGAGCTGGCCAAGAGGTGTGGGCAATGCTTCCCTCAGCAACCCTTGCAGAAGGACAAGACTGGCTCCTTTTTTCTGTATACAGAAGATGGTAAGTCACCTTCTAGAAGTTGCCTGCTGCTTTGGAGAACTTTGTTATCTTCTGCCTTGGCTGTTCTCTGAGCATTAATGTCACATTTTATTAGTAAGTTGGCACCTCAAATGACTTACAAATGTTAAAGGGTAAGGTGTATACTTTGAAGCTGCCCGTTTATAGCCTGCCTCAGCCATAATCATCTCTGCTTCTATAGTCTTTCATTAAGGACAATATCCTCTTCAATTAGGAGCATAAATTACAATAACATATAGACACAAAATTTGGACCCAAGACTCTCAAAGAGTTGTCCTAAATCTGCCACCGCTCTGCTGTAGCTCTTGGGTGAGTTACTAATCTCCTCTGTGCTACAGTTGTTAATAAGAAATAAACATAATCCATAATAATGCAATTTAATTAATTTAATGGATAAATCTTGTTTATGCTTGTTTGTTCCACCTTTGGCAAAATATTTGAGCTCTTCAAACTCTTTTTGTTAGCATTTCTGGGTAGATAGTAGCTCTTCTTTCACCTTCTTAAGAGCCTGCTCTTCCCTGGAGTGGGTCTGGAAGGAGCAAACCACCACCCCACCAGGAGAGCACATCCTGGCAACCAGCTGAGCACAACCTAAAGCAGCCCCGGGGGACCCCCAGAACCTTCCAGTGCCACAGGGCACATCTCTATCTCCATGGAATGCCACTTCCCACCAAACTGCTGACACCATCAGGACTCTCCGTTCCCCAGCACTTCAGCACAGGAAGGACCTGGAGCTGTTGGAGTGAGTCCAGAGGAGGCCAAAAAGATGACTCAAGGGCTGGAGCACCTCCCATACGAGGACAGGCTGAGAGAGTTGGGGTTGTTCAGCCTGGAGAAGAGAAGGCTCCAGGGAGACCTTAGAGCAGCCTCCCAGGACTGGAAGGGGCTCCAGGAAAGCTGGGGAGGGGCTCTTGATCAGGGAGTGCAGGGATAGGATGAAGGGGAACGGCTTTCAGCTGAAAGAGGGGAGATTGAGATCTTAGGGAGTAATGTTTTGCTGAGAGTATGGAGAGGCCCTGACCCAGGTTGCCCAGAGCAGTGGTGGCTGCCCCATCCTTGGAGGTGTTCAAGGCCAGGTTGGATGGGGCTTGGAGCCCCCTGATCCAGTGGAACTGGATGGGCTTTGAGGTGCCTTCCAACTAAAACCATTCCATCATTCTGTGGCTCTAAGTGCCCCCTGCCTCTTCCCACATTTCAAATCTCAGCCGAAGCCACTTTCCTTCCCCCTTGCTTTTGCCTCATGATTTCTTTCTCCCACCTCTGCTCCCTCTGAAGACACTTGTATTCAATTTGGCCCCACGTGCTGGGGTTCAGCCTTCTCCATGCACCCAGGGAGCTGCACCGTGTGCCAAACCACCACCTCCTTCCCCTACGCTTTCGTTTCTCCCTCCCTCTCTCCTTGGCTGCGCCACTGAGGTTTCCAATCCATTCACCATCCACTGCCTGTTGTGCTGCTGTTCCTGTAACTCACACTGCCTCGCACGTCTTGTATCATTAACTCCGTGAAGCACTACGGGCCCATAAAAGACACCACAAAAATCAAGTTGTATTGCATTACACCAGGCCTGCTCTGGCAACGTTTACATCTCTAGCTGGGAATCACCTGCACTCAGCAGTTCACGCTCTTGACAGTTACAACTGTCCTTTGCAGCTCCACTTGATGTTAAAACACAGTCGCAGGAGCACTTACGCCGCCGCGCTCGGTGTCTCTTTGCTGTTCCAAAGCAGGCACAGTTTGCCATTCCCCCGACCCTACCACAAGCAGCAAGGCCGGGCGGCCTCGCCAAACAAAGAGGAGCTGATTCTGTATTTTAAAAATGTCCTGACCTGGAAAATCCCCAATATGGAGCTCCACTCGACCTAGATTTTAGTGGCCGCTAATTGAACAGTTTTGAAGTAACTGTGCCATAAAGCAGCCCCAGGGTTAGAACAGATGCATTCAATTAATTACAGCTGGAGAGATTCAGTCAAAATCACAGAAAGAAGATAAGTCTTAAAGGTCCCGTTGCACCCAACTGGAGACCCCTTCAAGCAGCACCCGGCCAGGGAACATCCCTGGGTCACCCTGTTGTGTCGCAGAAGCAGGAGGTGGCTCCAGTAAAGCCAGTTTGCCTTGACCAAGGGCTGTGGTCATGTGAGGAGCTGCTGAGGCTGCCAGGGGGGCTGCAACGACAGTCTGAGGCAGACAGGATTAGGAAGAACTATCCCCCAGTTCCAAGAAAGACACTTTACAAGAGTGGGTTTTCACTCGAGGTCTGTGGAGGGGAAAAAGAACCTGCAAAGGGCAGCAAAAGTGAAACAAAGCCACCACCAGGAATGGGACGTTTACTGTTTAGGGGGCTGCAACTGAACTGGAAGGCTTTTAGGTCGTTTGCAAAGCTGAAGCAGTTTGAAAGTCACCAAGATCCAGAGTGGGGTGTGGGAGGCAGGGCCTTTGGGTTTGCTGACCTCCTGAATTATCCTGAGCAGGTCACCTCTTCTCCCCTCTGCATCAGCCTCGCCTTGCACAAAGATCAGCAGCCCACCAGCTCTAATAGCATGTTCCTGCTGCTGAGGGAAAGGATTTGTACAAGTAGGAAGCCCTTTGTTATTCACAGAAAGGATCTAAGTGCAGAGATGAAGTGGGTGGTGGAAGGAGCCTGGTTACCCCTACGCTCTGCCCTCTCATCCTGTAAGGGATGCAGGGGCACCACTGCATTTCTCTTGCTGCTTTGCTTCTTCTTGCTTGAACCCAAGGCAGGGATCATGGGATCCTCGAGACTGGAATTCAAGTGATCACAGGGATCCTTGAGGTTGGAATCCAAGGCATCTCGGGGATCCAGAAGCCCCAACCCAGCACCAGCTCACTCCCCTCCCCAGCCTGCAGAAGACACTGCTCTAACGATGCAGGATAAATGTTCTCAGCCTCACGCCTCGCTGGATGCATGGTTCAGTGTTCCAGGCATAAAGCAATATTTAGCCTCCAGAAGAAGCCTCTGTGCACGAGACAGGGAGACCTTGGACGGGCTGCGAGGCGGATGGGCTTTCCTTCTGGAGCTGGAGGCAAGCCGGGAGCCTGCGACCGTTCTGCACAATAACCACTTGGCATCTGTTCAGGTGCAGAGAGAGCACCCGGCTTGCAAAAGAGATGGAATAACCCCTGCCCCCCTCCCAAAATGTCATCCACCTTCATTCTCTTTGTCTTGTTTCATCCTGCTCTAAGCTAGCAGAATCCCAGCTGATGAGCCCAGCAGGGAACCAGCACATAAGCATTGTCATCCCGGCATGATCCCTCCTTGTCTCTGCCTTAGCTGATAGCACATTCAGAATCTAATTGTTATCTCAGCAGAGCAACTCCATTATTCAGCCCGACGCTGCCCCCCCTTCAGCTGTTTGTTGCACTGATGTTATATTAATGAGGCCTGCAAATAAATGAATAGGAGATCAGAGCGCCGCTTGTTTGCAAGAAAACTGATTTTTATTTATTTATTGCTAAGACCACAGACCGTGTGGA
Organism: Tapera naevia; assembly: GCA_033556795.1. Lineage (NCBI taxonomy): Eukaryota > Metazoa > Chordata > Aves > Cuculiformes > Neomorphidae > Tapera > Tapera naevia. The sequence continues at coordinate 1,325,293 of JAUMJJ010000242.1, forward strand.
AGTTTGAGGCTGTTAAAGGGATGCTGTCGGGGACGGCTGGGCCCCTCTGTCAGAAAAAGGGCTGCTTGCAATCCTACTGCTCACTTGCCTTTATGACTATTAAAACACAACCTCTTCTTACTGGTTATGCATCCTCCAAAGGGATTGGCACCTCGGAGAAAGGCCCTTGACCTTCAGCCTGACAGAAAGAGTGAAGCTGGCTAGATGACACAAAAGCAGTGGAAAAAAGCCAGTATTAAAGTCTCTTTTAGTCTGTGTGATGAAGGCTGTAATGCAAGCCCCAGTCTGACACCAAATGCTGCTCCCCAGGCCAGTCTGTCCATGCTGGTGTGAGCAGGATGGAGATTGTGTCACCAGAGCCTGCTTTAATCCTGCCAGGAGCTGGTTGGTCTCTTCCCAGCCTTCAGTGCACGGCTCTGCAGCACTGGGCATTGCAAAGTGGTACCCAAAGCACTGAAAAAACTTAGATGCCAGTAAAAAGGACCCAGCAGCAATGAAGACCAAGACAATGAAGACCAAGAAAATGTCATGGACTTTTCTGGAGGGGAAGGGGGATGAGAGAAGTCAACCTGTGCTGTTGAAAGGTTTGAGCACAGGAATATCAATGCTGCAGGGTTTTTACTGGGGCTTTGCCCTTTTCTATAGGCCTGACCGCTCAAGAACTCAGAGAGTAAGAGTTTTTAGCCCTGTACAGTGCCCTTCCCATCAGTGGATCTCGAAGCACACAAAAAACAGGCCACTACCTCCCTCTGCCTTCCCTCTTCTTTTTCTGTAAGAGTGAAAACCACAAACTTGACTTTCATGAAAAACAAACAAAAGCTGTGAATTCCTAAGGAGAAGGGAGCGAGGTGGAGTTCAAGGAAGAACACCAAACACTGCAAGACCTGTGATAAAAATCACAGCAGGTCACAGCACTGAAGCCATGGGACAACACAACCCCCTGAAAGAAACCCCTATTTTCCATCACTGACCCTCACTGTGGAATGAGCCAACCTGCCAACAAAAGCACAGACATTTCCTACACCCTCTCTCCTCTCCAAATCCACCCAAGGCAATCTCCTGAGACTCAAAACATCCCCTGGCGTTGGACCTCGCGCTTCCCGCTTTGAAGGCTGAGACACAGACCTGGTTATGGAGATGAGAAATCTGTAACAGCCAAGCTCTGCTCTCTTCTCCTTGGACAGGGACCAAAAGTATTGCTTTCAAGTTGGACAGTGATAAAACACCCGGTGGCAGTGCCGTGCCCGCAGCCAGCGCGAGAGCCAGCCTGGCAGAGCTCAGCTGCGAGTCACTTGGTGGCTGGAGTGGAGTGTTTTTTCCCCTTCTCTGCTTGGCTCAAGGAGGGGTAAATAAAACTATGACTTCTTCGGTGTTAAAACTGTCCGAATGGTTTTTGGTGAAGAAAATATCAGGCAGAGGTTGTTTTGATTCTTGTAGCAAAACCCTGTGCAAACAGAACAGCACTTGGGTAAGGGAACTTTGGGTTCTGCCTGCTGGCAGGACAGGGTGGATATCCAGGCAAGCCTTTAAGGCTCATTTTATCTCTCTGTAAAGACAGTTATGACTTGTCAAACAAACCAATCAACCAAGGAAAGGGCAGGCTCACAACATTTCTTAACACTTCCACATCTCCCAGGCACCACCAGCTCCAGAGCCTTCCAAGCTCTACTCCACTGTCTACAAAACACTGTCCAAGAGAAACCCCTGCCCCTCAAAGGTGTAACGTGGCTGGGCAGAAGGTCTAAGAAGGATATAGCAAAGTCCTGGTAGCATCCCTGTGGGATGGACAGGCTCTCCTCAACAACAGCCTCCTCCAGCCAGCGCCAGTCCTGACACAGCGCCGCCGGCCTCCGTGTTTCCTCTCCTCCTCCTTAATGAGGAGGCTGAATGAGCCAGTTCAGCCAAGCTGGTGTAGAAACTCATCTGAGTTAAGAGGAAAATTCCACCTGTACAGAGGCCCTCATTCAGCTCCCCTCCAGGCAGAAGTTCATGTGCTGAGAAGCCCTACCAGCCCTGAGCACCAGCGCAACACGCAACTTTGATCCAACTCTTTGTTTTACACCCATGTCGTCCACCTTCTGCAGTACAGACACATATTCAGGGCAAAGAAAGCTTTTTTTTTGGGAGTTAATTAAGTGAGAAACCAAAATCTTTCATTCCCACCTGATACAAGTGTCACTCCTAATAGTAACGTTAACAGACCGAGTGCAGTTTTACCGGTAAAAATGCTCCTGGGAGATATTCTGCATCCCTCAGTGGTCTGAACAGAAACATCAACTATAGACTAATTAGCTCCCTAGTTTAATTAGGACTCCTGCAGCAGTCCGTAGCGGTCACCCCAACGCTGGGCACGGTGACAGCTGGGTGGAGGGGCAGTGGGCTGTGCACCCTGGCCACACGCCAGCGGATCCACACATTACCTTCAGAGAAGGTACCGGAGCATTTTATTCCCTGTTCTTCAGTGCTGGATGGATGGGAGTGGAGTTTCAGAAGAGAGGGAAATGGACACAAATTCAGAGAAGGGGCTGGAGATGTCCTATACAGGACACGGATTGAGAGCTCAGAGCAGCCTTTCAGTACCGAAAGGGGCTACAGGGGTGTCAGTTTGCTGAAATCTGTGGCTCCCATTTATTCTTGCACTGTTTGACTTTGTGGTGAGACCCTGTTGCTTTTACAGTGTGTGTTTTTTATTAAATGTCAGAGTTTTCAAACATGGAGAATGCTGTATAAATACATATTTCAGCCTGGAGAAGAGAAGGCTCTGAGGAGACCTTAGAGCAGCCTCCCAGTACTGAAAGGGGCTCCACGAAAGCTGGGGAGGGGCTCCTGACCAGGGAGTGCAGGGATAGGATGAGGGGGAAGGGTTTTCAGCTGAAAGATGGGAGATTGAGATGAGATCTTGGGAAGAAATATTTTGCTGTGAGGGTGGGGAGGCCCTGGCCCAGGTTTCCCAGAGCAGTGGTGGCTGCCCCATCCCTGGAGGTGTTCAAGGCCAGGTTGGATGGGGCTTGGAGCCCCCAATCCAGTGGGAGGTGTCCCTGCCTGTGGGTCCCCTCCCAGCCAAACCACTCCTTGGTTCCATGGGCAGCCTTACCTCGGTGATGCGAGGGTTGGAGCACTTGACGTTCCTGCTGGACCAGTCGAGCCAGGGCTGGGCGGGGGCGGAGCCGCAGTGCTGCCGCAGGGTGCACTTGGCTTCGCCGCTGCACCAACCGCACTCGAACTTGGGGTCGGCTTTCAGGCAGAGCCCGCAGCTCTCACGCTGTGCTGCACACTTGTAGAGGTGCACTGGGGGAAGAAGGGGTGGCCATTCGAGTCAAGAATCGAAATATTTACGTGGACTACAGCTTTCTTGGACTTACGAGCAAAGACGCAGCCTGAGCTTTGATTTAACGAGCCACAGAAAGGAACTGCAAATGTGGTTTCCAAAGCCAAGGCTCTATCAGTGGTGCTTAGTGAGCAGGATCTGCTGGGACCACACCACCTCTGCCTGCAGCCCCAGTGCCACCAGTTTAACACCACTCGGCCCCAACTGCTGCTGCCCAGCCCATCACTGCCCTCCTTCCCACAACCTGAAAGCCAACCCAAGCACACGTTACCTTTCAGATCCTCCGGGTTGTCGATAACGAAGTTGCCGTTCCAAACCACAGCAAAGTCCACTGCTAAGTTGCTTATGTCCATCCCATCATAGAGATACTGAAAGAGAAGATGAAGAATGAAACACTTGGGAGATGCATCAGGGACATTAACAGGAAAAGAAGATTTCTTTTAAAGAAACCCTGATTATTCTCTGCTTAAAATCATGTGCTGATGTGTGAACCACCACCACTTCTACCCTTCACCTCTCAAGTCCTGCTTTGACTCCCTCCTTCTCCTCACCAGGAAGAGATAATTAAATCAGATCCAGTCCTGGTGAGAGGTAATAGATTAATTATTCCCCTCACAGTGGCTGCTCTTGTCACTCACTCTCTGGCTTATCAATACAGCCCCTCCAGTTAATGGCACTGGGAGGACTGCTGCCTGCGGGCTATCTCAGACAGCCACCACGCACCCCAGTGTGACTGGGAGCTTAAAAACCACTCTGCACAGCTCTGCCTGATGAAATAGGGAACAAGCTGAGAGAAAATAGATGGTGCAGAGAGCTCCTTCCCCAATCTCTGCTGTAGTCTAGCCTAGGACAGCACTGGCTTGAATTATTCACCTTCTCACGGTCCTCCTCGGGCTGTGGCTGAGTGAATCTGAATGCTTCAGATGAACTCCCAGTGTATTCTGAAATCCTCATTATCACAATTAGCACCAATTCATTCTTGTGCTTTAAACCAATCAAGAGCTGCTAAAACCACTTAAAAAGGTAAGACACTGCCCTCCTCTTTGGGATGAAGGAATGATGATTCAGCCAAAGCAGACTGCTTTGACAGCACCCATGCAAGGGTTGCACTCTTTTAACTCACATTTGGTTATACTGATTCACTCTTGTTTTACTAAGTTGCTGATCTTCTATTCAACTGATAGAGCTTTAGGTACAGAATTACCCTTGTGCTCTCTACCTACCATTTCCTATTAGCCTAACAGGAATAAAAGTGCTTCCCTAAGATTAGTATATCGCTTTGGAGAGGAAAAGTACTATCTAGTATTAATACATTTATTATCTGCCAAGCTGTGAGGCCCAAAAAATGGCCAGGGATACATAAATATCCAGTGAAAGTTTTAAAAATTCAAAACTTCATTAACAATTTAAGACCATCTGCACTGAATATTAAATAGACCCTGTTCTGTTGCCGAAAACAAACTGGATGAGCCCCGTTTGCCCGTGGACCTCTTTGAATGCCCAGTAAGGAGGGGAAGGACCACAGAATTATAGAATCATAGAATGTTCTGAGTTGGAAGGGACCCACAGGGACCATCGAGTCCAGCTCCTGTCCCTGCACAGGACAACCCCAGCACTCACACTGTGTGTCTGAGGGCATTGGCCAAATGCTTCTGGAATATTGTCAGGCTGTGACTGCTTCTCTGGGGAGCTGTTCCAGGGCTCCACCACCCTCTGGGGGAAGAGCCTTTTCCTGATGTCCAACCTAACCCTCCCCTGGTGCATCTTCCTACCATTTATTTAAGTCCCATCATTGGTGGCCAGAGACAGGAGCTCAGTGTCTGCTCCTCCTCCCCATGTGAGGAAGCTGCAGACCACAATGAGGTCTCCTTTCCCTCCCCAGGCCGAACCGACCAAGTGACTTCAGCCGCTCCTCATACACCCTCCCCTCTAAACCCTTCACCAATTGTGGCCTCCTCTGGACACTCTCCAGTAGCTTTAGGTCCTTTTTTATCCTGTGACACCCAAAACTGCCCCCAGTGCTCGAGGTGGGGCCACACCAGTGCAGAGCAGAGCGGGACAATCCCCTCCCTCGATGCTGTACTGGATGCACCCTGGGACATGGTTCCCCTCGTGGCTGCCTGGCTCTTGGTCAGCAGGACCGTGCTCTGCCCTGCCCATCTCCTCAGGCTGAAGTGAGCCATGCAGAGCCAAACACAGGCTGTGGCTTGGAGGGTGGCCTGCACCTGCCAGGGGTGTTTCAGCATCCCTGAGTACCTGGCACAGTGCGGGCGTTGTGGGGTAAAATCCTGCCAGTCCTATTGGCAGTGCTAAGCCCCATCCTGCAGAGGAAGGCTCTGCTCTGCTGTCTCCTTCTCCAGCAGCATCATTTGGTTAATTCCCCTCTCCTGGCTGCGCTGGGCTCTCCCCACTGGTAGTTTCCCTTTCCCCCTCCTTCCCTGCAAACCCCTTGCTTTCCAGCATTACTGCTTTCTCCTGGCTCCGTGACCTGGGATCCGACAGCTCCCCGATAAGGGGTCTGGGATTCCCCTTATCTCCCGTGGGTGAATTAGTTTGCTTTAACACCTTTGTGGCATTCCCTCTCCCCTCCTCCTCCCCATCCCCTCGCTGACCCCCCGCAATCAGACAGGGAACTGCCAGATAAAGGCTCTTCTATAATGAAACACCTTGCGTGCCCACAGCACGTTCCCACCTGGCCCTCAGGATTAGTTTAACACTGGGGATTTTTGCTCTCCCCTTGGCTGAGCCCACCCTTCGCAGCCACTCGGAGCTGGCACTGTTTGCCCCCAGTCCCATCCCAGTCCCTCACCGAGCTGTTCTGGCACTGGACACTGGAGCTGTTGAAGCGCAGGGCAGGCACGCGGTGGATCACGCCCTGGATGCTGAGGACACACTCGTACCCACGCTGGCCAGACTGGGGTTGGGGCAGGTTTCTTGCCTTCAGCGTGATGGGTTTCACCTCTCCCACTGGGATCAGGATCTCCTCTGTGGGGAAGAGCTGGGGACAGTCCTGGGAGGGGGCAATAAAAGAGAGGAGGAGGAGGTTATGGCAGTGATGATGCATCCGCAGGTCTGGCCAGGTCCCAGCCCACTGGGATGACATCCCAGCATATCTTCACCACGCAGGACCAGCCACTTCTCAGTGCCCCCATGCAGCTGCGGGTTAAGTGCAGACATAATATGGTCCCTCTGCTGATTTTGTCACCGTGGTCACAGGAGAAGGAACACTGCTGTTTGGGGAATAAATCCCAGGCACCCTCCCTGCTCGGAGCTTGCCGTGGGTTTTGTCTGTGCAGACACAGCCCTCGCCCTGCCCTCCCGCAGCAGAGCAATATCCGTGGCTCCAGGAGGGCAATGGGCTGCTCTCAGCCCCACGCTGCACTCCCTGGATCTCCCCCTAATCCCATTTCACTCCTCACAACTCTCGGCCGTGTGATGCTTCGGAGTGAGACTGATCAGCATGGGATGTGCTTCCCTCTCGCTACCTGGTACCATTCTGCTCTGCTTTATCTGAGTAAAATTAAGCCAGTGTGCCATTAATTTCCGAGGTGCTGGTAATTCCTGCTGTGTCTGCTCTCATCCCTTACCATGCTCCAACACCTCTGCCCCTTCCGAAGCACCCAGCTGGCTCACTGCAATGCTCCAGCAGCTCTCCCTTAGCTGAGGCTGCCTGGGTGGGATTGTGCCTCCACCGGCTCGGTGGGGAAGGCATCAGGACTGAACTGCATTCTCTGTCTCTGAAGCAATGCTCTTCCCAGCTCTGTGCTCCTGGGAAGTGGAGGACATCCAAGGATGGGAGGATTTGGTTGCAGTCAGTATCCAGAGCAGTAGGGATGGGATTTTCACAGATGCACCCTAATCCTGAATCCCCTGGGCCTTCTGAAACTCTGCCTAGTCTGCAAAACTGGCCTTTTCTCTTAGGAACCGTAGCAAAGGGTTTGGCACGTGCAATAAATTCAGAGTTACTCCAGCAAACAGCATTTGTCAAGGTTTTATGGCTTTCAAACAAGTATCTACCCTTGGATCTGGGCAGGAATCTCTCCCAGAGGAGGGAGGATTGAAACACAGCTGTATCTTGGTAGGAATCAGTGGGACCAGGGAACACAGGGAACACAGCAAAATCATCACCAAGCGATGGCACCTGCAGATCTGCCACTGGGCATTCACTGCAGAGACCATCAGAGGAGGAGGAGAGCCAGGCCAAAAGCTTGCCAAACAAGGCCTGATGCCAAAATGATGCAACTATAAATTAACAGCAAGTTTTAATATTGAGGTTACTCAAGATTTTGCTTTATTCAAAATGAAAGGGAACTCCCCCTGCAAACACTGCTCCACAAATGAGCAGATCTGCAGCTCCCCACAAGCACAAACGAGATGTCTAAGTGATACTCTGAAATGAACCACACAAAAGACTCTCCTCCTGTAAGATCTCAACATCCTAAACGTTATCTCTTCATAACACACCGAGAGATACAGTTTTGCCTCAATTTATATACGGGCACAGCAACACACAGAGACAAAGGCTCTGACCACCCAAGGTACTTACATTCGGTTTAGCTCTGATTTGCTTTGATCTAACGGAACCAGGTACCTAAGTACCTCTAAGTATCTGACACAGAATGATTAATCCCAAGCTAAAGTAGAAGTTTTAGGACAAAAAGGGACTGACGTCTCCTTTCCCTCTGCCAAATCCCAGACTGGCATTCCAAGCCCTTTGCCACCCTGCTTAGCAATTGAAGTAAATCATCTGGATGGCAACGCAATGAGCTCATCAGGCTCCTGCTAGGATTGTGTATCCAGGGAGAAATGTTTTGCTGTGAGGGTGGGGAGGCCCTGGCACAGGTTGCCCAGAGCAGTGGTGGCTGCCCCATCCCTGGAGGTGTTCAAGGCCAGGTTGGATGAGCCCCCTGATCCAGTGGGAGGTGTCCCTGCCCATGATAGGAGGGGTCAGAACTGAATGGGCTTTGAGGACCCTTCCAACCCAAACCATTCCATGCTTCTATGATTCTATGATTCAAATCCACCTCTCTCACGAATGGCCCCCAAGCTCACCAAGCCACTCTCCCTCTCCAGCTCGCAGCCAGACCAAAGGGTCGTTTCACTACTGGCTCAGGCAAGTTGTAAATGAGAAACAGATGCTACCCGGGTTTGGAGAAGGCAGTAGCTTAAACTGCTGCCTCATAAACCCTTTTAGTGGCACTTTTCCTTATATATTTTTTATTTTATTTCTAACAGGGACTTTCACGGATTAACAGCCAAGAGTGATTTTCAATTCCAACAGCCAGAGCTTGATCTATGCTGGGAAGGAAGGCAAAGCCCTTTTCTGCAGCAGAGCAGGTTTGCAGGCTGGAAGGGAACAGCACTGTGAACCATTCCACAATTCCACCACCAGCACACACCTAAGCTTCACGGCATTTTTCCACCCAACTGCCAGCTCTTCTGAGCTGATTTTGCATTCCTTCCTCCTCACAAAGCACTGCACACCTGAAACAGCTTCTGCTCAAGACCTGGCTGCATTTAAGGCTTTGCATTTAACCTCAAAGTCCTATCAAGGACCGACAGGACACAAACTTTCCCTGTGGAAAGCCCGTGTTTGGGAAGAACGCCATCCTGGAGCCACAGAATCTTTCATCCCATTATGATTGAAAACAAAATATCTCCAACCACATCACCAGTGGGAGAAACTCAGCACACAGTCCTGAAAATAATGAATATGTTATGGACCATTATCCTTCCTGGCCACTGCCATCGTGAGACGACTGTTAAAGAAATGCTTCTTCTTTTAGCGGCACGGGAGAGAAATTTGTCAAGTCTGCAGTGCTGAAAAAGCTGGGAGCAAAAAATTTTTCCACCGTCATTAGAGCTGAGGAGGACACAATAGATTTTTTTTTTTTTTTCTCCCTTTGGTTTCAGTGGGAGAAAAATGTCACATTGGGATTCTGGAGGGGAAAAAAAAAGGGAAGCAGCCTTTGAGCGCGTGGCGCGAGGGGAAGCGCCGAGAAGGGCAGCTCCTCCGCGCTGGCTGACAGCTACAGTGATCACACTAATAAGGGAGACACATCTCGGGACGCAGGGACACGCAGCAAGATGCTGTAGTACCAAAAGCCCAGGGCACTCTGGAGCCACATCGCTGCCATCAGTCGCTGCTGAATTTACCAGATGAGTGAGTGAAGCCACAAAAGCTGCAGGGGTTTGTGGGGGGGCAGGGGATCTCTCAGACGCCGCAGACATTGCGACAGCGATGCTGGAGGCCCTCTCCTCCCTGTTTGTGCCATTTCCATCCAGGGGAGAAATGTTTTGCTGTGAGGGTGGGGAGGCCCTGGCCCAGGTTGCCCAGAGCAGTGGTGGCTGCCCCATCCCTGGAGGTGTTCAAGGCCAGGTTGGATGGGGCTTGGAGCCGCCTGATCCAGTGGGAGGTGTCCCTGTCCATGGCAGGGGGTGGAACTGGATGGGCTTTGAGGTCCCTTCCAACACAACCCATTCCACGATTTCATGAAAGAGAGGTGATGCCATAGGGAAGCACTCCTGGCAGGCTGGTTTGTCCTTTCACTACCTCTTCTCCCTGCTACTGGATCCAAAAGCCAGAAATAATTTGTTAGAGGCACATTGTCAGCTTTAGCAATGCCTCTGCCGATGCTTATTCACTTCACAGGGATTTTGTGATGAGCTGGGAAGCAGCTGGCAGCACCAGTCCTGTTGCTGGGATCAGAGCTCTGTGGCTCCAGCAAAGTTCCCCTCGTGGTGGGAAATGATGAGATCCTTGGTTTGTAGGGCTCAGGTCTGGGGTCCTGATTCTGCACATCTCCACGCTGGTGCCAGGAAGAGCTGATTATCCAGAAAACAGAGAATAAAGAGGGAGCCTGCAGCCAGTGGAATACACAATTTGTTCCATAATCAGTTTACTTTGTTTTTTAATTCATGAGAAGTAAATCCTGCAGCGAGTTAGAAAGGCCATTATTGCCTCCTCTCGCTAAACAAACACACTGAATCCTCTCATTATCCTTCTTGACTTCTGTACACCGGAATAAACACAACTCAGAAGATCTGCTGGAGAAAGACAAGACTCCGACACACGAGCGGCACAGCCTTTCGGGGAATATTCTGTGTATGAAGCATCATTGCACACCACTTACAAAGACTTTTTCTGCTTCTCCAATGCTTTTGAGCCTCAAAGACTCCAAGGTCTATAAATACCTTAAAGCCCCACAATATGCATCTGTCTCTGGAGCAGAACTGAGCACCCATGCTTATTATTTGTGTTTAACAGAGCAGTTTTAGTAGGTCAAATCTTGCTCTTATTTGGAAAAGAATGCCAGGCTTTTTTTTTTTGACTCTGAGATTTACCCCAAACGGAAAAAAATATAATGCTTTCATATTTTCATCTTTTAAAACCCCTCTATGAATGCTAACTTGCTGCACACATTTTAAAGTCATAAACACAAACAAATCTGGCACATGAATACAAACCCCTGGCTCACAGTTGTGCTCCCAATGATATAAATTACAGTCCCCATCACTCATGGAAACACATTATTCTTCATTTATGCTAAGGAAGGGAGAGCAGACATCGCTCCTTAGAAACCAAACACGAAAAGAAAAGCAACTGGAGCGAGACTTTGATCCCTGGTAACTCCTTCCCAACACCCTTTGTCCTGAGCTCTGTGCCGTAGGCGCGTGGTACAAAACGGGTCTTCGTCATTAGTCATGGAATGGGTTGGCTTGGAAGGGACCTCAAAGCCCATCCCATTCCACCCCCTGCCACGGGCAGGGACACCTCCCACTGGATCAGGGGACTCCAAGCCCCATCCTGGCCTTGAACACCTCCAGGGATGGGGCAGCCACCACTGCTCTGGGCAACCTGGGTCAGTGATATTTACAGCCATGCAAAACGTGGAAGGCATATTTTTCCCAAGGGCCTTTTTTTTCACCCATAAAACAACCTTCTGTGTCCCAGAGGTGAGGAGAGGTGCACTTCCCTCCAGGTGGAAACATCTCCCTGCAGTTACAGGTGGAAACATCTCCCTGCAGTGCTCCTGTCCCCTGCAGCTCTGCAGAGCGTTTTCCTGCATGGATTTTTCCCTTCCAAACACCAAACACCATCCCTTATAGACACCATAAATAAACCAATGAAAAACACACTGCCAATAAGCTCAAAGCAATCTTTTCAAATTGAGTTGAGTCGATCTGGCTGGGCTTTTTGCTCCTACTGGTACTTTTCCAGACAAACACATCTCTCCATAAGTCAGATGTGACCCAGCAAAGCCATTTGCTGACTTTAGTGGGCTGAGCAGTGGTTCTGAGTTATCTCCTGCACATCACAGTACCCAGCAGTGGGGACTGTAAGAACAGATATGAGGAAGGTTTGATTTTGGTTTATTGCCTTCAAGGCACATCAAGCAGCACTCGGCATCCAAGGGGGCAAAGGTGGTGCTCTAAAAGCAATGAGAATTTAAAGGAGTGAGACCAGAGCCAAAATCTGGCTCCACAATAGAATGTGAAATGTTCCACCACCCCCCCCGAGTCAGCATCTCACATGTGGAAAAGGCATTATCTGCACACGGTGGACATCAAAGAGGGACAGGATCACACTTTCTGGGAAACTAATAGGATTTATTTGGTTCTAGCTCTGTTGGCATGGGATGTAAGAAAGTATTTGTGCATCTACATTCCTCTTCATCTGCATGTTTTATAGAGAGAGACACCTTATAGCCTCACACACACACAAACCCAACCACCTCAGCCACATTCAAATGATATTATAGGCCTGCTTTAAATCTTTGTAAAGTGAGACAATCAGTACTATGCGCTCACAAAGCCTCTTCCTGGAGAAGCCCAGCTTTTGGTGGTGCAAGCCAGCCCCAGACTTTTGTCTTTCCATTACTCTTCGGACAGCAACACCCACACAGGCACAAATGACACCTCAGGCTAAGAAAGGGCTGAGAAAATAGACTTCCTCATCCAATTATTAACTCCCAGAGAAGTGGTCACTTGGAAACAGAAGCCTCAAAAGAGCTGGGCTTACCCCACACCAGAAACTTCCCACCAGGTGAGGATAACAAGGACAGCCAACTGTGTCCTGGAAGACATCCCATGCATCACAAATGCCTGTGGTTATTCCTTATCGATGGCTTCATGGGTCACTCACCACCCCTATGAGATCTCCAGATGTTGTCCTCTGCATCAGCCACGCTACCACCGAGCTCTGCCCTTAGACCTGAGGAACCAATTCCCATTGACGGGGCAGGAAGAGAGACAGAAACACCTTTTTCTCTCAGTTGTATTTTCATGGAAAGCAGGGCAAAAAAGGATCATTTAGGTCAGTCAATACAGCCAGAAGACTGCAAGGAGGGAGCGCACAGCTGATGAAGAAGGGCTTTTTTTTCTCCCATCACTTTGTATGAAATGGCTGAGGCTTTGAGCTCTTTTCCCTTCTCAAGCCAGACAACTCCTAGGAGCATCAAAGGGACTTCGTTACACACCAAATCCCACTGGGACACCAATCCTGATGGGCCAGGAGTAAAAGGGAATATTCAAGAAATTTTCTCTTTAATTAAACATAAAGGCACGAGAGATTTCCAGCCCCGTGTGAACACGGTGAGGAGAGGCACACAGGGCTGAAAGTAGGGCAGATCACCAAACACGAGCGACCCTCTGCTAGGAAGGGAGCGGCGTTGGTGAGCACGAACATTTTAATACATCAAGGCCATGACACAATGAGAATATTGTGATTGGAATTGTTTTAAGAAGCTCTTTACGAGGCATTTATTTGACGTCTTGTGATAGCCAGAGAGAAATACCCACAATGAAGGCAGTAGCACTGCGTTGTGTACACAAGTGGCAATTCATTTGTCTTAAATAAGCAAATGAATTAGGTTTTGGGTGGTTTGCCTGGGTGTTCTGAGGTCTGGACAAGTCATGAGGAACAGTGGAGCATCTGTATTGTTATCAGCAGCTCTTATCAAAAGCAACCTCCAGGAAGGTGTTAGCTACCACACAGCATCCCCTGGCAAGAAACAACCTCTACAGGATGAAGACGATGGAGGAAGCTCTTTGGAGATGTGACAGTCCTGTGATCCCAGCAGGAACTGGCAGAGATACCAACTCCTCCACTCACTCCCTCTGTGTGATCTCAGGCACGTCCTGCGCGTTCCCAGGAGAAAAACGGAGATAATGGGGTTGTCCTACTTTACCAGAAACTTGTCAAACACTTCTGAGATCATGGGGTTGAAGACCTATAAAACTGAGAACTGCAGCTCGAAAGCCTGGGAAGACAGCGATGCTTTGAGTGTGAAGGAGAAAAATCCCTGCATCACTTGAGGGAAGGGAAAGCAAAGAGCTTTGCTTTCTCTTGTTATGTTGAAAGGAAATTTCTTGACTTTGAACTGGACTGAGAAAGCTTTTGGTTTGTCCCCAGGGTGGATGCTTCTCCTTGGGCATCCGTTCCCTTTGCTGCACGGAGTAGAGCTCTTTGAGGCTGCTGGATGAGCCCCTCTTTGTGTCCCTCGCAGGTGGCAGGGGAAGCCACTGTCCCTCTCTTGGCTCTTCTGGATTCTCATGTGCAGTTCATTGACCTTTCTTGCCTTGCATCGTGTCCTCCTGGCAGCGTTTTAACCAGAAAGGCCCAGGAGTTTTTTCAGTTTCCAGTTTCCTATTGGTTTAGCAGCACCCTGGTAGCTTCAGTCACTTCTTTTGAACAGCTCAGTGTTTTACTCTACTGACCCATCTCTCCTGCTTTTCTCCATCTCCACCACTCCCTGATAAGGATTCATTCTTGATGCTGGCTAACCTTACTCTCCTTTCATTTCCTAATATTTTTATGTCATCACTGCTGCCTTCCCCACTTTCCAAGACACTTGAGATTTCCAAAGCACCTTTTAAACCTTCAATTTCCTTGCAGTTTTAGGACCTGCACCTGTTTCAGGTGCCACAAAGCCACGTGTAGGGGCAGGGAGGGTGAAGACCAGGACCCTGCCAGCACCAGAGGCTGCGTCTGCTCTGTACTTGGTGAACCTGGAGCAGGGAGCAGTGCAGGAATCAGACAAGATGACCCCAGACCAAGGCACTAGTGGTAACCTTTAATCAGGAATCTGGGCTAACAAATTCCTTTCCTCCATGGAACCCTCTGACTTGGGACACACAGAAGATCTGGCAGAGCCGTTAATGGGCTGTGCCTCCTTCCAACTCTTAAAAGCATTTTTGGATTTCAGCCCCACACCTTTTATTAACTGCTAAGAGAGATGGCTCCTGGTCCACAGCTCTGGAGCCTGAATCAATTCTCTTTTCCAACATTTGGGGCTGTTCACATTCGTAATTCCATTTTTAATCACTCTACATCAGACTCCTGCCATAAATTCCAGACCTGCCAACACAACCCACTGAACAAGCCTCACCAAGAGCTCTACATCCGACTTGTTCCTTGCTGTTGGGAAAACCCCTGCACGCCTTCAGCATCACTGCTGAAATGTGCTGGGCTTTGAGAAGCCTGAAGGAAAGCACCACTGCAATTACAGTTATTACTGAACCTGAGCGTGGCCACATGTCAGGGGAGGGATCAGCACCAGCGTCAGGTTGAGACACATCATTTTTGCTAAACTGACACTTTCTTGCTACCTTTAAAGCTGTACCTGCACTTTTCAATGCCCACCCAGAGAGGAGCCCCGATCCATGGAAAGCTGAAATCCCTCACATAAGCATTGGTTACTTTAATTGTGCCCCAGAAAAGCAAAGAAGAAAGAGCTCAGGAGTACTGAAACCCCAGTCTGGTACCTCAGAGACGTTGATCCGTCCCTCCTGAAAGGAGCAGGTGGTGGGGTCGTGGGTGCAGAGGTTCCGGTATTTGCACCAGTGGCAGCGGAAAGCGCTGTTCACACAAGACAGGCACCTGGGGGGAGAAAGGATGAGTTATGGAGAAGGTTGTGACATTGGGAGGTCTACACGGTAACAGAGAGGCTTACGGTCCTTCGTGGGAAAATAATGTCTTTGGATACAACAAAAGTAACAAACAGGCTTGGGAAAACACACTCCCAAAATCCAGTCTTTAAGACAAGTCATGCAGTAATAAAATACAAGCTGGGATTTACTGCACGTCATTGCACTGGCCTAAAATAAAGCACAATATAGCACAGCCCCCAGACTTGATTTTTAGCTTCTAAACAAGGCAAGCTTGGCAAAAATTGGATCAGTTGTTTTACAAGTCAGGAATGCTTCAGGTCAACGGTAACAATTCTGCTCGGCTTTGGAGTGCAAGGAGGCCAGTACGTGCTTTTGAGTCACGTTGGAAGAAATGAACTGTTTATGAAATGTTTATGGAAGAAAGGAGGAACGTGGGTCTCTGGGCAGGGCCTCTCTCACCAGCTGGGCAGAGGTTTGCAGGCTGCTGCCACGACGATGCGTGTTTTAATAACTCAATTGTATGGTCCTTCTGATGCATTCGTGGTGACCTTAATAGCTAAGGAAGCTTATTCTAATCATGCACATCCAAATCTAGGGAATAAGATCAACTGCTGTAAGCTCATTTAATTACTCATTTGTTTGACCCATTTCTGTCTCCATTTGGGTCTGTAGGACTTCTCCCACCCACCTCACCTGGCCTGGCCCTGGCCTCGGCTTTCCTGTCTCGTGATGATGAAGCTCTTCACCTCCCACAGCACTGCTGGGTCAGAGAGAGGAGGACCTCTCTGTTCATCTCAGCCAACAGCTTGGTTCAGCACCTCTCACTGCACTGTGTTTTTCTGGCTGCTGCTTTCAGCTCTGATCAGCCCTGGCTCAGCAGGGGATGGGGCTCCCAGCAGGATCCTGCCTCTCAGAGACTTGCACCAGGTCACCACCTTTGCTCTTTTATCCTGATCCAGCTTTCTTAAGGATGACTATCTCTCTTTTGCTTTAGAAAGTGCATCCCTCCACCTTGTCTGTTGCTTATCAAAAGGGACTTGACACTGAAGACACCAACTGTGCTCCCTGCCCCACCTGCAGCTCCCTGGGGACACAGGAATTCGCACACCTGAGTGCTGAACCATCTCAGCCCACGGGTTCACCACAGCTGGACCAGCATGAGAGGTTTGACAGCACCAGTCTGAGAGAGCTGCACGTTCCTGCCCAGCCCCAAACCCCTGCTGCCCCTCTTAGCCTAATGCCACCCCCGAGGGATATATTCTTCATACACCACCACCACTTCTTGTGCTTCTGTGCCACCACGAAGGGCACAGCTGCTCCCCTGCTCTCCATGGGCACCCTTGCCATCGCAACGAAGTCTCAGGATTGATGGGTCTCTCTTCATTGGCTGAGACCTTTATTCCTTCCTCGTTTTTTGGATGCTGTGATTCATTTCTGCCAGGCTGGCTTGTGCCCTTGCTGACCTCGGGGCAAATGAGTCCAGTTTGATGTAAGCACTGCAGAATTTACCACCACGTTAGCACTTTGTCTCCAAACAGGAGCTGGTACAAAGGCATGGTCGGATGAAGCCAGATGACAGGTCAGAAAAGATGCATTGCTTCTCCTGATTCAAACCTAAGTGAAAATAGGGCTCCCTGTGATTCAAACTCAAGAACACAAGAAGGCAGAGGACCTGCTGGAAGGACTGTAAGTGGCTGCAGCTGGAGAGGCTGGTGCTGAGGTTATGTACCAAAGGATAAGGGTGGAAGGCCAGAGTTATGCATGAGGGGCAGCAAGACAGGAGGCAGGGATTGTTGTGGGAGTGGATAGAGACCACCACGAGAGGCAGCGTGGGGGGACCGAAGGGCTCACAGGGCTCCTCTCATCCCGGTGCCTCTGCTCTGTGCTACAGCTCAAAACAAAACTATAAAGAATTGAATGCATGCCTAGAAAAACTGCCGTGCAGCCAAGTCCATCCGCACACACAACCCTCTTGCAAGTGCAGCAGGGAAGGTCCTGTAGCCTGAGGCTTCAAATCCAATGCAGAAACATTGGGAGTGACCCTGTGCTGGCACTTTTTGATTCCCTCCAGCCAGCTTGAGCAGCAGCTCACACTCCCAAAGCAGAGCTGGCAGCAATCCCTGCTGCCGGAGATGCCGCCCAGCCCTGCAGGTCAAGCCTGCCTTCTGCCATCCAAGCCCTGGCAGGTCCTGCTCACATTTCATTTTGGTGCTTTGGGGCTTGCTGTGCTTCCAGAGAGAAATCTATAACTGCTTCAGGTCTGTAAACACGTTTTAAGGCCTGCCAGCTGCGCGCTGTGCTGTCTTCCAGCAGCAGAAGTGTCCCTTGGGGATGCACTGCTGTGATGCTCAGCAGCACCAAGGCCCTGCTCCATGCAGCAGCCCCCACCCTGCCACACGCTGTCTTGGACTTTGAGGGCTGCTCTGCCCAGCTCTGGGGACACCAGGCTGCAGGGAGCTCCAGCTGCCATCACTCCTGCTCACCCCATCTAAAACACAACCGCTGTGCTCAGGCCCCAGGGCTGGAGATACCCAGGTTTGTCCCTGCTGGCATCTCCTCGGTGGCTGAGCCCTCCTCCATCACCCTGTGGGGCACTCTGGCAGCAGGCAGCCCCCTGCTCTCCTGACCAGTGCAGAGTGCAAGAGTTCTGCCTTCTCCATCCTCCTGCAGCCCAGCACCCCAAACCCTTTGCCCTGCCCTCTCCAGCTGCCTGTGAAGATGCATCCAAGTTCTCAGTTGCGGGATCGCGCAGCTTGGGGGCACCAGCAGGTTAAGGTTTTTCCAGGCTCCCTCTGCCTGAGTCTCACAAGGCAGAAAAAGCCACACACCCAGAGAAATTCAGAGGTGACAGGAACCAGTGGGCTCCCCTTCTTCACGTGTCTGCTGGCTGAACCAAGCAGCGTGGCAACCCCCAGGCTGGGGACAGAGCCCAGCACCCATTTCCCAGCCCTTCCTTCCTTTTTCAGCCGGTGCTCGGCTCTGCTCAGAGGTGAGAAGGAGCACTCACAGTTGGTGGGCACTGCAGTTGTAGAACTTGAACTCGGTGCTGACAAACGTCCTGCCCGTCTCCCGCGACCTCAGCTGCAGCACCACGCCGAACCAGTCTGGGGATGCAAACCAGAGCCCGTCAGCCCCGCCAGCGGGCACGAAGGAAGCAACAGCAGACCTGGGGGCACCTGCTCCCCCCCTGCCACCGTGCTGAGCCATCAGCTGCTGGGGGAGAGGGTGGAAGCCAGGCTGCCCTCATCTCCCCGCTTCCCCAGGACCCTCACCCATGGTGGGTCTGCAGCAGCTCCCCAGGCTGGAGGCTGAGCAACCCCCTGGCCAGAGCCTGCCCTCGAGCACCTTCTGGTGCTGGGCTGGTTGGCTCCAGCAACACCTCCAAATCTAAACAGGTTTGATGGCAAAACCCATTGGAGATGCAGGGTCTAAACGGTGCCTTGGGTCACAGGGGAAATGAGTGTGGGATCTCATCCCATTCCCTAAACAGTTCTGTCTCCACTACAAACCCACTCATTCAGCCCAGTTTGAGAAGCAGCCCAAGACTAGAATGGGAGACAATGCTGGAAACAGGGGCATTAGTGAAGCTCTTCAGGAACTCGGCACTGGGTTAATTAAGAGCAGATTGCTCTTCTGGAGCTGCCACGGGTACGTCTGTGCTAGCTCTGCTACCAGAGCAGCTCTCAGCCCCCTGAGTTCTCCGAGTCTCAGGCTCTATATAATGCCTTAGAAATACAAAGATATCAGCAGGGAAGCACAGTTGACACCTGGCAGGATGCCAAGGAGAAAATGAGTTTTAAGCAAGTAGCACTTTGGTTATGGGAAGAGAAAATACGACAGCGGTGACATTAATGAAGAAACAACCCCAAAGATCAGGGACCGAAAAATAGAAACTGCATCCACCCACTCCTGGGTGCTGAGCCAGGCCGAGGGGAGGCCTTCTGCTTTGCTGATCCACCAGCTTGGCAAGGCTGGAAGCCCCCCCGAGCCACCCCAGGGTGGGACAGACAGCTCCTGCAGCCCCAGGTCCTCTCTTGGAAGCTGTCTGGCAGCGCAGGGAGGGCGTAAGGACAGGGTAAGCACACGGTACTGCCTGCTCCCTGCCTGCCTTTCCCCGTGTGGGATGCATTTCTTAACGATGAAGCATATTTAGCCCCCTGGGTTTAGTGGTCTTTGACATGGATTTCTCCAAAGGGACCGCTCCACCCAGCAGATGCTTCCAACCCTGCGCCGCGCTCTCTGGTTGCACGGATGTCGTGTTGCTGTCCAGAAGGCAGCTACTTACCCTGATCCACAGGGATGGCAGGAACATCTTTCGCTCCTGGCGATACACAAACAACCCTGCTGCCCAGAACCTGCCCTTCCACCTCCGTCAGGTTTCCGAAGAGGCAGGTGACCCCGGCCGTCAGGTCGGGCGCGTCGCTCACCAGCAGGCTGAGCTGCAGCCGAGGAGAGACACAAAACACAGCCAGCAACCTGTTAGCAGGCAGAGCTGCCTGAGGTTCCTCCATATTTTCAGTACCTGCTGTTTTCCATTCAGTACTGATCCCTTTAAATTACCTGTCTGCCCACAGGAGGAGCCCAGCTGCCCTTCCATGGGGAGCAGAGGAGAAAGCAAGCCGAGGACACAGGTTCTTTACCAATACAAAACCACCTTGCTGAGCCTTTGGGTACACGAGGGGCAGCTTTTTGTACCCCTGGTTGCTCTACAGAAGCATTGCCACCCTCAATGGCTGCATCAGGGACCCGTGACAGCACCAGCAGCGTGTTGCTGTCACCAGTGACCACCTCAACTCTCTGCAGGCGCAGCACCTCCAACGACCCCCCCACTGCACCCACTGGAGAGACATCCCTGCCCCAGGCACACGTGGCTTTCAGAAAGCAGCAGGTCCCCGCTGATCCCTGCACAAACTGGGACCGTCCCCACGACCAACTGGTGCCTGAAGGGGTGAGTGGGCTCCCAGCAGCAGGGGGCAGCTGGCCCAGGCAGGGAGCGCAGGGGCTGCAGCAGAGCCAGCTGCCTTGGGGACCAGGGGGGGCTCGGAGAGCAACAGCTGGGATGCTTCAGAGAGCCAGGCCTGAGCACAGCTCACAGATGAGGGGTCTGGGGAAACAAAGCCTTTCTTTTCGACAGCCTATGAAACCGGACCAAGAGAAACGTGAGCTGAGGCCCAAGGGGAAGGGGAATTTGGTTTTGCCCTCCCCACCCCCTTCTTCCCCGGCTCGGATGACTCCTTTCCTCCCCGGTCCCTCTGTGAGCCTGACTTCATGGGAAAACACTTGTGCTGATGGGCAGGGAGAAAGGCTGGAGAACGGATTGCTTGCTGGGAACCTGGAAATGCCTCTCAGCACCAGGTTCAGCCCTCCGTGCTTGCTGCAGCACCTACCGGGAGGCTGTGCTCGGAGACAGAGATGCTGCTGGGCTGCACGGTGACTGCCATGCACTGGCTGATGCTGCCTGCGAATCGGAACGGCTCCTCGGCTCGCTCACAGCTGTCCCTCGGGGAGCACCTGCAACACACGAGCACACATCAGGGCACAGAAAGCACCGGGGGAAGATGTCAAACAGCACGAGGTGCTGCAGCTGGCCCGGGGTGAGCTAAACGGGAGGGCAGAGCCTCATCTGGAGGAATCACACAAGGGGGAGTTATGAGCTGGACTAGGGGTGATGCTCTGCACCGGGGCTGGGTATCAGGCACAGACTGCAGGTTAGGAGGAAAAGGCATTTAAAAATATTCTGTGATCAGAGGAAAGACAAACATAAGTATCCCAGGAGCAATCCCTGCTCCTGTCTGCACTGGGACACAATCCAGAGCTGCTACGTCCTGTGCGATAGCAGGAGCTGTGGGTGCAGGGTGAGCCAGGTGCTCTGCTGCTGCTCAGCCACAGCCCCTGCAAGCCATAAATTCATAATTTGCCCAGAAACTAAACTGCAAAGCAGTAGAAGACACTGACAAGGTGATGCTTCCATTCTAATTAAAACAAAACCACATAGTTCATTAATCGCCCTGCAGCTGAGGAGCGCGTTGAGGCCAGAAATGGGACTTTGCTCTCCCCTTTGGCCAGTTTCATGCCTCGGGCTCCCAGCCCTCTCCCATTCCCAGCACCAGGAATGCAAGCCTCCAAGCATGCCAAAGAGACTGGGATGCTCCTAGCATGCTGTGGGCTCTGGGATGGCTCATTATCTCTGTTTGCCTATTGCAGGTGTCCTTGGAGTGGAGTGAAATCAAGTTGCTTCCAGCAGGCAGAGGAGCACCCACTGGGAAACCAAGGGAGAATTACCAGTGTTTCCAACCAGATATCAGAGACCTCGGCACAGCACTGGCAACCCTCAGCAATTTTCTATTTTATACCATTTGAGGAGAACCTTCTTCTTCCAGTGCCCCCCCTCCCTGGCACAGATGACACATTGCCCTTTGGGGGTTAACGGTCTCAATCAGGTGTCAGCAAACTTTATCACTTTTCACTCCCCGCTGATCTCGGCCCCTCTTTCAAACGGTGGCACGAAGGTCAGAGGCTTGAGATGCTGTCACCAGCCCCACATGCCACCAGCAAGCTCCCTTCTGGCAGTCACTTGAGTGTATGTGTTACTCGACTTAACAAGGTGCTGCTGTCAAGCTGCTTGTTTTCCCGGCTCCCCGCGAGTGGCTCGGGCGGTCCCAGACACACAGAGGCAGCAGCAGCAGAAACACCTCCTGCCCACGCAGAGCCTGGATTTTGCCCAGCACATCTGGCTCTGACCAGCTCAGAAAAAACCTCAGCTTCCCACGCTGTGACTGTGGACTCAGACCCTCCCTGCCAGGCCCTTTGCTTCTGTTTAAGATGAGTGGAGTTTACGCTTTCCCCTTCCAAACCACCCGCGTGATCCCCAGCAAACACTCTTGCTGTTCTCCTCACCCTCTCCTTTTTTTGGAGTATAATGGAGCTAAATATGAACACTGCCAAAGGAAGAATTATTGAGGTTTAAGTGAATCTGCAAGATAGCTTTAAAGTGAGCTCTTGACTGGAGCCTTTATCTCATTGACTTGCTGGAATGGCTCTTTTTTATCATACTATTTATGGCAACAGCCCTAACAGAGATAAATAGGTCTGTAGACAATAACACACTTGCAGAGAGCAGCATAGGCAAGTCTTGCAGGTTTCAAATCCCACTGGGCTGAAGAGAGTCTTTAAGAATCCCCTTGAGGCCTCTTCTTGCTCCCAAAGAGAGCTTTTTGTAGAAGAGGAGCAGAGGATCCTGCTCTCACATGCAGAGGATGAACTTGCACAGCCAGGAAACCCCCAGCCAGGAGGACACAGCGGAGGTGCTGGGCAGGGACGGGTGGCTCAGCCACCACACTGATGCTCCAGGGTCCCCCAGGAGAGATTCTGTAGAAGGGTGAGCACAGTGGTTTTTAGCACCTTAGCAAACATCCTGTGTCCAGGATTCCTCAAAATGTCCTTTCCTCAGAGTACAGACCCTGAATCCAAGGAGCAAAACCTCACAACAAATAGTGGGGAGATACAACTGGATTTCAGTCCCCAATGCTGGTGTTTACCACACCCACAGCTGCTCTGGTGGCCACTCTGTTGCTCACTCAAGGATGGAAACATCTCCTTTTCTGCCTCTCACCCTTTTTACCAGCCCTCAGAAACCACAGTGTAAGCACCAACCCTTCCACTGAGCCAAGGAGCAGCTGGCCCACCTGGCAGGGGGCACGTGGAGGAATTAGAGGGGAGAGACAACAAATTAAATACAAACACTCCAGCACTTGGGGCCTCCAAACAAATATGACAGAGGCCTCAGGAACAGCAAGATAAATGCAATTATTTACAGCTTAAGACAAAGGTTAAAAATATGATTGTTACTTCAAGCAGGCCAGGAACATGCAGATGGGGGAAGGGTTGAGAAATTCCATCAGAGAAGAAAGTCTTGTTGGGAATAGGTTCATGCCAAAACACCACACTAATAGGGCAGAGGAAATGACACTTTCCTCTCCTCTTGACATTGAGGGTTTTCTCTCTGCAAAATGAAGATAACAACCTTTACCTACTTCCCAGGTGGTTTATGAAGATTCAGTTCATTAGCATTGGGAAAGCACTCAGTGTTCCTTGCAGAGGAGCTGCTGCAGGAGTGTGAGCAGCAACACCAGACACACACCTACAGGTACTTGATGGAGTCATCCCTCTCCTGCTGCAGAGCTCAGCGGCCCCTGGCACTAAAAGACCACCGTCCCCAGGTGAGCAGATGCTCTCATACCCCTGCAACTGGCTCCTGGGAGCACCCACAGACCTCCAGCTCAACCCAGATGCTGAGCAGACCACGTCCCCTTTCCTCTGCTGCAAAGACATGCAGGGATGCGTGCCCCGAGGGAAGAGCCAAAGGGATGGGAACCACCAGGGATGGAAATCACTCCCTTCTGACAAAGTTGCTGTGACATTCAAGACTTTCAGACACAACTGCACATATGGTGGCTTAGCTGCAGGGCTGGACAGGTTCATCTGAAAGGTAAAAAGCTAAAAATAGATGCCAAGGGCATCTGTGCCCCATGTTACTGATTTTCTGGTGGAGGCTGCTCTGTCACCACCCCCAGACCCTGCCTGTGTGGAGCCTGTGGGATGCTCAGGGACAGGAGCCTGCAGGATGCTGAGGGCCAGTGCCTCCAGTGGTTCTCCTGCACCTCCCCGGGTGCAGCAACAACCCTTTGCACATCAAACAAGGCGTGGGAAGCCAATTCAGACCCCAAAAGCCCACAGGTCCCCAAATCCAGGCCGGATTTGCGGAGGAGCCTGCCGTTCCCTGCTCCCCCTCCAGCACCTGCTCCTCAGGCAAGTGGCCAAGTGCTGCTGTGCGGGTCCCTGAACCCTGCCTCCGCCCCGATTGCCATGCATTTAACAGGGGCTGCTCTGCAAGCTGGCACCAGGCCGGAGGGATTTATATTCCTCTCCTCCAGCCTCCTGGAGGCTCTCCCCTCCTCCTCCGATCTGCCTCTGCCTGGTGGTCCCCCTTCCGCCTTAGGAAGTGATCGTTATTATGGCAAGGGAGAGAAAGGAAGGACACAGAGACACCTCTTGAATGCAAAGAGTGTTTCCTGGAGCTCCCCTGAAAAAGAAATAAGCTAACCCTTAGCCCTTTGTGCCTGTCGATGTGCACGAGGGGCTGCCAGCTCCTGCCCCACTGGGGATGGCTGGAGCACGGACCCGCCGACCTTGCCAGGAATTTACATCTCCCTTCCCCATACTTTTAATGGGGTTTGGTGCTCTGCTCTGCTCCAGGAATGCAACCTCACTGAAAGCAAAGCCCCAGACAAATAATCAGGTCTATTGCCTCTAAAAATCCCCTATTAATTGGGAGGGACTTGCAGCTTGGGCAAGGAGGAGTGTGTAAAATGCAAGGACCCTGTTCCCACTGGGTTAAATTCTGCTTTCCTGTCATGTCCACAGCACCTTCTCTGTGCCCTTTGCATCTCACCTCTCCTAACAAAGCAGGAAATCATTTCCCTTTACCTGTTTCCAGGAGCTCAGGGATTTTCAATAGCATTCACACCACAATGCAGGGAATGTCCAGGGAAGGGAAGAATGGATTTAAGGAACTTCAGCCTAATTTGCTTTTACACAGATTGCGTGGGAGGCGCTTGGTGGCTTTGAAAGCTGCTTTTAGCATCACCACCAGAGCTCCAACGAAATGGCCAAGGGTGGACTTACATGTGGTGGAGGGTGCACCAGCCACAGTGGGGGTCTCCGGAGCTCAGGCACTCCCCACAGGTCGTGTACTGCTCGCAGGACTCCACGGGCACCCGGGACACCTGCAAAGGAAGCAAACACAGGGCTTCAGCGCTCACTGTACAGCTGGCAAACAGGACAGGAGCATCTCAGGTCCTGCTTCACCAAGTTTGGGTTGAGTAACACAACAGCAATCCACAAACTTCAATGAATTTGTTCCAACATCCGTGCAGAAGCCAGTCAAGAACAGGAAATATTGGGGACTGAGTCATGAAATCATTGTGTCCCTTGGGCACAGCCATGCCATGAATTATGGTGCAGTGGAGCCACAGCCTGGAGCACAGCCACCTCCTGGCGCCAGCTCGCCAGAAGCCCCTGCTGACCTCCCTGCCCAGAGATGCTCCTGGGGAAAAAGCTGCCTCTTCTCCACCCTGATTTAGTTTGCTGTCTTACACTCGCCATGGGTGAAGCTGCTTTGGGGAAGAAAGCTGGCAGGGAACAAAATTCATTGGGATTTTGAAGGCTGGCAGGTGATTTAGCCTATGTGGGTACTTCATTACTTGTTCCTCCTCACATTTGGCCTCCCCAGGCACGACCCCATCTCTCCCAGGTAAGAAATGTCAGAGTAGAAGAGAGAGGGAAGCACACCAGGAAACATCAACCCAGATCACTGCTGGAAACCCCTCTTGCACTTATCACACACACAAAAGGGTGATGCTGAGGTGTTGCACGGTCCTGACCCGATTATCAGTGCTGAAAACCCCAAAGGCTCCAAAATGACACCAAGCTTTAACCACAGATCACTGCTTGATTTCAATGAAGAAATTTCACTTGAGCCTTTCCCACCCATTCATTGCCACGTTGGGTGGACATGGTAGGTTTGCATCTCCTTTCAGGGAGTGCAGGGATAGGATGAGGGGGAAGGGTTTTGAGCTGAAAGAGGGGAGATTGAGATGACATCTTAGGAAAAAATGTTTTGCTGTGAGGGTGGGGAGGCCCTGGCCCAGGTTGCCCAGAGCAGTGGTGGCTGCCCCATCCCTGGAGGTGTTCAAGGCCAGGCTGGATGGGGCTTGGAGCCTCCTGATCCAGTGGGAGGTGTCCCTGCCCACGGCAGGGGGTGGAACTGGATGGGCTTTGAGGTCCTTTCCAACCCAACCCAATCTATGGTTTTACGATCCCGATGCCGCAGCGTGGTGCTGGTCCCTATTCCACGTATTTACATTTCTATTACCATCCTCTTTCAATAATCACTGCCATCCCTGGCACAGCTGCCCTGGGATGCTCCTGCCCTGGGAGCGATGCCTGCAACTGGTTGAAAATTAAAACAACTGTCGGCGTTGCACTCGCTCTGTCGGTCAAAACAGCGCCCGGCTCCCAGCAGCTGGGGCGCGCGGGGTGAAAGGAGCAGTGTCTCACCAAACAACGGCCACTGTCACGCCAAGTGCTGTTGACACAGTGAGAACCCAGTTCCTCTCTAAACACGACACCAATAGGGCTGCTATTCTTCTTGTTTCCTCGGCCCTACTGAACAGCTTTTCCTCAAACAAAAATTGCGTGTGGGTGCGCGGGGCTGGGTGGGTTTTTTTTTCTTGCTGAGGTGAGGTTTGTGGGATGGGCACAGGGGATGCTAAGGGCAAAGCAGGCCCAGAGGTGGAGTGCAACCCCCAGAGGGGGTGCAAGAAGCAGGTATGGGTGCATACATTTGGAATTTGAGGGCTATAGAGAGCTTCAGAAATGGAGAAGGGAAACACAAGGTGATGGAATAACACAGAGGAGTGAAGAAAGGGCTTGGGCTGCAAAAGTGGCTGGGGTGCCCTCTCAGAATCTCCTCAGTGCCTCACGTGGATGTACATGACATGGTTTCACCCACATTGCTTCTTCCCTCTGAGCATCTCAAAACACTTTACAGACTTCATGGTGGTGTGGGAGCCCCCCCCAGCCTGGCAGCAGGCACAGCTAATCCAGGGCATGGACAGCACGTGCCAGGCTCCTGTGCCCTGCCCACCCTGCTCCACCACCAGCGATGACCCAGAACTTCCCAGGGCAGAGCAGAGATGTGGACATGGCTCTGCTGCTGGATGGGAGCCCAGGAGCAAGCTGATGCTCTTCCAACCAAATGAGCACCCCCTGGGAGCTGCCAGGGCTCTCAGCAGCTCCCGTGGGAGACACCAGCCACCACAGGATGCATCGAGGGAAGCCATCTGGTTTCCCCATCACACTGAGCTGTGTTGGTGGGACAGCTCGTGCCCACCCAGGAGGCCAGAACAGCCCCAAAATCAATGAGGCTGATCCCTTACCCACAACACGAGGCTTGGCAGGATCAGTCCCTGTGATTTATATGCAGCTCAGGGCTTGTTTCATGTTTGTGAGGAGCTGGATGCTCTCGTGGCACTCTATAAATAACGGAGGATTTGAATTATATGAATAACAGTTCGTTACAGATGATTTTATGTTAGGCAGTTGGGTTCCTTTTCTGCTCAGAAGCTGCAGCTTCTGCACATGATAATTCTTTAAAAATTAGGCAGAAATTTTGAGCAATTCCTAGAGTGGCAGATTTCTAGCCCAAACGGGACCGTTTGATCCTTTCTCTGTAATGCCTGCATAATGCAGGGCAGGCAGTTTGATGAATAAAGCAAATCTGGCAGAAGCAGGTGGGTGGGCTGGGGCTGCCTGGGCTGGGGTACCTGGTCCAACCAGCACCAAGGCAGGAGAGTCCCAAGGATGCCACTGGCTTGGCCTGGCTGTAGCCTTGAGCACTCAGTGGTGCCTGGCTGGAGGAAGGTCTAAGGCTCTGGGGGAGAATAAACCATCTGCTTTGCGCTATGTGACTTTGAAATTCTCTCTTCATAAAAACTAATGCCAGAAACCCTGCACTGCTCCAATACCCAGGTAATCACAGAATCACCTGGTTGGAAAAGACCTTTGAGATCATCGAGTCCAACCGTCCCTGTCCACTACTAAACCAGATCCTGGAGAAACTCATCTACTCGTCTTTTAAACACCTCCAGGAATAAATGAAGTTCAGAAGGATGTTGAACAGCAGGCATTTAAATGTTTGCATGCATGAAAAAGGTTGGGATTTTGCAGCATTTGCCCAGCTCTCACAGCACAAACACATAATTAACCACTCTCACCATCCACAACTAAAAATATTCCATCTCTCTAATGAATATGTTTCTGCTTTAACAGAAAAACACGGGCAATACCATTAAGGGTAGCATAGAACCATGGGATGGGCAGATCCTGCCCATGAGCTGTGTCGTGCCAGCCCTGCAAAGGCAGAGAGCAGGAAAGGAGTGGGAGCAGCCATCAGGTCTCTGCTCAGCAACCCTCAATCGTAGGCATCACCGAGTCCCACCTGCCCAGCCGCGCTCCGATGGCCACAGGCACTCGTGGCATCCCCGTCCTGGCATCCCCGTCCCAGGGGGCACCAGCACCTCGCAGCTATGCACAACCCATGGGATTCCCATCTGTCACAGCCTGGTCTATTTGCTCTCTCATCCCCAGCAGCCCCTGGGGCAGCTCTGTGTGCTGCAGGACGGTCTATTTGGAGAGGGCTTTGGTTTTCAGTGTTTAGTTTCTAAATGCAAGTATTTCTCCTTGTTTACATTAGACAAGACAGGTCAGAGGAACGGTCTCGGCACTCAGAGCAGACGTCTGAGAAGGTCTATCACCACTTCAGGAGTGAATTCCCCAGCACAACACTAAGCCCCAAAAAAGCTGTTGCCTGAACTGATGAACTTACCTGCAGAGCAGGAGCACAATTCCCTGCGGTACCCGGACAGCAGAGCCCCCGACCTCAGCCCCAGCCCTGGAGCACAGCAGGGCTCCCACTGAAGCCTGAGCTTTCCAAAGTGGATGCCAGTTTTGCATGCCTTGAGATCTGTGCTCCAGAAACACGAGGTGAGAGGTCCTGCAGCCACACAGAGGCAGGCAGGAGTTTTCCAAATGCAGCCTCAAACCCTTCACCTCCTCACCTGTGCGATGGAGCACTGCTCCCTGCAGAGGAGACCACTGAGCTCTGAAGGAGGCAGCAGGTCATTCTGGGGATAAGAAAGGGTGCCAAGACACTCCACAGCAGGGTGGTCACAGCAAACGCAGAGAGATAAATCAATTCAGCAGAGCTGAGGAGCATCTCCATGGCAAAACAAACCTGCTTCTCAATAATTAAATGATAAAGTCTCATTACTGCTTTCCTTGACTGCCTGACCCATAACACCAGCAAAAAAAAAATCAATACAGACTCTCCAAAACACATGAATTCCAACTCTGCCAGCCCGCAGAGAAAAGAAGGGCAAGAATTCAGTCCCAAATAAATAAATACATAAAATAAACAAAGAAAGCAAAGTTTCCATAGCTTATGCCTTCTACCAGCACAGTCCTCTGACCTCCCTGGCTGTCCCACCGCCACGCACGCTGCCTGCAGCCCCCTCGAGGCACTGGAGTTCAAACAGAAAATCTATTTTTAATGACTTTGGGGAGTGCAGCAGAGATGCCAACTAGTTCACTGTAATTAAAGCTATCTATCACTCAGCGAGCAGGAGCCCAAAGTTGATGAACTTTCCGATGAGGTTTTATTCTTCCCTTCATTGATGAAAAAAACCACCTCTTTGTGCTGCTGCAGAAGATGTGAAAAAGTGTGGGAAGGAGCAAGAAGGACTCATCATTTCCAGCCATTAATGTGTCAGGGTGACAGAGCTGGGGAAAATAAAGTCAAACTTTCCCAGAAGCTTGTAAGAAGTTTGACAGACTCCTCTCCTTCTTGCTTCTCCTCCTTCTGACTTCACGAATAATGGTTCAAACCCGGAGTCCTCTTGTGAGGCTGCTCCTGCCAAGGGAAAAACCAGTGTGCAGGCATTCAGGGCCCTTGTTGCTTTGCTGAGCAGGACCTGTGGGTCCAGTCCACCCCACACTGCGTAGGAGGTGTCCTGGCCCATGGCAGGGGGGTTGGAGCTGGATGGCCTTTGAGGTCCCTTCCAACCCAAACCATTCCGTGACTCTGTGATCCCAGCAGTGAGCGGGATGCAGCCAGAGCATCGTGTGCCTCTCCACAGGGGGAGAAGGCAAGGGGGGAGTGTTTGAACTGAAAACCATTGACAGACATCTCCAAAGTGGTGCTGAGCCTCCAGAGGCAGGAATACCTTCTCCAGCAGGGTCTAAGCCATCAGCCTCTATAATAGATGAAAGGATGCACACAGGCAAGGAGCACAGGAGCGGGGTTTCTCCTGACAGGCACTGGGGGACCCAGGTCTCCTCTCCCACTCTGCTCAGCAGAGGAAGCATTATCAGAGCTACCAAAGGGCTGTCAGAACCAAATCAACGCCTGTAACTTTTGGCAGAAAGGCAGCAAGTGGGAGAGGACACAGAGACAATGTTTCCATGACGACAAAGGGATTATTTAATTACAGCACTGCAGATGCATGCAGAGAAAGTCCCTTTAAACTCTGATCCCAGCAACCTTTTCAACAAGGTTGGCTTTCCTGCTATAAGAACCTCATTAGCATCTTAGGAGGCCAAGCTGTGTTCGAGCACAGGGACCCCACAGCTTCCTTAGCCTGCAATCAGACCTTCTCCAAGCAATACCTGTTTCCTTGGCTCCCTGCTACCCTCCGTGCCCAGCACCAGGCTCCTGAGGGAGGCATTGAAGGTCAGGGCAGCCTCCTTTGGGAAGCAAGAGGCAGTGAAAAAAACCAGCAAATGCCCAGAAAAATCAAGCTGGAAAATATTCTTCAAGCCAGAGTTCTCTCCATCCAACCCAGCAGCAGCTGGCAGGATGCAGGCTCGGAGCAGACCTGTGTTGTGGCACACAGGCTCCTGCAGACAAATGCTTTCCTGTGGTTTACCACGACTGGAGTTATTTGTTACATCAGGAACATCTGAGCGAGATTTGCTGGGCTAACCAAGTGCCAGGCAGAGATCCCATCCCCACTCCCAGGGCAGCACAGCAGCGTGCAAGCCTGGAGGAGGAGAGAGGGGTTTTCATCCCAAACATGGGCCACGCACAAGCGGGCACCAAACGCTCGGGCTGTTCCATGTGGCAGCTCCTCCTCTGCCCTCAGCAGGCGACGAAGCTGCTCACTCACCTCAGAGTGGGCTGGTGCAGGGACAGGGAACCACCCCATGGCCACAGTCAGCCCCTGGCATGCCAGTGCCACGATACGTGTGACAGCCACTGCTCCGAAGTGGCTTGGCAGCGTCAGCTCTCCCTCCTGCTTTGCATGGACCATCTACACCTGGGAAGAGAGGGGTTGGGGATGCACAGCCACCTCTATCCCTGGAGGTGTTTAAAAGATGGGTAAATGAGGTGTTCAGGGATCTGGTTCAGGAGTGGACAGGTACGGCTGGACTCGACGATCTCAAAGGTCTTTTCCACCCAAGTGACTCTATGACTCTATCATCTACGCGCGTCCGCTGCTGCAGGAGAGCAGGCCAGTGGGAAAGCCTTGTGGACGTACAACATCAGGAAGCGGTGGTTTCATCGCCAGCATGGAAAGAAAAACACTGGCTGAAGTATTTACACAGGCTCCTGGAATCACCAAATGCAGCAAAATTTATGGATTGAATAATTAAGCCGAGCCCGACCACCAAGGTGGAGCCCCATGCTCGCTCCTGCCCAGCTCCCCACAGCTGGGGAGCACAGGATCCTCAGCACAGCATCTGTCTCATTTGGGACTGAGCCACTCTGTTCTCCCACTGAAGTGACCCCAGAAACTCAACTTGCCAAGGAAAAGGGGGCAACGCGAAGAATGTTTACACACACTAATAATGAGGAACAAGATGCTAAAGGTCTCCACCGCAACAAGCAGGTCACGCTGCAACACATCCACACATTTCCTCCCCTGGAAAACCACCAGGCCTCAGGGGAGCTGCATTTTTTTGTTCTTGACTGCAAAGAGAGTTTAAATGAGTTTCTGGAAGCCAGGCTCTTTCCAGGAGTGCTGCAGAGCACTACCATGGAGTTGGTTGGGCAGGAGATGCTCTGCAGCAGCAGCTCCGTGTGCTGCTGATCCCTGGCCACAGTGACCCAGCCTCCCCTGTCCCCCATCTGGGCTCACTTTGGATTTTAGAGGTGGTTGTGGCCAGAGCAGCCTCGTGGCACATCCAAGCATCCCTGCCAGGGGACATCACTGCTGCCACCAGAAGCAGTTTCTTGAGGAGCTGGCAGGGATGCTGACGCCGCTCGGCGAGCCCACCCTGCCACGGCCACCCAGCAGCACTGATTAGTCCAGGCCTCACGGGAACTAATTAATAAGGATAAAAGAGGAGCAGCTTTCCAAAGTTTCTGGGCTCAGGTGGGGATCAATCCAACACAGTAAACTTTTACCTCACATCAGTTCACGGCCTCTACATTCCACGCTTTGCCTCGCTGCCGCGCAACTCGCAGCGCGCTCCCTGCAGCCATTTAAAAGTTTGAACAGGAGCTCAGAAAATTAATTAAGGTGAAGAATTATAAAGCATGCGCTTCTTTCCCCTCTGTATTTTGCCAGGAAGTGGCAAAAATAGAATTCTGAATAATTTTGGAGTTATAACCAATGTAATTAGGTGTTCAACGAACACTTACAATCGGGCTGTGCTTATTAAAATTACTGTTTTAGTCTGAACGCTGCCAGAGAGTCATTAAGAGCACAATGGTTGGATTCCCAGGGACTCTAATTAGACTTGGACGCCTGGCAGCACAGGGGATGCCCGGCTCTGCCGCCCGCTCGGCACTGCAGGTGATGCCCAGCAGCGCCGCAGGGACCCTGCTGGGGCTTCTTGGGTGCTTCCAGCCCCAGAGCATGGGCACCTGAACCAGGAGGAGCACCAGAACAGGGACAGAGCCCCCAGCACCAGGCAGTGGGAAGAGGATGCTCTGCAGCAGAAAACACCCCGGTCACAGCTCTGACTCGGGGTTTGCTTTTGCCTTGATCACGCTGGATGGTGCAGGCAGGGGCATCTCAGGCTCTGTTCCCTCCTCAGAGAGAGAATCTCAACTCTCTTTATGGAAATCCCTTTATTCCTTCTGCACAGGGCTGCAGGTAGAAAAAGGCCAGGGTCTTGTTAACTCTATCCATGTAAACTTGGCAGGGAAACAGCTGTGCCCTCCATAGGGCTGACGCTGGTATGGTCAGGATAAGCCCAGCAGGGAATATGTTCAACACGAGCTACACAGCACAGACCTCCCCTCCTTCTGCCTGTGGCAAAGGGCCACCCCTCCAGCCCCTTCTCCCATGAGATGTTTGTTTCCAGGACAGCATCACCCTGCTGGGCACCGGCCGCACCGACGCAGCTTCCTCCACCTTCAAATCAAAGAATGCACTGCTCCCAGTTTCCACCAGCATGGCTGTACTGGGGATTAATATCGCAGGGCACCTCTCTGCAGCCCTTATCAGCACCTCAGTGCTAAGGAGCACCTGAGACGTGACAACAACTGGAAGTGGGGATCCCTTGAAGTCAAAGAAAGCATCCTTCTGGAAACACCCAGAGCGCTTATAAACACCAGCCCCGCTCCAAGCAGCTTCTTACACTGGTTTGGAAATGATGGAGGCTTCAAAGTAGGTGTCAATGCACTCTCTGTGTCAGAGAAGGGAGTTTCATGCTCTGAATCGCAGACATCCAGCTCGGCTATGAAAGACCTAAATCTCAGTGGTGTGTATCACAGGAGAGCTCAGTGCCTGCTGCTCGCGAGTGCCTTCAGCCGTCTGTTTTTCCTCTCTCCCCATAAAAACCAAACGCCAGACAGCAGAGGCCCCTTCCCCCAAGCTGCCAGCCTGGAACTCATGAATTCAGTTAAGTTGTTAAAAAGGATTGTGGCAGGCGAAGATAAAACAGAGGAGTTTAAAATGACAAACAGACTCCTAAATGGGATTAGAGTCTTAATGAAAACAGTAATGAATGAATGAGGCAACCAAATATTACCCATTAATATTAGACAGATAGATTAGATCCCTAGGCACTGTATTTAAAAACGACATGAAATTACTTCAATTACTCTGCATTGATAAATAACAAGGCCATATTTACTGTTAAAACACATTTCCTCCACCCTCCCCTGTGCTCGCTTTGACTTCTGCCTCCCGAGAGGGAGATCAGACCAGTGAGAGCTGAAAAAAGGCACCAGGCTGGAAGCTTCCACCGCTCTCCTCCTTCCTGCAGGAGGCCTGGGCTAGCCAGCATCCACCTCACACGCCTTCCAGGGCACCTGCTGCAGAGAACTGGTCCCATTAGTCACAATTACCACCATCAACACTTGCATTTCTGTGCAAGAGCCAAAGCAACCACTGCTGATTCACTTAAAACCTGATGCTGACAGCATCCTTCTGTCTTTCTGTCTCGGAAATTCACTCTACCTTCGCCTTGCTGCTGGATACAGCTGCTCAGCATCCTCCTCCCCAGTGGGGAAAGGAAGATTAACCTGATCAGAGGCCTCTTCTAATGAAGAGATCATAGATGGATAATTCCTGGGTGCTCAGTGGCATTTACATGCTAATGATGAAAGGCACTTTGGTAACGGTAATGTCAACAAGAGTCCCTCATCCTTGCAGCCCAGCTTCCAGCCCAACCATCTGTTCTCCAGGTTCAGGAAAGCCCTGGAGAACAGGTTGCTGCTAGAAAAGCTGCAAAACATTCTTTGCAGCTCTGCCACCTTGGCTTGTAGAACCTTTGTGCCTGGATGGAGCCTTCTCTATGTGACCAGGGATGCCTCTTGGTGGATGCTGTGCTTGGCACTGGATGCCCAGCTGAGCTGATGGGATGCACGTAAGCACCCCTGTGTAGCTGTGTCAAATCACCAATGCTTTGCTGCTATGGGATCTCAAATATCTTTGCAAAACAACCTCATTCAGCCCCGTAACGTGTCAGTAAACAAGAAGAACATAAAAGATCTCATTTCAGAGATACAAGAGGAGCAGCCTGCAGAAAGCGTGCAGAGCGAATCGCCAGCAGTGCAGTGAGGCAGAAAACCTCAGCCCCAAGCCCCAGGTCCTTGCTGCAGCCATCAGATACATCACTTAGAGTTTCCTTAGCAAGAGGAGTCAAATGGGTCCCCTGCTTCCCCTCAGCTGGGATGTGATCCCTCGGGGAGGGGTTGCATGGTGGCTACTCCAGCAGAAACATTGCTGAGCTCGGAGGGTTCCCTAAGTGTGGGAATGGGGGGCAGGAGGGCTGAGGGGGCTGTGTGTACCATGCAGATATAAATTAACTTCCTAGGAAGGCAACAAACCCCAACCTTTGTGCTTTCCCACCCTGAAACAAGGGGTAAAGCGGGAAAGTGAAGGAGGAGGAATGCACAGAGCTCTTCCCACAGCTCTGGGGATGGTGACCTTTCCAATACTGTACCTGTATAAATCTTATTTAATGAAATAATAAAAAAAAAGAATAAAGAAAGGCTAAATCATTCCCTGCAGCAGATTTACACTGAAAACAAAGTCTGTTCAGACAGCGGTTGGTTTACACAACAGGCCTTTAACATTCCTTTCCTAACTACTAGGGTGACTCCTGACCAGCTAACCACAAGATGAGTGATAGGAGCCCTCGAAGCCAAAGGCAACTTGCCAAGACGGAGGCTAAAGAACCGGCTCTAGCCTGAGGTTTACTTTAAACACACAATTAGGGGTTTCGGGTGGGTCACAAGTCAAAACACGGTGGTTTTCGCCCATCAAACCCTCCCCACAACATTCCCATCCTTTGGGACATGACTTCATTTTCAGTGCCACCACCAAGTCAGCACTTTAAACACCCCCTTCCCCTCCCTTTCGCACACCGCAGAGCAAACACCGCCGTCTGCGGCTTCACAGCGCCCCTGGGAACTGGGAAAGCTAACCAAGGGCCTCCCATTATCTGCCATAAAAAGCTGGAACGGGGTTTTGTAGCTGGAGAAGGTTGGGCAAAGGGTTGAGCTTTCATCTTTACCTGCTTTCCTTGGGCTGCTGTTTGGCTGTTTGGGAGAAGCAGAATCAAAGAGCAGCTCTGGGGCGACGGCATCGCTTTGACGAAAGGCAGAGGTGATGGGAGCTCGGAGCTTAAACATAAACTTCTGAATTGCTGCATTAATGCTCCCAGCGCTGCAGTGCTAAGGCACTCGTCCCTAGAAGCCACATCAGCTCCTGCTGTAAACAGTTACTTTGACATCAGCTTCTCACTGTCCAGATACAGCACTCAAAACTGTAGCATTTTGGGCAAATAATGCCATGAAACTATTTCTGCTCCATCAGAGCCTGAGGAACTTCTGCATATATTTCCATAAATATCACTGGCGTCAGTACAGCAGAGTGAGAGGGGGATCCTGCAGATTGGTGCTGAGCCTATCTCCAGACCAGCTTGAGGAACAGCTATGGGGTTGAGTGGACTTTGAAATGATAAAGTAAAACAACTTGCATGGAAACTGGTAGCCATCAGTTTCTAGCATGGCTGGAAATGACGGGAAAGATCGTCCCAGTTATGAAAATGTGCAACTCGTAGTCTCGGGAGGCTGAAAGTAGATGGCATTGAATAGACTCATGGAAAATTAGTTCATTAAGGGCCAGCTTGGGAATGCCCAACGTGAGGATTGCACCAGCAGGACTGGTTGGTGGGTATTTGGCCTCCTTTCTGTCTCCTGCCTCAAGACATTGGCTTCTGGCAGGACATGGGGCACCACCGCAGTGATTCTTGCTGCCATATGAAAGAGATGAGTCTACCAACATTTCTAGGCAAAAATGTAGACCTTGGCATTATGTTTTTCAGCTGCAAACCTCCTGCAGGAGGCGAATCCGCCCCTGTGTGCAGGACAGTGGAGGTGGAAGGGGATCTTCCCTCCCCTCAGCCGCCTTCCTGCTGGAACCCTCACCGCAGCAGCTGCTCCAAGGGCATTTCTCTGCAGGGTAGCTGGCAAGGGACAGGGTTAATAGGCCCACTCCATGCGTGACCTCTCTTCCCTCTCTCTGAGAGCTTCTAATTACCAAGTTAAAGAAAGAGAGGCAGCCAGCAGTGTCAGCCAGACCCCACCACCGATCGATCGCCAGCAAAGGCAAGGGCTTCACCCCTGGGTAGAGGCTGAGGTCTCTGGGAAAGGCAGCATGTCCCATTCTACCTGCACAGAGTGAGTTAATCAAGGCCAAAGCCTCCCTGAAAAAAACCAGGAGCGTTAGCAGGTCCCTTCTTCAAAAAAAAAAAAAAACAAACCAGAGAGCAGGTTGGGGTGGCCATGAATAAATGATGCTGCTAATGAAAAGATGCCTGCGCAGCCCCGGCGCGGTGGAGGAAGCAGAGCGATGACTCTATTTCTGATGCACCGGCAGGCTGACAATTGGCAAATGAACCTCAGCAGTTATCTGTTTCCCCTCTTTATTCTTTTCTCATAAAACTGGCAGGAACAGGGGTAGGGAAGAGATGCTGGCGGCAGCTGGGTTCAGTATGAAAAATGAGCAGCATATGCACGGGAGGCAGCTGGAGCCCAGCGCTCCAAGGACCCCACGGCTCCTTCTCGCTCCCCTGCCACGCTGGTTATTCCCCTCTCACCAGTGGGGCCCCGTGCTTAACCCTTGCCTTGCTCTGTTGCTGCACCTACTGCGATGAAGCAACTCAGCCAAAGCCACAGGGAGCTGAGGCTGCACCTGACGGTCACCAACAGCCGGTGCCCCCGAGCGGCAGCGCGTTCCCAGCGTTACTGGCGTGCCCGGGAGCTTTAGGAGAGGCTGTAGCCCGGCTGGAACGGGCAACACGTGTAGACACAAAATAACAGAGCACAGCTGCACCCAGGAGCAGATGAAACACTACCCTCAGAGTTAGACAAGGGAGTAGCACTGGTGAGAGCGACACAGTGGGGCACAGCGCGAGGGCTGCAGCCTGTCCCGAGCAGCGCCGAGTCCCCGTTCCCAGGCTGCCTCGATAAACCACTGCTGCTCTTCCTCCAGAGCCTGCTCTGAAGGTCCCTGCATGGCATTTTCTAGCCGCACTCAGACAACAGCAATGTGCCCCAAAATGCTTGGTACACCCTGTCTTGGGATCCCTGTCCTGACGCCACCCCTCTCCTGCCCACCACGGAGGCAGAGCTGGAGCTCCCTCTGCCACCCGGCTTCTCCCCATCCCTGCCCTTACAGCATCCCCTCCCGGAGTGCCTGGCCACTTGCCACCCCTGGCACGCACGGGGACAGGGAGGCCACATTTTGTTTACCCTCCTTGCTCAGGAGAAAGCCCAGGGCTGCCCGGGAGGATGTGTCTCACCACCCACCTTGAAAGAGACCCCACGTGGCCAACTGGCCGTGGCACAGCAGGGTGGGCACCCCCGCATCTGCCCGCTCCGAACAGACTTGCAGGCTGTGCCGCGCCACAATGCCGCCTTTGTTCCCGGCTCTGGCACCTCCGAGGGTGTCAATGACACTGAAAAGCTTTGACTGGCCCTTTCTGTTTGTTTTCTTGGCACACGCAAGCATCAGTTCAATAGCCCAACCTCGGCTCTGCCCTGCACCTCGCGTGGGACTGACATTATTATTCAACACAGCTTCGCCTGCAGAATGGGATGAGCAGAAAACGAAGGCCTCCAGCCCCTCCAGCTCCTGTTTTCCTGGGAGATCATCACACACCCCAGGCTGGGCGAGTGAAGCCTGATCAGGAGGGCTGCAGGGCTCATCCCTTGGATGCCCACATCCCATGGGAAGTTGCCTTTCTCAGGGATGGTGAACTTTGGGGCATTCTCATGGTGGATCCATCCCAGACCTGCTTGGCTCTTCTTCACAGTCCATCATGAAGGTCTGCTGCACGCTGCCATGCAGACACACAAGGAACCATCAATTCTCCATTTTGTGAACCATTTCAGGGTTCTTTAAAGTGTTTAAACACTGCAGAAACACAGAAGAAAAGCCAGAGGCATGATTGCTTTGTGTAATTTTATAGAACCTTGAAAATCCAAAGCATTCGGATGCCCTAAGTAGCTTTAAAGGTCATACAGTCGTATCATTACTGTTCTCACTGCCTGACTGTGGTCCTACAACTCGTTTGCTCCAGGAGGGCTGCCGTATTCCCATGGCTTTTTAGCAAGTA
Organism: Tapera naevia; assembly: GCA_033556795.1. Classification (NCBI taxonomy): domain Eukaryota; kingdom Metazoa; phylum Chordata; class Aves; order Cuculiformes; family Neomorphidae; genus Tapera; species Tapera naevia. Next base: position 1,364,213 of record JAUMJJ010000242.1, read on the forward strand.
TTGCTCTCCAACTGCATTACACTGCCCTTGCAGTCAATTTTCTGCTACTCCATCACTTTCCCATTTGTATATCATTACGTACAGCTGTCAAAAATATAATTTAGGAACCTGACCACCAGTGTGAGAAATGAAGCCTCCTAAGTATATCCCAAACTCTCTAATTCTGAAAGAAAATGAGCTTTAAGCCCTTTCCCCCAAAGAAGAAAACCAGTGTCCCATGGCAGCTGTGGCACGCCGGCCCCGTTATCGCAGGCAGGCACAGCAGCCAGGGAGGTGATTACCAAAAGGAACATCTCAGGGGACAACACAGCAATGCTTCAGGGACCACATCAAAATGGGATGAAAACAAAGAGCTGTTGAAATATGCCGTTTGCTCACTCCACGCAGAAGGCGTTGCGCTGCCTCCCACCACGAGCCAGCACAGCAGGTACCGCTGCAGCCCCTGCAGCCCCTCCTCCCAGACCACCACAGGACCAGGATGGACTGAAGTTAAAGATACTGTTTGCATTGAAGCCCCAAGACAACGCATGGATTATCTCAATTTACTGCTCTGAACAAGGCATTTAACTTCTCCTATAGGAGTGAAAGAGAAAGCACCAGCTGGGGCTGACCCTGCCCACGTTGTGTTGCTGGTAACCTTGGGTGTCTATGATAAGGCACCCAGCTCGCTCTCTCAAGGCCAGAGAGGAGCCCTGAAGTAATAGTTTAGACTCCAAAAGCAAATTTAGACAAACAGGAATTTCTATACTCCTCTGTCTTGGTTCCCAGGCTGTGAAACAGAGGCCACAGGACCTCACTGGGTGGCTGGGAAGAAGGAGGCAGCGTGGGAGCGAGCCACGAGGGCAGGAGGGCAGGGACCGGGCAGAGACTTCAGGGATGCATCTCTGCCCACATACACACCAAGCAAAGGGCAGGGGAGTGACAGCTCAAGTCGGGTGAGTCTGCAGAGGAAACCCTACGAGGCAAGGATGAGAGTGAGGTTCAGGTCAACACCATCTCCTGTAACAGCCAAATCATTGCCTGAGCAAGTTTCCAGTCCTACAGCAGAGCTGCACACAGCGGCCTCTGGCTCCTGGAAAAGGTCCACTCTCATGGCAGAGACCAAGCCCAGAGCACCAGCCCTGTGCAGGCTGCAGGGCTGCTCAGCCTCGGAGCAAGCAGTCCTGCACAGATCCTTGTCCTTCCCTCTCTGCACACGCACACACTCCCGGGAGCGCGGCACACGCCGTTAATTGGCTGGTTCATCCCAGGCCAGCACCAACGCCAGAGCTCTCCGAGAGGCAGATCAAACCGCTGTGTCCTCGCCGAGTGCGAAGGACACCCGTTAGGTGGGAGCAGGCAGCTTCTGCTTTTATAAATCCCAAGCAAATCTGTCTCTATTCTGACCCATTTACTGTGGCAGAGCGCTCATCCTTTCCTCCTGCAACAGAAGGTGTCGCCAAGGACCTCGAAGTCCATCACAAACATGAACAGGAGATGCATTGCTGCAACTTCCATTCTCTCGAGGCTTCTCTACTGCCACCGAGTCTCTCCCTTTCCCTTGACTCAAAAAACCTCCCTGGTTGTGGGGGAAACCTGACACAGGATAGAGACAGGTTGGTGCTTCCTGCCCAGATCTTCGTGCCTATGAAGGTTCCACACATCCCGGGGTGCTCTGGCCGAGCCACGTCACCCACCAAGGAGGAGAGGAGGCTCCTTCAAGGGATCACAGCCAGCTACCGGCTTCTCACCCTTCCCAGAGCCGGCAGCTTTTGATGCCCCAAAACCACGTGGGAGAGGCTCTCCCTGGGAGCTGAAGGGGTGCGATGGGAGCGCTGTCACTGCTGCAGCACAAACCAACTCCAAACGTTTCATGTGAAACCCCAGAGCCGCTCAGACGAGTCGCGGCAGCGCGGGGACATCCGCGGAGCCTTTCTCTGACAGCTCCGGTTGCTCTAATTTCTTCCTTGGAAGCCATGGGACAAACGTGCTGCTGGTGTAACGCTTTAATTCATTTCAATGGATTTATGCTGAGACTAAATTTGGCCCTGAATATTTTACTCCCAAGCCCGGTAATCAGCAGTGGAAATAATTTGCCATCGGCTGCTCTGATGTTGCCATCTTTTGTGCATATCAAACGACACAGACATCAGGCCCTCAAAGTCCGATTGAAGAATAATTGGAAATCCAAAGTGGCACTAAATGTTATTTTCTAAATAAAATGCATTCAATTACAGAACATGAGGCTATAAAGCATTAAAAAAGATTAGTTAGAATAGGGAAAAAAAAAAAAGTATTCAGACCTTCGGAGACATCGTTATGTGCACAGGATCCCCTCTATTCTTTGGGACAGGCAGGAGATAAAGCGAATGCAAAACAATGCAAATATTTCCAGCAGCCCACACTGTCCCAGAAGGGCCTGGATGCTTTTGCACTGCTGGATTTGCATCTTAACTGTTGCATACGGTCCCTACTGAGGGTTATGTGTTTCCCCACTTCCATGACAGCTGATTTTGCTTCCACCAGCATTTTTTGTTACGGAAGCAAATTTCCTAGATTGTTTTCATGGAATGGTTTGGGTTGGAAGGGACCTCAAGGCCCATCCATTTCCATCCCCCTGCCATGGGCAGGGACACCTCCCACTGGATCAGGGGGCTCAAAGCCCCGTCCAACCTGGCCTTGAACACCTCCAGGGATGGGGCAGCCACAAAAAGTTCACTTTATTAAAGCAAGCACACATTTACCAAACACTGGTGGCCTGCAATGCTCCAACAACTTGTTTGGCAGCCCCTCTGCCTGCCCACAGCAAGGGAGCCCCTTTGTGCTGCCCAAACACCCGAGGTGCTGTGGTCTGTGCAGGGATGTCCCCATCACCAGGCACCGTTCCCCAGCCCTGCAGGCTTGGCCAGAGCTTTGTTTGCAATGGCAAAAGCTGACAGACACTTGGAGAATGTACAGCAAACCCTGAGCAAGGTCTAGACCAGCTAGACGTGAAGGGAAAAAAGCTCCCCTGTGTCTGTCTGCATTAGGCAAGGTTGGTGAATAAAAATAGATGAAATGAGAAAAAGCAGAGAGCAGAGCAGCAAACACTCCTGCTTCAGAGTCTGCAGCGAGAGGCTGCCAGGGGAAGAGAAGGCACGTTACAAGGATGGGCTGGGCAACACAGAATGCCAGACTGGGCAGGGTTGGAAGTATCCTCTGGAGCTCATCCAATTCAATTCCTCTGCTGAAGCAAGGTCACAAGGCCTTTCCTCCTAAGAGAGATGCTCCAGCCCCCTCACCATCTCCACAGCCTCCACTGGACTCTCTCCAGTAGCTCCTCATTTTCCTGGAGCTGGGGAGCCCAGAACTCTGAACAGACTCCAGATGAGGCCTCCCTAAGGCAGAGCAGAGGGGGAAGAGAACCCCTCTCACCCTTCTCCCCACATTCTTCTCCATGCACCCCAGGGTACCCTTGGCCTTCTGGGCCACCAGGGCACAGTGCTGGCTCACGGTGAGCTTGTTGTCCATCGAGACTTCTAGGTCCTTCTTCTTTCCAGTGGGTCAACCCTTAAGCTGCCCTGGTGAGTAGGTGCAGGACTCTGCACTTGCTTTTGAACTTCATGAGGCTCCTCTCCACTCAACTCTCCAGCCTGTCCAGGTCTCCCTGAATGTCACATGAGGGATCAGAGATCCCCAAAGGCCCCTGGGTGTCAGGGTCTCCTGGACACCAGAGGAAGAGAACATCCATGCACACATCCTGGAGCTGAGAGCCAGAGCCTGCGTTACGAGGTGTCGGCCACGTCTGTCTGTTAGTGAGACCAATCACACGTGCTCAGAACTTCAGCAAACAGCACAACGACCACTGGGCAAAGGAGGACAAAGGCAATCACCTTTCACACAGAAAGAGCTGGTGAACCCGTGCTTAGAGCAACAAAGTCACAACCAAACAAACATGACCCCCAAGTGGGATCTACGCCTCTGGCAGGCACATCCTCAGCCTACACAAACAGGGAAAGATGAGATGCATTTATCTCAGATACTTCCTTTCAACAGCTTTCCTTAACAGCTCCGGCCCCTTGAATTAATACGTCCTGCCAAGCGAGCTCCGCGCGGGCTCGCGGTGGGGCAGACGTCGTTATTTACACGCCTGATCACTGTTTCCAAAGGAGAATTAAGGATCTAGTGAGATATCTTTCCACGCTAGGTTTTTATGTTGTTTTTCTTTCTACCAGAAGATAATTGTCACTCAGAATCCTTCAGGTGCAGATGCAACAAATCGCTGACCGGCGCCTGATCCCGAACGACGCCGGTGATGTCTCGGCTCCACCAATAAATCCACACACGCAACGGGGGAGAGGGGAGAGGAGCCGACACGTAACGGAAGATGGATTTATTCCAGCCTCTGCTATAAGGCTGAAGGCTGGGAAGCCAAATCTCTCTCTCCCAGGGTTTCATTAGCTGGGAATGGCTTTCTAACGAGATTTACACAATCTAGCTCGGAGCCTACACATTTTGCCTCTCCACCCAGAGACAATAACAACAGGGAGCTAAGGAGATGCCTTCTTTCTCTCTGGTCACCCATAATTCAAGACTGTTACGCTGCTGCCATCAATGTGATTATACAGAGCACAGAAATAAGATAAAAACCTGCCCTTCCACAGCATTAAGGCTCCAATTTCAACTGACCCAAGCCAGGAAAATTTATAGTTATAGGGACCACATTCAGTCCATTAGGAAAGGATAGGAAATTGCCAGCTGGGATCTAACTGACATTCTCACCTCTCTTTCCACCAGCCAGGAGCCTGGTGGGGTGAGCAGCCCTGCTCTCGAACAGTGCTGCCGTCCCCCATCCCTGTGGACACCACAGAAGGGGACCAGGGGGCTATTTCAGGGGTGTCTTTCTATGCAGGGTGGTGGCAGGTGGAACTGTGTTCCTGAGCCCCATTGCACCCCTGTAAGGACATGGAGAGCCCCAAGCTGACCACTCTCTTATGCGCTTTAATGGATCAGGGTCCTTCAGGGATGGGCTATGGTCCACCAAGGGATGCACCGTGGTCCACCAGGGTATGGACCATGGTCCACCAGGGCATGTACATCCTCTGCCTTAACCCAGATCCCCCCAACACCAAACTCCTGCCTTACAGGATGCTTCTCCCATAGGTTCATGCTAGGATGAGCTGACAGGGAATGAACTCCATCCCAGGCCACCGGCTGGACCATGTGCTCTGAAAGCAAAGACCTAAAATGGAAAAATCCAGCCTGCCTTAGAGTAACAACTGGAGCCTGCACGCTCCTCTCCGCAGGCGCAGGAATGCTGTTGCTGGCACAGTTTCTCCAATCCCACTGTTCCAGCGTGCTCAGCTCTTCTTCCATGGAAGGGTTTTAAGGAAATTCATTTTGGGAGCAGGTCTGTCGGCTCGCTCACGCAAAGGCCCAGCCACAGGAGGAGGAGGTATTTTTTAACACCCAGCCTCCCTTCGGATTCCTCCCAAATACTTATCGTGGTGTTCTTGCAGAGATATTAATAGCACCCAAGGCACTGAGAGCTCCCTGCCTGAGTCACATCTTCAAGGGATGGGAAAAAGCCTACAACAACTGTGGCTTCTTAGGAGACAATGAAAAATCATTCATGAAATGCAGTGCTCAGTATCATCCTTGCCACCACAGATTAAATCAGAGGTGCAGCACGTGTCCAGCATAACTGGATCTACCCCTGGATCTACCAGGGGCCGACTCCATCACACACCCTTTGCCAGGACAACCAGTAAGAGAAGGAGCTGGCAGCCCGGCACGCAGCAAGGCTCTACCAAATCCTGCCTTAAATATCCATTGACTTTGGCCACTGGATGATCTTGAAGGCTCCTTCCAACCCAAACCACTGTATGAGTTTGGTTTTGATTTCTATCACAGCTATGCTCTGGAGTCCAAAGCACTGACCAGGATGTGTGTCACTAACAGAGAAAAAGATACACCCCTGCCTCCAACAGTTTTCAGAGTCCATTGCAACCCCAGGGCAAGGCAGCACGGAGCCCACCGACGCTTGCATCCACCTCAGCTGCTAAGAGACCCTCAAGTGCTGGAGTCTCATTTCTGGTCCCCTGTGCTACTCAGATTTTATTTCTTCACTGCTTGTATGGGTTTCCAAATGGGTCTTTTAATTCAATTATTTGAAAGCATCTCTGATGTCTTGACAACCTAATTTGGTCTCCTCCAGGTCTTTCAATCCTACGTGCAGGAGAGCAGCAGGCACCGTCCCACCCACGTGATGCGATGTGCGATGCGTCGCTCCAGCTCTCTGAGCACTCAACTCAATTTCTATTTGAAAGGAAACATGAATACTAATTAAACAGCCATAAGGGCACCGAGCAGATAAATATGTGTTGCAAGAGAAACTGGAGAGACATGCTCTGAAGTGGAGCCAGGGAGGGGAGGAGGCAATGTGTCATTGTTTTTGGTGGCACAACTTCAGAATAGCGCTCATGGCTTAAAATACTCCAATAACCAACCAAACCTGGTGGTAAACCAGCACGTTGGACTTCCTTTAGTGCCTTAAAACCTTGCTCCTCCTCTACTGTGACATCTGTGGCTGCCCTGACTTCAGAAATTCACATTTGAATCAATATTTTGCTCCATCTAAAGGCTGAGCAAAGCAGGATCTACATGCCAGCTTCCAGCACGCTCCCAAACACCCGTGCCAACTCCTCTGCAACTGAGCAACCCTCTGGGCTGCAGTCGGCAGACTGGAAGGAGAAGGATCAGCTGAAGCACAATCTTTTCCTGCCACATCTTAGATCAAAAAAACAGACAAAAATGGGAGGTGTTGAGTTTAACAAAACAAGGTGAGCAGACGTGGTTGGAAGACTGGATTGGAGAGAGTGGCCATGCCTCTCTGTTCAACCCTTGGCAAAACACAGTGGGAACCTACTGGTGGGCATAAAATTCTCTGCCCTGCTTTGTCTGTGCAGCCAAGGAGGAGCTGAAATTGGTGACGCTGTTCTCTGTCTACTTGGGAAGAATGGAGCAATGGAGATGCTCTGTATAACATGGGCACTTCCAGACAGAAATGGCAAAATCCCACTTGAGCTTCAGCTTTACCGTCAAATAATGATTTGACTTCATGATCTTAGAGGTCTTTTCCAACCTTAATGATGATTGTAGTGATAGGATAAGGGCAAATGGTTTTAAATTGGAAGGGGAAGATTTAGATTAGACATTAGGAAGTGGTGGCTGCCCCATCCCTGGAGGTGTTCAAGGCCAGGCTGGATGGGGCTTGGAGCCCCCTGATCCAGTGGGAGGTGTCCCTGCCCGTGGCAGGGGTTGGAACTGGATGAGATTTGAGGTCCCTTCCAACCGAAACCATTCCATGATTCTGTGACAGACACAAAACATTAAAGGGTGTGGAGTCAAATGCAGAATTTTTGAGGGAATGAATACTTGAAAAGTAAACTCTCTGGAAGAAGTGGTAAAAAATGCCCCAATGTAAAATTTCAACACCAGGGTCAGCGGGTTTGTTTTTCCTACATGAATTATATGTTAGACATTGCTCATATGGTTGGTGCTTTCAAGTGCTTGCTAGGTTTCCTTTCAGGGTTTGTTTGTTTTGCTTTGTTTTTTTTCTTAGTATTAGTCTATTTTTCCCCTGCCAGTCACAGCCCCAGGGTTCCCATGTGTTTGCTTCGGCATTTGCTTCCCTTTCCAATTCCTCTTTTGCCACAGACCTATTGTTTAATTTTCAGGCAAGCAACCACAGCCCTGAAATATGTCCAGAATTTCCCTTATGTGCACGTACACACAGACAGACAGACAGACACCTCCTCTTTCTCAGCACACTGGTGCATTGGGAAGTTGCAAGGGGACAGTGGGCATCCTCAGTAGCTGTGGGAAGGTGTAACGTCCCTCCAGGTTTGGTACCACCATCCCTGGCCATTTGAACCACCATAACCCCATGCAAGGCTACAGGCTTAGGGGAAAGCTGGTGGAAAGCTGCCCAGTGGAAAAGGACCTGGGGATGTTGTTTGACATCAGCTAAACACGAGCCAGCAGTGGCCCAAGTGGCCAAGAAGGCCAACTGCATCCTGGCTTGGATCAGCCATGGGGTGGGCGGTAGGAGCAGGGAAGGGATCGTCCCCCTGGACTCAGCATTGCTGAGGTCTCACCTCGAATCCTGGGGTCAGTTTTGGGCACCTCAGTACAAGAAAGACCTCGAGGGGTTGGAGCGTGTCCAGAGAAGGGAACAGAGCTGGGGAAGGGGCTGGAGAATAGGGGTTGTGGGAGCAGCTGAGGAACCTGGGGCTTTTTAGTCTGGAGAAGAGGAGGCTGAGGGGAGAGAGACCTCATCACTCTCTGCGACTCCCAGAAAGGAGGTTGTGGTGAGGTGGGTGTTGGTTTCTTCTCCCAAGTAACAAGCGACAGGGTGAGAGGAAATGGCCTCAAGCTGCGTGCAGGGGAGGTTTAGATTGGATATTAGGAATAATTTCTTTACCAAAAGAGTGGTGAAGCCCTGGCAGAGGCCGCCCAGGGCGGTGATGAAGTCTCCATCCCTCGAGGGATTTAAAAACTATGGACATGGCACTTTGGGATGTGGTTTAGCAGGCGCGGGGGGTTGTGTTGATGGTTGGACTGGATGATCTTAGAGGTCTTTTCCAACCTTTATGATTCTATTTTCTGATTCTGCTTCATCTCAAGCAAGCTGAGGTTTGTGATCCGTCTCTGTGGATGTTGCTGCTGTTCATGGCTGGGTTTGAGCAGCTGTGGAGCTGGGGGTTGCTGCGGGTGTTGCATGTTTGGATGGACAGACAGACACAGGTCTTGCGTCCTCAACAGGAGCAAAGAGAAAGAACTGTATTCTCAGGAGGGAAAATTCCTCCTTCTCTCTAGTAGAGCTTTTTAATCTTCTCTCTTCCCTCCTTTCTTACGCTGCTGCAAGAGTTGTTCTTCCCAGCAGGTGAGTTTGGTGTCCGTTCAGTCGGTGAGGAGGGGACTTGTTCACACCGGGCACCAACAAAAAAGAAACATAACTCACAATATGGTGAGGAGAGCTCTGGAATTGCACAAATTATTCCATTTTATATTTTAATTAGTTTGAATTAGCAACGGGAATAGCTGCATAAAATGATCCAGTGAAGGGTGAAATGGAAAGAGGGATACGGTGTGGAATATCACTTTATTATTGTGGAGTTTGCAGGAGCAGCTCAGCAGATGTGCAGGCACTTGCCCGGCTGAATCTCTTTCTTATGACCTCAGTCCTGAGGACTGTGCAAGGAAGAGCAGCAAGTTGTCTCTGCAGTCCTCACTGCACTGGGATCTGGGCTTTGCACGTGAAACTTGGAGCCTGGAGGGCTTGGGACAACGTGGCAGCTTCTCTGGTGGGATGGAGGACAGCAGAGCCCCCTCTAGAACCATCTCTCCTTCCTTGGCTCCTGGCTCTTCTCGAACCTCAGTATCAGCATCAGACTCAGTTCTGTGGCTCAAAGGTGCAGAGAGCTCAGATCGACCCTGATCTTCACCTCTGAGCATCCTTTGCCACTTTCTGTTTTTCCTCTTGAAGTTCTGAAAAGTTTAGCAAAATCAGCTTTGCTGGGGTTTGGCATTCCATGTCTGTATATTTTGGTTTCATTTCAATCAGTTGAGGGAAATCCAGTTACAAACACAGATTCCTACAACTATTTTGGAATGAGGAGGTCTAAAAAAAAATGCAGTCTGAGTCCCAGCCCAAACCCCAGAATGCACTCAGCCAGAAGGACCCTCAGGCCAGTCCCAACTTTAATGCAAACAAGTATTCAGGATTAAAAACAAATTCATACCAAAGTAGTTGAAAAGATCAGAAACATTCAGAAAAAAAAATTTCCTGCAGATTCTAAATAGGTTGAAAATGATGGATGTGCCCAAGGGAATGGGCTTTAGTGGTGTCTCAAGCTGGGAATATATATAAAAGTTAAGGCTGGTTGAAAGCAGAAGAACAGCTGTTTGTGGGGTTTCTTCTTGCTTTCCCTTCTTCCCTGGCAAAATCCTTCCTCTGTTAAAATCCTGCTAAAGTGAAGACCTTGATGTTTCTTAGAGTGTGCCAGAACATGGGTATGGAGGAAGGTACAGGGATTTGCCTGGGAAGCCTGAGATGTTTCTGGAGACCAAGTTCAGCATCCCAGATGAAAATCCTGAGCACCAAACCCAGCGCAGCTCTCGACCAGAGCTGAGCAAGAAACCCCTCCAGCCCTCAGGGTCTCTCTAGCCCTGAAGGTCCCTCCAGCTCTGAGGATTCCTCCAGCTCTCAGGGTCCTTCCAGCCCTGAGGATCCCTCCAGCCCCATCCCTGTGCTGCCCTCAGGAGCTACTTGAGAGCTCTGGCATTTCTGGCCGACACTAGTGAGGAAAAGGAGCTCCAGTAATAATCTTCTGTTTATTTTAGCAGCACAAGAATGTGCCCGGCAGACTAAACACTGTGGCCTCCCCTCCGCGCCGCGGGGCTGGGGGGCTGCATGCCAACCCTGGCCGTGCCCAGGGCTCTGCTCAGGGCTTTCCCTTGCCAAGTTTGCTGGGGGCCAGACCAAGAGGGGTTTGGCAGAGCTGGGGGGGACTGCGAAGGGGAAATAGCAGTGCAGCCTGAAGGTTTCTATGTGGGTGTAAAGAAATTAATCTTTGTTGTAATCAAGGGTAGAAAGTGCTCCTTGCACAGGGAGATTGTTGTTTTCCCTCTTTGCTTTCTGGTTATCACAGCTGCCTGGTTTCACCAGCTTTTTTGCAGTGAACATCAGCAGCCTATGAACTTCTTGCTCTCCGCTAACGGGTTTTTCCTCCCCAAAGCCCAATGAGATGCAGCAGCAATATCACTTCTTCAAGGAGGAATCGAAGCATAGAGATGCTATGTGACCTGCCCTAAGTCACACAGGAAATCTGTGGCAGAGGAAAAGATTGAACTGAGACCTCCCAAATCCTTAGTTCTGTAGCAAAGGACCATTCTTCGTTCCATCTCTGTTCAGTTCAGTGCTCTGTAGTCACAATGAGGTGAATGTAGGAAGAGAAGGCACTGGGCATGCATGGCAGTGACAGATAGTTCACAGAGTCTCCAATGATGTGAGCATCACCTTCCCAGCTGTAGTTGGTGCTGTGGACTCCTAGAAATGCACCTTTAAAAGAAACAGATGTTCATAAAGAGATGATTTCAGTGCACAGTCTCACTTTGAAACGATTTAACCTTCATCAGTAATTCCTGAAGTGCCTGTCATGAAGGGGGATGCTTCTCCAAGGTGATGCTGGAGTGGTGGCAGCTGTGGGTGCTGCAGAGCTGGCCAGCAGTCTGGGTACCACGTTCCCATCCTAGGAAAGCAGCTGGACGTGGCCGTAGCCGGCGGCGTGACTCCAGGCTTGACTGAGCAATAGGTTGATCCTCCGTGGCAGCCCTCGAGTTTCAGATGAGATTCCATGTGCATCGCTGCTGCTGGGCTGCACCTGGGAGTAGGAGTACATTCTGGTTGTTCTTCTTCCCAGACTGGGAACTTTTTCCTCCAATATTCCTTGGACTCTGACAGGGCCAAACTGCTGGTTTTCGTGGAATGATGAAATGGATTGGATTGGAAGGGACCTCAAAGTCCATCCAGTTCCACCCCCCTGCCAAGGGCGGGGACACCTCCCACTGGATCAGGGGGCTCAAAGCCCCATCCACCCTGGCCTTGAAAACATTTCTCCCCAAGATCTCATCTCAATCTCTCATCTTTCAGCTGAAAACCCTTCCCCCTCATCCTATCCCTGCACTCCCTGATCAAGAGCCCCTCCCCAGCTTTCCCGGAGCCCCTTTCAGTCCTGGGAGGCTGCTCTAAGGTCTCCCTGGAGCCTTCTATTGTTCAGGCTGAACAACCCCAACTCTCAGAGTGTCCGTGGATCCCAGCAGGCTGCAGAGCTGTAGGAATGTACTGGAACCAGCTGGGACAGCAACCCCTCAGCCCCACCACGAGCAGAGCTCTGTGTGTGTGACAGATGAGCTGCCAGCCGGGCAGCAGAACGAGCCAGCATGCTGTCCCACCTGGCCAGGCCGGGCTTTTTGGTCAATTGATGTTAATTAAGACATCCTTCTTGTCAGGTAGATATTGTTAATGATCTCAGACAAGGTTTTAGCTGAATTTCTTAATTATTCTTCACTGACTGCAGGGAGAAAAGTGGAAAAACAGTGCAACAGCTCATGGATTTTAGGATAACGGTGCATGACGCGGTGGTCATGGAAAAGGGTGGCATGGAGCTGGTGCAAAGCTCCCCAAGGAGTCCCTTCCTCAAGGACAGCAGCTCCACTGCAGGAAAGACCATTCTTCTCTGAGGGAATTCTTTCCCCATCCTGTGCTCCCTCTTTCATTCCCTTACTCACCTCCCTCCTTGCCCCAGTTTAAGGCCATTTGATGCCTTTCTGGTTGTGAAGGAACACAAGTTGGGCAAGCACGTTAGACACCTCAGGGTGTTGGAGGAGCAGGATGTCCCAGCCAGGCTGGTGACCCTGAGGGTCACTGCAAGCCCCAGGCAGGCAGGTTGTGCATGGGGCCAACGGGTCCCACTGCACCCACAATTACCTGCACCGGCGCTGGTGCAGGATGACCATGTGGAGTAAATGATGGGAGGCAGGATTTTGGACAACTCTCATGGGATTCAGCTGAGCCATTTTCCCTGTCCCAGTGGTCCAAACTTTGCTAAGATTATGTCCAGCTAACTGGCTGTTCAACTAGCAGATAATGTAGTTAAAAATTTAATCAGTTCATTTTTTCCCTCTTGATGACTCCAGACCCTTTTATCCACATCTCTTGCATCTTTTATCGCGTTTTCACAGTTCTTTTCAGGACACCATCAGTATTTACAGCCTCGCTCCTCCACAATTGATGGGTTTCCTTGTTTTTCTCAGCTCTCACTCCAATTCCAACCTCTTTTAAATCATCTGGGCAGCCCCCGCCTGCCTCCCTCTCAATCAGCATCCAGAACATTCAGTCCAAAGCGAAGCAGTTTTCACAGGACTTAAACATCTCGGGGTTACAGGACAGGGCACTGTGCAACAAATTATCCTCAGCGACTCCTGCAGATCTGCAGCTCCTGACATGGGGGCATTTGCAAAGCAAACACTTAAGAGCTAACAGAGCAGAGGGAAAGACAGTTTCTTTACCTAAAGCTACAATGATGAAGATGGAAGAGGGAGGGGGGAACATCACTCAGTGGAAAAGCAACAGCTCTGAGCAAGCTCCGGCAGCGCTGCCCGATCCCTCTGCCCTCCATGGAGCAAGGAGCCAGGAGCATGGGAGATGCTCCCAGCTAGGTCAATACTGGTCACACTGGTCAATGCCCCTCAGTGCTGATGCACACATGGTAACGATGTCCAGAGCACTGCTCATTGCTGGTCAAAAGTGAGGCTTGGATAAAGCAGCTGCAGGCACAGCTCCTTCCACCTCCTCTGTTCAAATAACCTACAGGAGCCCCTCAGTGCACCCAGGTCCCCTCCCAGCACCCAGGGGCCATCGCTTCCAGAGGCACCAGTGGCTCTGCCCTCCTCAGTGCTGTGCCCTTCTCACCAGGCGTGAGGGTCCCTGAGGGTCAGCCGGGTGTAAAAACATCCCAACAGCCACAAGAAATCGCTCAGATGCTGTAGCGAAACAACAGAACGCCAGCCCGTGCCCTCTAAACCCTCCTCACCTTCTCCTAAAAGCACAGGCCAAGGGTTACCCTGGAGTGGGCAAGGAGGGGCTCGGCAGCACACACAGCTCGGCATCATGTAGGGCTCAGCATCACCACAGCTCAGCACCACGCACACAGGCAGATCAACTGCAGAGCATTTGGTCCCCGTAGGGGAGCAAAGGATTCCTCAGGACATCTCAGGCTACAAAGGTCCACAGCCCTCCGAGCCCTGCTGCTCTAATTGATGTGATCTGCATTTCACTGGGTGATTATGAGTTATTATTTCTACCAGGGGAATGGTGAGGTTCCCAGTCAGGGAGCAGGATGCCGCTCCAATCCATGCCATATAAAACCAGAATGAAATCATTCCCCTGTGGCAGAATTAACCACCAGAGTAACTACAGATGAGCTGAGAGCAGCAGCGTTTCTGAGGCAATGAAATGTGCAGAGGTTTTAGAGGATGCTTAAGGAAGATGAATTTTGCATTTGCAACATCCTGGCCGGGTATCTCATTAAGAAGGTGCTGCTTCACCCATCAGGGAGCAGATGCGCGGTGCACGACCTCAGCACTTCATCAAACCACTGGAAGTGATTAGCCCAAACAAGTGATACATCACTAGCTGCAAAAAGTGTTGAAATATAAAGACAGAAAAATACATCTTAGTACAGTGTGAGGAAGAGACAACAAGAGGAGGGGCAGTGTCTGCTCCGGGGTCTGGCTCCTCAGCACCTACCAGCACCCTGCACCCACAGCCCCAGCAGCCAGGGCTTACAGCTCTGCATTTGGGAAGGGATGAGACCTGCTGGGCCATGTTTCTCTTCACTAGCACAGAGAGAAATCCTTCTAAGAAGCCCTGCAAGTATTTTGATCACACTCTTCTAAGCTTCATGTTTATAGCCCTTGATTAGGTGATGAAATCTTCTGGAGCCGGCAATCCCTGCCCCGGTGCCTGCCATGCTTTGATTGAGCCTCCGCTCGCTCCCAGATTAAAAATAACAAAATTTGTTCTTCTATCAAGAGCTGCAAAAAGCTTTGGCCCCAATTCCGCTGACGCTTACATAAACTCCGTGCTGCAGCGTGCCCACCATTTCTCACAGGGTTAGCTCGCGGCTGCTGAAGGTGTAGGTGGGAGCAGAGTCAAACCTGCTGCGCGAGAAACCAGCGCTGCAACAGCTCCAACTCACACGGAGAGCAGATACAGAGAGGAAAGTAGAGGGCTGCAGCCTTGGCATCATTGCTCTTGTCCTACAGGGCTTATCATGGAATCCTGGAATGGTTTGGGTTGGAAGGGACCTCAAAGCCCATCCAGTTCCAACGCCCTGCCATGGGCAGGGACACCTCCCACTGGATCAGGGGGCTCCAAGCCCCATCCAACCTGGCCTTGAACACCTCCAGCCCCACCACCACTTCTCTGGGCAACCTGTGCCAGGGCCTTCCCAAGGCTACTCTAACTGAGGTGCACTGAGCTCTCATACATTAAAAATCCTGCTGTTTCCCTGACATACAATTAATGCTTCAGGACTAAATTATAAAGCTACTTTACCCAACATAACTCACACAGCTCCAGTAATGCAACGCATCTCTGCAGCAGCCAGCGCTATCGAGGCTTGCTCAGCTTGTGGGAAGAAATGGTGTTTGCTTGCTAGAGCAATGCTGGGAAATGAATTTCTGCTTTAAATAGTCAGGGTCAGAACCGTTTCTCTTCTGCCATAAGAGCTATTTGATACCAGGTGCAGCGGGAAGAGTGCCTGTAAAAGCTCCTAATAAGCACTCTTAAATCATGCGGTTAAAGAACTTGGAATAAGTGGCTGGAAGCAAAGTTTCTTTATCCTTCTCTCCCCCAGACTGGGCTGTGCAACTGTTGCTTCTGTGCTTTGTGGGAGTGAAATCAAATGTCAAATATTCTGCTTTGGAAGGAGTTGGCAATGAAACATGAAAGGCTCACGGAGAGCTCAAAAGGACTGCGGGTAAATTGGAGCGCGGCACAGACGGGGCTGGGACAGGAGCCAGGGGATGGGGAAGGGCTGCGCCTACAACCACAACTCCAGATTTTAGGCTGAAACAACTACTTTCCCTAAGGCATTTCAGCATCAAGCTGATCCTAGCTGCTGCTAGCACAGAAGGAAGATGGGCTTCAAACTGAAACGTTCCACCTCCTCTCTGCTGGGAAGCATCCACGCATCTCAGCGTATTGTGCATAATCACAGCCCGACACAGAGCATCGCAGCTCATCACTGCTCTGTACTGAACACCACAGCCACAGGAGCTCAGGATCTGCTGCTGGGGAGCACAGTTTTGGGGAGCACACACATTTCTTAGCTGAATCCCACAAAATAACCCCATTTTTTGGAAAGATGTATTTTGACATAGGCGCTTATCCCGTTTCCTTCTCAGCAGATATTTAAAACCACAGGCTCTGGACAGTCCTCCCCCGGTACGTTAACACACAGCAGATCAACGTTAAGAACAGCTGCTCTCTGTGTCATTTTACTGCAGCATAATTCCATTTTGTTCCAAATTTGAAGGCTTCAGAAGACATCTTTCCTGTATATTCTGGCTAATTCTGAGGGTGCTCCCCACCATTTACAGCCTCAGCCCCCTGAAGCTGGTGGACCTTTCTCCTTCTCTTGGAACTGACCCCTTTCAACCATCAGGCTCCTTTATATAGCACTCAGGAAAAGATCTATTCTCCCCTCTGCTTTGCTGAACTATCACATTGCCAAGCTTAGGGCAGCAGGGTCACAGGAGCTGACAAAATCCATATGGAACGACCTGCCAGGACTTCTGGACCGAAGGCACAAATCTCTACAAGGGCAAAAGGCAAATCCTACAGCAAGTCCAGAAAAGAACAAGAGACTACATCCTCCCCCCAGCTCCTGGAGCCTCCCCCAAGGCAAGCACTTTGCTGGAAATGGAATTAACATCCCAGGAATATTCTATTATTTGCTAATTCTCTTCACATCTTTTTGTTTCACAATTAAGCAAATTAGCACTTTGATGAATATTAAGACGCTCTCGCCTCATAAAAGATGAGTTAGAGGCATTCCCACTGGCTTTGCCTCCTAAGGAAAACAATACTTAAACTGTTTGAGAGACACATTGGATTGTTTCCTCTCTGGCACGAGCACGAGGTTCACGTGGCTCCTGGAGAAAATGACCACGACATTAACATCAAATCCCTCCAGGGATGGAGCAGCCACCACTGCTCTGGGCAACCTGTGCCAGGGCCTCCCCACCCTCACAGGAAAACATTTCTCCCTAAGATCTCATCTCAATCTCCCCTCTTTCAGCTCAAAGCCATTCCCCCTCATCCTGTCCCTGCACTCCCTGATCCAGAGCCCCTCCCCAGCTTTCCTGGAGCCCCTTTCAGTACCGAGAGGCAGCTCGGAGGTCTCCCCAGAACCTTCTCTTCTCCAGGCTGAACAGCCCCAACTCTCCCAGCCTGTCCTAACAGGACATTTGTTCTTGACCACACATGCACAATGCCAAGGGTGAGGCTCACCCAGCAGCCCAGCACCCCAGGGAGCACAGGATGCTGCAGACAGGGCATGGATGGCACAGCGTGGACCTGGCACTAACGCTGATTGCACAGCACCTGCCCGCTCCACACCTGGCCCCACCTCTGCGTGTTAACATCACTCACAACCACTTAAAACATACTGGTAAATAAACTAATAAAGCCATCATAAAGCGTGCTCAGACAAAACTACAGGAACCCAGAGCCTGCCAGCCCTGCTGCAGGGAGGGAATCCATAATGCCTGTGGCTCAGGATGGCGTTATCTTCGTTCAGAGCCCCAAAGCACATTTCCTGCACAGCAGCCCAGTTTCCAACGCCTGTAGACAAGAATAAGCAGGCACAAGTCTCTCCCCTGTGCACTGATGACAATCTCTGATCAGAGCAGACAAAGCTGAGCTTCAGCTGGCGCTCCATCTACCCATACTGATGCCAGCACCGAGGGGCTCAGCGCACAACCTCGGCTCCAAGTGATCCCAACAACACACTCCTTATGGAAGGAAGCCACAGCCACCAGAGGTACCAAAGCAGATGCCTTACCTGTCGCTCCGACATGACGTACAGATACTTCTGATCGATGGAGAAGGCCATGTCTCGAAGGACTGGGCTCCCGTCCTTGAAAACTGTCACCATTTCGTACTGAATTCCACCATGGGGAGGCCCATCTGCTCGGATCTGGAAGAAGCACAAGCGGATTACAGGTGATGTCACAGCAGCCAAATTCCCATTTTATGTTGGGGGTGGGGAGAGAGGGGAGGATGACAAGGCAGGAAAAAGGAATCCAATTCAAAATCTCAGCTCTCAACCTGGAGACAGAGCAAAGAGCTGGCAGGCACCACGCGCAGGAGCTAAAGCAAAGGTTCCTTCTCCACTGAATCTGATGTGATTTCCCCAATCCAAGAGAAACAATGAGGAAGTTTTGTGGTTGCAAGCAGAGCACACGGACTGCCAGTGTGCTCTGACTGACCATGGGCATCCAAGAGTAACAAAGACTGTAAACTTTTCCAGACTCTCTCCAAAACAAGCCCGAAGGACACCCACAAGACTCCACAGGCAGCACAACAAAGACAAGTTACAGCAGAGGGGTTTTTTTCCCTCCAGAATGCAACTCACACAATCTCTAGCACTTCTTGACGTCACAGAAGCCTCCAAAAATACCATTTCTGCCTAAAAATTTAGAGATGCTGCTGCCAACCCATTACTTCCACAGTTGCAGGATTCAGAGAGGTGAACTCAGCCCAGGCTGTGTTGCTGAGTGAGCAGAGAACTGACACAGGGCCATATGGCTCGTTCGGTTTGACGGGTTCCCCGTATCCAGCCTTCTCACCAAAAGACAACTCCCTGCTCCTGCAGGAAAACCTGCCCAAGCTGTGACAAATCCCATCCCTGCCAGGAGCGGCTGCTGTTGAGGATATGCCATCTCTTCCAAAAGTTAATAATTTATGGCCTTGGGGGCTGCGCGAGGGGAAGGGAGGAGGATAAACAAACAATTTACATTGTCTTTCCTACCAGGATTTGCATATTTGAATAGCCATTTGATTACAACACGGTGTCTACAGAGCTGCAGTCACTGGCAGGGAGATGAGAGCAGCCAGGCGAGCCCAGGGCTCTGGAGCCGCCGCCGGCCCCGGGGCTCGCAGCGACAGCGAAGCCGTTCCACGGGGGGCCAGGAACGCGCTCGCCACGTGCCCGTGGTGGGCGGCACGTGCCACGCTGCCCTGCGAGGAGAGGGACGCACGGGGGACTGCTCATCCCTGGAAAGGTCTCTTCTCACAAAGATGCCATCTGCCACGGCCCCACGGCGAGCTGGTTTTGCCGTGTCCCGTTTTGCTGCTCGATTACTCCCTGCCTGGCTGCGGCGCGATGAGGAGGCTCCGGATGAGCCTAAGCCTTCAGAAGAGCAGGAGAGAGCAGCAGAGAGGGGCGTTGATTTCTTCTGGTTCACACCCACAGGAGGTAAGGGAGCAGGTTGTTAAGCATCTTCAGGTTTATCTGAGAAACGTGCCACCCCAGCTGGAAACACAAGGATATCTTCACACCCATAGAGGGGAGAAGCCTCTCTGCAGCCTCCTCCACATAAATCCTCCTGTTGGAAAGAGCCCTGATGCCTTCCTGCCGTGTGGAGACATGTTGGGTACACAACCACGTTTATTTTCTGGATTCCTCTCTTTTTTTTTTTTCCTTACCTTCTGAGTTTTTAGTGCTATAAAGAACACCAGGTGTGAACCTGAGTGGTCTGGTTTAACCCCCACAGCGAGATGCAGGAGCCTCTGGCAGGATTACCCAGGCAGCCCACGTCTGGCTCCAAAGCCCTGAACTTTCAGAAAGGAAAATCCAATAGCAGGGCAGGAAGTCAAATCCTGCTTTAGTTACACCTGTGCACATCAGAACACTTCATGAAATACTGAGAACTGGAGGCAGGCTGAGACCAGCAGGAGACTGGTGCCTTGCTGGGTGTTGCAAACCCCAGTGGCCTGTGCTGTGTTCAGAGCCACCACTGGGCACGCAGCACTGTCAACTCCTGCGCCACGGAGAGAGGGACAGGGCTGCAAAATCACTGAGGAATAAATAGATGGGACACTGTGCTGTCAGGGAGAAGCAGCCACTTCCATGCAAACACCTGATTAATGGCCAAACGGGAATGGAAATGCTGGACATGAAGGATCAGCAGCCTTTGTGAAAAACAACTGTTTTTCAGAGTTCCCTCGGGGCACTGGCAGCTCGTTAAACTGAGCTTCTTTCTAGTAATGAGGTCAGACAGGGCTAATAAAGAGAGATATCACTGGACAAGCCTTGTGCAGGCCAATTCCAACTGGGAATTGGGGCTCTCAGCTG
The DNA here is from genome assembly GCA_033556795.1 of Tapera naevia. Lineage (NCBI taxonomy): Eukaryota > Metazoa > Chordata > Aves > Cuculiformes > Neomorphidae > Tapera > Tapera naevia. Next base: position 1,384,162 of record JAUMJJ010000242.1, read on the forward strand.
GAGGCAGCACCACGTGTACAATGGCCCCTCCAGTCTGGAGAAGTGCAGAAGCTCTGCTTGGCATGGGTGTCTCAGGATGCAGTCAGAACCCTGCATGGGGTGCTGGGTGCTGCCTGCACCCTCCTGCCTACCCCATAGCAGGAGGAGCAGCCCAAGGTCTCTCACTGAGCCAGTCAAGGTGAGATGGTTCCACATTACTCAGAGACCACAGGACAGAAGGAAAGCTGCCCCTGCTGCTCTCCCAGCCCACGCGCTGCGGTGTCAGAGTTCACCCACCCGAGCACCCCACAGCCCTGTGTCCAGAGCACAGCACCTACTGACACCAGGATGCTCCACTGCATCTCTTCCTGAGGGTTTCCATGACAACAAATGATGATGTCAGTTGAGAAAAATGATGATTCCTGTGAATGCAGAAGAAGAAAGGGATCATCTCCATAGCAGGAAGCTTCTTGTTGACATCTGGAGACAGAAATCATTCCTCTGCCTAACTTATAGCTGCCCTTCAAGTGCCAAACAGCCACTGAGCCATCACTATTACAGCAATGTGGCACCAGCCCTGCGAGTCTGGGTTCATCCCAGGCTCCCAGCACAGTGATACAGGACAGGGAAGGAGCAGGATGGGCCTGGGATGCTGGTGGTCGTGCTTCTTTACGTCCCCCTAACTCCACCAGGTTTTCTTCTCCCACAACTCAATGCCGGGGCACGGGAAGGGGTGGCAAGAAAGATTCAGAAAGAAGTGTTGCAGGTCGGGATGGACGGAAGCACAGTGAAATAGGGTGTGGGGAGAAGGACATTGGTGCAATGGAAACCAGAGGTGTCCAGGATCAGAGATGGGTTCAGCCACCTGAAAGACGGCAGAGACTGGGAGGACAGATCATAGGTTCACACTTGGACGTGAATCTGAGATGTCATTTGGGACAGACACAGTGCTTTCCTCAAGTACTCCTGATGTACATTTACAAATATGGTTTGAAAAGAGCTCAACGACACAATCTGCAAATCCAAACATCATCCCTGGCTCGGAGGAAGCTGGGCCAGAGAAACGCCCCATGTGATGGAGCAGAATGCTGCTCAGCAGAGGGAACTGCAGCCCTTCAAAGGCGCTGTACAGATTTATGTGGCTAATTCCCCCACAATACAGACTGCAGGCATAAGCTCTGCATTATCTCCAGAGATTAGCAAAATACCATATTGTGTCACACATACGTGGCAGCGGAGCGCCCGCGGTGATGAGTGCATGAGCTGTTCAAGGATCTAATACGATGCGAAGCTCCAACATACCTGGTGCACTCAACTTTCTCTTAGGTATTTTTCCCACCCCATGCCAGAGCTGAGACACATCTGGATTTCCTTCCAGGTCCCCCCAGCAGGTTCCCATTAGACAACATTGAATCTCATTGGAGGAGCTTCCCATGATTAAATCACCAGCCTGTCTGCATCACAAGGCCGACTCATGATGAAATGCCTGATGCCAGAAAAGCAGCTGAATAAGTCCATGCATGAAGGGACTGATTCCCCACCCCAGATTCTTTACTATGAGGGTGGGGAGGCCAGGTTGCCCAGAGAAGTGGTGGCTGCCCCATCCCTGAAGGTGTTCAAGGCCAGGTTGGATGGGGCTTTGAGCCCCCAGTCCAGTGGGAGGTGCCCCTGCCCATGGCAGGGGGTTGGAACTGGTTGGGTTTTAGAGTCCCTTCCTACCCAGACAATGATATGACTCTATCCTAGATATGAGGCCACCCATTAACTCCTCAAGAGCTGCAGCCTCTCCTCACATACACAGGTGCCTGATGGGAGATGGGTCCCAAAGCACTTTGCTGCCCCCATCCATGTGAAAAGGCCCAGGGAGGCAACGAACAGGTTCCCAAAATGATGCCCTGGGTCAGGAGTTGCAAGGCACTGGCTGAACGTGTTTATCTTTATTACATAAGGGTGAGAAAATGAAAAGCCCCACCAGCCCTGGAGCCTCAGGACTGGTCCTTTCATGGAAGGATATCCAGCCTTTGGGGTGAATAACATCAAATAAATTGCATTTGTGTAAAATGGGCATTTCAAGTAGAACTGTATCTGCCCTGGGAATGCACACTGGAGCGTTACTGCATCTACTGCCTGAAATAGAAACCAAAGACAACGAGGAGCAGCCTCCTCTGCCAAGGTGCATCCTTGCCGAGGTGCCACTTGCTTGCCATTCACATCTGCACATCTCAGCTCTTGGGCATTTCCCATAAAGTTTTCCATAAAGCTCTAGGATGGATTTCTTGCTTCAGTGCTGGAAATTTGGCAGAAAGACTGTTACTGCAGCAGGTTTCTGAATCAGGCTGAAGCACAATATAGTTTAAATAACCTTTCTCTTTCTATCCGTGGTGCTGTGAGGTCTTTCCTACCTAGACCTGGTACTAAAAGAAGTTTCCAGAAGCAAGAGACTCAGCAATGCAAAAGCTCCCTAAAGACAAGACAAGATAAATAAATATCAGTCCAGGTTTGCTGTGTGTGCCTCTGCCAAACAGTCTTTGCAGAAAGGATTGACTTTTGCTAATCCAGTTTAATTAAACCGGACTACTCCACACTCACATCAGACTGCAAAGCAGGTGAGAAGCCACTTTGGCTGTGCCCCTCACAAACAGCCTTTCTTGCAGCACTCTTTCACAGGGTTATTGGTGCTGTCTGCTGAAATGGTCCTACCCTGCCTCACAGCCAGAGAGAAAAAAGCACAGCAATCTCCAGGAGGAGAGATTGCAAATCTCTATACAAGGAGTTTCCAAGAGCTCTTCAGCCACTGTATGAGATTCTTCTGGGAATGAAGCACCCCTCAGGCTCCCCAGAGCATTGCCACCATCAGCCAGCTCTTGGTGCTTGGGGAGATTGGTCAGAACCTTTTGCAGGTCCTTAATGAAGCCCAGGGAAGCAGAGTGGTTTGCTGAGCATTGTACAGCCAGTCCCTACACATCTGGGATCTGGATCTGCTACTGCAGACTCACGGGGTCCTGCTTCAACCACCAGATAGCATCCCCCCCAGCATCCCAGGTGGTGGAAGAAGAACTGGCTCTCCCTGCACACACCTTCTGCAGGCAGGAGCACCAGGAACATGATTTAGCTCCCTGCTCTCCGCATGGGAAGTCTCCTCCATGAAATTAAAGTGAAATACTAATCCCATTAAGTATCTTTCCTTTAAATCACAGATATGTCCGTGAGGAAGTTAATGACAACTCTTACATGCACATTCAATTCAAATCAGCATATCCAATTAACTTCATTACCTGGAGGCTTCCTCATATCCCAGTCTCTTTCTCTCCTGTCACATTTTCTTTATGTATTTCTCCCAAATTAGGATAGAATAAGTCTGTCATGGTGGACGTCACCTTAATTTTTACCCCAAAGATAGCACGGGGAAGCCTCAATAGATGGGTTCACTCCAGAAAGTCACGACACTGTCAGGCTGAGTGGCTTGGAGCAAAACAGCTCCTCAAGACCAAATGATTTGGTCTCCGAGGGAAGAGAAAATCCATCCTTTCCAGAATTACACTGTCTGACTAACCATTAAATACACTCACTAATCCCCAGTGGGGTTTGCCCTTACAAAACTCTACAGGATCAGCTGGGGAGAAAAATCAGTTTGGTAAAGAGCTCTGTGCTGTGAGCCCTGCAAGGAGGCTGCACTGCAGCCAAGAGGGGTTTTCTCAAGCCTTCCAGTACCATAACCATCCCTTAAATTTCTGCAAACACTGATCTTTATAAAGCAGCAGAGAGGAGCCCACAGCAGCTGTCAGAGCAATGGGCAGCAGATCCAGGTGGGATCACATCAGCATCTCCTCTTGTGCTGCCCCTGCTCGAAGACCCAATCCAAGAGGCAATCCAAGAGCTGTGGGTTCTTTGGTGCCAGCACCCCAACCCTCCCCACTGCTCTCCCCCCAGCAAGACCCACATAGACAAAGCTGCTCTGGTGTCCACATTTACTGCTCCTTTTGAACTTCACAGAGACATGAAATTCCCATCCAAGCAGACCCAGCCTTGCATCCCAGCTTCTCCCTCCTGCTGCTGGGCACAAAACAGACAAAGCATCAAGCACAAAGCCAAACCTATCTCTCTGCTCGTGTTTTCTGAGTTCTAATCCCCTTTTTTTGAGACATTTTCCTCCTCCATCCCCTCCCTGAACGCAAGGGAAGCTCCAGGTGCAAGGAGACAGACCTCCTCTGTCCCTGTCTCTCTCGGATCTCACCTTTCTTCATGGATTAAATTGGTGGCATCCTTCACTCACACAATTCCTTGTTTCCAGGATCTGCCTGTAGGGGAGGTTTGAGCCTGAGTTTATTCTGATTAAGCTTCATGACCCAAATTATTTATAGATCTGAGGTTTCTGCCAATTCAATACTCATGTCAAAAATGTCTCTATGGATGTGTCTCTCACACCCACATGTGTTTGCTGTCTCTTCTGCTTGGGAAATGTTAGCTAAGTGTTCAAAGTCACAACCTGGGAATCTGCAGCTCCCCAGAAGAAAAGGGAGCCAGAGAAACTGCTGGGCTAATTGGGAAGAGCACAGAGCAACCTCCTGGGGTCCCAGGTGGCTCTGCAGGGATGGAGAGCTTGCAGTCAGCAGCATGAGCACCCTTGTACTCTGCTAAGCACAAAAATACCAACACAACAAGCAAACCAACCCAAATTAACTCTCAATTCCCACCTCTCCAGCACCAAAGGGTGGAGAATTGTTCCTATGAGAAAGGCTTTCTTCTTAACCCTTGAGGGAAAAGAAGGCTGAAAGCCTTCCTGGAATCAACACATGGACCTAAGCAAAGAGAGACCTGAACACTTTCAGTCCTACTGTTTTGAAGAGTTTGACCCATGCACAGGGAGGGCAAGATGGGTTTATAAGAACAAAACAGATTAACAACCACCCATCCCTCTGTGCTAAAGCCCAAGCCACAGTCAACAGGCTGTTGGACCAAAGATCTCCACTCTTTCAGCTGCCTTGTGTCACCCCTGGCTAACGGCAACCGGTTGTGACACCAACGTTCAAGGTGCAGTTTTGGGAGTGCACTCAGGAGAGAGAGCACTCGGATCCACCGTAGGGAGAAGAGCTTCCACAAACACAGCCCTTCTCAGTCATAGGTGGAAAGGGGAGAGAGGGAGCAGAACTTACTGGCTTTCTGCTGGCTTCTGGATGTGAAAGAAGCCAATTGCTGGGTTGAAGCTGCAGCTCAGACATCCTAACAGGTACCACTACAAAACCTTAAGAGAAGATTGGATAGGAGATGTTCTCCCTCTCTCCTAAGCCTTTATTTCCTTCTTCCCTCCATCTGCTCCCTCCATCCTTCTGGAGAGCTGATCCTCCAAGATAAAACAGGGAGGATGGTACAGAGGCACCATGCAGAGACTAATCAGCAGCCCCCGTGTCTTTAATTTATTACTGCATGAGAGGCTCGTTTAGAACAAAGCTGCCAGTTCAGAAGATCATTCCTTTAAAAGACTTTTTATTTGAAAAGCTGTCAGCTCACACCTTGTCACAGCCCTACTTGCAGCAGCAGAACTTTAATAATGTGCCACCTCATGCAAATGAGCTGCTAATTAATTAAGTAGTATTCTTCCGGGGATGGATTCATTAGAACGAAATTTGGGTTGGCTGGCTGGGTTGTATTTCTTTGGATGGTGCTTTCAATCACCAGCATTGCCTTTCCTTAAGTCATAGAACCATGAAATGGTATGGGTTGGAAGGGAACTTAAAGATCATCCACTTCCAACCCCTCTGCCATGGGCAGGGACATCTCCCACTGGATCAGGGGGCTCAAAGCCCCATCCAACCTGGCCTTGAACACCTCCAGGGATGGGGCAGCCACCACTGCTCTGGGAAACCTGGGCCAGGGCCTCCCACCCTCATCATGAAGAATTTCTACCTAATGTCTAATCTAAATCTTCCCCCTTCCAATTCAAAGCCGTTTCCCCTTGTCCTATCACTCTTGTAAAAAACTTTCCTGTAGCCCCTTCAGGTACTGGAAGGCCTCTATAAGGTCTCCCCAGAGCCTCCTCTTCTCCAGGTTGAACAACCACAAGTCTCATAGCAGAGGTGCTCCAGCCCTCTGGGCATCCTTTCAGCCCTCCTCTGGACCCATTCCAACAGTTCCTTATCTTTCTTACGTTCAGTCCCAGCTCTCGGATGGATTCCCATCAGGAGGGAAGTTCTTTCCCAACCCTGCCCTCTTGGGAAGGCTCAGGATACTGCAGTGACTCCATCCAAAGCCACACCATGACACAGCACAGACCAGACCTTGCTTAGCTACCAACAGTAGTGAGATGACATAAATGATTGAAGTGCCCCAGAAATTGTCTTCCTCAAGAAAGGCCGTGTAGAAAAGGGCCCAACTGAAAGGCAGGAGGTAGAGATTATCAACTGGGAGGGCTCCAGGGAACAGGCAGGAAACGCCGCAAAGGAGCAGCGCTCTTTTTGTTGGAGCACTTGTTGCAAAGAGACAATTGCTGGGGTTCAGGGCTCTCAGCCTTGCACCTTCCACCAAAGGCCAACCCATTAAAGGCAGAAACACTCCAGAGCACCCCGTGGGAGGAGGACATGGAGCTCAGGGCATGTCTGCAGCTTGGTACAAACCTATTCACTTCTAATTTGTCCCCAGTGAAGAGCCACAAGGCACAGTGACTTCCCCTTTCTTTTGTTCAGAAGCACCCCTCCCCCTTTACATTCCTACATTATTTTTAAAGAGATGGCTCAGTGCTTCTCTGGGAAATGGGAATCATTAAGTCAGCAGAGCTTTGCTGCTTGCAGGCTTTACATTTTGGCACTGAGCAAGGAAAGCATCAAAGAGACTTAAGTGTTGGCCTTCAAGAGAAAGGAACGAGGTAGGTGTTGCTGTTTCACAAGGCACTGCACGCTGACCTTTCTGCAATGTGCTCCTCCAGCCTTTCTTTCCCTGACTTACCCCTGCTTCTCCTGCTTTGTGAGGCTTTAATCCAGCTCCTTCCCTTACAAGTCAGTGAAAGGAGAGGTGAGCAAAGAGGAGAATCGAAGCAGGAAGAGGCAGAGGAGTTTTTTTGCTGAACCATCCTCTTCTACAGAACAGGTCTTTAGCAGGGATGCACAGCCAGGTTAGCTGGGTGCACCAGGAGCCCTGGTTGCACAGAGGATGGGCTGATCCCACTCTGCCCTTCAGCCCTCTGGGTATTACAAATGCCTGGGTCAAACCCTGGCTTCTCCTCCTCTTTGCCCTGAGCTCACAGCTGGGGGCCAAAGGGACTCATGAGCAGGGACATGAGAGAGGTTCTCCTCGCCTACAGGACACGGTGAGGGACAGAGCTGGGAGCCGCACTTTGAGGACCGAGCAATAGAATCATAGAATCACAGAACAGTTTCAGTTGGAAAAGACCTTTAAGATCATCAAGTCCAAGCACCAATCCAGCCCCACTGGACCATGTCCCCAAGCACGACATCTACTCATCTTTTAAATATCTCCAGGGATGGGGACTCAGCCCTCTCCCTGGGCAGCCTCTTGCAAAGCTTGACAACCCTTTCAGTAATGAAATTCCTCCAAATATTGAGCCTAAATCTCCCTGGGGCATCTTGAGGCCATTTTCTCTTGTCCTGTCACTGGCTGCCAGGGAGAAGGGACCAACCCCCACCTCACTACAACCTCTCTAGTTGTAGAGAGCAATGAGGTGTCCCCTCAATCTCCTTCTCTCCAGACTAAACAACATCAGCTTCCTCAGTCACAGTGAGGGAAAACGGGACAGGGTGCTAAACCTCTCCAAGCCTTCCGTGACCAACAGAAAACACAAGAGGAAGTACAGAGCCAGTATTATTTAGGGCGACTGGATCTCTGCTCAGAATTGCTTGTCACATACCATTTGCAGCTTTTCACCAAAGTCCCCAAAATAGCACAGTCTCTGTGTTATCTATCGACACCTCACCTGGGTCCTTCCAGCTGACTAAGCCTCCACAGCTTGGTGTCAAGCTCTCTCCCCACGATCACCCTCCAACAGCAGTACATTTCACAGTTGAAGGGGTTGGTCTTGCTTAGTTTGGTTTGTTGACCTTGAGAGGCCATGTAAAGTGGAATAAAAAGCCACTTCGACAAGACTGTCGAACGCGGAGTTTACCCAAAACCAGCAACAGTGAGTTGTGCTTCTCCCCAAGGAGGGAAGAACTAAACGACTGTCAAAAACTGTCACATGAAAAACATGTTCCTCCCAAGTCACGGCTTCCAGCTGATCAGGTGGGAACCAGAAAGTTCCTCAGGAAATATTATTCTCTTTCCTTTTCAAAACCATCATGTAAGTAATGTGTTTCAAATAGCTTCGACTTCCTGCCCGACACCTCCCGGGAACACACGAGGCAAGGTAAATGCAAGCCACTAAAGGCCAAAATCCAGAGGGAAATAAAAGAATCTCAATTTTGCTATCTTTTGGTTTTACAAACTTGTGGAGAAATCCAGCCTGGTAGTTTCGCACTGCTCTAGGTCAGACAGGAGCCTTCAGGTGAACGGGGAGGCCGTGCATATTTTTGGCTTCACTGTGCATGCAGAACCACTCATGTGTTACTGATCAGATCTAACCTTGCTCGGGCAGAGGATGTGAGGAAATTACAGAGCACACAGCTTAGCTTAAATCCCAGGAAATGAGGCTCTCCCACATCGCCTGCTGCTCCGTCCCAGGCACCGGCTGCCAGGAACATCACACCCTGGGGTTACAACCTCCCTGGATGCCCAGCAGGCAGGGAGAGGTGCAGTAGCAAATGGGTATTTTCTGGTTAAGAAATGGGAGTCAAAAGCTCTCGCCAGCCGGTGCCCGACCACGCTGTTGGTACACAGGCTGAATGTTACTAAAGTGACAGCCTTGCACGCGGGGTCGCTTAAGGACAGGCAGAGGCACAGCCAAACTGGCACTGCCCCACGGCCCCTGGAGGGCAGCTCCGCGCTGGCACCGGGGCAGCCGTGCCAGCACAGCTCCAGACTCTCACCCCTTCCCTGTGCTCCACGGCAGCTCAGCTCAGCAGGGTTCAGGGGGTTCATGCTCTCTGTTTGGGTCCTGTTCATCACCGGACACGGAGAAGCTGGACCAAGAGTGAATCACAGAACACAGGAAAACACCTCTGAGATCGAGTCCAGCCGTACCTGTCCACTACTAAACCACGTCCCTGAGAAACTTATCCATATGTCTTTTAAACACCTCCAGGGATGGGGACTCAGTCACCTCCCTGGGCAGCCTCTGCCAACACCTGACAAGCCTTTCAGTGAAGAAGCCCGTGGTTTCATCAGGCAAGAAAAGATACAGAACCAAGGCACACGATGAGCTGCTGGGCTGGTGCTCTGCTCAAGGACGTTTGCTTGCATTGGGTGCTGTACTGGAAGCATTAAAACCTCCTGATAGGATACAGACACAGCTAAACCCATGGGAGATGAATCTCTCCTTATGCTTTCCTATGCTCAATCACACTCAGATCTCCTGGTCTTTAGCACACAGAGGATTGAGGTAGCTCATGTTCCCGACATACACGGCGAGGAAGACTGCTTTTACTCCCATGAGCTGCTTCCAAAGGCTATTCTGGGACAGACCAAGGATATAAGTAATTAAATAAATAAATAACACGTCCCGTCTCCGCACGTTAACTCACTAAGCCTTCAGCATATGCCCTTTCCAGCATCTCAGAACTAATCAGCAGATAAGCAGATGAACTGGCTCTGAATAATCTGTACCCACAACACATGTAACGCTGCTGAACGCTGCCTTGAGCACAGCAGAGAGACCGTGGGGCTCAAACACATCTGTCCCCATCTCAGGAGACTTGGTGCAAGCACCACAGACCTGGGCAACCTCAGACACCCTGCTGGGCAGCAGCCTAGAGAGGAGGGAAAAGGGAGAGGCTGAAGGATGGATCAGCCTTCTGCTTCTCAAATGCTCAAATTCAGAGTTATAAGTTCAAATTCAGCTGAGGAAGGAAGGGAACCTGAAGGAGTTTGGTGCTCTGCCTGTCAGGACGGAGCTGTAAGCAATGCTCAGGAATAGTGTTTAATGCTTGAAGCACTTTGCAGGTCCAACCACGACACAGCCCTGCAGAGCAGCAGCCCCTGGAGCAAAGCATCCCCCCACTTCTGGCAGCATCACCCAAGGACAGGTGGGCAAGGAGCTCTGGGTTTCCCTCTTCACCTCATCCACAGTGAAAAAAAGGTGCAAAAGAGGTGAGTGGATGTGGCCAAGGCCTTGCTGCTCACTGCACACAGCCTCCTCGGTGGCACACTGTGGGCTGTTTAAACTGATGCCACAGCTCCTCCTTCAACGCCACAGATGACATTGGTATGTGAACACAAGAGCACCCATCACGGGGTGACCCACCCAGAGCACACCACCAACATTTAGGGGCAAAAGAGGTCCCACAGCCAAAGGGCTGCAACTGGAGATGATGGTGTTGATGCACACGAGCAGCACATCACTCCACCGAGCACCTCCCAGCACCTCATTCCAGCAGGACCCAACCAGCCTGTGCCTGGTTTCATGCAGAAAGGTTTTGCTTCTGTTTTTTCCTCTGCATGATGAGGTGGAGCCGATCTGCCCCAGAGCTGTGAAAACCCACACAAGATGGACCAAGGCAGCTCTTCCCTCAGGTCCCTGCTTTTGTGCACACACCAGCCAGCTCAGCTAATCCCTTATCGCGCCCATGGCCCAAAATCAACATCATGAGATAGGTTCAGGCTGGGGTCCATGGATAGGAGAGACAAAGCTACACCACATCACTGCTTTCCCTTCCATAATTGACCCGTAGATAAACACATGGCTTCCGCCTTAATCCCCTGCAGCCTCATGAACATCAGCCGTGCTAAATTTTTCATGTAATTAAGAGAAAAACCCTAATCCAATGTAATTAGCTCCCTGATTGCCAACGTCAGGCAGAAAAGCACTGTTTGAACAGCAATTCAAGTCGGGCTGGTTAGGCAAATACTGTGTGTGTGGTTCAGTAATTTGACGCTGAAACAACTCCCCCTCTGTTGTCCTTCAAGGCTTGCTTTCCTAAACAGAACTAAATGCTTTCATGACTGCAACAGGCCTGATATCCCCAAAACGGCTGTTCCACCAAGCTCTGGTTACATCTCTGAAGGCCTGGTCACAAAACAAGCCAAGAAGTTCCCTGAGAACCACACCACTTGTTGATTCTGCAGTGGTGCCCCCACCTCATCCACAGCCTTACGTGATTGCCACCAAGTTATTACCCCATCTGCACTGCCACCAAGTCGTTTACACTACATCACCCCTAAGCTCAGGATCTGAGAGTCTCAATTCAAGACCCTGATGGAGAAAGAGCCTCCTCTTCACTCCAACCACAGCCCATGGGAGCTGGAGTCAACAGCAAAGCTTACAGGGAGTTTTATGGTATAGCTCACAATTCATCCCAGTTACTGAGCCTTTACAGTTTACAGTGGTGATTTTCATTCATATACATGAAGGAAAAATTGAAGAGTAAAATGTTAGAGACTTGGAAAGTGGAGCAGATGGAAGAGGAGTAGAGAACATGGATGCACATGCCAATGGGAGGCAAGGAAACCAAGAAAGCATGGCTAGAAGATACCTTCACTTAACCATTTAATCCATACCCCAGCAAAAAGGAAAATATTTAAACTACTTAAACCACTGTCAAATATTTCTGTTGTCTTTCAAAAACTTGTCTGTAATAGAAATTACAGATTGATCAGTTCTCAAATAGTTACAGCTTTCATCTTCAGACTTACCACCAGAGAAGTCTCCTGAAATAGAGCATTTAAAAGCAATATTATTCTAGGAGGCATCTATTGTGATCTCTCTAAGGATTTTAAACCTCATCCTAGGCTACATTACAGAGGTTTTATGGTTTTAGTTGGTTGGTTTTGGAAAAATGCACAAGTCTCTGTATTGTTAGTTTTGGTTAACGTTGCTTTAGAGGCCAAATTTCTGTGCCTGGGAGACTGCAAAGCCACCAGCCTGCTTTCTCCACGGAGGAAGCTGAAAACCATTTCACAGCTCCAGCTTTGCAGGCTGAATTCTTGCAGAATACTTGTTTATATGCTGTGGCAGGCGAGAGCCAACCCTATATGTTTTTGCAGCACTAACTCTTAATTCTGACAGAGGCCACAGGCTGATGAAAGGCTGGGGGGGAGTTGAGCCTGGCTTTGCCCATGTTTGGGCTCCAGGCTCTGGTCTCCCCAGCCCCGCTCCTCTCTCCCCTCTCCTCATCACACGGATGCTCTGTAAACAAACCAGCAGCGAGCAGAGCAAGCTGCTCCTTTGTATCAAAGCCAGGGAGATTTCTTTATACAGAAATGAGTGAAAATTTATCAACTCAAAGCTCCTTTTAAAGAGAAGCCCCTAAGGAGAGCAAGCCCAGATGCTTGCTTGCATTGCCCTGGTAAGCCAATTCCTCTTTCTCCCTCCCTTCACACACACATTATTTTCCATGGAAGGCACTGTAGATGAACTATCGACTGCAAACAGAGCCTCCTGCTTGGATGGCATCACATCAATATGGATTTCAGTAAGCAGCAATGATATGGCACAGTTTGGTCCTTTGCCATCTTTCCCTTTGCATGGGAACAGCACTTCAAGCCAAGCAAACAACCTTCTGCTGAAACGTCTCCCAGAGGACCTCCCACCAGCAAGCCCGTGTCTCGCCGGCGCCTGCTGACCGGGTTTGAAACGGCAACGCTAGAAAATGCATCTCATGGAATGGTTTGGGGTGGAAGCCCACCCAGTTCCACTGCCCTGCCATGGGCAGGGACACCTCCCACTGCATCAGGGGGCTCCAAGCCCCATCCAACCTGGCCTTGAACACCTCCAGGGATGGGGCAGCCACCACTGCTCTGGGCAACCTGGGCCAGGGCCTCCCCCTCTTCACAGCAAAACATTTCTCCACAAGATCTCATCTCAATCTCCCCTCTTTCAGCTCAAAACCCTTCCCCCTCATCCTATCCCTGCAATCCCTGATCAAGAGCCCCTCCCCAGCTTTCCTGGAGCCCCTTTTAGTCCTGGGAGGCTGCTCTAAGGTCTCCCTGGAGCCTTCCCTTCTCCAGGTTGAACAACCTCAACTCAGCTGGTCCTCATACAGGAGGTGCTCCAGCCCTCAGAATACCTCCTTGGCCTCCTCTGGAACTTTTTGTCAATCAGAACCAAAGCTTGAAGGTCTGTGGAGAGCTGCTGGCTGATGAGAAGAGCTGTACTCAGCTCTAATAGGGGATGGCTGCTTTTTTTTGCTCACTTTCCCTGTTGCACATCCACCAACGAGCAACTGGGAACACAGTCCCAGGTCAGCCTGGCAGGAAGCTGGGACTGAGGCACCAGCTGGGTACACGCAGCAGCCACCCCAGCATCTTCTGCTACCAGCGATAAACCCACATCAAAGCCACCTCCCAGTGAGCTGGATATTTTCACAGCCACCGTTCAGCCAGAGGGGAGGGGAAGTGTCTCCAGACAGATCTGGGAGTCTCCAGAGCTTTGCATTTGTGTTAATGAGCACTGGCAGATTTGCAGGTCGTTGGTAAGAAGTGTCAGGGGGTGGTAAAGGGGCAGAAAGAGGTGTTTGAAGTAATGGGAGCTGCTCAACTTCACCCATCGACAGCTTTTAAGTGACCTGAAGGACAGCACTGGGTCATGACTCTACCTTCTTCCACCTTCCTACCGGCAGAAGCTTCTAACCAGGCAAGTTCCTCTCACTGAAAACAGACCAGGCATCAAATGTTTCTAAAGCTTTTAGAGTAAGAGCTATAAAGGGAGCCAAAAAACCCAAGAGACAGAACTGATATGGAAAGCTACCTTCCAGGACAGATTTTCCTAGAGACTGAGCGCTGGTTGCTGCAGCAGCCTCTTTGCACGATGCCACTGTTTATTATCAGAGGAGCTGAGCTACTTCTTGCCTTTCTCTTCCTGTTGCACCAGAATTAACACAGCCCCCTCTCCATGGCCATACATCTGCATAATGCAACCCGCTGATCATTTCAGGCCTCACATTTAGTCAGTGTCATCATTTATTAGTTAGGTCATCGCTCGCACTCAGCTGCAAAGAAATCTTTTGGTGACCTAAAACCACGGGACTCCAATTTTGCTGCTGATGGAGCCCTACAGCCTGGGAATTCCAACACACCAGGTACTTTACTGCCTGTGCCCAGCAGCAGATCTGGAAGCCTGGCTGGGAGCCCAGCCCCATTCCCTGCATCTGGAGTCCTGCTATTTGTGACTTAACCAAACGGCTGAGCCAACCTCCAAAGAGTCTCCTCCTGAGAGGTTTTATGCCTTGAAAATCTACTCTAAAGCAGCTTCAGACCCTCCAGTTTTCATTATTAACACAACTTCTTTCATCAGCATCCACTTATCTTTTTGCTTTCTATTTCTGTCTCTACCCTTTTGTTTCCCCGAGTGCTTCTATGGGAATGCGACCGCAACCCAGACCAGGCGACCGCAGCATCTCCCCACTCTCTCCTTACCAGCAGCAATTCATTTCCATCAAAGCTTCCTCCTTGAATCAAGTTTTTTTTTGTTTTAATTCCATCTGTATTTAATCCCAGACAAACACAAACAACAATCGCAGCTCCCCGAGGCCATCACTTTCTAAATCAGTTACAGCCAAGTCCAATTAGCAAGCAAGCCACACGAGCAGCTTCGTAGGCTCCTATATCTTTGGGAAAGAGCCAGCCCAGAAAGTCCTTTTCCCCAGACTCTCCCCTTTTTCCTTCTGAAGAACTTGCACTGTCATTAGAGTTGCAGGCTCTGCAAGATGAAACGCACTCGCCTTTGCGACATCACAGCAGAGCTGGGAAGGAGGCTCCGCGGCCTCATTAACGCTGTGCTGAGGTTCTGCGTGCCCACACCTAGAGGCTACCTGCATGCTTTGATTTAGAAGAGGATCCTAAAGCCTCTACAAGTGCTGAAAAGATATTTTCTTGGTCACTTTAGCTTCCCTCTTAACTTGCACTTGAAAGAGCTTCTGCACAGCCTCTCCAAGCCAGGCTGCTGGAGGGGAGCGCTGCCCGCTGTAGCAGTGCCAGCTGCAGGGCTGGGCAGGCACCAGGCCTCTCCCTGCTCAGGCCATGAGAGCATCTCACAGACAAACCCTGGAGAAGAAGCCACCAGCCCTTGGTGGAGCTCACGCATTCGATGGAGGAAGTCTAGGAGCTCATGGGGTTATTTTGGCCCAAATTCGTGATCTTCAAATTGCTTTTAACTTGTTTTGGTGAGAAATATCTGATCTCACAGGCTGGTTGGATTTTGTTGGAGTGCAGCCACAGGTAGGCACTTGCTCCTTGGAGATCAGCCATGGTGATGTCCTCTGCTCCACCACAGCGCTGCTGGGTGGCTCCCGCATCACTGGGTGCTGGGAGCAGCAGTTGGAGCTCTGCCCTCAGACCTGGTCTGCAGGGACACCAGCACCAAGCATGCCAGCAGGCAGGGGCAGACATTTTAACTCAGAAGAGAGCTCTCCCTCCATCAGTGAGCTATTTCAGGCAACGATTTCAAATGGAAATCTGTATTTTATTAATTATGCGTCTGCTTTGCCTGCTGAACGCTTTAATGTGTTTCCCAGCTGTATCAATCTCCAGCCGTGAAGGAAGCCATTAGATCTGGGTGTCTTGAGTGTGTAAAGTTGCTGGGATGAATCCATCACTGGGGTTAGCCAAGGTCCTGGCCAAAACTGCCATCTCCCCTCACACAGTGGGAGGAAAGCAAGGGACATGGTGGGACTGGAGCCAAGGATGTGCCCTGACAAACCAGGATTGTAAATGATTGCAAAGAAAAGTCCATCTGGTGATCCTGCCAGCTTTCTCCATCTTCCACATGAGCTGGCAAGAAACGCAAGGAGCCAGCTCTGGCACTGCTGGGCTTCAGCTTAGCGTGGTGCCAGCAGCTGTCAAAGAGAGACGAGGCTGGGAGCGAGAATCATTTGCATTGCTGCAAACTCTTCCCCCAGCCTCATCTGCCAACCTGTGTCCGGGCTCACTCTGCACTGACGAGTGCCTTCTATTTCATAGAATCATGGAATGGTTTGGGTTGGAAGGGACCACAAAGTCCATCCACTTCCAACCCCCTGCCGTGGGCAGGGACACCTCCCACTGGATCAGGGGGCTCCAAGCCCCATCCAACCTGGCCTTGAACACCTCCAGGGATGGGGCAGGTTCTCCCCACCCTCACAGCAAAACATTTCTCCCTAAGATCTCATCTCAGTCTCCCCTCTTTCAGCTCAAAACCCTTCCCCCTCATCCTATCCCTGCACTCCCTGATAAAAAGCCTCTCCACTCATCTAATGTTACACATCCACATCCCTTCAGCTGCTGGGACAAGGATTTCCCCAATTCACACCTTCTCCCACCACGCAGGGATATCAGAGAGTGCAGTGTCTGGAGGCAGATGGATTTATTCACCTGTCCTAACTGGCAAAGCTGATTGGTTTGATGGACATGCAGGGATGTGCAGATGCATTAATGACCGGTTTAGCATGGAAACCCACAAAGCGATGCACCTTGCAGATGTCATTAGGAGAAGTATATTTAAAGCAAATTTTATGGCTGTAGAGAAGGTATGAGATCAGCAACCTCCAGAAAAATTACTTCAAGTTCCTTCTTTAACAAATACATAAACTACTGCACAATAAAACAAAACAACTTCTAAAAAGGGGAGGGTTACAAAGCAAATTCTTTGCCACTAAGATGACTTCAACTCTTGGGTAGAAACTAAAGAGGTCACCAGCAATTGGAACCAGAAAGGGTTGAAATGTATCACTCAGTTTATCCCCACACACCCCATCCGTGTGGATCCTCTGCTGGTAAATTCACCTCTGCCCTGCCTTCCCCCACCATTTAAGCCACATGATTTTAGAGCATCCTTGAGGCAGAGCAGCATTAATGGGCTCTTCTGTCTGCAAACTCTTGCTTAGATACCCGCAAAGCTGAGCAAGAGAGGCACCAGGCTAAAAAATGTTCCCTCTCAAACAAAACACACTTGCACTCGGATGGCACAGAAATTAAAGCAACAAAAGGTCTCTGACGCCGACCGCAATCCAACTGCGAAACAGGCTCCTCACTTTGCACATCCATCTGGCGAGGACACGCTCTCCGTTTCAGCAAGGGTGAGAATGGGTGGACAGCGAAGGGAAATGTGAAAAAGGCAAAGAAACGAGAAGAATGAGAACCTGCAGGACAACACTGCTGCCCTGTTATGAATACTGGACGCCTATTCATATGAAAATCCATACGGCTGCTACCGCTGCACGCGCTCTTCTTACGCAGCATGAAATTAAAATTCCTCTTCAGCAAGCGACTGCCAGCCCTACAGAGCAACTTTAGAGCGAGCGAGCAGGCAATTTATCCTTTGGCTTCCTCAGCTGGGCTTGTGCTGGGATTGAAAGCCAGTGGGGTGAGGGAGACAAGTCTACTGCCCATGGTAAAAAATTCTGCTTCCAAAACAAATCCCACAGAAACATTGCTGGCCTGGAGTCTGCCTGGTGGTGCTCATTTCACAGTGCAGTTTCACACGCCTCATTCCCTCCAGGCCCCCCTCGCCACTTCCCTTCTTATCTTCCCAGAACAAACTCAACGTGCAGGGTAATTTCAAGGAGGGTTTCACCCAGAGTCCAGCCAAATGTCAGCTGATCTGCTGGAAATGTAAATCGAGACAATCTTGCCAAAGAGGAGAGCTTCTAGATCGTGCGTGCGGGCAACAGAATGCAAATAGAAGCTGACAGAAAAAGATAGTCAGGAACAAACCTCCCATCTCAAGCTGTTGATCATTTGCACACATGCTCAGCAAAGACAGATTTCCAAAAACATACAAGTCCCATTGATCTGCACCCCTAAATTGTCCAAGTGCCTCTAAAACCCACACATCTCCAAGCTCCTAAATCAGCATCTCACCTCGCTTTCCCCCACACCAAGCAAGCTGACCATGAGCCAGCAGTGCCCTGGCAAGAGGGCCAGCAGTGCCCTGGGTGCATCCAGCACGGCATTGAGGGAGGGGATTGTCCCACTCTGCTCCACACCGGCTGCAGCTTTGGGCACCACAGGATGGAAAGGATCTGAAGCTACTGGAGAGTGTCCAGAAGAGGCCACGGGGTTGGTGAAGGGTTTAGAGGGGAAGCTGTATAAGAAGCAGCTGAAGTCACTTGTTCTGTTCAGCCTGGAGGAGACTGAGGGAAGACATCATCACGGGTTGCAGCTTCCTCACAAGCCCTCAGACACACAGTATGAACGTTGGGGTTGTCCTGTGCAGGGACAGGAGCTGGACTTGATCCTTGTGGGTTCCTTCCAACTCAGGACATTCTATGACCACTCACATCCACTTCCAGGGATGTGAATGACAATGGAAGACATGATGCAGCAGAGATCTGATGTTGAACTGGTGCAAGAAGAACAGGGGAGACTGGGATCTTCCCAAAGAGCCATGGAGTTGTCAAAAGCAATTGCAAATTTCACAGAAAGTGTTTTATTTGTGAGAGAGTCTGGACAACTGCAGCTCCCTGAGATCATCCAGGGACAAACCAAGGAGAAGGTACTGGAGATGGGAGCTTGATTAGCTCAAACCCAGCCACAACATTTTTCAGATCCAAGCCAATTCATAAGGTTTGCTCATTAGGTATGCAAAGAAAGAGCAAGAGGAGAGAATCTATACTATGTGCTGTAACATGATATAGAATTAATCCCCCTAGGATACACAATTCCTCATAAATCGCAAGTGGGACGGTATCTACTGTATTATATTTTATCACTCTTTCTGACAAAATATCCCCTGCAGGGAGCCTTTCCACTGATGCTATCACAAGCAAAGCCTTATTTGGGGAGGAATATTTGAACTAAACAGCAGCAAACTATCAATATGTTCCTTGCGAGGCTGCGAGATAGAAAACCCCTCGGAGCGGTGTTTGTCGTGTCTGATGTGGTGAAGCTCTTCCTTAAAGAATGCCATCTCCTGGCTTTGCTCAGCGGAGCTGCTGTTTAGTTTTAGTAACAGCAGGACTAATACAAGCTGGCTGCAATGCTTCCACATGTCCCCAAGTCCCCGAGGGATGGCAAAACACTTCACAAAGCCACCCGGCAAGGAAAAACTTTGCCAGCAAAGCACGAGCACCTGCCGGGCGATGAGGAGCAACGCACACGGTCCACGCTGCGACTCGCCAACCCCATCGCTCCATGGTGCAGGGCAAAGAGAGTGAGGGCAGAGCTGAGCTCCCCAGCAGCACTCCAGGTCTGGAAGTTGGGGTCTTCCATCCCCACCCTTCGATAAGGCCGGCTGAGTGCTTCCGCTTCGCTTGGCTCCGCACTCCCGTGAAGGCGCTCTGGCGTTTTTGGCAGCCACTGAACTGGAAGGAAAAGGGTCTGATTATCTCCTCCACCACCTCAGTGGTGACCCAGCCCAGTGACCCCTCTCCTGTCACTCTACATTTGCTCTGCATGTTTTACACAGGGAAGGGGCAAAGCTTTCACAATTGATCCAGGCTGCATCCATGGGCTGTGTCTTCTGCACGTGGCACGGATGGAAGGCAGATGCTTTGTTTATTGCAGGGTTTCGGCTCCACCTCTTGCTCAGGGGTTTGTGCTCTGTGTGCCCCATCTCTTGCTCAGGGGTTTGTGCTCTGTGTGCCCCTTCTCTTGCTCAGGGTTTTGTGCTCTGTGTGCCCCTTCTCTTGCTCAGGAGCTCACTATCTGTGTGCCCACCTTAGAGGAGCAACATGGGAGGCGATGCCAAGGTGATGGAACCCAGGTCGGTGGAGCAGGACCTGCTGACAGCCCAGATCCAGTGCAAGCTTGGCAGCATTTGTCTAGGACACAGCTTCTTCACTTCCACTGCCTGCTTAAAAGCCAGCAGCATCATACAGCCTCCATTTTCCTTTCACTATCCAAAACACTGCTATCCTCAAAATATCTTTAAGTTCGTCCTGAGTTTTTGAGCTACATAGCAACAGTGAAAACCAGCCAGTCAAGGCAGGAGACGTCCCACAGCTGGGTGGGAAGAGGAGAGGAGCCAAGCAGCGAGACCACCTCCTCCTTCCACAGCAAGCACTCAGAATCTTTCACGCCCACACAAGGCCACCTCCAGCTTCACGGCTCCATCGCGGACAACAACGAGCAGGCTTTGTCTGTGGACTTGTCTTGCCCCAATGACAGCAGCTTTGTCACTTTAACGTGAGTGTCCCTGAGTTGGGGCCATCGATCAAGGCAGCTGCCCATCAATCAGCTGGCACTAACCTGCTCTGACAAGACACTTGGGACGCTGCTCCCCGTACACCACAACGAGCCTTAATTATTTACGTCTCTGTGACTCTTCCAATTACTCCTTTGGCAGAAAAGCAACACACCCCGTTCTGCAAGGGGACATTGATTACACAGAGGAGAAGCAGGACAAGGGGGAGGTGAAGGTGTCATTAGCCCAAAGTGCACTCCTTTAACAGAGAAACAAAAGCAGCTCAGTCCTTTGGAGGAGCAGACCTGGTCGTGTCCCATGTGTTTCACTGCTCCCCTGGGGCAGCATCAGGAGGACCCATAGCACAAGGACAGCCATGGTTGGCACCCACCCTGCACATCCCTCACAGGGCAGTGCCTGTACACAGGGTGAAAGCACTGGGAACAGGAGAGAAGAAAGTTCCTAGGTTGTCCTGTCAGCCTCGGCCCAGCTTTACCCCCACCCAACCAGTGGCTCCAACCATTTCCAATAATGTTTTTTAAGACAAAGCTATCTTTGCCAAAGATGCTGACATTGCTTCCAGGTAAAACCAACAAGGGTTTATACTACTTGAACACCAAAAACTAGCCTTCAGTGACTCATTGCTACTAACCCTGACTCACAGCTTGGCCTGCAGCTTTACAGCAAAGCTCTCTGCAGCACCCACAACGTATCCAGCTCCCCCAAAAGTTCCTCAGTCCTGCCCGATGCGAGCAGAGGTCCACCAGCCCTTCCAGGCAGAGATGCACTCACCTCCAGCTGAGCCTACCGTGACCAGATGATGTGAACAATGAAAAATAGCCATCTGGATTCCTGCAGTGAAGGCAGCCAGGAAAGGTTCTGGAGAAGGCACCATTCTGTGGGAATGTGCAGCAACATCCCTGCAGCAGCAGCAGCTGCCGGTGCCAGAGGAGCACGAGCGGATGGCGCAGTGCGGCGGAATGCGATACAAAGCCTTTGCCCATGAAACCACTGCCTCCAGTCCAGTCCAGACTGGAAATGCTGATGCTCTGGCAGCAGTTTGGCAGTCTGTGGGATTCGGGATGGGTTCACATTTAAGCCCTTGCTGATGTTTCAGCCATGATTCAAGGACAGAGATAGATCTTATCAGGGATGGAAAGGGGACCTCTGGGTCACGACTACCCTCCCCCTGCAAAAAGAGAGAAGTTGGGAGCTACAACCTTCTAACCCAGCCCCAGCAATCTTCTTTACATGCCCTTTACACTGCACCCTCCTTTTCCTGCTCTAAAACCGACATAAAGTTCATTCTCATTTCCATCCCAGGATATGCTCTTTGGGGCTGTGCACCAGGAACAGCCAGCACAGTCCTATTAGAGGGATTTGCTCTGTATTACTGCATTCTAAATAAATAATGCACAGGTCCCTGCTGATATCCCAGCAAAAAGCTTGAGTAGAAGAAGGCAAAAGGAGGCGTGAAAGAGGAGCCTGCCCAGGTGCTCTTTATGCTCTAGTAAAGCTGCAATTCCTTGTACTGAATGCACTTTAAAACTGAAGTAGTCAGGCCCTGATCGCTCTTCCAAGAAGTTGTAGAGCAGTTGGGAGATGCAGGGAGAAACCTGCACCAGGAAAGCCAATAAAAGCAAACTGAACAGGAAACAAAGGAGTCAGAGAGCAGTGCAGCTCCCAGATTATTACCCAGATGCTGTTTCAGCAGATCATCCGAGTTCCGCTTGCGTTTCCCAGCCTAAATAGTTGCAGTGTTATCACCCCTCTATCCTGTTGTTGATGCTGCTGGGAAACCATTTATGGGGCTCAGGATACATGAGGCTGAATGCAGAGCCCTGCGAGCCCAGCATGTGTGCACATGCAGGAGACCTGGGGCCAAGGGGGGGTCACAGCTCAAGCCTGTCCTCTCCCAGCTGTGGGGTCCCACGGGGATGCTGAGCAGTGCCTGCAGCACAACAGCTCCTCAGGACTCAGCCCCCATGGTTCAGCCCGGCCCATTTCCCAGCTGCTGCCATCCCCACAGTGAGCCAGAACACAGCACCCACCTCTGCCACGAGCCCTCGGCCCTGGGAACGCCACCACCAGGTTTCCAATTTGGTTTGGGTGCCAGCAGAGCTCCCAGCAAAGACAGGGATGGGCACAGCTGGCTGGGATGCTGCTCTGTGGCTGTGGTGGCACAGGGACCCAGGCCCGCCTCCTGCCTCACACGCTGCTGACAAAGAGAGGATCCAACACCTCTTTAACAAATTCATCCAAGTATTTTTAAACTCACTCTGGTACACTGCGTGTCGCCTGTTCTCCCGCTCCCGGGAGTGGCTGCAACAGACCCGGGGTTTGGTTTATAATGAAATACCAACACATGTATCCTGCACTCAGCACAGTTCCTCTATTTGCTTGTGTTAATTGGGATGTGAGGTAAAGCGTCTCACAGCAGAATCCTACATGCTTCCAGACATTTTCCTGCAAGATTTAGGCAGTCAAATCCCATCTGTCCACGCTTCACCTTCTTTTCCAATTCCTTTCCCCCAAAAAAGATGCTGCCTGGCATTTCATTTCAGCACCTCCTGCTCAAATTCACTCTTCTTCGGCGGAGCAGCACCATCTCCAGTGTCTCTGTATCACACCCCCCCTTTGCTTGGGCGCATCTTTTCTGCAGAATCCCCCACCCCCAATCTCTCCCTCACAGCTTGGTGAGAGCACAGGGAGCCACACACTCTATGGACGTGCACTGGGCACGATGGGTGCAATTTGGAGCAATTGCAATCTCCCTGCCATCTCCTGTAATCTCCCCCCCAAAGGGGATCAGAGATCCCACGGTGCCTTTTCTTGGCCATAAAGAATGCAAATCACATCCCCCGATGGTTTTGAATAATGCAGATGAGAGCAGCCAGCAAAATCCAGGAGGTGGGGTGTCTGCTCCTCGCATTTGTGGTTTCTCTGGCCCTGCATTGGATTGGAGATGCACAACAAGCTGCAGCAGCAGCCAGGCAAGGGAAATAATTTGTTTAGACCATCCAAACCGCCAGCTTCCTGCAGGTCCCATATTTAAAGCTGCTGGGGACTTGTCAAAAGGTGCCCTGTGGGGTTTTGTATTCAAATGGTCTCACCAGTGCCATGGATGAGTGAGCCAGCAGAGGTAAACAACCCTCAGAAGACCAGGTTTGGGGGTGTCCCCTGCAGGGTCTGTCCACCGGGGCTCAGAGGGAGGTGCTCTAAGGACAGCAATATGAAGTAAGGGCTCCCTGGGCTGTATCTCACCCAGCGGATGCTCCTCTGCTCCCACCAGCACCAGCCCAGCACACATCAGGCCAACTTGCCATTTTCCACACGCATTTCTCTGCATATGCCAGAGCCAGCAGCTTAATGCACACTTCTCGGGGGTGGAGGTACAGGAAAGTAAAACACAGGCTGTTTTTCTCCCGGCGCTACCAAACACCAGCTAGAATTCAGCACAGCCAGCCCGTGCACTAGAAACACCTCCTCCTCGTAACCCAAACCACAGCTATTTAACAGTCCAGTTGGCAACTTCATGAGAGCATTATAGCTCCAACCCTCCTCAGCCCTTGATTTAAGGTGGAGTTGAAGTTCAGGGCTATTGCAGATGGACCTGAATGCTCCTAACGCTCTGGTTCTCACCTCAAAACCCTCAGACCTGCCAAGTGGGGCTTGGAGCTGAACTGACCACTGAACTTCTTTCAAGCCTTGTCTCTAAGTCTCTGGCACTGAGCAACACAGCTGGGAAAGGCAAGCAATGGAAAAGGCAAATACCAGGAAGCAAAGAAAATAAGGAGGGTGTGACCACAGATACAGTTTAGCTTATTATTACAAATGGGAGCTAAAGTGGAAGAAAGCTCCCAGAGGGTAAAAACCCCTCCTGCAAAGTCATTTTTCCTTTCAGAAACCACACTCAGGCTGACAGAATGCTCCAGATTAAACAGGGATTTGCTCATTCTGGGATTTTGCTGTAACCCAAACCACAATTCCCTGATACGCTGTTACCACATTTATGAATTGATGCGTCCCAGCTGCTTGGGCTGCCAGAAGAACCTACAAACTGGGACCAATTCCCAGCACTGTCAATCTCCTTTTCATAGACAAAATGAGTAGAAATGGCATAGCCAGGTAAGAACATGACAGCCCTGGGGTAACCAGTAGGTACTGGAACAAGTATGCAATATTTATCCACCTGGGCACATGGGAAACGTGTGAGCCTGCACAGCTGTGAGCACACACAGCCCCAAACACAAGTGGAGATGGGGGGGAAAGGCTGGTTTTAGAGAACAACCCTCAAATAAGTGCAGGAGCTGCAAATTTGAGATATTTCTCTTATTTAAACTAGCAGCATAATCTTTCCTACAAGTTACTTATTCTATTTGGAGAATTATTATTTTAAAGTGCATGCGTTCAACCTCATTTAAACTATTTAATCATAATATATCAAAATCAGCATAAGCACTTATTTTCCAAGACTGATGGGAAATAAACTGTGTTGTTCATGAAGAAGTAGCAGTCAGCAGCTCCCTCTGCTCTCCTCAAGGCACCACGTGTATGTTGGCTCCTCAGCTGAGCCCTGCTTGGACACTGCAGTGTGCAACCACCTCATGCCAACAGGGAACCTGTCCTCAGCACCGCAGGGCTGCCAGAAGCCAAAGATGATCCAAGGGCCGGACCACCTCAAGACAGCCTTGGGGTTGCTCAGCCTGGAGAACAGGAGGCTCCAGGGAGACCTTAGAGCAGCTTCCCAGCACTGAAAGGAGCTCCAGGAAAGCTGGGGAGGGGCTCTTGACCAGGGAATGCAGGAACAGGATGAGGGGGAATGGCTTTGAGCTGAAAGAGGGGAGATTGAGATGAGATTTGGGGAGAAATGTTTTGCTGTGAGGTTGGGGAGGCCCTGGCCCAGGTTGCCCAGAGAAGTGGTGGCTGCCCCATCCCTGGAGGTGTTCAAGGCCAGGCTGGATGGGGCTTTGAGTCCCTTGATCCAGTGGGAGGTGTCCCTGCCCATAGCAGGGGGGTGGAACTGAATGGGCTTTGAGGTCCCTTCCAACTCAAACCATTCCAGGATTCTATGAATCAAATCATCCCTTTAACAGCAAGGGCATCCTGTTATCGTTCTTCCCTACCCACAGCTTTCAGCAGTGAATACTTATTCTGTACCTCTTTCCCTTCCCTTAAAGGAACAAAAATGCCTTTACTTTCCTACGTGAGCCTCAAGAAAACACAAACCCAACTTTAACAAAGGCTGACATGTCTTGAAACAATTACTGCCCATCGAGGGGGAGAGGGAGGGCTGGCAAGAGATTATTTTTAGAGATTAGGCCTGGAGTGACTGACAAACTGATATGGAACAGCGTTTGTTTTTAATCTGAAACAGGTTTGGGATAGAATTTAAAAGTAAAACCACAGCCACCCACCGACAAGAGCTCCTCAGAGGCAGCAGAGCTGCAGCCAGCAATACTAATGCAGTTCTCAGTTACCACCACTCCCTCCTGAAAAAGGAGATGTACATTGCCATTGCCAGTGTCCGCGTGGGAATGTGTCCTTGCTCCCCAGGGCAGGAAAACCAACCCACACACATCCTGCTCGTTGGGCATCAGCCGTGGGCACCCCCAGCCCCACGGGGCTTACATCTTGGAGTGGGACTTGGCAGCTCAGCCCCCTCGTGAGAAGGGTGGCCAGGAGGTGCTCCTGGAAGGGATTCTGGGTCCCAGGAGCTGCCAGGGGAAGGGATGCGGGATCACAGGAGTGCAGACAGCAGCAATTCTGTCCAAAATCCACCTCCAAGCCTCGATGTGCCGTGTCCACCATCAGCACCAAGCACAAAACAACCAAAACAAGCCCATGTTGAGCCTGTTCATTGCACCTCACACCCATCACCCAAGGTGGGGACCGTGGACAAACTGGGCCCTTCTGCACACAGACACCTTCACACCTGGCAGGAGGAAGCCACGGTCCAGCTCAGGCTCCCACCCTGCTCCATCCTATCCATGATTTCACCTTCAGGCTTCCCTGTTTTTAGACAGAGCTGATACCAGTGGTGATGGGAACACAGCCCAGCAGCTCTGCAGAGCCACTCTCAAAAGACCCCGTGCCGCACGTGGCAGCTCTGTCACACGCCAACAAGTCCCTCTGAAAGGAGGAGATCAGCCTTACACAAAGTCCACACCACTGGAAAAACAGAAATATGAACACATATTGCCAGGCAGTGCGAGGAGGAGGAGGCCAACTTTTAAACTGGCCCACTCCAAAGTGAAAATGTTTCTAATTACTATTAGGATTGACAAGCATTTTTGTTTCCTTCCCATCCTGGCTGCCAGGGAGGAGCGGTGGCAGCAGGAGGTGCCAGCGGAGCCCAGCGCGAACGCACCCCCACCATGGCAACTGGGAGAACCACAACCCAATGGTTTTGTGAGCCCCAACACTTGCCAGAGACTGAATTATGCCAATAAAAACACTGACAGATGAGCAGGCACAGACCAGCTGCATGAGAAGCTTGGGGTGAAGGCGGGGGGAATTAAATTAATCCCTTCATTATCAACCTGACCCCTGGAAAAATCTGAAGGAATGGCTGTGAAGGTTCACAGCGGAGCACCAAAGCCAGAAGATCAGCAAACACAGCATCTGCCAGCCCAGACGGGCTCTGCTCTAATCTCCACCACTCCAGCTGGGCCCGTGGGCGCTCGGGGCTGCCGGGAGCCAGGCGACTCCACCGGCAAAGCCTGCGCCGTGCCAGGGCTACGAGGGAAAAGCACGTGGAAAAGCAGAGCTGACCACGCAGCCCTGTGGCATTTTGTACAGGAGGGCTTTGGAAATTGCTTTTGTTACCTGAGAGGAAAGCCCGAAGCCCCCCAGCAGCAGGACCTGTGCCTTTCCCATGGTCCTGGCGTGGCTCTTCCTTGCCTTTAGGAAAAATTCAGTGTTTTTTCTTTTGCTGCCCCAGTATCTGCATTACTAAGACAGAACTGGACTGCTGTACAGCAATGCATTGTGCTGTGCCACTAAGTTAATGCCCCAAGCCTGGGTATGGACTTAAATATTAGGTGAACTTTGGATAAGCAGAGGCTGGAGTCAGATTCCCATCAGGAATGGAAAGGAAATGAGGATGAGCCCCTTGGCAATTTTAGGAAGGGTAGATCAGCCATCAAATATAACTTCAGTGGAAATCCTAAAACCTTCCTGTGTGGTGGTATCTCTGGTCTTACAGCCACGCCTGTTGCTCTCTTCATGGCCAGTTCCCACCAAAAGGTCTACAGAGGCCAATCCTCCACTACTACAGCACTGTGGACCAAGGCAGTGGAAGTTCCACACTCCAAACCACGTGCCCACACTCCAAACCTGCCCAAACCTTCACCCCCAACCTGCCAAGGCCAAGGTCTGACGCACAGCTGTGCCATTTCCATCCTGGTGTTCCTATAGCTCAGAGCTAAAGACAGCTCAGCATTAAGAGCAGCTGCCTTATTAAAAATCTGTTGAAGGATGAACTAAAAAATCTCAAGAGGTTTAGGAAGACCCCCAAAACGACCTCAAAGAAACCTGAAGATCCACAGCTCACACACAGAGGACCATCTGTGCTGTCCTGCACCGAGAGAAGAGCGTGGAGCAGAGGAGGCCACAGAGAGCGACGGCTGCGACGGACGTCATGGTTGGTCGGGGCAGGGAACGGGCAGAGCTCCAAGGGCAGATGCCACATGGCAGAGGAAAAACCAGGCACACAGTGTGGAGGGATTTCTGCTCCTGCAATCCAATCCCCTCTGCTGAACTGCCTGCCAAGAGCCCTCCTGGCCCCGCTGCTGCGGAGCGGCTGCTGCCAGCAGATACTTGGGACAAGTTTGGAAAGGGAGGGGAGGAAAAAGAAGAAAAAGAGAAAACAATATGGGAAAAAAAGGACAACCCCCCCTCGCCTTCCTGGGATTAACTTCTCAAATGATTTTTTAAAAAGAACAAATGGGGAGCTGAAGGCAGCGAGCACCAGCCCCCCCATCCTCTCTGCTCCCACCGAGTAGCGCGGTCGTGGTGGTCTTGGATGTGGTGGAAGAGGCTTCACACCTGTGGGGGGGGGATTAACACAGCGGGCAGCTCTGTGCTGTTCCCATTCCCAGCACAGAAAGGCAGCTGAAAGCAGACTTATCTGCTGGATAATAAAGGCAAAAGATTCTCAAAAGGGACAAGTTTCAAGCCAGATTCTTGGCTTCTCCTCTTCTAATCCCTCTCAAAATTGTCAGTATTATACATGGGGGGCATGGATGGGGGGATCTTCACCCAAAAAGCAAAAGAGAAGAAGCTGCTGAAAAGCAGTCCCAGAGCCAAGAGCTGCAGAGGTGTCTCGGAGGCACAAAGAGGAGATTAAGGTTGAAAGGTTGCAGTGTGGAGTCAGGCAAGGATTCTGCTGGAAAGGATGGAGAAGAGCATGTGGGACTCCTGACAAGGAGGCAGAGGGACCATCTGGGTGAGGGGAGGAAGGGCAGGGTGCCAAGGAGAGCCATGGGAAGGATCAGCCCAGACAGGGGAAGGCAGGTCTTCCCAGCTGGAACCCACTCCCATCCTCTTCTTCCTCACCTACAGAAAGCGAAAAAACAAGTTGGAGCTCAGGGAGAGATGGCCACGTTGGTTTGGTATGGATGACCCAGCTGGTTGCACTGCCATTCTTCCACCCATGAGAGGTTTCTGACGGGAAGGATTGGTTTGGTTCCTTCGACTCAGGAAAATCCAGGCCAGCATTCCCATGTGCAGGTGGACAGCACCACGCTGGCAGCCACAGAGGATGAAGGCCCAACCCAACGGCCAGCGTGGCTCCGGAGCAGCCACGTACCTTGCTCTGTGCTCTGTCTGCCAAGCCAGCTCTGGGAGCAGGGCTGGGTCCTACTGCTTGAGAGATGAGATTTCAGCTCCTTCTGGCAGTGCAGAAACTGCCACTTGATCTGCCTTCCAGCACACTCTAAAGGCACCTTTCAGGATGGTCACATAAGAAAAGCATCATCAATCTGATATGGTTTCAGTCTTCCCTTGCTCTTCCATCCTGGAGGCAGAGGCACGGTACAGAGCATCGGTTCCGCAATGACACAGCGCGATGTCCAGCAATTCACCTCGGCCTCCTTGTCCCTGGCAGGGGACAGCAAGGCTTTACCTCTCCTGAAACAATTTGGGATGTGCTGATAGGAAAAGCTGCACGAGCCTGGAGCATGGTTACCAGGTACTTTTGATGACAGCGTCCAGCTGGTCCTTCACTCGCCTCCTCAAGGCCATCAGAAAGCGTGGTGACAGCAGGTTTTTGGGATACGGATGCCTGCAGGCGTTGGGAACGGCACCAGGACCCAGGGACTCATTTTTCACAGGGCACTGAGCAGCCCTTAGACTTTAATGACTTTTGGCAACTACCGACCTGGGTCAGATTCAAACCAATGACCCAAAAGGGAGAGGTTTTGCTTTCCCCATCAGCAGCCCCTGGGAGCCACCCTCCACCGCCCTGCCTCGGAAAGAAGGAGTTCAGAAAGGAAAGGCAAAGGGGTCCTTGGCTCTGGCACAGGGTAACCCTATCAACATGCACTGCAGATAGAGGCAGCTTTTTCCCCAGGAGGCATCAAAGCTTCATTGATACGTGAATTATGAATGAAACCTTAAGCTTTTAAACTTTTAACCTGTGCATTTCTAAGAAAGTCTTAATTTAGCCTGAGACACAGCAGGAAAGAACAATGGGGCAGTGGAAAGTACTGGATTTTCTGTGCTTTTAAAATACACCCTTGTTTAAGATGAATATTTCATTTACTAAACCATGCCCAAGAGAAAAAGGAAATCCTGATCCACACTGACCAAAGACGTCGACTGAAATCTCTGTTACAATGAGACTCATGGATGAGGCTGACTTACACTGGCATTGTCTCCCTCTCCAACTTCGGCTCTGATCAATTCCTCAGCAGCACCCAGGGCTTCTGCTTCTTGCTCCTCCTCTCACCCAAGATTCTAATTTCAAGGCTTCAGTGATGAAGGAACTGCTGGGCATTCACTGCCCTGTGCCAGTGTCCTGCCACCCACCCATCTCTGCAATGCACCTCGAAGCACATCTGAGCCCGAGCCTTGTGCTGCAGCAGCCAAGAGAAACCCAGGGATGGGATTTATCCAGCTCCTGTTTATGAATTTATCCCCAGCCAAAAGGCATTGAAATACAGGGCTGGGAGAAAGCCAGCAGGAAGGCAGCAAAGCAATAACAGTGATTCAGGGTGACAGAGGTCAGGGCACCTCACACCAAAGAGAATCAGGGTGGGTCAGTTCAGTGGATGTAACACTCATTAGAAGAATAAACTATATAATGAAGAGGGGGGTGGGGGAGTTTGCTTGGGTCTGGTGAGGCACTGCTGGACCTTACACCATTGCTTCAATTCCTTTTCAGCTTCCACGCCGCTGGAATTCACCCAAAAAAATCGCCTTGCTGACCAGTGCTGAATGAGATTTTGTTTATTTTCTAGACAACTGCAGGCACATTGCTTCCATCAGCAGCAGAGCTGGCACAGATCTGGGATGAGAGCAAAGCCAGGAACAAAATGAGCCAGAGACTCAAGTCTTTTGCTGCCCTACAACTGAGCCATGTCCAGGACAAGGGTGCAGTGAATTGCCTGGGTAGAAAGGCTGTGAAAAACCTCAAATCCAGCCCAGAAAGGACAGGGAAGATAAAGGTGTCACAGACAACTCATGGCAGGAGAGATGGCTTCTTTGTTCAGCCTGGAGAAGGCTCTGGGAAGACCTTAGAGCTGCCTCCCAGTACAGAAAGGGGCTGCAGGAGACAAAAACATCAGATTCCTTCTGGTAGCCCAACACTTGCCATTTATCAGACTATTTCAACACCCCAAATGAAAGGCAGGTTTGAAAACGCAGACTGAATTAGGACATTCTGCACCAGCATTAACCCTTAGACCTCAAAGCCTGGTGGGTCTGTGGACCCAGACTTAAACAAATGAGCAAATTCTGCTGCTGTGCTTCAAGAAGTTACAATCCCCAGCTCTGGGCCCATTAGCAGAAGGGATATAGATCTGTTTCAGCAGCCCAGGACAAAGCCTGTTACATCAATTTAAATCACTGGTGGAGGTCTGAAGCGAAGCAGACAAATAGGTGACACTGTCTTAAATCACTACACAAGGGTTCTCCAGAGCATCAACGCCCAAGCCCTGAGGGAAGGACCTGTTACAGATTGGGATGGAGCAGGACTGAGCATGAAGATGCAGTTAAGGCAGGACTGAGAGGAGGAGATGCTGTGGACGAGACTTGGGACCATCCCCGGGATGCCCACTCAAAGCACGGACCCGGGTCTTACCCATCACATCTCCTTCTGGGTGGCAGAAATGTTGCTTAGGGGGAGAAAATGAGCAGAATCAGGGCAGGAAAGGCAGAGGGGAGGCAACGCTGCCCAGAGGTCTGCAAGGATTAGACTCAGCCACATCACGAGCCAAAGCTCCTCGTCTTCAGAGGAGGGAAGGAAAAAAAAATGAGTCAGCCACAAATTATGAATAAAAGAAATGAAAGTTAAGAGTGAAACTAAACAAAGCCCCAAGTGGCCCTCTGCCTGGGGCACTTCTGCTAAAATTAGTTTCTCTGCTCTTCCCTGAGCTGTTTGGTTCAATGAGTGTATGGTTTTAGAGCATTTACTTCACTGCAGCTGCCTAAAATGTTACAGACTGAGACAGACCAACCTGGGCATCAGTGTGAAAAGGGAAGGCCTGGGACACGCTCTGGTCAGCAGGTCTGGGGTGGCCAAAGAGTTGGTTGCTGGCCATGCCATTGGATGCACGTTTGCAGACCACAGGGACAGCAGATCCAGCATGGACACGCACAAACCCACAGCCCCTTCCAGCACCACGATGCGCAACCACCTTCACACACACCCCCCTGCTCTCCCCTCTCCTCTGCTGCCCTTGCACGACCTGCCCCCTCCACACCCTCTCCAGAGGCTGAGTGATGCTTCCCACAGACCAGCAGAACCTTCTCCCACCACACTCTTTGCCAAAAGCATCGCAGCTCTGCTCGGTGCTGGGGGCGAAGCGGGCAGGGAGAGCGTTTTCGCAGCCACCACATTTATTCCACCGAGAGGAAAAAGGCAGCAGCCTCACAGAAGCATCCTATACAGCAGAATGTATTTAAATACCTAATGAAGGAATAAATCTGCGAGAGGGAGACATTTACTGCATACTTATTCACACAGAGCCTTTGTGCCGGCGGGGGCAGCGGGAGGGGGGCAGCGGGGCCGCGCACTGCACCTGCGCCCCTGGCCGAGAGCCGCTTCGCCGGGGTAATGAATATGGCAGCAAACCATTAAAGGAGGCTCTACCTGTCAGGGGGGATATTGAGCGCTCCCAACCTCCACATCCATTCCGGAGGACTCGCCTCTGCTCCGACGAGACGCAGCCCCTTATCGACAGGGACCTTCCCAGGGGTCTCAGAGAGCAAACAACGCACCAGCAGGAGGGGGACAGAGACAGATTGGGCTACTTTACAGCATCATTTTGCCTCTGCACAAGGCAGCAGGGCTTTTTCTTTTTTTAATTCCACCCCTCCCCGGGCGAGGTCAGAGGGTAAAAGTCATGAACTGGCAGCCCAGCCCATAGCACGGGCAGGGCTGAAGGCCAAGGGCTGCGATGGAGCCCCAGACCAAAGGGTGGATGTCTCAGGAGGGCAATTAAGTCCTATCTGTGCTTTCAGGCCCTGGAAATGTGCTTCCTTCAGCCTGGGTCCTCTGCCATTTTACTGCAAGTGAGAAAAACCATTTTGCTTTTGTTGTTCTGAAGGGCTGAAGACAAACCCACTGCTGCAGGAGCAGTGCAAGGCTGTGCCCAAGCCAGCTCAGGTGGGGTGGCCATACAAAGCATATCTGTCTGGGTTTGGATGCAGAAATCCATAGCTCACAGAGGCTGAGCCATACCCTGCACCCCCAGCACCTGCTGCCTGAGAAGACACAGACCAGGAGCTGCCACCACCCTGCACATTGACAGCCAAACACCACGAGCATCACGCACAGCTCTCCCTGCCTCGTGCTACCAGAGCCATCGCCCCACACCACAAGAAAGAGCAGTGATTCTGCCACTTCCCTGCAGAGCAGGGCTGCTTGGCAAGGTGGGAAGATGAAGTGCAGGGGGGTGATGAAATACAAGAGCTCAGCCATTCACTTGCATTTTACATTTCAGGAGACTAAATGCAACAACAAGTATTCAGGGCGGGTGCTGTGTGATGGAGCAGCAGCACCCATTCCTGTCCCAGCAGCCCTGCACATCCCAGCACCCCACAGCCATCCTTTTGCCTCCCAGCCATCACTTGCCTTCCAGTTTTAACTCCCCCCACCTCCCAAACTCAGCCAAACTCATCTTGCCCTTTGCCTGCCCTTCTGCCTGCCCTCCCTCCCCCACGATACATAAGGTCAGGTTTGAAATTCAGGGGTCAGGAGGAAGAAATGTAGCGGGGTCAGGGGTGAGAGAAGCAGAGAGGAGAGGAATTTCACCTCTCCAACCATTTGCTTCCATGAATCAGCAACCACAGAGCTCCTGCCAGGCGCAAGGGTGCTGGGTTTGAGCAGGGAAGAGGAAGGTGCTCCCCTCCCACAGAAGGGGAGAGCAGTCCCTGCTCTCCTGCAAGCTTCTCCCCTTCCTTTGTAGGTCATCCCCAGCTTATCAAGATGCCAGCAAAGCCACACCTGAATGCCAAAGCTCCAAAGCAAAGCTCCAGCAGAAACAGAGTGAGAGGAAATCGAAGATGTGCCTGACACATCTGGAGATTACATTTTCCATGTGCAGAGCCAAGCGTGGCACCCAGAGAAAGCAAAGGTCCTGCAGGTCCCTCTCCAGGTGCCTGCGAAGGGGAGGGAGTTGGGCTCCCACTGCCTCTTTGCAAGCAGGGGCTGGGGTGAAGAAATTTATCATCCTACATTGCTTATTGTCATCACTTATACCCTAAACACCAGGCTTTGTTTTTTTTCTTTAATCTACATTATCACATACACAGACATCTCCATTACCTCTCCTTTTCAAAACTGCTTCTCCTGCTGCCTAAAGCTCCACAGCCAGAGCCCATCACTTGGGAAACCCTTAGAGGATTCCTTCCTGCTTGGGGATTTTACAACAGCCTCTTTCTGTGAAGATGATCTGAGGGCTGGAGCACCTCTGCTATGAGGACAGGCTGAGAGAGTTGGGGTTGTTCAGCCTGGAGAAGAGAAGGCTCCAGGGAGACCTTAGAGCAGCCTCCCAGGACTGAAAGGGATCTTGATCAGGGAGTGCAGGGAGAGGATAATGGGGAGCGGTTTTGAGCTGAAAGAGGGGAGATGGAGATGAGATCTTGGGGAGAAATATTTTGCTGTGAGGTTGGGGAGGCCCTGGCCCAGGTTGCCCAGAGAGGTGGTGGCTGCCCCATCCCTGGAGGTGTTCAAGGCCAGGTTGGATGGGGCTTGGAGCCCCCTGATCCAGTGGGAGGTGTCCCTGCCCATGACAGGGGGTGGGATTGGATGGGCTTTGAGGTCCCTTCCAACCCAATCCATTCCATGGTTCTATGAAATGCACAGGAAAGGAACACACTGAAAATCCCAACCGACTTCCAAGATGGCTTAAAGAGTGCAGAGAGCAAGGGAGGAACACGGAGCTGTAACATCCCTCTCTGGAGCACAGGGAATGCTGTGGCTGCCTCACTTGGAGATGAACCATCACCAGTGTGTCCCTGAGCCAGTGTGGATGCAATCATGCCCAGGAGAGAGGGCAGCTCCTTTTCAAGAGAAGGTGGAGATCTCTGGCTGAGGAAGTGCAGCTGCAATTGGGAATATGCTGTGAGAGCAAAAAATGCTGTTTTCATGTAAATGTCCCTAATAATAAAAGAGTGAATGAAGAAAGCAACACACACAAACAAGAAATAGTACATTTGTGCTGGAGAAGCAGAAATTATTCTACAAAGAGAGCTTTATCAACATTTTCCAGAAGGCATTGGCTGCTCTTTAATGCTCCTTGAGGAATAACACATTGATCCTGCTGAACCCGGGTTGCCTGGTGCCTCTGATCACAGGTTTCTTAACAATCCCAGCCTCGATGCAACACACTTAAACATTAAGCTTGTTTGTTTTCTCAAGCAAATATTGAGCAGCTATTCTTGCACCCCATAACTGGCATTTTCTACTGCTTGCCCTGTATCTGCAACTGCTTCTGCTCCATTTCCATGGCAATCTGGACTCTGAAGGTGTGGTATCAGTCAAACACCACCAGTGCAACAGGGGTTCCCCTGTACATAGAGAATTTGATTGCTCTGACCATGCTGTAATCATTTAAGCCCCACAGCTCTTCTAAAGGTCAGTGCTTCCCTCTTACAAGGCGGGATAAATCCAGTCCAAACTGCTGAAAATAAATCCAAAGTTAAGTCTTTGGAGTTTAGAGCTGTTAAGTCCCCAGTTGTGCTCCTAAACAGTGTCTCTGAGTGAGAAAAGGAGCTCAGGACCCTCAGCCCCCTCCTCACACAGCAGCATCCCACACACTGAGTGTAACAAGAGGTAAGGAAACGGGAGACAACACCTGCTGTCCCTCGAGTAAATGTCCTGTTTCAATGGGAAAAGTGCTGGAAACCTGGGGTCAGCTCTGAGCAGCTGGGCTGAAGCACACCGAGGGAATTGCCACTTCAGCTTTTAATTACTGAAGTGCAAGCGGCAGGACGCATCGCCCACAGAAAACAAAAACACTCTGAGAAACTCTCCAAGAGCTCCTCAGAGGAAGAGCACCACGAGCAGAGCACCGGTGTGGTGCTGGGAGAGCCCCTCACCTGCACCCCAGCTCTGCTGGAGCTGGCAGCCGTGTCAGAGCTGAGGGCAAGTATCAGCTGTGCCCCACGCAATGGGGAGTGTTTTTTTCCAAAGTAAAACATTTAAACACGTATATCAGTTGATTACTAGCAATGATGCTCAGTACTTATCTTGCTTTCTTTGTACTTTGGATTATAAAGTAATTTTCAGACAAACTCCCCCATCCCTGGAGGTGTTCAAGGCCAGGTTGGATGGGGCTTGGAGCCCCCTGATCCAGTGGGAGGTGTCCCTGCCCTTGGCATGGGGTTGGAACTGGATGGGCTTTGAGGTCCTTTCCCACCCAAACCATTCCATGATTCTATAAAAATCAGAAAGGCATATTATTCCCGTTCCTGGCTCAGGAAACCACAATCAGAAAGCAGCCTGCCCCTGTTTTTCAAGCTTCTCAGACTCTTTTCCACTATACCTGTACCTTCCACGTTATTCTCATTATTTATTTCTCAATAACAAGACCAAATTCTGAGCATGAGAGGCTCTGAACACGGAAAGCATTAAAGACAAAGAGGGGTCCAGCCTGCCATCCTTTGGCTTCAAAGCTCTGAAGAATGAGTTGGCCCAAATGTACTCAAGACCTGCAATTGGTTTGAGAGTGAAAAGAAAGGAGAAAGTGGGAGGAGAGGACTCTGGGTTTATTCCCACTCCACCACTCACTAATTTAAGGGCAGCAGACCAGGAGAGCCTCTCCACCGCCGCACGCTGCCTCTACAAAGCCTCTCCAAGTGGGAAGCCTGAAGAGCACCAGGCAGAAAAGCATCAAAGTAATCAGGAACTGAAAGCAAGGCAAGAGGATGCTCTGTTTTCCCCCCGAATAAGCCACTGGCTGCGGGATGACTGGTGAAAGCAAACAGCTCTTTAGTCAGCCAAATGTTAACTCAGAGCTGGGGAAGGTAAGTGCTCCCAGCTGGAGGCACAGCAATGTTTATTTGAAAGACCTTGCTTTACCCCAACTGTCTCTCCCTCACCCTTTTTTTCTTTACTTGGAGCAGCTGAAGGGACTTACTCTTGTTATTTCCCACCGATTTGAGGACTGGCACCCTCTCCAAGCAGCAAATGCAAATCACTCTCCAAGTTAGTGGCAATGACCAACTTAACAGACCCCACTGGTTTTAATGAGCTGACGAGGGGGAGGCAAGGGCAGAGGGAAGACAAACAATTACCATCAACAGCCAGCCTTGTGCTTTCCAGGATGCTCAGCCTGGTTTGCGTAAGGCCCGCAGGCAGGTTTAGGAGATTAAAGCCCAGCACACAATAAATAATTTAGCACCTTAGCACCAAAAAAAAACCCCAAACAACTCCGAGCTGTATAATAGCAAGGCTGTATGATGTGTACATCCATTTTACATGCACATGGCTTTCATCTACACATATCTATTTGATGCACAGATGTGTAACCGAGTGAGAAGGAACCACAAGGAGAGGTGACAGGGTCCCTGGCTGAGGCAGCCTGCAAAGAGCCCCTCGAAGGTGTGAGAAACACAGGCACCTGCCTGTCCAAGCATCTTGGCAGAAATGGGAAGAGGGTAATAAAAGGCACGGGGAGGTGGGGAGACCCCAGAGCGTAACAGGCGAATGGAGTCACGGCGACTCAGAGACCGGCCGCGTCCAACCCCCGCCCGCCGGGCACAACCATAAACATCAGCAGATGTTCCAGTGATGGATTTGCCTGTGCAAACCACCAGTATTTTACAGCCCTGCTGATGCTGTCGGTGCCCCCATGACAACAATGGGCAGTAAACTTGATTGGGGGATTGAGGAAACATTAAATGCAGCACCACTCAGATGCAGAAGGGGAAGCCTTAACAGCAAATCCCATCACAAGCCACGGTGGTACAATTTTGCCACGGCATTTCACACCCAGATTTTTCCCCAAATCATAGAATGGATTGGGTTGGAAGGGCCATTTTAAAGATCACCAGGTTCCAAATCCCAACCTTTCTGCAGCAGAGGCTGTGCCAGCACACAGGACTCCTCCTGTGGATTCCTCTGTCTCTCCCAGCACATTTGTGTTTTCCACATTCCTTTTTTTTGCCTCAAGGAGGCATTTAGAGAAGCTGCATAGCATGGTCTTCTCACAGTATTTCTTGCCACCCGGGGATTTAAGATTTAACAAATGGACCAAAACCCATGTTATTTTGACCTTTGAGGATTTTAAAAGCCTGCAGAAAAATATAAATATAGTAAGGAAAGCATGAACTGCTTGACTCATAAATAGAAAGGCGGGATCTAACACCACCTTCCCCCTCAAAAAAACAACATCACCCAGAATACAGCAACCTCTGCAGATTTACACTCAGAGGAAAGGAGGGGATGGTCAGAAAAACACAGATTCACAAAATAGTTTGGTATTTCCTGGTGTTTTTCACCAAGATAACTCAACAAGTAATGCATTACTGAACAGATGAAAATGTATCTCTGCTTCTACCGTGGATCAGAGGAGGAGTAACTTCTGCCTCACTTCATCCTCATAAAAGAGATAATGCCTCTTTTTATAAAAGGCGTGGGGATTAATTATCCTCTAAATGTGTTAAAGAAAAAAACCATAGAGTCACAAGGCAGAAAACCAGCTTTTTTGGGAACTCATGTCCAACAGTTACTTTGGTAACAGGTTCCAAAGTACATGGACCGGTGCACCTCAAAATTCCTTTTACCCTCGTGTTTGCCACTAAGCTTTATTCCTGCCTGTATAAACGCCCAGAGCACTGGGGAGGCTGTTTTTCATGCATAAAGGCTGCCCAGTCCTTGCAGTCTTCACAAACTCCACTTCGTTTGGAGACGACTGAAATGTAATTATTGCACTCAAAAATTTCAAGCTGATTCTTCAAGGTGCCTGAACCCGAGTGAGAATCAGAGTCACCGCCACCTCGTGAGCCAAGAAACAAATTAAAGCAGACTCTGAGCCCACCTGGCACGATTTCACACAGCATTTCCTGAACACTCGACCCTTGGGTCTCCAGCAGCTATAAAAATACATCCAGACTTCTCTTTTTCCCCCCTTATTTCACTTGCTCTGCCAAGCAACAGATAACAGAGTTAGAGAAGTAACGCTGGGAGAAGAGGAGGCCGACTTCATGCCTTTAAGAAGTAGCAGGGACATTCCTGAACTGCTCAAACCCAGAGTCCAGAGGGACTTGGCAGCTTCTGCAGCCCCGAAATGCACATGTTAGGGCTCTCCTTCAGCTTTCATCACTTTCCATATTCTCTTACAAGAATTCCAATTAATAAGTAAGCCTCCAGCTTCCGGCTAACAATAAGAGATATAAAGGACCACTGGGCAGTTTGGGGACACATTTCTGGGTCATGGTTTAAGAGTCCTGTTTTTACACTTCCAGAAGCAAAGAGGAATCTGTCTGAGGCTCAAAAAAACTTATTTAGGGAGGAAAAGAACCCCAGCTTCTCCCACCACAACAGAGCATCTCAAGCAATACAAGTTCCAAAGACATACCTCCTTATTTCACCCCCAGGGCAAGAAACACACACTTATTTCTCAAACATTTCAATGAAATAACTTTTTCAGCCAAGCAAGAATCACCTGCCATCTCACCCCCCTGCTGGGACACATGGGTCTGCGCTCTGAGGGTGATGGATTGGTCACCAAGTCAAAGCACCAACCTGACCTTCCAACCCATGGCTGAATCCAGGCACTTCCTTTGGAAGGTGCCTGCAAGCGGATGATTTTCAGCAGTTCAATAACAGCCTGGGGTCCTCTTGGCTTCTCTGCACACTGATGCAACTGACTTTTTCCTGAAGTGCTACGGAATGCGTGCGGGGGCGATAATTAAGGATAAATTAAAAGGATGAGATAACCAGCCATAGAATGAAGTCAGATAAGGACAGGTTCAGACATATATTTCATTGCGAAAGACCTATTTTATTCCCACTAATGGAACAAATTAAATCAGCCAAGCTGAATAAAACTATCACACAAGATGTAACCACGCACTTAAAGTTTGCCTTTCCCCCGACTGCGTAATCTGATCAGTTATCACCGTTCCTTGAAAAAGTGAAGGTTCACCTTGAAAGCATGGATAGAGATAACACACTCTGCATTCAGGCATTCAACAGGTAAACAGGAGTGCATTTCCCATCACAAAAATAAGTTACAGCACTGCATATTTTTCTGTAGAGGTTCTCCTCCAGCAGACCCCAAGCAGCTCTTCACAGGTGACCTTGCACACCAGCACTGATTCAAGCCTTGTGCAAGCACAGCTGCAACAGGAACAGTGGTTCAGAGCATTGTCTGATGCCCATTTATCCAGGAGGATGGGGTATGGATTAACATGCACGTGCTACCCTTCATCTCCAGGCATCTGAAATATCTGAAGCTGGGTTCTTGCTGGTTGCACCAAAGTTTACACTGAAGACTTCCAGTTTGCCTTGTAGAAGGAGCCCCTGGATGCAGAACCCGCCCGTCAGACCTAGCCTGGATGGCTCTAACACAGCCAACACCAAGAAGCATGTCCCAGAGCTCCAAGCATCTTCCAGCACACAGAACAAAGCCTTGCCACCACTGGAACAACTCAATGCTGAGCAAAAACCAGCTACAATGTCACTGTTACAGCTCTTCCCTGGGAGCCATCCCACGTGCACATCCAGGAGCGTTCCCAGCTCACGTGAAGGCAGGCAATGGATGGCTGCAGGTTCCCACTGCATCTGTCCTACAGCAGGAATAAACCAGCACAATGGTAAAATAATACCTAGACAGTGCACAGAAAAGACATTTATTTGTTCTTGATCACAAACAATGTCCTCCATTGACAAGCTGAATGAAGGGCACTCCTCTGATTTATTAGATCTAATAAGAAACACCTCTTGAGGATGAAATATAAGATTGATTTCTAGTGGTGAGCCACGCTGCTATCCCAGCTACTGTGCTCAGCCTGATGAGATGAAACTAGGCAGGCACAGGGACAGAGAGAGTTGAACCAGCAGCAAGTGGGAACAAATGGAAATATCTGCACAAGGAAATGAGTGCTGAATGGAAATAAGGCTTGAGACAGCAGCCCTTCAGACTGAGTTGCCCTCTTCTTCCTTCTCTCCACTAAGTCGATATATCCCGAGAAGAACAGCAAAACGTTAGGAAGCTTAAGGGCAACTCCAGTGCAGTTCTTGGGAAACCTCTGAGTCAGACCCTTCCCAGGCAGAGAAGCCCCTCTAAATATAGCAGGTATAATTTTCACATCAGTCTCAGCATCTAACACACAAACCACATTAACCGAGTTCCGTGGATACCGTTTTCCATCAGGAAAAAGCCAACTAACACAGCAGTGCTTAGCTTGAGGCCCTATTAATAGCAGTCCTAATTATATGGCTGCAAATTTAATTCATAGCAATGATTAGTGTCAAAATCAAAGGCATCACACATCAATATTGATGGAATTGCATGAAGCCCATAAACAGAACAAGCAAGCTGACACATCTCCCCCCCAGCAGTTAGTTGCTCTTAACTGTTGCATTAATGTCTCTTCTAATTTTACTCGATGAAAACGGTTTTATTGCAGGAATTCACAATTCTGAATGATTAAGCCTCTAACGTGATGCCCTCCCCCCTCCATCCCCCAGCTACAAAGCTGAGCTGCTTTGGAAGGAGAGCTGGACCACCAGGCTGCAGGGAGATCTGCATCCCGCTGTATCCGAAAGGTCACAGCATCATCAGCACGTTTGCTTTTCTCCCACTTGGAGAAAACTGCTGAGGAAGAGTCATTCTCAAAGGCAGGGGGCAGGGCTGGGAGCTATTCCATCAGCCCCTGCAGCCAGTGCACCACGAGGTTCCTCTGCTCGAGGCTTCCCCCGGGTTCGGGCGAGGGGCAGCGGGCTGGCCCAGCCAGTGCTGTGCATGGAAATTCCTCCTCCAGCACTGGGTTTTAACGGAGAATAGATCCATCGATTCGCCCTCCAGCCCCAGGACAGGCAACGCACGCCCGTGCGAGGAGCAGCTGGGTGGTCCAGGGCAGCCTCAGCAGGTCTGAGCACACCCTCAACCCTGAAGTCAAACCCTGACCCCAGGGAGCGCCCGGCTTCCCCGCGGCAAAGATGCTGAGTTCATTGTCCATGGCCTTATCTGATGTTATTGACTTCTTTGTCAGCAGCTCTGGTACCAACACCCCCGTGGGGCAGCACAGCTGTTCTGAACCCACAGCCGGGCTCCACGGGCACCCTGCCCAGGCTGCCCACACCGACCAGACCCTGCAGAGCCCAGCGTGAGCCCAGCCTGGGAAAGCTGCCAGCCTCGCCACAGGGCTCCCGAGCAGCCACAAAACTCCTTCCTTTACGAGTCAGCCAGTGCTGGCTGCTGAAAAGAGCAAAAAGACTTCAAATGTACCCAGGAAACACAGAAAAGGGTAAAGCTGGCAAGCACAGGGCTGTACCAGCAGAGCACAGGCAGGCAGGGACTTGGGGAC
Source organism: Tapera naevia (assembly GCA_033556795.1). Lineage (NCBI taxonomy): Eukaryota > Metazoa > Chordata > Aves > Cuculiformes > Neomorphidae > Tapera > Tapera naevia. Next base: position 1,426,484 of record JAUMJJ010000242.1, read on the forward strand.
CTTCAGCACCAAGCTCCTTCAGAGGAGAGAGGCTGGAGCAGCCACAGCTCTCCTAGGTAACATCCCAGGAGGCAGCCAGGTGAACAGCTAAAGGGAAGAAGGACGTTGGCGAGATAACGCAGCACTTTCAGTAACGGATTCTCACTGGGGAAGCGCTGACAAACCTGAAATATTTCAGAGCTGGCTCCCTGACTTCTTTCCTCCAGCTACACAAAAGTGGCTTCTTTGAGACCCCAGACTGAGCCACCAGCTCGTTTCCAAAGTAAATCAGTGGCTGTGGGAGAGGACATAGGTGTGACGCCGCTTTCAGACATGAGTTGCGTAGGTAGATACGCAAGGTGGTGAGCTGGAGGAGACAGGGGGCCTATCTGTAAATCTCTGGCACTTGGAGGTGTGGACGTTTTTTCTGTCCTTATTTCAGATATGTGGAAGAAGAGATGTGGAAACATTTACAGTCCTGTGCAGCCTTAGCACCCACTGACTTTCAGACGTGTCTGGTCTTGGAAAACACACAAGAACTGGAGACAACCTGTTAACTTCCCAGCAGGTCCTCAACGCCTGTGCTGCACTGAGGCACCCAAGAGCCCCAGGGCTCAGTGCAAAGCTGCTTCCCATGCTTCATCCAACCTCTCTTGGGCCATGTAAGACATAATCCCACGTGTCAAACGAGAAAAGCTTTACCGAAGGTGTGGACAGGACCACAGATAGAGAATAACAACATTCCCAGCCCCTGGAGGTGTTCAAGACCAGGTAGGAAGGGGCTTTGAGCACCCTGATCCAGTGGGAGGTGTCCCTGTCCATGGCAGGGGGGTGGACTCGAATGCTTTTTAAGGTCCCTTCCAACCCTCAGTGCCTGGTTACCACTGGCTCAAACAGAGAGACAATGGGAAGGATTCCCACAGCCCTCCTTCCCCATTTGCCCCAGTCTCACCCTCCACCTGCCTTCTGGACAGAGTGAAGAGGATGGGCTCAAGGAGATCAGCTTCGCATCAAAAGGCAGGTGTTAAATGTAGAACAGCACAAGGAATTACTGTGCTGGAGAGGCTGCTTCTTCCAAACTCCTACATAATTCATAGCACGGGACAGTAAATACCTGGTTGTGAAGGCAAAGCTTTTTGTTTTAACTGCCTCTAAGTGAGGCACCTCCCCTGTCCCCCCTAAAATGCTACAAACACCAAGTACCAGGGTGCACAGCTGGCTTGATCCCTGCTAACACGCATTTGCAATTTGCTGAGAGCACCTCTGCCATCCATTTAGCAAGAAAAACCCCAGAGCTTCCACGTGCCCCAGCAGATCAGGAGGAGAGGGGCTTTGCTCATAAACCCACTCTTCCCCCATGTTCAAAATTGCCCCACTAACACTTGAGGGGCACCAGGGAGGCACCTAATTTACTACTACTCAGCACTTGGAAAGTGCTGAATGAATATTAATGATCTGATGTAATTAAAATGATGCAGACGTTGGAGTGTAGTATCTGCCTGTCCTTGTATCTTCCTGGATAGATGAGGAAGAAATTCCCTGCTGCTTAAGGACAAAAAAATAACAGCCTGCTGTTGATTACATTCGTTAACTCTTTCCCTGGTAGGGAGAAGCAGGGTTTGCATTTAGCAGGTTCACCTAATGCTTTCCCTGGTATTTTAGGTAGATTTGAAGTATCTCAGCTTTCCAGGGCAGCATCTCTAAGGCTGGTTTTGCTGGAGCTGGATCAGACCTCTGCAGACACTGATGAGTGAGCTTCCAGTTGCAGCTCTAATTCTAAATCCCATCAGCAGGAGGTGGGGCATCTCCTCTGCTTACAAACCCCAAGATTCCTTTTAAATATGGGATTCCTGAGAGAGAACCATCGAGGGCCACACAACAGAGGTGTGACTGGGCCTGACCCACCTTTGCACCCCACTCAACTGAAGAGCAACTCAGAGGTGGGAAAATCCCATTTGGACTTCCAAAATCTAAATCCCATTGGAGCTGAGGGAGTAAACCAGCAAGAGCATCTCTTTGCCTTGGGCAACCAGCCCCAGCTTTGTGATGCAGATGGGAGAGGGATGTTATCTTCCAGGACTGATCAATCATGGAACTGTCAGAGGGACCTAGCAGGAGGTAGGAGGCAGAGAAAAGCTACAGGACTTTGCCCTGAGGCTTGGCTTCCAAAAACAGCCAAGTTAACCCATTCCTATCTCCCCATGACCAAACATCCTGTCACCATCAGCAATTTTGCCACCAGTGAAAGCTTTCTAACTCTCATTCCGCACAAGTTGCAGGAAGATTGCTGGGAAACAACTCAAAACTATTGGAAGATTTCCATCAGTGTGTCAAAAAGGAGGAAAGAGCCGAGACCTTGGATACAATTTGCTGAGTTTCACTCAAACTCAGAAATTACGAGCCAGCTCCTCACTTGTTTCTCAGACTGGTCCATTATTGCCCTAATAATTTCAGCACCAGTCCCCCAAACACACTCACCACGGTTTACTGAATTACAAAATGCAATAGACCCTGAGGAGCACCAGGGTAAGGCTGTAATACACAGGCAGGTGGTGCATGCTAGAGCTGGCACAGCACTGAGACCTGGATTACCCAGCTGCTGGCTGGAAGCACAGCAAGATGCCCTCAGCCCCTGCAAGGGGATGCTCTGGGCTGTGATGCTGCAGAGTGATGGGAATTGTGTAGCTTTTCCACAACCAGTTCCTGCTGTCCCTTTGCCAGGGCTTGACACTTCTCTGCTTCAAAATAAACCACAGTAACATCGCTCTGTACAAACAGTGCTGATGGATGAACTTTGCCTCACCAACACAAGGCTCTCTTTGACCCACACCCCATCATTTTCACACCTGTATAAGGCACCGCAGCAGCGGGCATCTGAGCATCCCAAGAAGAGATGAGAAATGGATCCTGGCTCTCTGGAGCCATGGAAATCACCTTACCTTCTTCAGCTTGCCAGTCTTAGTGCCCACGAACACCACGCTGTAGCCGTTGTAGACGTAGGAAGCCACAGAAGTCATCCGGTCCCGGCTGGAGGTGAAGAGCGTCACTCCGTCCACGGCCGTGGAGCCTCCCAGGGGCTGGTTGATGTCGAGCCCACAGAAGTTGTCATCGATGGGGACTGGCTGGAAAGGTGAGGTTGGGGTAGACGTGAGTGAAACACAAAGCACGGGGTAACCCCACACACTTGGGCTCACAAAGAGGGGAGCAAGTGATGCTGACAGCAGCGTGGGAGCCACCACCACACAACCCCCCTGTCCAGGGACCCTGCCAGGTTCACTGTCTGAGGCCAAGACACCCTGCAGCTCCACAAACAACATCAGCTACCAAAGGCTCAGGTACACCCATACACAACTGCGATGGGATGACTCTCTCTTGAGCAAGGCAGCACTCAAGTTTCTCGTCACCTTCTTCCTTCTTTCATTGAATTTTATTTATATTTATCTCTTTACAGCAGCCAAACTTAATATGCTTGGCAAAAGAAGGCCCCAGGGATTCCCATGTCAGCCCAGGAACAATCTGCATGTGAACCAAGATTAAAGAAATCAGCTGAATAAAAATACAGAAGAGACAACTCTCGTTTGTATTTGTCTTGTTCATTTGCTGATACCACCCCACCTGCTTGGAAAGGGTCAGAGCCTTCCTCTGGCTGCCAGAGCTTGAAGCTGGGAACAGCAAACACTTCCAGCAAGCTACACACCTTCATTCATCTGCCTTAATGCTACCCCTTCCTTTCATGTCATCCCCAACTGCCTGAAAACAGCAGCGATTAAAGTGGAAAGTGACTGCTATGGCTGTTGTGTGCTCAGGGAAGCTGAGGCACAGAAAGAGTGATCCTGTTCCACAAGCTCATGTGCCATAGGGCCTTGTTCTTGAGGCTACCATGGCCAACAGCTGGAGCACCCTTACCGCTTTCGTGCACTGGACGTCCTTCCCCAGCAGCCAGTTGAGCTCCAGGTTGCCCTCCCCCTGGTAGCAGGACTGCAGGCGGTCCTTGATCTGAGCGTTGATGGTGCGGATGGGGAAGACGCAGAGCGCAGAGTCGTCGGGCGGCTGGTGGTACTGCTTCTGTCCCTTGGAGAAAATGGCAAAGAGGACATCCTCCTGGGCCGTGATATTGAGGGACTTGGCCAGCACATCCCCTGGCTTGGAGAGGTAGGCTGCTTGCAGGAGGCGGTACTCCACGTCCCCCTTGACGCAGCCGAAGGGCAGAGAGACGTAGGAGTGGAACTTGGGGTCGTCTTTGCAGAGACGGACGATGCGAGACGTGTAAAAGAGATCACTGGCAGAGTTGATGGAGACACCCTCGGGGGTCTCCGGCTGGACAGTCAAAAAATAGACAAAGTTGCCACTGGCAAAGCCATAGATGTAGAAGATGTCAAAGTGCGAAACAAGGGCCAGGGTATCTGAGGGGATTTTGATGAGGGATGAGACAAAGTCACTGTGGAGCTCATAATCCAACATCGCTGACGACTCCGGGTCCCGGGGCAGTTTGCGGCTGGAGAGGGTGGGGAAATAATCCTGCTTCCCATCCACGGCCGTGCCGATGAAGAGCTTCCCATCCTCACCTTCCGAGCGCACGATCACGCCGTACATCGTGCCTGTCTTGTTGACGCTGGACAGGTAGTGCTCCTTTTTGTGCGAGGGCTCTACCAGGATGAAGAGGTCATCCAGGCGCAGCAGCTTGCAGACCCCCTGGTACAGGCTGCCGCAAGCCAGCAGTCGGTTCTCGGAGTAGTCAATGATCAACAGCTTGTTGACATTGTTGGTCAGGGTGAGGATCTCACTGCACGGCTGGACGATGAGGGGTGGGTAGCAGGATTTATTGTCCTCCTCAGGACCAGTTTTATGAGCCACCAAAATGGTCAAGTTACCAGAAAGCTTGTAAACCCTATTGATGGCTCCGACATAGACTGCTCCGGTGCCTTGGTGGACAGTCAGGTGGTTGAACGTCCAGTCCCGGTTCTCAGAGTGGAAAGTGCTGAACAAGGCATTGCTGGACACATTTCGGGAGAGCGATGCCAGGAAGAGACAGAGCAAAGCCACCGACCAGCCATCGGAGTCCAGTACCCGAGGCCAGTTCTTCCTCTGATCCATCCTGGGAAAGGCAAACCTTGTGTTCCTCGCGCGTGTCCTGTGCCCCAGCGATGTCCCTCACATGGTTCTGGGGAAAGAAGCAAAACAAACACACACAGAGCAAAGGATTAGATCCAGTGTGCCCTGCAGATAAAATTCAAAGGAGACTTTCTAATTACACAGTCCTTGAGATAAAGTGAGGACGTCTCTAAGCCCAACAAGAATTAAGCAGGTTCAGGCTTGGTGTTTTGCCACTTGGTTCAGGCTCTGTGTGTTGATTTGTTATGTGGTTTAGCTCTTTAGTGCCCCGCTCAGCCATGGGAGGGGATAATCAGCTTCAGCCCAAGACAAAGCCCACAGCTCACACACCCAACCATCAATCTGCAGTCTTGGCTAAAAGCATGTCTCCTGCAGGGTGTGTTGTTGGAAGCAACAGAGGAAATAAGAGGTGTTTTCTACCTTTAAAGCCTCTATGATTTAATTTGGAAGCCTGAGGAAGAAGTCTCATGAAGGCAAGTTCATTTAGCACACACAAACCAAGGCTGCCAGCTTCCCCCCTCCACCACTCCCCCGGCCAGAAGTGTCTCTGCAGGTGCTTTGCAGGCAGAAACTTCTTTCTGCCTTCACGAGGTGCTTTTACTACTCAAAAGCAGTTGCCACTGGGGTGGGGGCTCCATCACCCACCAAACCCTGCCAGCAGCACCCTGGGCAGTGGAGAGACTCCAACCTGGGAGCCTTGGACAAGTCTCCTGCTCTATCAAAGCTTCCAGATGATGATTGAATCCTACACAAAGGAACAGCTTGGACACTGGGTCTAAAAGGCTTGATCCCAACCAAACTGTCCATATGCTCTTCCCAACAGCTCTGTGGATACCAGTCAGTGGATTCTCCTTCAACTGACATCTTTTTACCCCCAGTCAAGCCTCTGGCAACAATCTATGTGGAAATGGGGCAATAAAGATTGGTTTTGTTGTTGGCTGTTATGTGTTCTGGTATTTGTGGGTGCTCCCAAAGCACTTAGACCTCCTTTGGGCCCGAGGGATGGCTGGAACCACGCCGATTCCCAGCCCCATTCCCATCCTCCCTGCTCACACGGGCAGCTGTCAGGCTGAGTTAGGAATCACCAGGCTGGAATTTCCTTAGGAAACACGCGCTCACCTCGGAGAGGCTCTGCCTGCATGAGGCACGTTTACATCAGAGCTTTCCACCCGCCCTTCCGCAGCGCACACACAACAGCTCTTGAAAAGGACCCTTACGACCCTCTGCCTGCCCCACCTTGCAGCTCCACTCCCTGAGCAAAAATAGGAACGTTAGAGACAATCTACATCTGTGCATTTCCGTGTCTGTCTCATCTAAGGAGGGTCCATCTTGGACCATCCCACACAGGAGGCATCAAGTTTGGGTCCCAGCTCAGCCCCAGGCTTCCAGCACCACCTTGAGCTCCTACAGAGCAGCTGGAAGCGATGCCAGCTGAGCACCCTGCAAGGTAGCAAGGACCCAGCTCAGAGGAGGTGTGGGGCCAGTAGAGCAACACTAAGGCAAGCACCATGGAAGGGTCCTGAAAGCATCCAGGGCTCTGCACCACCCTTGTCACCACAGACATGCCTGGAGGTCACTGGATTTGTCTCATCCTTGTTAATCGCCTCCAGCCCTGACCAGGACTTGAGCTCCTGGCTTGACCTCAGCCTTGCTCATCACCACAGACATGCCTGACCTCCTGGACTCAGAAAATCACCACAAAGTTCTCCTTTATCCCAAATTACACATTCCTTACACGCTCCAGGCTCGATGATCAAAGGAGCCATTCCAGCCTGCCTTAGGGAGAGATGTTCTCCACCACCTTGCAGCACTACAAGGTCAACACCAGCCCTGGGACCAGGCTGAGGATGAGCCTCCATTCCACCTGCCTTCTCTGCACCTCCCACCAAGGCCACGCAAGCCCCAAGTACACACAACAGGGAGAAATCTGCACTCTCTGCAGGTCTGAATCTCCTCCTCTGAGGACAAATGCAGGAGGCTGTCCCCTAGCTCAGGCCACGCTCAGCTGTCCTCACCTGTGGGCAGCCACCGCTCTGATTGATGCTGATCCCCATTTTGGTATTTAAAATAATTCACACAGCTGCAAAGCTACACGAGCTCACGTGCCAGTGTCCCTGAGTGGCCACTCTTCAGGCTCGTTAACAGCAGGAGCCAGAGCTGGGCATTCCTGAAAGGTGACAAAGGAGCTCTGTCCCTGGGCTGCACATCTCAGTGTCACTGACAAGACAGGAGAATGAGAGCAGTAATGGGTTTCTCATTCTGCTCAGGGATACATTTCCCTGGCTGCTTGCTTCTTATTTCCAGTCTCTTAATTTCCACCTGTGGCTGGAGCAGGCTCCCTCTCTCCCAGCTGGGACACAGACCCTGCTGCATTCGCATTGTTTGGACAACTGGGGCAGAAAGCAGGCACCCACCCTCTGGGCCGTAAGGTGCCACAGCAGCCCCAGGGTGACCTCCACAAGCTCTTCTCATTGAATTTGGACTGTTCTCTGAATTCAGAATCACCAAATGGGTCGAGTTAGAAGGGACCTCAAAGCCCATCCACTCCAAACCTTGCAGAAGCAGAACTTTAATAATGTGCCACCTCATGCAAATGAGCTGCTAATTAATTAAGCAGTATCCTTCCAGGGATGGATTAATTAGAATGAAATTTGAGTTGGCTGGCTGGGTCATATTTCTTTGGATGCTGCTTTCAATCATCAGCATTGCCTTTTCCTTGTGTCACAGAATCATGGACTGGTTTGGCTTGGAAGGGACCTCAAAGCCCATCCAGTCCCACCCCCTCCCATGAGCAGGGACACCTCCCACTGGATCAGAGGACTCAAAGCCCCATCCAGCCTGGCCTTGAACACCTCCAGGGATGGGGCAGCCACAGCCTTGGACAAACAATGGTTCTTCTGCTGAACAGCTTTCCAGTTTTAAAGAGTTATTCTATTGGGAAGTGAGAATAGAGCAGTGCAAGCTCAAAATTAATACATGTAAATAATTTAGTTCTACACAGATCTATATGTATGGGACAACAGAAGCTCTTCACTCTGGCAGCAGAAGTTTTATGCCTTTTCCAGCAGTGCTTCCATTCAGAGCTGGTCCAAAAGGCAGAGTCAGCGTGGAGCTGCCGTGCGGAGCTGTCAGCTGAAGCCCAGCTTCTCTGCAGTGCCTCACAGTGAAGGCTTTGCAGAGGATTCCTGAACAGCCTCTGCCAAAGGCAAGAGAGCTCATCCAGGAAGAAGAATCTGTGCTTTCAAACAACATTTGAAGATGACAGAGCATGGCTGTGAAGTGACATCCTACCCGAAGGGGCCAGGGGGATGATGATCCAGCTCCTGTCAGCTCCTTTCTGCCCTGGGCTGGGGAACCTGTGGGTGCAGGACAGGACCAAGCTCAGACACAGATACCAAACACCAACAGAAACCCCTTGGATGCCCTAAGGATGAGTTTTGGGATGGCTGAGCGCAGCTGGGGAGTTAAACACAAGGGAAGCAGGACAGCAGGCAATTTTAATTGTGCTCAATACTATTTGACCATCAGTTTCTCCTTTTTTTTTTTTTTTTGGAAGTGAGTTTAAAATATGGCTTTAAAAGCAATTTGAAGCTATTAGTAACGCAAGGTGAAAGAGAGAGTAAATTCAGGGACACAATATAAACCCAAGCAGCTGAAAGGCCTCAATTAGGCTGAAAGGAGTTATCTGGTATTTAAATAATTATTAGATTGAAGAAATAATCACAGGTCTGAGCTGATTTTTTTTCCCCCACTGTCATCCTAATGGAGACTATAATATTATTATTCAAATGCCCATGATTCTCATTGAGGGGGGGGGGAAGAAAAAAGGGCTCATTTAATCTCCACACGACAGGGCTTCAGGAGACCGATTAGTCACTTCTCTTATTTCAGCTGTCACTCACTCACGGGCACCACAGTTTGTCATTAGTGGCATTTAATGCACATGGAAAAAAAAAGAGCAAAAAAAAAGAGGAAAATTAAAGAAAAAAAAAAACAAACAACAAAGAATCTCCTGTGAAAAATGATGGATCAAAGGAGCAATTTTGATGTCACCAGTGCAGCAGCTGTGGTTGCTTTGTGGTGCCAGTATCTTTAATTTTGGGGCAGAGCTGGTCTTGTGAGCAGTGATTTATCCACAGCCCCACGCCAGCACTGCTGAGCCCTCACCCATCACCACTAATCCACTGGTCCTGTGCTCCAAGGATGCTCCATCTCCTACAGCCTCTGCACCTCTGAGATGCAGCAAAGGCATCTGCACCAGCCCCAGCATCCTCAGCCCTGCGCTGCCAGTCCCAGCATCCCAGTGCCAGGTGCTCTTCCCAGGCTGTCTTCATCTCCATCTCAACCCAGAGGCCACCAAGGTCTCCATCCAAACCAACAAAGCAGGAGATAAAAGCTACTATAGGTTTTTCTCCTAAGGCCACAAGGGTTTCATGGAATCATAGAATGGTTTGGGTTGGAAAGGACCTTAAAGATCATCCAGTTCCAATCCCCCTGCCATGGGCTGGGGAGCTGTCTCAGAACGAAGCCTCCTGACGAAAAAATGAGCTTGTGGGGAGGGGGACAATGAGCCTGTGATTGCTTTCTAAGATGGAGGTGGATTCTGCCCTTTTTTGCTCTTTATAGTCAACCAAGATTCATTGCTGCGAGGCCGGGAGCAGAGGGACTGGCGGCTCCCACTCCTGACCTTCCCTGGAGGTCAGCAGGGCTGTCAGAACCCCCTCAGAATTATGGAAAGGGTCACCAAGAGGGCAGGCTCTGCTATATAAACTAAAACACAAGAACAAACCATCTGGAATAACCTCACCCTTGCACCAGCCTGACCCTTTCTCTTTGCACTGGCTCCGTATCCTCTCTGCCAACCGGAATGAGGGGAGAAAAGCCGAGAGCTGGGCCATTTCTTCATAGCAAGGGAGAGCACGCACGTGCCAGGTCTGCATCCCTCCTGGAGCCCACTGGGAAATTTTCTATGAGACATTTCCAACCATTAAAGCTGCCACAGTGATTTATCCCCTTTGAAGAAGTGAGACTCAGGACACATTTGTCAGCTATGGAGGAAGACCTTACAACAATTAATAGGGTTTGGTTTTGTTTTAATTAGACAAAAGCTCCGAGCCAAATGGTCTGATCTAAGCATCACTGGGACGTTTCCAGCTGGGATCAGAGGTCTGGGTCTCAGCCCTACCACTACATCCAGATGAGTCCCACACTGCTGAATCCCCCACTTACCCAGCAGAAACCTCCACACCCACCCAAGTACCCCCCTGCTCCTCAGTGTCTTCACCTCTTCTTCCAATGAGAGAATGAGCATGGAGCAGAGGATTTTCCCAGCTGTCCCGGAGCAGGAGAGCCTCAGCACCCATCACACACTGCAGCAGCACCAAGGGAGCCCAAGGTGCAGCAACATTGCATTGGGAACCCACGAAGAGCTCACTCCATCACTGAATGGAATCATAGAATGGTTTGGGTTGGAAGGGACCTCAAAGCTCATCCAGTTCCAACCCCCTGGCACGGGCAGGGACACCTCCCACTGGATCAGGGGGCTCCAAGCCCCATCCAGCCTGACCTTGAACATCTCCAGGGATGGGGCAGCCACCACTGCTCTGGGCAACCTGGGCCAGGGCCTCCCCACCCTCATAGGAGAAAACATTTCTCCCTAAGATCTCATCTGAATTCCCCCTCTTTCAGCTTAAAACCCATTCTCCCTCATCCTATCCCTGCACTCCCTGATCCAGAGCCCCTCCCCAGCTTTCCTGGAGCCCCTTCCAGTCCTGGGAGGCTGCTCTAAGGTCTCCCTGGAGCCTTCTCATCTCCAGGCTGAACAACCCCAACTCTCTCAGCCTGTCCTGGTATAGGAGGTGCTCCAGCCCTTGGATCATCTCCATGGCCTCCTCTGGACTCACTCTAAGAGACCTTGATGTGAAGTAATTACAGTTTTGTAATACAAAGCCCTGAGGGGGGCTCCTGACACCTTTTTTCCCCCAGAATATTTTACCAGTAGGAGCACATTGTCAGTCACCCGTGAGGCGCCTGGCGTCAGGTCTGAGGTTTCTGCAGAGGTTACTCAACCACAGCAAACATCAAGCCTTTCCTGTAGCACAACCCAAAACACTGAACCCTTTGGGTTTCAGGCTGGAAAACACCTTTATGCCTCCCCCCTCTCCCTGCTTCGCTGCCCCTTGGCAGTGCCCGTTCCGCAGCGCCGCGGGCAGGAACCACACCAGGAGCCGCGTTCCCACTTCCCCGGAGCTGCTCGTTCACGGGGATGGTATTTGATGGGCTCGGCAGGTTTCTGAGAAAGAGTTAAGAGGGCAAAATACAGTATTGTGATTATTGCTTCCTCCAGCCCTGGGACAAGGAAGAGGAGGGGAAGAACGAAAGCCAGCCATGAAAAGGCATTTCCCTGATAACAAACACGATCGCATGAGTTGTGCACAACACCTCGTGGTGTCCAGACTTGGGATGTTGTTTATACAACACATACCGGATAAAGCCACCTCTCCCCTCTCCAGCACACACATCCCGACAGGTCTGGGGTAAAGAGAAACAGAAAATCCCAGGGAACTTGCTGCAAACCTCATCTCTGCAACTGCATTTTGGAGAGCACAGCACCCTGATCCGTGACCCAACATCACTCCTGGCCTCGTCCCAGATTTGAACAGACCCAGACAAGTCGTGTTACTCAGCCTCATCGTTCCACCTGTGAAATAGGGATATTGTTCTCATACATGAATCACTTGGATTTTCAGTTGATGGAAAACTCAGAAGGGAGTCACCAGGCATAAACTGCTGTAGTCAAGTATCCCTAAAGGGGTTCAAAAATCATGTAGATGTGGCACTTTGGGACACGGTTTAGCAGACACAGTGGGGTTGGGCCAACAGCTGGACTGGATGAGTTTAGAGCTCTTACCCAACCTCAATGATTCTATGAAATTGTGTGTAAGGAGCTGGTCTAGCACTTTTTGGTGCACCTCTGTTCATAAACTCTGAGCAGAGCTTGTTCAGCAGAGCAGGGCTACTCTCCCCTGGCAGCACTGCCAAGCAAACATGGGCACTGTTACCTCTGACCCCAAGGATGCTCAGATATCCCTGCGGCACAGCCAGGAGGCATTTCTTTAACATTGACAAAATCATCCCCATCTCCAAGGGAGCGTTGGCTCCTCTGACAAATCTAAGGCAGGACCACAGCTGCGGCTCCGGCATGGCCTACCCCCAGCTGTGCACTGCAGCTGGAGCCATTTAACCCAGCAACCCCAAAAGACATCCAGAAAAATTAATAATCAACCTAGGACACCTAGGTGGTAGAAATTAGACACCACCTTCTTTCCCTGTGCTGATACTTGACACCTGCTATCTGAGAAACCCCAGCTGGCAGCTATTGAGCTTCAAGTACACTGCTGCGAAATAGCTTATAAATTACCTTGCATCGAGAGAGGTGCTGGGAAAAGAGGACTTTATTCACCATGCAGTCCCTAAGGACAGGCCCAAGGCCGGCGACAACGCCGTGCGCCGGAGCACAGAGCAGAACAGACCAGACTCTCATTTTCTGATGCCTTGAAGTATGACACAAAGGGAAAATTTAACACTTCTTAAGTTTCATAGCTGGTTTATTCAGGTTTTGGGAAGTCTCAGTTTCATCCAAGCCTGTGTGAATAGGTCAATGGCTTTGGATAACATTAAATCATAAAAGTTTGTGGCCAGAAAGTTGTGACTCTCCAATCTCTTGCTGCAGGAACCAGCTATAATCGTAATTCAAGAGATGTCTCGCTAAACTGCCCTGAAGGACCTTCAGAAGTAGAGTCCACAATCCCTCCAAGCAATCTAGGTCAGTTGGTCCCTTTAGAAAGAGCTTTTCCTAATTTCTTACTCAAGTCCTGATGGAGTGAGGTTTATCCACCCCTCTCCACTGGTGCATCTGAATATAGTTTGATTATTCATGGACTTTATTCCCAACAACACTGAATTTAATGGATGGTGACCTTCGGTGCAAGCAGATTAAACGATTAAATGATTTGCCCAAGGCTTGTCAAGAGGTCCCAGTGGCAAAGCAAGGAGTTTTATCTCCGGAGCCTCAGCCCAGCACTCTCTCCCCAGGTGACACCCAGCTGCAGTTTATTACAAGAGACTATTACAGCGCAGCGCGGGGGGAGATCACGGAGCGGCCACCGAACTGGAGGAGGAAAAATAAGCAGCAGCTTCTCCTGGCCTCGCTCCAAGTGCACCACAGGCAAAGTGAAGAACCCCAGCTTCAAATTAAATGCGTCCCCAGCCACTCCATTAAACAGAAATCCTGAAACAGAAATCCTTTGGCTGTGCCAGCCCCGTACAGCGAGCGGTGTTCGTTATCCCCAACGCTCCCCACGGCAGCCAGATGTATTTACACAGTAGCCACAGCGCTCTTACCTCAGTAAACCAGGAAATTGTACATTTGTTAAAGTTAGGTTCTGAGATGCTGAATCCCCTGTCTCGTGGCTACAGACTGCACCCAGCCAGCAGCGCTGAAATTAAGAGCGCGCAACCGCCCGCGTGTGCCTTCAGGCACGTTTCCCCACTCAAGAGGTGTTTGCTGGTTATGATGCTCTGTGCTGGTCCAGAATGGGATTATCTTTACCAATTATGAGCAATAAACATCAAGCCAAGCCACATGCCCATGGCTGTGCCGTTCCCCAACACACCAGGAGGATACGGCACCAAACCGGGGCAGGAACCACCAGGATGGGAAGTGAAGGAACACACAAAGGGAGAGCTTCATCCCTGCTGTGTGACCAGCACCATCAGCTCTCTGCTTCACTCAGATGAAAGTGAAGTCCAAGTGCTGGGGAGATGAACCCTCCAGTGCCAATGTTGGCAGTTCCCCTGCAGAAGTGGAACAAATTATCACCCAGGTAGCACCGTGGGATCATGAGGATTTGGAAAGGCAGAGCACAACAGCAAAAGCCCCTAAATTAACAACAAAACTGAAGCAGACAGGTTGATGCAGGAGAGAGCCACAGAACACTGAAGAACCCTTCAGGGACCATTAACCAGCCCTCGTCAGGCCTTTCTTGGTGGAAGTACGTGCTACGAACTGCAATCAACACCAGTTTTATCAACAACCTGAAGGAAGCCTCAAAGCCCCTTTACACAGTGACACCTGCCCTTTTAAGTGCATCACTGGGGTGCTCGATGCAGTTTTTGGAAGTGTTTTGAGGTGCCTGAACCCTGGGAAACATAAAGCACCTTCATTCCCAGCCCAGTCTGCTTCACCAAGCATGAAGAGCAGCGACCACCCCCGGCCTGCAGCCACAGGGACAGTGGCTGGTTGCTGGCAGGTTCCCAGGAAGACTTGTGCATCAGTGCCCAGTGGGCTCACAGGTGCCCTTGTCTTTGTGTTCTGAGGTCCAGCCAAGGGACTCCAAAGCCTGGAGCCATCTCACCTCCATCCCACCATCAGCTGAACAGCATCTCCTCTCCTAGGGCATTTGGACATCAATGTCTACTTGAGAAAGTGGCTTCTTCCCACTCGCCTGCTCCATGCTCCTCTGCCCTGCTTTTCAATTTCAGAGCTCTGGCAGATCACTGATTAATTCAAGCCTGTTTAATAACCCTTCTGTTTAGATGAAACAAGCTGTCTTGTTTTCATTTTTAACACTAACTCTTGTTTCTTCGCTAAGGATCTTTCTGTCATTTCAAGACTTCTCTCTGCAACCAAGCTGACAATGGGATGGAGGAAGCATCTGCTTACACCCACATCTGACATCAGCCAGAAGTTACCACATGAGGCTAAAGAACACAAGGCTGGACACCATGGTGGGTAAGAGATCCTCTTGCAAAGCCATCAGCATCTCCATTTGCTGTGGCAAATCCCTGCAGAGCTAACATGGGGGACCATGAGGCCAGCACCGGACACAAAGCAAGAAGAAAGGAGACACAGGAGCTGGAGTGTCCAAACTCCCTGTGCAGCTCATCCACAGGGAGGGTCACTGTGCTTCTCCACCCCATTGTGGGTGGAAAACACGCCTTGGAAATCCCAAAAGCCATTCCACTGCTGCAAGCTCTGCCCCCTGCTGCGTCCCCAGCGCAGCAATCGATTGGTGATGGTCAGGCGGGCGCAGAGGCCAGCAGCTGCTCCCACCACCACGGGCTGGTCTTGCAGCAGCATCTGCAGCCCTCTCCCCCTGCAATGACCCCCTTGCTGTCACCTGCTCTCCCATGGTGTCCTCACACCAGAGGGTTGTGAGGCATCAGCTTGTTCAGAGCGTGACCGCAGCCCAGCAGAGCCTCCTCCCTCCCCACCCGCTGCCCCGTCCCGGCTGCAACCCCCAAGTGCTGTGCACAAAGAATAACAGACACACAGGGACCCAGCTCCCGATGGGAATGAGTTGGAACCTCTCAGCTGTCTCCTGCCTCTTTGAATTTCAAAGCTGCACTTGTCTGGAGAGCAACTGAGTCATTTCCTTCCTATATCCAGCCTATCGGACTGGATCCAGCAGTGCCCGGAAAACAATAAATCCTTCAAGGACTTGTAAGGCCATATTTCACAGGAATGCAGCAAGATTGCCTGCTTGGAGAGCTCCTCACACGCCCTTTAATTCAACACTGCTCCATGGAAGCTGTCTCTCCTTGGCCCCAGTCCCACCACAGCACAGCAGCGATCCCCATCCCTACTGCTCCCACCTCCTGGGGCACTGCAGAAGCCCAAGTGTGGAACAGCACTTGATACCTACACAGATCAACACCACCTCATCACTCTGACCAGATGCACCACGAGGGGCCTGATGGATAAAGAACCAATGATGGTATTTACTTGATTCCATAAAACATACAGTGGATCATAGAATGCTTTGGGTTAGAACTGGGTGGAACCAAGGCAAAACTCGATGTGAGCCATACGCAGCCCAAGAGCTGCAGAACTTCTACTGAAACAAGAGAGTTGAGATGCTTGGCCAAAAAGAAACTCCCTCCACACCCTAAGTTCAGTTTCCATTCAGCTCTGAGGAAAGCTGGTGCATTTTTCTGGGGCCTACAGGAGAGCAGAGGAGGGACTTTTTACAAGGACATGTAGTAACAGGATGAGGGGGAATTGCTTTAAATTGGAAGGGAGAGATTTAGATTGGACATCAGGAAGAAATTTTTCACAAGGGTGGGGAGGCCCTGGCCCAGGTTGCCCAGAGAAGTGGTGGCTGCCCCATCCCTGGAGGTGTTCAAGGACAGGTTGGCTGGGGCTTTGAGGCCCATGATCCAGTGGGAGGTGTCCCTGACCATGGCAGGGGGGTGGAAATGGATGGGCTTTAAGAACCCTTCCAACCCAAAGCATTCAGTGATTCAGTGCTGCTTCCATAGTCTCTTTAGAGGCCAGAAGCAAAGCCCAACTGACTTGCATTAAGATTCATAACACCATTAACCAAACGATCCCACATAGATCAGAAAAACTCAATGACAAGGAAATTAATATTATATCCTCTTCAGTAACAAGATGGCTAAAGCAGATAATCTGGCAAAGTGTCGTGTTTATAATAGAAATCTGTGAAGAACGTAACAGGAGGTGTCAGGGATGAACAAATGAGCCAATGATTCGCTTTTTCTCAAGTTAACATTTGCACTGTTTGTAGGAAAAACACTTTTTCTTAGTTCTTGGGAGGAGCAGGACATTAAGCCAGAGTTGTTTGTTTTCAAAAGCCCTTTGCAAACTGGGGAAGCTGAGCTGCCCAACGCCCTGTGCTGCAGGACTCGTGCCCAGGGAGACCAGACCTATACTTTGGAGTAAATTAGATCTCATATGAAGAACAGGATTGACACAGAGCTCATTTCACACAAGGAAGCAAATGATTTAAACTCCTCATACTGCTGAATTCACACCCCATCTGTACATCTGTCCCATCCTACCCAGTTTGCTCCCTCCTGAGGTTAAGTCTCCCAGTGACCCAGCATCCTGGGCAGAGGGGTATTCTTTTAAATAAGTTCCCCAGCATCCTTGGAAGCCCTGAAAGGAGCTTTTGTTTCTTTCCAAGACTTCATTCTAGCACTTCTCAGCTCGAGACAAGCTGTGGGCACCTCCACGTCAGGAAATTTATCTGGTGGAACCGATGGAACAGATTTGCCCCCAACACACAATTTATGCCTTGAAAAGCCAAGTTACACAAGCACTTGTACCAGCACCTTATTATATCCCAGTGGACACGCCAAGGGGCTCCTGCCTCTTTCTTCCAGTGAACTCTGGAGTGCTTGCCCATGCTCCTTGGTTGCTACGAGATCCTAAAGACAGACTAAATCCATTACCACCAAATGGTCCCTTAACACAACTCCTGCTCCTCATCTGCCAAACACGCCACAGCCCACTGATCAGAGAAGGGCTCATCACCACCACTGCTGCAATTAACTCCTTGGGAGCTGGAGGGAAAAGTTTCTAAAAGCCAGGAGAGAAATAGCCTGCGGTGAACCTTTCGCTGCTGCATCTCCTCTCAGCCAAACAGATTACTCATGGGGGATGTTTTTCATCTGGCCCTTCCATCTTCTCATACACAATGGATGATGCCTCTGCAATTTTAAATTGATTTGGAAATACAGAGGGGCAGACAAAGGTCAGAGTTTTTAGGAGGTTTAGGGCAAGCACAGAAGCATTTCTCATTCCAAGGTGGAAGATCTTACTCCCAAGTTTGCACACACCAGATTTTGAGAAGAGCTTATCCCCCATATAAGCATTTAAGCAGCATCTTTGGAAAGCACTTCATGTACCACAAACTGACTCAGGAGGAAAAAAAAAAAAACAAACCACAAACAAACCAAAGAAAAAACATCTCTCAGAGCAGCCTTGCCTTTCTGGCTGCCATACATCTCCCAGAGCCAATGGCTGAACCAAGGAAGGGATCTAAGCATCTTCACTCTTTACTTGTGCCCTTCCCTCAGCAACAACACTTAATAAATTGACACCAGCAGGAGAAACGCTTGGGGCCTGCAGTGGTAGAGGTGAACTCTGCACCCAGGTACATAGAAAAAGCAGCACCCATGGGAATTTGGGTGAAGCAGGTGCCTACTACACCCACAGAGGCACTTCTCATCAAAACCCAGGCTAACAGTACCACACCCAGCTGTCCCCACAGCTACACAGAATAACCAGCAACACAGGGCCTGAGGGAATGGCAGGAAGATGCACCAGGGGAGGGTTAGGTTGGACATCAGGAAAAGGCTCTTCCCCAGAGGGTGGTGGAGCCCTGGAACAGCTCCCCAGGGAAGCAGTCACCACCTGACAATATTCCAGAAGCATTTGGCCAATGCCCTCAGCCACACAGTGTGAGTGCTGGGGTTGTCCTGTGCAGGGACAGGAGCTGGACTCAATGGTCCCCGTGGGTCCCTTCCAACTCAGGACCTTCTATGATTCTATGATATTTGCAAGCTGGGACCTCACTGTGCTCTGACACTGCACGGCCAGGGCTGCAGCACCCCAACCATGCTTGGCCCCTCTCAACACCCAGGAGGGGCAGCAGCTCCTCTGTTTTAGCCTCAGTGCTGGCTAAAACCCCGCGAGACGGCAAATCTTCAGCACAGGAATAACACAGCCAGTTAGGAAACCAACAGCCATGCTCCCCACCCACCTCTTCGCACTTCCATCAAAAATGAAAAGGAAATCCACAGGCTTTTTTTGTTGTTTCAATAACATTAGAAGCCGTGACATCAACAAGCAAAGGCAGGAAATATGATCATGAGGGCAGCGCTCCATCCTCTGCTCCCGTCACTGCGACTTTGGGGGGACTTGGCAAATGAATGAGTAAAGGAGACAGCCTGTGTGTTTTATGGAGCTGAACTGTAACATCCCTGTTAAGCAGCCAACTTACCATTTCTCTGCTCTGACATCAATAAATCTACCCAGCCACAGGGAACAAAGCTCTTCACATCAACCAGCTACACGTGAATCCCTCTCGTTTGGCTACCTGGGCATGCAACCAGCTGGCCATGGTCTGCTGCAGGGGGAAACTGAAGGCTTGGGAGGCTTTAACCCTGCTACTGACTCACACACGTTCATCCCAGCACCTGCTTTTCTGCCAGGCAGCTCCCAGAACCTCAGCTTCCTGTTCCTTGGGGCGAAAACCAACCACTTCAGGCTATAAAGAAAAACTTGGCAAAGCGAACTCTGACAGCCCAGCAAAGCAAATGAAAAGCCTCTCCAACTCACTTTTTGGATGCTCATTCCCAAATTAACAACCCAAAGCAGAGTAAAGCATGAAAACCAAGGAAGAGTCTTGCACACCTGCAGTTTTCTGCCGTTCTCTCGTTGGATGCCCAGTTTCCTCCACCACGCAGCACACCAGGGATCGCTCCCAGCTCTCTCCCCGATGCCATGAAACAGCCACGGAAGGAAAAACTACACATAAATCTCTCCAGGAGGCATTTGTTCCCAAGCTCGTTGAGCCTGGAAATAACACGAGGAACTTGTTCCACACTGAGTCAGGGGCTGACGGCGGCTCCTGGCCCAGCCACGGTGGATCCGCTTCCTTCCCGGCGCGCGTCACGGGGCGGCAGAGCGAGCGCCAGCCCAGTGCTGCCCCAGAGGTTTCCTGTTTTCCCCGGCACCGTGCAGCTTCCCGAGACACAGGACAGGGAACCAGGGCTGCTGCAGGAATGAAAAACTGCTGGGTTTCAAATACAGTCAAGAGCCAGCTGAGAGCAAAATAAGCTGCTCCCTTTAACGCCCTCTGATACACGCAGGAGATGGGCTCTCCAAGGATGATCACTGCCCCATCCAGCCATCCCTTCACTGGAAAGAGGAGATTTCCTTGTGCATCCCAAGGGCTTTCTCCCACACCTGCCCCACACATCCCAGCACTCCCATTGCAGAGCCCCATGCAAGAGTTGAGACTACAGAAGGCAGGAGCCACTGGTCCAGCCCTTGGGGAGCCCTCCCAGCTCCTCCAAGTCACCATGGAGCAGCAGAGGCCAGGTCCATGCTCAGCTCCTCCTGCCTGTACCCACTGTGAACAGTCTCCTGCTCACATGGATTTTTGCTGCTGTCAATGTTTCAACAGAGGCTTCTGCAAGAGCAGAATCACCATAAACCAGCACCTCCCCTCGCTCCCAACCACAGCTCTGGCATCACATGGCACTGGTGCCCACCAGGAGAGCCCACCGTGCTCCTGGGAGCAGCTCCTTGCTGAACCCAAGCAAAAGTTGCTCCACCATCCACTTACCAGGCTCTGGAGGAGGCTCGGCCTCGGCAGCAGCCAGGAGGGAGCCTGCCCATCCCCTGCAGCTCCAGCTGTGAGGCACTGGGCTCGTGCTCCGAGTGGGACACCAAGTGGGACACTGAGCCCCCTCCTTGGCAGCGCAGCCCCGGCTCAGCCGGCAGCTCCGATCACGAGCCCCGAGAAAGGAGCAGCGGCAGCGGGCGGAGGCGAGGTGAGAGGTCAGTGCAATATTTGCTCAGACGTCACCTTTCACTTTTAAGAAGCAGGGAAGTGGTGCCGGAGCAGGAAAAGGGCTGCAAGGAACATTCCTGCCTGGGAAGCTGCTGCTACACCAAACACAAAACCCAGCCAGCTCTGGAGAGCCAGGACCTGGCTGGGTGGGAGCTCTCACTGGATCCTCAGAGCCCAAAAACTGCACGAGGATGGGCTCTGGGCTCTTCCCACCATCGCTGTTACCTGCCCCATCATCTGAGGAGCAGAGGGAATGGCTGCACTAGGCAGGACCTATGAAGAGTACAGAGCCTCTACAGGTCCCCTAAGCCTCAGGAGATGCCCAGCCAGATAGAAACCATTCACACAATGGGGTTCACATTGTGATTTTAAGGAACCCCCAGGAGACAAGGAACACAGTGCAAGAAGCTAACATAGAAATGCATCAGCTGGTAATGAGTTCCTCAGTGGACCTGTTTCTTGGAAGAACCATCTCCTCTACAAGTGCCGAGATGGTACCAAGGTGCCTCCTGCAGCAGGCAGGGCTGGTCCCAGGGCAGGGTTGGTGGCAGAGCTGGCCCCAGTGCCAGGCATGGAGGAGTGGCATTTGCTGCTGCCCTGGAACAGCAGGGCTCTCCCAGGCTCGCTATCACTCTGCCTTTTGAGATGATCTGGACTTTTTTTTTTTTATAACGTGACTCTGATGCCTTTTATCTCCTGCTCTGAATGCAATTTTTACCCAGGCAAAGCAGGATTAAATTTTCATAATACGATACATTTATCTCACTTTTCATTCCCTCTCCCCCCGTCACCACCTCCCAGTTTGATTTCACCCAAACAGCAGCAGCAGTTACAGTGGGAAACATGAGATGGGCTCGATCCGATAACGAGGGGAGGGCAGCTCTTTCCCAGCACCCTGTCCCTGGCAGCCCCCGGCCACACAGCATCCCAGTATCCAGCCTCAGGCTGACAGCATTGCTCGGGCCCTCTGAAACGCACAGATGGATGATAATTCAGACTCAAAACCCACCAGAGAGCACGCAGCAGATTAGGTACATCGCTGACATATGTTGCACTTGTGTGTTGGGTAAACTCGTGCTTCCTTGGTGAAGCCCTGCTACAGCAGCCTCGCTCCCACTGGAGCAGCTCCCAGTGCTTGGGCTTGGACCACGGTGGGCAGAGGAGCCACAAACCATGCTGGGGAGCCTGGCTTTCATAGAATCATGGAATTGTTCAGGTTGGAAAATACCTTTAAGATAATCAAATCCAGCCCTTAAGCTGACACTGCCAACACCACTGCCAAACTGTCCCTAAGCGCCACATCTACACAGCTTTTAAATCCCTCCAGGAATGGTGACAAGGAGCAGGGAGGCAGCCACAGCCAGGCCACCTCAGCTGGGAATGTCTGAAAAGCACTAAAATCCTGCTGCCTCCCCTCAAGTGCTGTGTTCAGGTCAGCCTCACAGCCCCCAAAACCCACCCTCCTCCTCTGACGGACCAGAGCTCCCACACCAGCCAGAGGCTGCAACTCAGCACAGCTTTGCCAGTTGCTGGGCTTATGTTCATTTTTCAGTTGGGCTCTGCCAGCCTGGTAAGGAGGATCCCCTCTAGTGGGATGAGATGGAATTTCAAGCCCACATCCCACTCCCACCTCCTCCGAGCTCTCTCTTCACCAGCCACCAGCCGATGGGCTGCAGCAGGGAGCCGGCTCACAGAACACTCACCCTGCTTTGACAGAACCATTGGGGTAAAGTCAAAACCAGGCAGGTGCTGGAGAGGGGGCACAGACAGGGAAGATCAGAGGAGGGAGGAAGAACACAGCAGACACCAAGAATAAGCCATGGCAGCAAACCAGGGATGAATTCCATCAGCAAAACATCCCCCTTTGACAATAATGTGCCACCTGGACCATGAGCTTCACCAGCCCAGGCCGAAAGCCAGCTGGAGATGTCGTGGCCAGTGGGCAACCAGGTTGGTGCAGCAGCACATGGAGACCCAGCCTGAGGCACCCACCTGGTGCGCTCACAGCCCATCTCCCTCGCAGAACCACACAGCAAATACACATATTTTCACCGCAGAGAAAGAATCTGAACCCAAGCCCCGGGCAGGCGCCTCTGCGGCCCAAGGACAGCACACTGCCCTCGATTCTGCTTTTGTTCCCGCTTCGCTTTTCATCCCGGAGGCTCCTTCTGCACCACTTTTGCAGACAAAGAACTCGTGGCCTCCACAGACCAATATGTCTTCACGTCTGGCACAGCCGAGCCGTGCCCTCGCCGTGCCCCAGGAGGGAAGGTGGGCACCTAATTAGCAGAGCATCACACACTGGATGCTCTTGGTGATAAAGGCACATCAGGTCCAGCCACTGGCGTTCGTGGCTCTGCCCCAGGAAGCTCTTGGTGGCACTTTTCCCCCTTGGTTCCCCCTTGCCCTCCCCTTTGCTGTTGTGGCGGTGGCCTCCTCGCCAAGCTGGTTAAGAGATTAACACTCTAAAAACCACATTTACTCTAATTAGCCATGAAATCTTTGTAACTAAGTGAAAAAATGTTTCCCTTGAGGGATTTTTGTCCATTCATCACTGAATTGCCAGGGAAGAGGGGAGGGGTGGGGGGGACCAAAAAAAAAAAAAGAGGAAAAAAGCAGGGAAGAGAGAAAACCCCTCAGATCTAATGAATTAATAGCAGAAAGCCCGGAGGGAGCAGCGGGCTCCTACAAAACACAGGCACCTCAAAAGGGGCTTTTCACAGGCTCACCGAGGGGACGCGTCTGAATTATTGCGAGCTAACAGACTGTAACACAATGCTGCACTCCCTGCACAGCTCGGCTCCTCCTGCCCCTTCTGCAGGGACAGACAGACGGACAACTGGGCCTGCCGACAGCTGGGTGCCCCTGCAGAGAGCTGGGGGGGGGACACGGGGGGACAGGGCTCTGCCCACAGCACCCCCGGGGACTATTTGACTAGGAAAACCAGAGTTAGGTGGGAGGACGGGGAGGGGCAGAGAATCTTGCCACAACTTAGGCCCATAAATATTTCATATCGCTGGAATAAGAACAATTATATTCCTGCCAGCACTTTTCTTGTGTATTTTAAATGTGTCACCGCCTTCCACTTTCTCCCCCGTTTCTGTTTCTTGTAACAGGCCCCATGAAATAAAGATTAGCTGAATAATCAAGGGTGTTTAGAAATGTGAAGGGCCCTGTCTCAGGAGCACTGCACGCTCAGGTTCAGCTCTTATTTCCCCCCTCCCCACCTCTTTTTAAGGATGCCAAACACAGATGGGGGAGCGCAGTTTTCACACGCTGCAGGAGTCGGGGCTGGAGCGCGCGGCGCCCGAGCGTGCAGGGACGAGGCGAGCAGAGAGCACACGCTTGCCCGTCAAAAATGACAGCCTCAACGCCACGCAGAAAGGGGGGGCCACTCTCCCCCATTACATATTTATTGTTCAAACTGCAGAGGGGCCAATTAAAACAGCTTGATCACCGCCACGTTCAAACAGCCGCGGATACGCTCAGAGGAGCGGGAGGAGCGAAGCAGGCGGACACCTTCCTGCTGCAACGCAGCGCAGCTCGCTCCTCTGAGAGCCCCTAAACCAACCTCAGCTGAACAAAGGTACTTCTGGGATGCAGCCCAGCTCCCACAGGAAAGCATCACGTTGCCAGCAAATAGCAAACACAGCTTTCCACGTGTGATTTCTGCATATTAGATTTTGCTTTCTTTCCTAGTTCACGTAATCATGGAATTGTTTGGTTGGAAAAGACCTTTGAGACCATTGAGTCCACCTATACTGTCCAATTCTTCATCTAGTCAGTTCTTCACCTAAGCTGCCTGCAGCATCAGACAGTCTGCACCTACATCTGCCCTAGCTTTGGAGCAGTTATTCCAAGACTAGACTCCCACATTTAGCTGCAACAGGAGTTCCCGGAGTAAGTTCTGGAAAGCCTTGTATTGGTAGTTTAAATTAGAGAATCTCAGGAAGATTCTGCAAATCACATGTTTCCCCGAGACACCACAAGGTCTGTGCAGCAAACGGCTCCAAATGTCATTTCCATTTAGCTGCTTTGCAAGCCAATTTGTCACATCCTAATGCAATTTGCTGGGGAGAGTTAAAGAGCACAGGGCAGTAGCAGTCACCTCTTCTCCAGGCTCCCACAGCCAGCCTGGATCTGCATTCTCCCTTCTGCACCCAGCTCAGAGGCAGGGCAAGCTCAGGGTTAACACGAAGAGCAAGACCAAGCTCGGTAAGAGCACCAGGAAAAGCTGTTTCTATCGTGTTGGTGGTTTCTGTGCAGATCTCGCGCAGCATCCATTACCTGTTTGCACCGCACAGACTTGTTCTAAGCCGGGGGGAAACTCCACAATTAATTACATCAGCAACACTATAAAGACAATGAAGAGTAAATTGGGTTACTTTATCTTCTTGCAACAAGCACTGTGGAGATGGTTAGGAGAGTTGAGGAAGATGAGTGGTTAGCTAGATAAGCCGTTTCACAGCAGCAGTTGTACAGTCACGTTACTCTTCTCTTGCACCAAGTTTCTTAAATCAAAGCTGTTTTATCTGGCTCCCTGCACCACCTCGAAATATCACCTCTAAGCTTTGAGGGTCCTCAAAGTGACAGCAAATGGCAAAAGGACAGCAATAAAGGAAAAAAAATATTGCATTTTAAAGGATCTAACATCTCTGTGTTAAAGGAAAAAAGCTAAACATCTGTTCTGAAGATGGCACAGATTTCTTCTGAGGCATCTGTCTTTCGGCTGTAAAGTAGGTCACTTGATTTAAGTTTTCGACACCGTATCAATGAAGCCATCCGGAGAAGGACAGACAAGACCATCGCCCCGAGTCAGCCGAGAGCTGTTAAACACATTCAAGCCACCAGTGAAGCATCAAGTGCTCAGCAAATAACAGGCAAACCTTGTCAGCAGTAGGTTTTTACATCATGGTACTCTGCTAACTTCCCATTCTCTCACCTCCAAGCCAGTATCTTGATCTGTAGGTCATAGACATACACGTTTTTCCTCTACCACTTACTATTCACCTCACTTAATATTAACCTATTGACTTTCCGATACCCCTTAGAACATAGATTAATTGAACATCATTCACTTCACCTCCAAAGAACATGAAAGTATTGGCCAGGGCTTGAATGGAGACAAAGCCTGTAAAGCCTGACCGTGCCAGGTTAAACGGAGGTCACGACAAGAGAGGACAGAGCATCTGCTGAGATCAACACACCATCCCAACAGCTACAGGGCTGGAGGAGCCTTGGACCACCACAGCGAAATGAGGATTTCCACAAAAGGAGTGCAAGTGCATTTGCTTTCCCTCCCCTCATTACCTTTCAAAAAGGGTCTTACGAGGATTTAGGAAAGTTTCAATGGGGGTATTTTTTCCAAGATTCAGGGGTGTTTTCCAAGAAGCCTC
Organism: Tapera naevia; assembly: GCA_033556795.1. Lineage (NCBI taxonomy): Eukaryota > Metazoa > Chordata > Aves > Cuculiformes > Neomorphidae > Tapera > Tapera naevia. The sequence goes on from JAUMJJ010000242.1 coordinate 1,452,360, forward strand.
TCCTTGCCAACAGTAACTTTTAATAGAACCAAGTTTATTCTGATGCATTGGCTGCTCCAGACCACGACTGAGTGGTAACAAATGACAGTGGAATTAATGAGAAAAATCATAGCTGTATCTGCACATAAACCAGAACAGGGAGGGAGATGCCCAGGAACAGGGTAGTTCGGAGGAATTCCTTCATGCCCTCTGTAGGCAGCACCCCTGGGTGCTGCTGCCAGCACTGTCACTGCCCACAGCCCTGGTTCCCAGGGCACGGTCGGGTACTGGCAGGGCACGAGACCAGTGTCACCAGCACTGCCCCACAGCCATGGGGAAGGGACCGCGATCGGAGCTCAAACCCCTTCCCTGCATCCTCCCAGCCACTGCAGTGGGGATGCCCAGGGGACACCGAGCCCTGGGGATGCCCAGAGGCAGAACGTCTCTCCAGCCACAATCATCCACCAGCCCTCGCAGCTCTGGGGAAGAGACTGTGGTCAGAGCCCAAACCCCCTTCCTACACCCTCCTGGCCACCACAGCAAGGATGCCCGGAGACAGCAACCCCTCTCCAGCCTCAGCCACATAATCAGATCTTGCAGCTCCAGTACCACCACGGGAAAGGGACCACAGTTGGAGCCCAAACCTCCTCCCCTGCACCCTCCTGGCTGCCACAGCAGGGATACCCAGAGACAGCAACCCCTTGCCAGCCTCAGCCACTCACCAGCCCGCGCAGCTCCGGTGCCGCTAAAGGGAAGGGACTGAGGTTGCAGCCCAAACCCCTTCCCCACACCCTCCTGGCCAGTGCAGTGAGGATTCTGGGGGACCTCCCAGCCCCGGAGATGCCCAAAGGCAGAACCCCTCTCCAGCCACAGCCACTCGCCAGACCTTGCAGCTTCGGTGTCACCAATGGGGAAGGGACCGCAGTCGGACTCCAAACCCCTTCGCTGCACCCTCCTGATCGCCACAGTGGGGATGCCCAGTGGGCAGAAACCCCTCTCCAGCCCCAGCTGCTCCCCAGCCCTTGCAGCTCCGGTGTTACCACAGGGAAAGGACGGCGGCAGGAGCCCAAATCCCCTCCTTGTTCCTTCTTGGCCAATATAGAGGGGATGCTCGGGGGACCGCCAGCCCCGGGGATGCCCAGAGAGACCCCTCTCCACCTCCAGCCGCTCCCACGCAGCTCCGGGGAAGGGACCATGTCCGGAACACAAACCCCTTCTCTGCATCCTCCCAGCTGCCGCAGCGGGGATGCTCAGGGGACCCCCCAGCCCCAGGGATGCCCAGGGAGAGAACCCCTCTCCAGCCGCAGGACTCACCAGCCCTCGCAGCCCCGGAGCCCCCTCCCCGGCTCACGGCGGGGAGATCCACCCGGCTGCCGACACCATGGAGATCCAGGGCCGGGCTCCGCGTCTCCTCCGCCTCCCCAGGCTCGGCTCAGCTCCTCCAGCCTCTCATTCCTCCTCCTCCTCGGCAGCCGCTGCCCCGGCTCCCGCAGCCCCGGCACCCACCCGCTCCCGAGCCCGCCCCCGCTCCCCATTAACCCTTCCCCAGCCGGGACGCCGCGCTCAGCCCGCCCCGCACCGCCAGCAGAGGGGCGGGGTTCCACCCGCGCTCCCCCCCCCGCAAGCATCCCCCCGCATCAACATCCCCCACCACGCTCCCGCAACCCCCGGGCTTTGGAATCCTCCGCTCCAGCATCTCCCCGCCACGCTCCCGCATCCACATTGCCCCTTCTCGCACCAGAGTCACCCCCGCGGGATGTGGGATGCGCGGGGAAACCGCACCGCACTGAAACAAAGCCCGGCAGTGAAGCGGGGCGCGGGGCTGTCTCACCTCGAGAGGCTGAGCATCCATGGGTACCAGCACGTCCCCAGGCACCGGCACACCTGGGCTAGGATTAAGCACTGATGGAATTGAAACCTCTCTCACTTGTCCCTTCCTAAAGTCTTCCCACCTGTGCCTTCAGCTGTCCAACATTCCCTAGATTATAGTCTCCCACCAGCCCTGGAAGGGAGAAGAATGGATGCTGCTGGCTTCAGTTCCCAACTCAGACCACCTGTGGGCCCCTCACACCCAGTTATGGGGGACAGAGTGACATCTGAGCTCTCCGTTCCACAATTCCCCCATCTATGAAATGGAGTTCAGAACTCTGTTTTCTGCCAAGGCCACATCACCTCCAGATGAGCAAAAGTGCCACAGAACCCCTAAAACCACCAACCTTCTCATCTCCTGGCCTGCCAGAAGCTGGCAGATACCAACCACAGTGCCCAGAGCCAGCAGCGGAATAGCCCTGCGACCACCCACCGCTGGGAACCAGCAGATCCCTTCTTGGGATCGAGTGGCTCACTACAGAGCCACCTGACCTCTGCTGTTTGAAAAGCCACAGGGTATCCAAAGTGAGGAGCACCTTTAACCACATCTGGTTATCTGCATCGCCCTCCAAGGGCTTGGGAACGCCTGCAAACAGGGAGGCAAAGCCAGCCCCAGTGCCATAGCAGGATGGTGCAGCCACACTGCCCCAAAACCCCATGAGAACCATAGTCCAGCTAAGCCTGTCCCAGCAAGGTTGCATGGGAGCAATTTTGAGGAGTGCAGCTGGTGGAAGGATCAATAACATGATGGATTGCTGGTTTCCATTTCTTGTCATCAAGAATTTTTTAACAATTTATTTATTACCTATTGCATATTTTCAAGAGAAAATTATAGCCATCACCCCGGGCCTCTTCTACAATAACCCTAAACAAAGAAACCAACACAACCTACTTCTGGGAAGCAGCTTGCAGGGCAGTTCCTCTCCAGCCCCTCTCACCCCCACTGCTGTCAGCACGGCAAGGGAAGCGGCCTCGCTGTGTCTTCCCCTGGTTCACCTCACAGTGGGACATGCTTGACAGTGCTTGGGGTGTGTTAGCAGGACCCTGCATGGGGGAAAACTCACAGTTGCTCTTAGTTTTGCTGTTTGCCCCACGTACAGGGCTCGGGAGCCTCTTGCACAGGGGTCCAGAAGGGAATGCCTTTCCCTCCCTCTGTGCAGCTCCTGATCCTGCACTTTCCCCCTGCAGGGAGGGCTGCAAAACAGAGTCTGCACTGCCCCCTCTCCAGGGAGAAAATGACAGGTTAGCTTGTCTGTGTTGCTCCCCATCCTCACATTTACCACCCTTTGGAACAGGATTTCCTTTCCACTAGTGCCTGTAAAACCATCAGAGGAGCACAGCCGTACCTGCCTACAGGCCAGAAGGGTCCCCTCGACTTCGCTCTAGAGCAGCAGATTTTGGCATCCTGGGAAGATGCGCAGGTTGGAGCTGTGTAGCTCAGGAGAGGAAACTGAAGACACTCAAGGGATGGCAGCACTGGTTCCTTCACAAGCTCTTCTCCAGCATTATTTTGTCCCTAATACATTTACTGTGTCAGGCGTTCGCAGCGAATGGTTCTAAATCCCATTACAAACAGCATCCCTGGTTAAACGTGCAGCCCACTAATGCAATTGCCCCTCTCGCAGAAAGCCATCCAAGGCAGGTCAGAGCATCTCAACAATCATTTCTCCCTCCTTTACAGGACTGTCTGCATCCTGTCTTCTGTTTATTATTTATTGATGGTCAATTATGTTCCTGTATGGAGAGTCTTTCTCCAGCTAATTACAGGATTGCTCAGCTGGGGAGCAGCCCCAAGACTTGCAGAGCAGCTCCTGCATAGGGCATATGAGCAAAGGGCTGTTCCAGCATGTGGGGAGTGGAACCAAACAGGTGGAGATTCACCTGGGTTTGCTCAGGTGATGGATGTGCTGCTGGGCTAACGAGCTGTCTGTGCGCTTTAAATATCAGCAAGCTCTATGATGAAGCAACTCCTGGACAAATCCTTCTGTGGATATTTGCATTCAGCTTTTCCTGGAAAGGGTGACAGGGATAAATCTTGGAATCAGAGCCTGGAGCTGAAAAGACCTTTCTAATTCAATCAAATACAGATGGTGAAAAAGGTATAGAGGTGCACATGTAAGGGTACGATCCTCTGTCCACAAAACTCCACACAAGCTCTGCACATGTGTATATTTATGCACACTCATCACACAGAGCCACAAACTAAATGGAGTGCAAATACACCTGACACCATCACCGTACACACCCGAGTGCCTGATACTGGGGGACACTGGGACCACACTGGGACACAGCAGCCTGGGATCCACCTGGCCATCACCAGCCACAGCCTCAGCAGCATCGACACACGCACCCATGGCTTTGCTGAAGAAGGGGCTCAGAGCCCCTCAGCCCATCTCCCAGAGAGCCCTGAGCTGGGACACAAAGCAAAGCTGGAGCTCAACAACCACTGGCCAAGCTGGGAAGGTCAGCTCTAAAGCCATCTTTAAACTTTCAGCACACCAACTGCTCATCCCCAATCGCCCCCGACGCAGGGAGCTGTGCTGAGCACTCCTCTCCTGCGGAGCAGGATCCTGCCCACAGATGACAAAGCAGTCTTTAAGCAGCTGCTGAAGCGAGGGATCAGTGAAACATCGGTCTCTGTTTGGAGCCTGTGGATTCACAATTTCTCTCTGTCCTCATCTTTGATAAACTCCCTTGCTTCAGAGCGCAGGGGTCATGAATCTGTCTGAGCCGTGTGAAGCGACGAGGCTTTCGATCCCTCCAGCACCCAGCTCTTGATATCCTCTGAAAGTCCTGGATAACGTGGCTTTCTACATCGCCCCCCGCGCTCCTCTCCGTGCAGCAGGACCCCACGTCACTATGTGCTCCCAGAGCAATAGATTCTGCTCTTCCCTGATTTCTCAAGCAGGAAAACAAGCCTTTTTTATTAATTTTCCTTCCGTGTGTCCATTCAGGACGAGCTGCTGAGTTCAGGAAAGCAGAGTCCAGGCCTCTGATCCCCAGGCAGGGCTGACTCGGAGCGGCTGCTGGAGCTGTGCGAGGGGAAGAGCTCCATCTATGGGCTCCATCCATAGGCACATCCATAGGCACATCCATAGGCACCGGCTGCTGGCTGAGCATCAGTCGATAGCACAGACGCCAGCGCCTGACAGCTTCTCGTAACTCGCATCATATCTATCCATGCAATATTCAGCAAAGCTAATAATTATTCAGCACTAATCACTACAATAGAAGAATCATAGGCAGTTATTTAGAAATTATTGTTTCCACTCGGTTATTACTTATGACAGGGAAAGGAAATCTCAAATAGTCAAACCCACATGTATATGGGAAGCTGAGTGAAAGATCAATGGGAATTTAACTGGCACTTCATGCTATTCTTCCTCTTTAGAAGAACCTTGTCAAGTAAGTTTTTTTTCTCTCTACTGCTCATAACATCTTCCTGGAAAATGAAAAGGATTTTTCTTTCCCTAATGCACTTTATCCTTTCCCCTCCTCAGATTTTCTCATAAATGTGAGCTTCGGTTCCTGCTTCTGTATCCTTGAGTTTGAACAGAGCTGAAATTAACTCAGAAAGGTTTTTTTTTTTCTTTCTAAAACAAACTCTGCTTTCAATAAGTACAAGGGTAGGAGAACAGAAAGTCTCCAAATCCTCAGTTATGGAGTGTCTTGTTACTGTCAAAACCACAATTGCCGACAATGTCTGTGCTGAGGTTGTGTCAGAAATTCAAGGTGCAGACAATATGCCATTTTTAATCATCTTCCTACAGCTCAGAATTGTCTCAGCTGAAAAAAAGGGGGGTCATGCAGGGAAAAGCACAAAACGAACCCTGCAAAGGTACTGGTAATATTTAGTGATTTTAACAAACCACAACATGAAAACATAGAACCGTGGAATGGTTTGGGTTGGAAGCGTTCTTAAAGCCCATCCAGTTCCCACCCCCCCTGCCAAGCACAGGGACACCTCCCACTGGATCAGGGGGCTCCAAGCCCCATCCAACCTGGCCTTGAACACCTCCAGGGATGGGGCAGCCACCACTGCTCTGGGCAACCTGGGCCAGGGCCTCCCCACCATCTCAGTCATCCTAAGCAAAACGCTCCAAAGAAAGGTCACCTGAAGAGGTCGTCAGCTCTCTGTGTAGCACTCTGGTCTGGCTCTGAAAGAAGTCTTATCAAAAGCATCATCAAAGTGATTTGTGAGCCCTTTGCCACCACCCAGAGCTGGACAGAGGCATCAGGACAGACATCAGGACTAGAGTGTGCCCAGGAACAGGGTCCTTCCCTGGTCCTTACATGATTCACTTTTGGACCAATTACTTGCCCCAGCTGCTGACCCACCATCCAGCTGTGCTGCCTTGGCCCCCGAGCGGCCCCTCCAGCCACGAGAGCGATGCTCAAGGCCAGGAGCTGCTTCGCTGGAGCCTCAGAGGGGCTGCTGGGGGCTGGGCTGCACCTCCACCCCCAGACTGGGACTGTGCAGGGCGAGCGATCACAGCCCACGGAGTCAATTATCGAACCCCTAACGAAGAAGTCTCCGCGCAGCCTTTGACATGAAACAGAAGACCACTGCTACTCCTGCCTGTCACGTCGAGAATTTAGAGCTTAATGATTTCCTGAGGGCCAAATCCTTCTCCGACACGAGCGCGCCGGCTTCCCCATCGATCCGAGGCACCTCCTCCAGCGAGCAGGGGACGTCTCGCTGCTCGTGGGGATGGTTCTGAACTGCACACCCGCACCAGCCGTGCCTGCTCACCTCCAATTGGCTGAAGCAGATTCAGTAAGAGAGATCTTGAGTTCTCCAGGCATTGGTTTGTCTACATTATTAATTATTTACTAATAACGCAGTTACAAACAAGCCGACTGTGCTTGAGGCAGCCTTCAAAGCCATCCAGTCTGTGTTTGTTCTAGTAAGAGGGGAAAAAGACTTTACTGCTCAGAGCTCCAGGCATGCACAGGCCAAGGTGCATTACCCACTGTTTTTCCAAGGTGCTGGCGACCACCATGGTCCTGTTTCTCCACCTCCTACACCTCAGGCTGTTGTGGGTCAGTTCTCTGGACAGCTTTTGATGTTTCCAGAACACACAGGTAGGAAAACAACTGCAGAAATCCTCAGCAATTCCAGCAGGGCCCATTGTAACACAAATACACAGCTTTTAAGGAAAGGCTATCCAAGGAGGGGGGCTTTTAACAGCGAGCTGTAACTGCTGGTTTCTAAGATCTCTGCTCTAAATACCTGCCTCTGACTTTACTCAGGACCTGCTGAAGTTTGTTTGCAGGGTTCCAAATTCCCCAGGGGTGTCTTCATAGAATCCTCAAATAGTTTGGGTTGGAAGGGACCTTAAAAATCACCCAGTTCCACCCCCCTGCCGTGGGCAGGGAAACCTCCCACTGGATCAGGGGTACAAAGCCTCATCCAACCTGGCCTTGAACACCTCCAGGGATGGGGCAGCCACCACTGCTCTGGGCAACCTGGGCCAGGGCCTCCCCACCCTCACAGCAAAACATTCCTTCCTAAGATCTCATCTCAATCTCCCCTCTTTCAGCTCAAAACTGTCCCCCCTCTTCCTCTCCCTGCACTCCCTGATCAAGAGCCCCTCCCCAGCTTTCCTGCAGCCCCTTTCAGTCCTGGGAGGCTGCTCTAAGGTCTCCCCAGAGCCTTCTCTTCTCCAGGCTGAACAACCCCAGCTCTCTGAGCCTGTCCTCGTACAGGACGTGCTCCAGCTTTCAGACCATCTCTGTGACCTCCTCTGCACTTGCTCTGTGTCCCCCATGTGCTGAGAAGCATCCACACAGCACAGTTATTGGTGGTGTGGAGCCTGAAAGGTGGTCACTGTGATTAACAAGCTGTTTTAGCAATAAATCTCCCCAGCACGCTCACTGCCGCATGTTCATTGGAAATCTTTAGTTCCTTCATCATAAAGAAATGAGTATTTCAGGCTCCCTGTCCTAATGAACATAAAATATGGAGCGTATGGTCAAACACGCTGTGGCTCTGCCTTTTATTCTTCAATAATCTCTTTTAATTTTCCAGTAGGCAGTGTGTTTTAATGACAACGCAACACTGAATTAAATGCAAACCTAAATTATTTTAAACCTTAATTTCATCTCTTTTTTTCCCACTCTTGTCTGAGGAGACAGAGATTTTTCTCCCTGCATAATGGGTGGGAGGGGGGTGGAGCTGGAAATTCTTTGCTTTTTGGGTCTGTGAGCATTAATCTGCTGCTGTGAGCTCTGCAAAGCGTTTTGTGAGAGACCCAGGAATGCGGAGCCTGAAGCCTGCTTATCATTTCAGACTCTTTTCAGTATTTGTTAGGAGTGTTTTCAGGAAAGGGAAGGGAGGGAGGTGTTCGCAGTCAAATGGAAACTCAGAAGTTGATAGAAACTCTTCATGGAGTTCAGATGAATTCAGGGAAAGGCAGAACAGGTAACATCCACCTGGGGTCCTGTGTCCAGTTCTCGAATCCCCAACATAAGAAGGACGTGGAACTCTTGGAATAGGTCCAGAGGAGACCACGAAGATGATCCAAGGGATGGAGCACCTCTGCTATGAGGACAGGCTGAGAGAGCTGGGGTTGTTAAACCTGGAGAAGGCTCTGGGGAGACCTGAGAGCAGCCTCCTAGTGCTGAAAGGGGCTGCAGGAAAGCTGGGGAGGGGCTTTCTTACAAGGGCCTGGAGTGACAGGATGAGGGGGAACGGCTTTAAATTGGAAGGAGGAAGACTGAGATGAGACATAAGGAGGAAATTCTTCACAGTGAGTGTGGGAAGGCCCTGGCCCAGGTTGCCCAGAGCAGTGGTGGCTGCCCCATCCCTGGAGGGGTTCAAGGTCAGGTTGAATGAGGCTTTGTACCCCGATCCAGTGGGAGGTGTCCCTGCCCATGGCAAGGGGGTGGAACTGGATGGGCTTTGAGGTCCCTTCCAACCCAAACCATTCCATGATTCTATGATCCTGATACAATCATGAAGAATACAAACCACCAAAAGCAAAAAAAAAAAAAAAAAAAAAAAAAGAAGGCTTCAAGAACACCAACATTTTAATTTGCCTCCTAACTTAGCAGGACACCTCTGCTTCTCCAGCATCTCCTTCCAGCTCTCCTGGTGCACACCCAGGGCTGTGTTAGGGTGTTTTCAGACCCACAGAGAGATGTTCTGCTGGAGATCGTGCTGAGCGTGAACCGGGGCTCCCCTCTCTGACCTTCCCCCATCACGTCTCTGCAGAGAAGTCTGCCCTGAGCCTGGAAAGATGTATCATGCAGAGTGATTTATTTCATGTGTGTAAGTGATTATTGCAGAAAGGTCCCTGGTTTAATTGATGTATTGGATCACGTATGATAAGTGTATCCAGGGAGTCCTCACATCACAGGCAGATATAAAGAGAGGGACCTCCTCTAGTTCCTTTCTTTGCCTCAATACCCAGCAAGGGGCCCAGGAATATTGGGGGATTAATGTCACAACAGAGGGAAAAAGTCTGCCATTCAATCTATTTCAACATTGTATTTCACCAGTGCTCCAATTAAACATTCCCTGACTGAAGAAACCATGGATTAAAGCAATGGCAATGCTGAAAAAATAATAATCTCTTTGGAGATCCTTCTATGGACAGATCTTTTCTCTCAAATGATCAAGGAAAATACGTGAAACTGGGAAAAAAAAAAGACCTCTTAGAAGTAAACTTTAGGGCTCTGTGAATAATTTCTCCCTTCCTTGTCTGTGCTCCCTTTCATGAGCTCCCTTTCCTGTCACCAGCACCTCTCCCCCCAGCCCATTTGCAATGTGTAATGAAAGGGAGCTGCCAGGATGCGGCCACTGCCCGCTGCCCTCGGGGCCGTCGGCATCAAGCGCTGTAGGTGCTGAGCCCGAGCGCTCAGGGCTGGGAGGAGAGGATGAACCCACGCTCTGCTCCAGTGGGGACACTTCCAGCTCACGTTGGGATCAAGCCTATGACCACAAACTAAGAAATTCCACTTCAGCTTCCAACAAGACCAGGAGAAAACATGGGGTGTCCTCCTGGAAGTGTCCCAGAAGCTCTCCCAGGTGGTCTCTGCTCAGCTGGTGGTGTCTTAGGAAGCTTCTCTGGTTTGCAGAACTCTCCCTCTCACTGAAGAAAGACCACAAGCATCATTTTTTCCTCCCAAAATGCCACTCTCAGGTCTGGGAGGAGTGGATGAACCCACACTCTGCTCCAGTGTGGACTCTCCCAGCTCATACTGGGATCAAGCCTATGACCACAAACCAAGCAATTCCACTTCAGCTTCCACCAAGACCAGGAAAAAACACTCGGCTTCCTCCAGCGAGAGCCACAAGAGCTCTCCCAAGCAGCCTTTGCTGAGCTGGTGATACCTTAGCAGGCTGCTTTGGTTTGCACAAGTCTCCTTCTCACTAACAAAGGACCAAAATCACCATTGTTTTCTCCCAAATGCCACCCGAGATGATGGCGATGGCACCTTCATGGGGAATACAAAAGACTAAAATGCCTCTCCAAAGCCGTGTCAGGTCCTGACTGACACCAGAAATGGTACCATGTGCTTCGCAAGCTGTGCACCTGCTGAGCATCTATTTAAGCAAAGCAACTCAGGATTTCAAAATGATCAGAATGGAGCAAATAAAGAAATAGGAGATCGAGTGTATTATTCTTCCCAACTCAGATCCCTCCTTGGCTGTGCCAGGACCTACTTCCAGCTCCTCTCGCTTTATTTGGATAAGTAGAAGGTTTAAATGAGAAAGTTTTCCTTGGCAAATATGGATTGGCAGCAGAATTGGACCGGTTAAATATTCCCAGGCCAGACAAGAGGAAAAGGCTGTTTCCAATTATGAATGCTTGTGTTTTTCTGTTCCATAATTTCTGGTGTTGCCTGGGCCAGAGGTTTAACTCAGGGAGAAGGAAAAACGGGCAGAGGGAAACCAAATGAGCAGCTTTGCCAAGGTCTGATCGACATCTCTGAATTCCTCAGCGCCACTGGCGCCGCAGCAACCTAAAGCTCCACCTCCCAGGGCATTCTCAGAGCTTAAATCATTCCAAGTGACTCATGGTCTCTCCAAAAACAAGCCCCAGAGCCCACTTGTCTGTCTGATGGGGTAATTCCCACGCAAGCAGCGCCCACAGAACCTTGTCCTTGGCCACCCAGACGCCCTCGCGCCCCCCGCCGGTGGCACCAGCAGGTTTCCCATGAGGGTCTGACCCTTCCCTCTCACACCTCTCAGAATGCAGAGGAGAGGAGAACTCCCGTGCAGAACCCCTTAACTTAGCTGTAATGATTTCATTGCTGGTGAGACCACACCTCAAATCCTGGGTTCAGTTTTGGACCCCTCGCTACAAGAAGGACATTGAGGGGCTGGAGCACATCCAGAGGAGGGGAATGGAACTGGGGAAGGGGCTGGAGAACTGGGGTTCTGGGAATGAGTGAGGGACCTGGGGGCTGTTTAGTCTGGAGAAGAGAAGCCTGAGGGAAGACCTCATTGCTCTCTGCAGCTCCTGAAAGGAGGTTGTGGTGAGGTGGGTGCTGGGCCAAGTAACAAGTGATAGGACAAGAGGAAACGGCCTCAAATTGCAACAGGGGAGGTTCAGATTGGATATTAGGAAAAATTTCTTTACTGATAGAGTGGTGAAGCCCTGGCAGAGGCTGCCCAGGGACAGTGGTGGAGTCTCCATCCCTGGAGAGGTTCAAAAAGTGAGTGGCCATGGCACTTCAGGACATGGTTTAGTGAGCATGGTGGGGCTGGGCTGATGGTTGGACTGGATGAGCTGAGGTTTTTTCCAACCTTTACAGTTTTAATTCAAACTAGATTTAAAGAAGATGACAGTTGAGTAGATTATTCACAGATCTGAATATCTTATTTTGAGATTATTTTATCAGTTCAGTGGTGTTGGACACCAAGTTTAAAAAATGCTGTTTACCCATTTAGCAGTTATGGCACTTGGAATAACAAGCAAGACATTACTTTTGGTTGAAGTAGCTTTAGAAGAAATATCCCAACTGCAGGGAACGTTTCATGGAGGAATCCCAGCTGGGTCTCTATTCTGCGTTGATAAAACTGGGCTGTATTCCATCACAAAGTATTTCTTAGCGAAAAGCAGAAGAGACCACAACCCTCTTGTAAGCAAGAAAGAAACAGAAGTCGTTTCAAAATCTAAACCAAAATAATACGACGGAGCCAGAAAACCTGAACGTGCTGAGCACTGGAGAACAAAAGGAATGGGGACCATTTGTTACCTAATAAAGAAACTGGAAAAGAAAGTCTTTGACAGCAAGGGAGGCCGATTTGCTCTCATGGGCCAGTGAGCACCCAAACACACACAAGCTGTTCGCAGCAGAGCGAGTGCAGCCCGGCCACAGCACTATTGTACACGCTCTAAAAACAAAAAACCAAGGAAGAAACACTACCACCAAGAGCTACTTCAGAAATAGATCAGGGGCTATTCATTAAACCAGATTATTTTAGTGAAATCTATTTTTCCTCCTCTCTTTATTGCCATGTTTTCTTTTATGTTAATTCCGCGTCTGTTTAAAGTTGAATTCCTTGATCTGCACCATCTTTAGCTTTCATTTTTCCCCCCTCTTCTCCTCTTACAACTGAAATGAATTCAAATCATTTGCATTTATTGCTAAGAACGCACAGCCTCATCTGCACCCTTTAGTCTGACTGAATTGCTTTTCTGCTTCACGAGGCACACAGTGGAAGCCAGAGCGTGCCCCCTCACCACTCCACTACAGCCAGAAATAATCCAGTTGGCACCTCCATTTTTCTGTAATATTTATCATATTGATCACATATAAAATAAATAAGCAAAATAATATTATTGGAAGCAGTGATCTGATGAACTCGTGGACCAAATCAATCACTTGGCAGGGATGTAAAAAAAAAACCCCAACAACCAGCAGCTTTCACTCAACCATTTCCAAAGTCAATTTTCCTTACAAATGGGTTTCTCATCAACCTAAGCACCCAAGAGAAGGAACGTGTCCTTTCACTCGACCTCCTTTGCACTCAGGTGTGTTGTATATGGATGCTGTGCCAAAACAACTTCTAAAGAAGTCCATACAGCCACCTCTGCAATTCACTTTAACATCTTCCTTTAAAATGATTCCATGGATTTGGCCTAGAGACCAACATCTCTGCCATGAGGACAGGCTGAGAGAGTTGGGGTTGTTCAGCCTGGAGAAGAGAAGGCTCCAGGGAGACCTTAGAGCAGCCTCCTAGGACTGAAAGGGGCTCCAGGAAAGCTGGGGAGGGGCTCTTGATCAGGGAGTGCAGGGACAGGATGAGAGGGAATGGGTTTCAGCTGAAAGAGGGGAGATTGAGATGAGATCTTAGGAAGAAATGTTTCCCTTTGAGGTTGGTGAGGCCCTGGCCCAGGTTGCCCAGAAAAGTAGTGGCTGCCCCATCCCTGGAGGTGTCCAAGGCCAGGTTGGATGGGGCTTTGAGCCCCCTGATCCAGTGGGAGGTGTCCCTGCCCATGGCAGGGCGTTGAAACACGATGGGTTTTGAGGTCCCTTCTGATCCAGACTATTTTATGATTGGGTTCTCTGCAGCTCTAAATACCCAAGTGCTCCATTTCTCCACCACTTCTTTTCCTTGGAGAAACTAGCTCTGGAGCAGAGAAGATGAAAATTGCTAGGAGAGATTTAAAGGGATGGCATCGGAACCCTAAAACGGTGGTGGATCCCCAAAAAGAAAACACACTGAACTGTGCACTTATGTTTAAGCACAGCCATTCTGCATCTCCAGCATACACTGTCATGGTAAGTAGGGATGGACCTCAGCACATGCCTGAGCATCAGAACAGAGAAACGGAGAGGCTGGGGCACACGGAGACGGGTGACGATTGCTCCAGAGCATCACTACTGCCCGGGATGTCCCCCGTGGGTGATGCTGTCCAGGGGCAGCACACAGGCTGAGGCTGCTCCTCTCCCAATTCTTCGAGCAGCTTTATCAGCAGCAGCAGATGCTGCTGCAGTCAGATGGAAACAACACAAGGAACTTTCCACATGGTGTCTAGTCAAAGGGAAAAAAATAGGATCTGCCTGAGACTGGCTGGGAATACAAGGGAATCTCATTGTGTAGCAGCTCTAGGGTTGATCTTTTCCTGCTGCAGTGACATGAACACCATCACCCCAGAGTGCAGTACGAGGGCCTGGTTGTCCCTCTCCAGCCAAGAGCTGTTTTATCTGTTTTACTGACAGAGAAACAAGATTGAGGCAGTGAAGTGTCAGCAGGAGGGGATGCAGACAGGGGAAAAAAAAAATGAGAGTCTTGGCAATAATCTCATTGCCTACTCTGTCTAATACCACGGGACTCACATTCCATGTAACTTCTGGGCTGACATGTGTAGAGGCAACATTCACAATGCCTCAAGTGGCAACATCCTGGCTCTAATCGTTCTTCTCCACCCGTGCCTTTAAACCAGGAACACCAGCCAGTGAACCATGGCAGACCCTTAACAGCATCCCCGAGATCCAGACCCTCTCCCCCTGGGGTCAAACTCCCTCTAATGATCTCAGCTCTCTTTTCATCCACAGCGAAGGGGAAGAATTCCATGAGAAATTGGCACGATTGGGGAAAGACTCACACTTATTGATCCCGGTATCAGATGTGCACAAGAGCTGTAAGTGAACACCGTGTCGGCTGTGTCCTGGTTGTCTGCCCTTGGGTTTATTCCCTGAACAGAGCACAGACGGACAAAGTGCTCCCCCAGTTCTGACTGTGGTCTTGTGGTGTATGACTAAACTAATCCATCTCACCTTTCTTTGCAAGAAAGGCAATCAAGCTGGCTTTTTAAGGTAGAACTGCTATTACCCCTGTAGGAAAAGGGGAAAAATACAGCTGGAAAACACACAGGGGCTTTTAACAGCTGTTTGTAAATACATCTAATACTTCATCCTGTCAACACACTCACTTTTCCATTACAAGGAAATATTCATAACTGGTATTCCCAGTGCTGATGGATCCGTTTCCTTAATGAAATACACATAGTTTACTTTACAAAGTTTAATTGCTGGAAGAAGGGGTGTCAGGTTTCTTTTTTCGACCTGTGGTACCCAAAGCCTTCCAGCTCACACGTACAACAAGGAAAGCAGTTAATGGAGCTGTTGCAGCAGTGGCTTAGTAGCTAAGCCACCTTTAAGCAATAATCCCTGCAAATATAGATAGAGATGCTGGAATCTCCTGGTATAGATGTTAAATAATATAAAATTCAGCCTTACTAATTGCCTGAGCAGGGGATTTCTACAGGGAACATCTACAGCATTGAAACCAAGGCATTGATTAGATACCTCAGATATGAATGTCTGCAGCAGCACTACACAGTGAGAGATGCTGAGCTAGGAAAGGACCACGCTGGATGGGAAGTCAGCAGGGCCACACAGGGATGGGGTAAACTGCATTATATGGGATTATAGGGGTTAAACTGTTATATCAGCAACACCCTCCTCTCCAAACTTCTGTTTGTCAGCTTCCACCTTTTATCCATTAAATCTGTGATAAATGAAGACTGAAAATACTGAAATTACAGGAGTGTCTCTGACTTAGAAGAGGAGAACCCTGCATTTTCACATCAGCAAGACACCTGAATCCCATCAGGGCTATCAGACCAGGTAAAACCATCCCCAGACACACACGGCACAGGACTGAAGGTGCCTTTTAGCAAAGGAGTCACCATGCAGAGGGTCTGCACATTGCAAAGCTCATTTCTGTGAGCATTTCTGGCTTAAAACTGTTCCCACCATGTGAGTCTTCCTGAAGATGGAAACATCAAGCTCTGTGCACACACTACTAATGATCTAATCTGCCCCCAAACAAATGGAGAGACATTTAAACCAAAGCCTGAAATACATGGCTGAGCCAATCGCGGTGGCGTGATTTTTAAGAGACATTCAGAAATGTTACTAAAAGCTAAACAAACTCATTTAAGCACCATCTCTCTCCTTCTGTGTGCTGATACAGAAAATGGAAAGTAGCCTAGAAAATATGGTAAGTTTTCAGCAGCAGGCAGGAGGGTTAGGGGGATGCCAATACTTAAACACCATCAGTCACTTCTAAGGGAAGCCTGAGCATGGCAGCCAACTTCCCTGTGTGCCACAGCAGCTCCACATTAGGGAAGTTTCTCCAATCAGGTAGAATTAAGCTAAAGACTTAGTACTGCCTTAGTCTGTGAGTGGTATAAGGGGAGCATGAGTACAACAGATTCCTCATTATAATGAAATATTATGCTTCAAACCAAATCTTGAGCAGTATTTCCTGGTCCAGTTTATGACTTGCTAGCCTGACTCCTGGCAGGTTTTTAGATCACAGAGATTTTGCTCCATCAGGTTCCAACTACAGCCAGAAGAAAAAGCAGGTTTTGTTTCATGATATTTCACATTGGAGATGACTTGTCAGAATTAGTCCAAAAATGTGTTTGGATCTTGCAGAATACAGAACAACATAGATATCCAAGTTGGTTCTTTCCTACTAACTGCACATTCCCTGTTTCCACCTTGGGGTGAGCTCAGCAGTAGATGAAAGCTACATGGCACATCCGTGTTCCTCTTATCCTCTGTCTGGCATCTGCTCTGCTCTGGGATCAGCAGAGCCTGTGTTGTGGTTCCCTTCCTGCAGCAAGACCCAGACAGCCTCGCAGTCCAGTGCCAACCATGAAGCATTTAAGTAGCCATAGATCAGTTTAAGTATTTAATCAATTTGTGTAACGTTCACAGAGGTGTGAAAAGCATCAAAGAAGCTCTTGGGCACGTGAGCAGTTTTGGCATCCTTTCCAGCTCACCACGCAGGTCAGAGGCTGCCTGGTGAGCAAGGGTGATGGGTGCAATGGTGGAGAAGCGTGTCCTCTGGCTGTGGATACTGGGGAACATCAGTTTGTCCTGTAGAATCATAGAATCATCTGGTTGGAAAAGACCTTTGAGATCATCCAGTCCAACCGTACCTGCCCACTACAAACCCATGTCCCTAAGCAGCTCATTGACCCATCTTTTAAACACCTCCAGAGATGGTGCCTCAACCACCTTCCTGGGCAGCCTCTGCCAGTGCCTGACAACCCTTTCAGTGAAGAAATTTTTCCTAATATCCTATAGATCCGTTTTTAAAGTGGTACCTATAGTGGAAGTACAGGAGGATGTTCCTATTCCACCAAACAAATATCCCTGCAACTGGGGTCCTGGAGCACATCACACACACAGAGCAGAGTCCTGCAGAGACCCTGCCGAGGGGTGACTGTGCCCCTGGTGGGGTCCAGCCACATCATCCCCTGCGTGGTGTGGGGATGGCCCTTTGGCAAGAGGAGGGAGGTGAGGGATGAACATCCCTGAGGCACAGCCTGGGCACTCGCTGCTGCCGTGGGAGGGGAAGGGCTCCAAGCATCCAGAGGAGGAAAGGCCAGAGGATGTGTGTTAACCAGCACAGCGGCCGTATCAGGGAATAGAGGTCTGTTTGTTTTTCCTTCTGTCTGACTCCAGCAAAGCAGAAGCTGATCATAAGTGAAAGAGCCAGGATTGGAACAAGATCTCAGACAATAAAAAGGGCAAGGCTGAGGGGACCCTGCAGGAGGAAGACTGATGTGGTCTTATTCCCAGATGCCTGAACGGAGGCATTCTCTGCTGCTTCAGCTGTTAAGGTCAGAGGAGGACAGATAACTGAATCCCCTTTTAAACCTCGTAAGGTGAGTGACCCTCATGTAGCCCCTCTCTGAAGGGCACAGGCTATTTTTCTACAAACCCTCACTGAAGTGCAGAGCAGAATCAAGGCTTTCTCCTTTTGAAAAAAGCAACCTGCAAAGTCTGGCTCTGCTCAGGTTTCCAAAAAAAGGGTGGGGAATCTTCCCAGGACCTGGCTTCCAGCCCACCGCAGCACAGCCGGTGCAAAGCAGGGAGCCACTCGCAGCGCTCCTGTCCCCCAGCCCAGACGCTCCGGCTGCAGCCCAAAATAAGGGATCCAGCTCACAGAATTTTGGCAAAGAGGTGCTGTTTAACACAACCAATGCAGGAGGGAACCTTGGCTGGAAGAACCAAGCAAGCGTCCACCACCAACTGCAGCGACAGACGCCGGTTGCTCTGCCTCCTTGCAGTGGTTTGTGCAAACCGGCGCGGGGGCTCCCTCCTGCCAGCCCCTGCATCCGTGGGATCCAGGAAGGAGCAGAACACAGGGATTTGTGGGGTGGTCATCTCTGAGAGGGCAGTGCAGAGCTGGATGGGAGCTGCCCGGCGTGGTTCCAGTCGCCTCTTGGCACACGAGGGCTCGGCCCAGCACCCCCAGCTCCATCACAAGTGCTCAGGGGCTGTAAGTAGGGATGGAAGGTTTGTTATTTTGATAATAAAAACAACCTATTTCTGTCTCCTTGCTCTTACCCTTTTATCCCATTGCTCTATGCTACAGTCACACCAGTCTGCAAAAACCAAGCAGAATGTGGTGATTTACAGAGTATTAGGGGAAAAAAAAAAACACAAGTACTTTCTGGTTTGGGCTCCCAGTCCATCACACAATGCAGCCACGAAGATAAACACATGCTAATGCTTGACTGGGTGAGAGCATCTGACAAGACAGATGTTTAAGCCAAAAAGTGTATCTGTTAACATAAATCCTGCCAGCTCTGCATGGTCCTCAAAGCCCCTCCTCGAACAGGCTCCCCCCACCAAGCAGGGCGGGAGCCGGTCCCACAGCATCCGCATCCCCGCAGCCAGGCTCCAGGAGCCCAAGGACTCTCCATCTGCTGCTCGAGCAGAGTCATAATTCAGCTACACGTGAAAACGGTTCTTGCAGGCTCCGATCCGATCTCCAGGCTCATTCAAAGGCAAAAGACAAAGGGCTGGAATAACAGAGGCTGCTCGTTTCTGCCTTCATCAGGTGGGCACCTAAAGCTTCATTAGGTTTACATGGAGTGTTAATAAAGCCCTCCGAGTGCCTGAACACTTTTGTCACTCTGTCCCCAAATCCCAGACTCTGCTGTAGGCAAATGCTGCAATTTCCCAAGGAACCTTTTCATCCATTTTTCATAGGGTTCCCTTTCTTCAAAGGCAGACTGGGGCTGGGTACGAGAAGGGAAAGCAATATTTCACTTTCATTCTGTCACATTTTAATCCTGAAGTTTGGCACCTGGCTGAACGCTGCCCCAGTCTGCCAGGGAACACATGAGGAGCCAGTGGGTAACTGAGATCAGAGCCACTAGTGCAGAAGGGGACAGAATCTGGTTAAGGCCATTAAAGGCTTCCCAATTTTGTGGGATTTGTCCCTGCCCATGGCAGGGGGGTTGGAACTGGTTGATTTTTAAGGTCCTTTCCAACTCAAAGCTTTCTATGAAAATTGAGCTTGCTGTTTGATCCTTCCCACGTCATCAAGTCGTTGTCCCATTTGAACAAGGCAGGCGATGAATTCAGAGCTGCCTTGTTTTACCAAATAACTCTCTCCAGGGAAGAAATAATGAGTAGAGCACTGAAATGTTCAGAATAGTGACCCCTCATATGTATGTAATTCAGCTTAATTTTTGTGGGATGTCAGAGATGACTGGGCTCCGTCAGGAAATGGCCCATCTGTGGCGAAGCAAGGATAATGCTGGTAGGGTTTTATCTCCTTGGTGCTGGTTGTGTATAAATTATTGTTCAGCCTGAGCAAATCTCACCTTGGTGGCATGATCTCGTCTGGAGACAGGCGTGGTGAGCACGTTACCCAGAGAGGGAACAATGACAGCGGGGCCTGGCAGCGCAGCTTGGCACGGCACAGACACGCTGGGTGCGCCAAGGGCTCCTGGCTACACCATCCCCACGCTTTGCAAATGCCTCTGGCACCCCAGAGCACAGCAAAACTAACAGTGAGAACCTTGCTGGCTGTGGGTAATCCAGCTCTGTCGATTCCAGGAGTATTTATGGCAACGGAGGATCTGTCCCTGCAGGAGCAAATCCAGGAGCAGCCAAACATCCTCAGCTCCAGAGACGCTGGGGCCAGGCTGCAGCGGGCACTGCTGGCAGGGAAAAGGTGGATTTGATGCATGGGATTAAAAAGCTTACACCGTGTTTCTATGAGTCTTGCAGCTTGGTTACAGGTTTTCCACTTTCCATCTTCCAAAGCTGGGTGTCTCCATCAAGGCAGTGTTTAACTGAAACAAAACCTCACCAGTAAGAGCTCGATCCCAGGAGGGCACAGAACCTAATTACGGTTTTGACCAATCTGCAATTTTTTTCCCCCCCTAATTTAAAGTTATTAATTTCATGAAGCCTCTCAGCTGTGGGCAGTGTGTCAGTCTGGGAGGATATCTTCTAGCAGATAAGCTATTTCATCATTTGAAAAAATTGACTTTGTTTCTGGCTTCTGTAACAGTTCAGATTAATGTCCTGTCTTTTCAGCTCGGGAACCTCAATTTAAACCCTTCCCTGTTAAACTCAATGAAGAAAGAATCCAATCTGGTCCCAGCACAGAAATTAGTCAGAACAGTCTACGCTTTAAAAATTAATTTCACCTGATGGCTCCTCAAAGCAAAGTGAAGCACAGCCAGGAGTCATGCAGAGCCCTCCTCCCGACCTCTGCCTTCCTCTGCTCTCACGTTTCGCTTCTCATCTTCATCACTTCCCATTTCTGTTCATCTATTTTAAGGTTTGGTTTAAATCAAACCTAAATAAACAAATGAACATGAAGAAAGGAAAGACTAGAGTTTTACCTACCAAGTACAGTCTGTATGAGATATTTTAGATAGAAGAACAGAGCACGGGGCACCTGCAGATCTCACCGTGCTGTAATTAATTCAGAGACAAGGTTACACCCCGTGAGGGTTTTCACATTTGCTTCTCTTCGTGGCGCAGATTTGTTACTTCCATCCTCCCTCACAAAGAGCCTCATTGACTTCAACTCTGAGCAAAGTAAATCTCACTTGGGTCAAGTGTTGTTTCTACCTTTGGGCAGGATTTATTTCTCCTGCCTGGCTGATCAGCATCACCACAGGCCTCAAGCACGCGGCTGGGAATCCACGCTCTTGTTTTTTATTGCTCCTTCCATCCCTGACATCTGACTTATGATGGGCCGAGAGTGACTTCTCCATTCTCATCCTCGCCCTGCTCTCTTGTAAAATGAATTCTAATTAATAAATGTCCCTCTGTCAGCTTGAGTTCCTCAGATGGAAGGCAGTAAAGATCTACAAGGCATCATTAATTCAGAATTAGCTTCAGAGACATCATTTCTTTAACTTTATAACTGTCTATCCCTTCACCAATCCATCTCCACGCAATTCTACCTCATCACCATTTACCAAAATATCCCAGGGGCTGTTATATTTTAAGCCTTTTCCATTTTTCTTTGTGGTTGCTCTGATTTAGGATGTGGACTCTCAGGAAAGACAGATTTGCCAGGCAGCAAACGGACTCACAGTCGGGCAGGAGGTTGTCTCCCTTAACCCTGCAACAGCCACAGCAAGGTACAGTCCTGCACAACCAGACAGCACACGACAATTGTTGGTTCTATCAAAATCCTGATCTATAATTCATCTTAAAATGCTCTCCCTCCCTGCTGCTCCCCTTACGCATCCCTCCAGTATCCATATTTAATTGGGGAACTGGAGCAGTGCTCACGTTCAAGGTGAATAAAGAACAGAGGACAAGAAAATTGAAGCACGTGTATTATAGTTCTCACTTATTTCTCAGACTGGCCTAAACCAAAGTGATAGGATGGGAAATCATCACACTACTGCAAACAAGCACAATCACATCCAACACTGCTAATGTTCAGTAGGTAAAATAGCAGCATATTTCTTGTAGCTGTTCCCTTTTAGAGGTTACAGAGCCTATGTTCTTACTATTTTCTCAGCTTTTGGAATACAACCTTCTGTTTTGTTTTTAATAAAAGCGAGTTTAGGAAAATAAAATATGTCATAGAAAGTTTAGTGTTTGGAGATGCTGCTCACATGTGCATCCATGTGTTTTAAAAGAAGATGATTTACTGATTGCAAATTGGCAGATCTTTTTGCAAAACCACACCCAACTCTGTCCAATATTTGCCCTCTGCCCCAACTACTTTAAATCCCTTTTATTGACTTGATGATGTGACAAAAAATACTTCTCATCACTAAGCAGATCTCACAGCCAGCAGTGCCATTCCTGGTCAGAGTGGGTCTGCAGTCCAGTGAAGGATGGGAGGCAGGACCCAGGGCACCTCAGCTTTGCTGGGAGACAATATCATAAGAGACCTCAGCAAAACCCAGCACTCTTGGGATCATGGAATCATAGAGTGGGTTGGGTTGGAAGGGACATTAAAGATCACCCAGTTCCAACCCCCCTGCCACAGCCAGGGACACATCCATGAGATGTTTTGTTCATTTTGTTTGTTCTCTCAGCATGTTTCTTTGGCAAAGCAGCTTTGGAGACAGCTGCAAGACACGGAACATCTCACAGCCCACCACGCGGAGGACGACCTTCGGGGAGCGGCGCGGCACAAACCTCCGAGCGGGTCTGTTTAATGAGAGAAAAATTGATGCTCTCACGTCTCTTCAGTTGAGAGCTCTCCTCAGGGGGGTTCATCTCCTCTTCTCCAGGAAGAAAACCAGAAGAGTGGGAGGGGTGAGGGGGATACACGTGCTCCTGTCGATACTCAGAGGTTACAGAAATCCTTACAAGAGGAAATGCTCAAAGCACTTGTGCTCACTGCGTGCAGCAGGGACACCAACACCTCCTTCACCCTCCTCCTCCTTTTTACTCTCTTCCTACTCTTCTTCTATCGCCCACTCCCCTCCATCCTTTCTCCCTGCCACCATCTCCCTTCCTCCTACAGACAGAGAGCTCAAATATACTGCTTCCCCTTGCCAATTCTGGGGATCAAGTGTCCAGCCAAGTCCCATGGAGAGAGGGGAATGGGAAACACACCCAACAGGGTGTGTGACAACGTTAATAGGGAGACAAGTCACTCACACTCTGCTGTGCTACCCTGTCCTGCTCAACCCTACCTCATCTTCAGAATTTAAAACAACTTAAGATCACGTAGCATAACTCCATGCTGAATCTCATTACACTAATAATTCATAGGGCTTGATCTGCAGGAGTTGTGCAGATGAATGGGGAGAGTTTTATAAAAGCACCCAACATCTTTAAGAAGTCGCCTTTGGAAGATGTGTGCCAGATCATCCCTCCAGCAACGGCAACTCTTAACCTGTGTCACAGGGCTTCATCCTTTTAAATGCTACACTTTAATCCTCACTTGAACTAAAGCAGCCATCAGGCAGCACCTGGATTTCAATGTTGGCGAGAGCCGCGCGCAGCTGTGCAGGGCGAGACCCAGAGCTTCCTTGGGATGCTCTGAGGAGTTTTGCTCACACTTTATAGTACATTTTATTCTCCAGTTCTCTATTCTCTCTTTTTTTCCAAGAAACAGATTATTACCACATCAAAAATTACCTGTATAGGGAAACCAGATTTTTATTGAGTGTTGCTTATGATGTCTTGGCTGAAAACCAAGCAAAAATTCTCCAGCGTGTGCTGAAACCCTGGGTTTGGGATGAGGCACTTGGGGATCCTGGTTTGGTACCTGGCTAAATGCTGCTGGTGAAAGGCCTTCCTGTTACTGCAATTAGACAAAAACCCCTTAAGCTATTCAGGAAATGTGAGCCTATAAATGTAAAAAGTTGCAACAAAAGCTGAAGGACACTCAGCGTGTACCAGAAATACCAAAATAAGTGACACCGGGAGGGTAATGCATCCCACTGGGGCTTCTCCTCTATTGCAGGCCCAGCTCAGGACCATTAATATCAGTGGGATTGCATCTGCAAACACCTTCATAGGAAGCAAACACTCCATTTAATTGAGCAACTTGAACCTCTCCTTGCTGCTCCTGTGTGTTTGTGCTGCAATGACCACCCTGTCAGTGGGACAGGGACAAGGCTGCGCCCTGCATGGGCTCCACCACACTCTGGGTTTGCTTCCTCAGACCAGGCTGAGCCAGCAGAGCTGCTGCACGCTCTGCTCCACATATTACTCAGTTATTTGTTGGCTTTACAAAAAGCAGGAGCTAAATCCTACTCTAGCATTAGGACACAAGTGTAGCACAAGTGGTGTCACGGAACTGCTGCACAGATAAGGCGCAATCTCAGCGATTATCCCGGCCTCAGCTGCTAAGTTGCTGCATCCATGGTAATTTGTGTTGCCTGGAGATCTGGGAGTTTTGTCTGACTCAGACCCAGATAAATATTGGACAAACTGGGAATGCTCCCAGTAGGTGGGAATTATATTACAACCAAGCTCATAAAAATGTAGATATCAGTAATGGGAAAGTTGCAAGATTTTTCCCCTTGCAGCCTCCCCGTCCCAGCCCTGGATGGTTCTCAGATCCCTTTGGCCAGCACGATGGGTACATCTGTACAGCCCCTTCCCACACAAGCCCTGCAAATCCCAACTTATGGAGACACACAAACACAAAAGCAGGCAATCTACCTCCAAAAAAAAAAAATTAAAAACTAATGCTATTATCCTGCATTAAAATCAGGCACAGACTCAGAGAAACGAAGGAGAAATTGCTTTGCATTAGTTTCTCTGCATGCCATCCTGTTCCTAGCAGGGCTTTAATAATAAACACAATTATTTGAATAGTTTGCTGATCACATTCATCAATCCTAAAATGCAGATTCCTGCCAGAAGAATTTATAACCCTTTTAATCCAACCTGACATGGGAACGCATTCGGATTCGTGCGAGGTGGCACCAGGCAGCAATGCCTTGGGTGGGGGTGTTGGCTGCCACCTCCCCCAGCAGCACCTGGGACACAGAGTCCTTCCAAGTGGAGAGAGAAGGGAGCCAGTTTCACTCATGGTTGCCTTCCAGGGGCAATAAGATTTTTGTTAAAAAATAAACCCAATCCAAATTAATTTTTGTTGGTTTTGAGAGTTCACCAGTTTTCTTGGCAAAGACTTCAGAGACAGCAGAGTAGAGGGGAGATCAGATCGCCCCCCACAACTACTGAAAGGAGGTTGTAGTGAGGAAGGTATTGGCCTTTTCAACCAAGTAACAAGGGATAGGATGACAGGAAATGGCCTCAAGTTGCATCAGGGTAGGTTTGGATTGGATATTGGGAAAAATTCCTTTACTGACAGAATGGTGAAGCCCTGGCAGAGGCTGCCCAGGGCGGTGGTGGAGTCTCCGTCCCTGGAGGGGTTCAGAAAGTGCATAGATAGGGCACTTTATGATATTGTTTAGTAGACACGGTGATGCTGGGCTGACAATTGGACTGGATGATATTTAAGAACCTTTTTGACCCAAACCATTCCATGACCTCAAAGATCTTTCCCAACCTTAATGAGTCTATGATTTTCAGGCTCTTTATTGCACACAAAATACTGCTGGCAAGCAGATTAAAAGAAAAACCCTTGCCCTTAAAACTTTAGTTCCTTCTTAAATGATGCCAGAAGAGCACAGAAACACAGGGGAACAGCTGCAGATTTGAAAAAGCGGGGGGAAAATACGTGGTTGTGTGTAGAGCTGGAAGCAGTCCCTGGCTCCAGTGATAGCGCAACCACCATATCACCCCATCACACACAGCCAGAATTACTTGTCCCCGATGGCTTTTTCCCCCCTCCTAATCCTTTTCTGCAGCTTTACTGTGTTCTTTACTTTCTTCTTATTATTTCCGGGGGCTTAAGTCAAGTTTTCAGTCAGGATTTAAAGGACCTTATACCTTTTTTGCGCCTGTAATTCCTGGAAACCAAGAAAGGCCAGAATGAAGTTATTCAGACTCTGGAGGAGCCGTTTGCAGTTGTAATTAAACATTCACAGCTGCAACGCAGTTCCAAAGCCTTGCAAGGGAAAATATTAATCCCCAGATGATTTGTATGTGCTGAGGCCGTATCCAAATCGGGATGTTCACACATTGCCACTGGAGAAGGATCTCACCTCAAACCTGATGAAACCACTGAAAGCATTTTAATGAGCTTTCAGGCGCACAGACAGCGCCACGGGAGCACCCGTTTGCGGCTCTGAAATGCCTGGTTAGGCCAGATGCTATTGAATAACCCTGGGTTTAAATCATTTAAGAAGGTGCTATAGGGTCTTGCTTAATCCAGCACCTCAACAAATACTTGTTTTTAAACCCATGAGGTCCAGTGGCTCGTACAGGAGAGGGCACCACCAGCAGCTCCTTCCGCAGCAGCCGGCTGAGGTCAGACAGTGACAATGCCCACAAACAGCAACACCAAGGATCACAGAATCACTACAGCTGGAAAAGATCTCTCAGATCACCCAGTCCAACCATCAGTCCACCCCACCGTGCCCACCAAACCATGCCCTGAATTGCTACGGCCACGCACTTTCCGAACCCCTCCAGGGACGGGGACTCCACCACCGCCCTGGGCAGCCTCTACCAGAGCTTGACAACCCTTTCAGTAAATTAATTGTTCCCAATATCGACTTTAAACCCCCCTGGCACTTGAGGCCATTTCCTCTTGTCCTATTGCTTGTTAATTGGGAGAAGAGCCCAACACCCACCTTGCCACAATCTCCTTTCTGGGAGCTGCAAAGAGCGATGAGGTCTCCCTTCAGTCTCCTCTTCTCCAGGCTAAAAAGCCCCAGGTCTCTCAGCTGCTCCTCATCAGACTTGTGCTCCAGATCCTTCCCCGCCTTCACTAAGGCAGAGCAAGGCACTCCTGTCAATACACATTTATTTATTCCTCATGTATTGCTTATTTTTTAATTATTAATGAAGATGCTCCATACAACACCAGTAGGTACCAAGAGCCTATTTTGCAGCATGGCTGGAAGCCAGGTCCTTCAAGGACAGCGCTGCCTCCTCCTGTGTTTCTGCTCAGGAGTGGGAACAGACTATTGTTCTTCCTCTGACAACTTATGAGCTCAGTGAAATTTGGTTTTCATGTGTAATAAAGTTGCTGGTGGTGTGCAATTTGCATTTAAGTTGGCTGTGTGCACGCTGACTGGGACTTCTAAGTGTAGTTCACAGAGCTAAAAGAACACAACCATTTTCTGTCATTTCAACCCCTTCCAAAGAAAAGAATTCACAAGAAAATAATTTTAAATATAATATCACCAACAGACCTTCTGTCTCACATTCGATCCCCTTAATACAGAGCAGTGCAACTCAGAAATTGGTAATAACAGACAATCTCTCACTTTGGGGCTTGGGGAGAAGCTGTAACAGTGGGTGAACGAAGGAGCTGCTGCTGTTTTTTGTGCTGCTGGATGATGTGGGACTGAGCTGAACCAAACCTGTAACACACAACCTGTGCCTGACAGCATCTCTGACAAGGTCTGATTGCAGAATCAAGAAGAGCAACACCATGTGGAGACCAACAACAGCGAGAAGAAAAGGGACCAATAGGTTTGACAACACCATTTTGCTTAGAATAATTATGTGGTCTTGTCAGACACTGGCAGAGGCTGCCCAGGGAGGTGGTGGAGTCTCCATCCCTGGAGGTGTTTGAAAGTCAAATAGATGAGGTGCTCAGGGATCTGGTTTCATAGTGGACTGGTATGACTGGACTCAATCTTAAAGGTCTTTTCCAGCCAAACAGTTCTATGATGCCACAAGAAAGACCCCACTGTGTAGGTCTGATAGCAAAGAGTGTTTGAGATCGTGTTCCTGGGAGGAAACACCACCCCTGCTGCTGCTGGAGACCATCACCTTGCCCTTCAGCCCAAACCATGGCCATCTGAAAGCACAGGGAACAGGGGAGAGGTGCTCCCATCAAACCAGGCCACCAACCAAGGGGTTTCCTTTAAGGAGAACCAGGCCCTGTCCCTCAGAGGGTGCCGCTCCCTGCGGCTCTCTGCCCACCCCAGCCCCCTGGAACCCTCTCCATTTCATTTGCAAGCTGATTTCATGATGTGGCAGAAACGCCAATCAATTGTACAGCCATCAGCACGAGAGCATCCCCAATCTGCATCAGCCAGCCGGGCGGCTTTCCAGAGCATCCTCTACAACACATGAATTATTACCCAAACATCGCTGCTGTCAGCACATTCCTCCCCATACAACTTCCTATTATTATTTTTTTGGCGGACAACCCTGAAATTTTAAACAGCTCAATCTTGCTAAAGCAAAGCAACTGCCTCCTGCCTCCAGGATGAACTTTGCATTAAAACCAACAATAAGCCTTCTACCGAGAATAGCAACAAAACCCCCCAAACAAGCCTTTCATTTTGCCTTTGTTTGTTTTGGTTTCTGAGTCTTTAGCAGCTCTGACTTACATTCTAATTTGCAATAACAGCCTCGCGGAGGAAAAAGAGACTTAAGGGATCCTTAAGCTTCAGTGACAGAGGATGAAGCAGCTGATAAATCGGGGCACAGACGACAGGGTCAGCGGCGCTGCCGCTTGCATCTCAGCTCATTAAGAGAAATGCACGCCGAGTACCATTTGCGCTGCTGTGATTCATTCAGAGAACGCACCGAGCCCAAGAAGCACTCAAAACAGTCTTAAAAACCCTGAAAATGGGGTTGGTAAATGAGTTACTTTGTCATTACTACTCCTTCCCATGACAACTGCGAAGAGCGAAAACCGAGCAGCGATGCTGCGAGCGCGGCTCAGCGAGCGCTTCCGCGTGCAGCGTTCGGACAGATGGAAACCCCTGAGTGGCCCAGCCTTTGGCCACAAAGTGGAGCTCGGCATTTCGGTTGAGAGAACATCCATAAACAAAACAGAGACTGAGAGCTTTGCAACCCTACACCCAGATCACCCAGGCATCCCCGATGCGAAGAACCATTCCATACTTCCCACGTCTCGTTTATTCAAAAGGAAGAATTACAACTTTCAGGGTTTGTTCACATTTCCAGAGAGATGAAGGTGGAGATCTTGCCATAATTACATGAACCAAAGCTTTCACTTAGTCTCAATGAGCAAATTACCTTGATAACTCTTCTCGCTATGGAAAACAGATATACGTATTGCTTCCAGGTCCTGAGCAGCATAAGCACTATTCCATAATTAACAGATTGCACATTTCTTCTCTTTAAATCCATCCTGGTCGAATTTACAGTGCAAACTTTTAGCATAACAAAAAAATGCCACTGATTATCCAAAAATATTTATTCAAGATTAAAAAACATGTAGCATATGAATATTTTAATAAAGATGAAATATTTATGTTGCCTCTCCAAAGCTTCCAGAACTGGGCTTTTAATTAATTTGTCATAAAAAATTTATAGAGCCAGGTAGGTTTTTAAACATAATTATCAAATTCTATCTCTATGCTCCAGGTACTCACTTCTTCCTTGTGCCAGCGTGGAGCAGGACGAGCTCCAGCAATGCCAGGGAGGCTGCACCAGCACAAACAGATTCTGCTGCTGGCCAGGAGCAGATGAAAACATGTTCCCAGCCTCTTTCCCAGCAGTCTGTGAATCGTAGGGATACACTGGATTAACTGGTATTTGCATTTCCCTACAGAATGGAAAAAACAGCTGAAAGTCCTGTTTTACTGGGAGATGCAGATGCCTGGGAAGACGTGGAGGCTGAAGGGCTCCAGTGAAAGCTGGGGACGGCACAGGGGGAGCAGCAGCCCAAGGTAGGGATGTGTTCCCCCACCTTTTCCCTCTCTCCCATACAAGAAGTCCTTTAGTGCCTCCTTCCCCCCTGCGTAACCTTCTCCCACCTTGCAGAAAACATGAGCTCGAGGGACACACGCAGGACCTGGGATGCATTCCCAAATTAATTTAAGGAGCAAGGAGCTCACACTGGCCATGCTATCTAAGTGGGGTGCTCAGCACAGCAAGGAACCAGAGCACCCAGTGCTGGGGCCACCCAGGCACTCAGTGCAGAAAGGAAGAGAAGCCCCAGTGAGGAGCAGCCCTCCCTGGCACAGCCGAGGACAGGTTAGAGCAATCTATTCCTTGCACATCCACAGCATCTCACATCATAGAGACGCCTCTCCACTGTTCCAGCCACAAATTGCATTTTTTGGGACAGCAATGCTCCGATGACACTGGCCCAGGGTGCCCAGAGCAGTGGTGGCTGCCCCATCCTGGAGGTGTTCAAGGCAAGTTTGGATGGGGCTTGGAGCCCCCTGATCCAGTGGGAGGTGTCCCTGCAGGACAAGGGGGGGGTGGAAATGGATGGGCTTTAAGGTCCCTTCCAACCCAAACCATTCTACAATTCTATGATTTGGGCAGATGACAAGAAGCTCAAGCTGTCCACGTCTGCTTGACTGCAGAATGAGCTGGCACAGACGAACGCTTCCTGCTGCAGAGCTCCAACACCGCGCTGGCTGCCCAGGTTAAAGCAGGACACGTCCACAGTGCCTAGTGTGGCACACTGTCTCCCATGCTGGCACACACAACCCACTTCAGGTTGGGACTGGATGCTCTTCAGGGTCATTTTCCAACCCAAACCACTCTATGATTTGTAAGGCTGCATTTTCCTTTCTGTAGCCCCCCACAGCTCCTGGCAGGAGCAGCTCGGCCAGAGCCCAGCTCCATGCCCAGGGATCTGAGCTCAGCTTGGCAGCGCCCTGTGTCGACACAGCCCTCTCTGCCTGCCACAAACCTGCCTGAATTTCTCCAGCAAGCTGCTGCAAGGAAAGTAGGAGTCACCTTTCCTCAAATCAGAGCTCTGCCCACCCTGTACTCATTCGACCCACTGGCAGCCGCAGAGTTGAAGGACAAACAGACACAGAGTCAAGAACTGAAATGCTGAAGCCCATTATTTTCAGGAAATTGTGCTACTGGAAGCTCTTGCAGCTTTTGTAATCACCTCCCCGAGCCACCCAGCCAAGTCAATTCAGCAGCAAAAGGTGGTCACCGCCACAGGACCAGACCCTGTGCTTTTTCAGGTGATGCAGAGTAGAAGAGAGAACCGTGCCATGCTAAAAGAGGTGGGAACTGGAGTTTTTACTATGTTATTAGGAGGAAATCTGCAGTCAGGCTTTCAGCATCTTCTATCAGCTGGTGTTCGTGTGATATTTTGGACAAACACAGCATTCCTCATTTCCTTGCATTTTAAAATTCCTGTCATCTGTTACAGAAATGATGTCATGTAGTGTCCAAGTGCCAGTGCTGGACCTCCAGAAAATCCCAGAGACTCCAAATGAGGCTTTGGGTCAACCCAGAGGACTGATAACCACATAACTGAGATCTTTTTGCCAAGTGAGCACTGAGATGAATCCCTCATCGTACACAGCTTGGCCACCTGGCAACACCACTGCCCTCAGAGGAGAGAAACAGATGCACAGAGCCCAGATCCAGCTACGTGACTTCCCAGGAGCTCCACTGGTTTCCTCTCATGGGACTGAAGCTAAACATTACCTCAGCCTTCCACAAACTGCAGAAAACAGGATTTGTGATGTTTGGCCGATTGCAGAGCCACTGGGAAGTTTTTGCACAAGCAACCCAAGCCCATCTCTACTGGTTTGCATGCAAGGAAGTATTCCTCCTCTTACACTGGTTTTCCTTGACCTATAGGGGAGTTAGGAAATAAATCCTGTATGTACAATGTCCGGGCTCCCCTCACCTCTCCCAGCTCAGCTCTGTGCTCCCAGCCAAGGAGGAGGCATTCGAATAACTGTAATGAAAGAAGTCAAAGCTGAAGCCCTCCGAGTTACACAGAAGGCTGAAGACATCAATGTTCACAGTTCTGCTCTTTCTGCCCCTGCTCCTGCTTGCCCAGAAGCAGATAACCCTCAGTTAATTGTTCCTGGCTTAAGTACCCCTGACCCAGAATAAAAGAAAGCTGACTTTACCCACCAACTATCTTAAGCCTCAGGGAGGGAAGAGTTCTTGCCTTACCTCCCGCATACACCCTGTTCCACACAAGGCCCCTTGACTTACGCACTCCCTGCTTTCACTCCATGGAGGATCTGCATTTGGGGGTGCTGGCTGAGGTTCCCAGCAGGTTTTGTGAGATCTATCAGGGCAAGTCTTTCCTCCCTGCTGTGCTGAGCATGTCCCTACACCCGGGGTGCCCTCAGGGATCAACCCATCCACGTCCTCCCTCAGTCCTGCTGATGGCTGTGGTCCCCCAGCTCCCTCAGCTGCTGTCAGCAGGCTCAGTACAGGCAGTCAAAACACATTGAATGCATCTTCTTGAATGTGGCCAACACTGATTTTATGATATACTTAACACCCCATCCAATAGCTATTAGTTTTGCTGTCAGGCACACAATGTATGCGATCCATCTTTCTTCTCAGGCGCACCACGTGTCCCCTCTCAAATGACATTACAGCACAGCAGTCTTTATTTGTTAACGTGGGGTTTTTATGGACTGATATTAAAGCTCTTATCTTTTTTGTTTGTTATTAACGTCACATTTTATTTAATCAGGCTCAGCCCACGGTTCCTGTTCAGGCACCACCGAGAATGGCTCTGATTTCCTCTCTGGGAAGCGAGGCTGTGCAGCACAGAGCTGCCCAGTGAGAACAGAGCCTTCTTGCTGTCTGCTTTGAGGGAACCCTCCAAACCCCCACACACAGGCTGGAACAACCCCATTTCTTTCACTACTGCCAGCCCTTTGTGCATCACTGCAACGGAGGGGGCACATCCCCATCTCTGCTTTTCCCTCTGCAGGCTTTGGGCTGCAGCAGTCCTGCAAACCTAGGGCTGAGAGGGGAGAAACTGCTCTTGGTGCAAATGTCCTTCCATCACCCTGCACCGTGGTGTGAGTAAAAACCACCTGTAGGGACAGCAAGTACACCCCAATTGTAGGATTAGCCTGCATCCCACGGCTCCCAGGGAGAAAGAGGTGCTGGGAAAGACAGACCTAGCAAAGGAGCACGGAAAGCTTTTCTTACCCCAGGCCTAAATGGAGCCGTTTGCAGCAGGAACCACGCTGGTTCTGTTTACATGCAAAAGCATTCAAAGCTGTACAAATGTCCATCACAGCCCAGGCTCAGACTCCATTAACCATCAGTGCTGTCAGCCAGAACATGACCACATCAAAAGCCTCCATGAATTATTTCAGAAGCATAAACAGAACAGAACTCTTGCAAAAGTGTTCAGGCTCTCCGAAAACAGTCTTAAGAGGCATGAAATCTCCCTCTTGAAAAATTAAGAGTTAACACTTGAGCTGTCAGTCTCTCAATCCTATCTTCACTTACTGTTCATCAACATGAACAGAGCACACAGAATCATGGAATGGTTTGGGTTGGAAGGGACCTCAAAGCCCGTCCAGTTCCACCCCCTGCCATGGGCAGGGACACCTCCCACTGGATCAAGGGGCTCAAAGCCCCATCCAACCTGGCCTTGAACACCTCCAGGCATGGGGCAGCCACCACTGCTCTGGGCAACCTGGGCCAGGGCCTCCCCACCCTCACAGCAAAACATTCCTTCCCAATCTCCCATCTCAATCTCCCCTCTTTCAGCTACGTCACAGGAGGAATTATTGCCCTCATTCATTTTGCTGTCCCATTTGAGCTGCTCTGCCATTGCCTGCACCTGAACATTCCTACACTACAAACATCACCACATCTGTACGTGCTGTTGCACAGCCTCTCATTTGTGGTTCCACACTTCTGTACCACAAACCATGCTGCATCAACATCTCTTTACACAGAATACGACAGGGCAAGCTTTGTATGGACAAAGTACTCAGCTAGAATATTAAACTAAATAATAGCAATTAATTAGGCTTGTGTAAAGCTATTAACCTTCAAATCCCTATGGAAATAATAAGTAATGCTCAAATCCTCTGGGAGGCACATGATATTACCCCACTCTTTAGAAGAGGAAGCAGAGATCCAGAGCAGTGAAATGATTTTTGCCCAGGGCAGTGCTGCAGTGGGTGGGGGGAGGTTGCAATCCACTGCTGCTTCCACAGAGCCAGCTGCTGCTTTTAGCCCACATCCTTGGGGGGGAAGGAGGATACAGACGACACCTACAAATACACACGTACTGAGCACCCCATATTTAGCTGTTTATTACAACCCAACCCACGCTGTTTGCAGGCTGGGATTTGAATCACACAAAAGTGAGATTTTCTGAAACCAGTGATCCCTGCAATATTTTTCTTCCCTAATCCCCCTTGCAATCTTGAACAGCTGATCACGACAGCCCTTCTCCTCACCCCCTCCTCAGTATTAGCACCAAATGCACAGAAAGAGAGATCTTAATCTCCTCCTAAGCACCCTTCCCAAACGCCTTCCTCAACTTCTACAGTGAACACAGAACACAAAAAGCTGAGTGTCAGCTTAAACTCCAAAGTCTCTCCAGAGCGTTGGGCCCGCAGCACCAATAAATCTTGTAAGATTTTTTTTGCACAGCATCTCCAAGACTCAGCCTTCCCTGGGCACACAGCTAACCTGCTCCAGGTTTTCACCATCTTATGGCCTAATTATTGCAACCACCACATCATTTTCCTCTTTGTTTGGAACGCCAGTAGGTTTTGCTTGCATCACCCTTTTCCACGCATCCCTCGGTCGGCCCATCCCTCCTAATTGCATCAAACATAGGTTGCCTCTGCTTTCAGAGCCCTTCACAGCTTGCCTTCCCTTTCCCACCTTTTGTTCAGCTTGGCCCAGGGCGCCAGGCTCTATCACACATCAATTATGGTAAAAGCTGCCTATAAATACCCACAAAGCCACTTCAGTGCTCTGCTTCAACTCTTCTCTCCAGCCTTGCTTGCTGCAACGTGCGAAAAAGGCTTGAAAACAGTTAGATTGCCTGTGTCCCAAAACCATTAATTTTAATGTTGGCTCCTAGTGCCATTATTTTCAAGACTGGTTCTGTATTTATCTTCTCACGGACTATAAGCATCCTTATAATTAAATTATGCCCGTGCCCATTCTCTGGTTTGGGTTTGCACAGCACTCGCTCACACAATGGCACTCCTGGCTTCCCCACGCGCTATTACATTAAATGGGAAATTAATAACAACACTCCCTAAAGCTTACAGTTTCCTGGGGTGGGATTGTCCCTCCAATAACTCTAATGAATCCTGGGGTGGGCCCTCATGCTGCTGTTTACATGGCAATCGCAGCTCCCAGCTGCCTCCCTCCCTGCTCCAGGAGGAAGTCTTTGCTGGGGAACCTTCTCTGCCTTTTTGCAGTGGTCCAATTCCCACCAGAAACAATGGTTCTTTCATCAAAAAGTCTCTTCACACTCACCACAAAGACCCTATAATTAGTTGTCATGAAGAAAGGAGAGGTACAAAATGCAGTTCAGGACACCTGAGCAAGGGGAAGACTTGGCTCTGAAAATCCTTGCTCTTCAGGGGCACAAGATATTCTCCTTTCCTGTAATGGAAGTCCTCTTGCCCAACGTCCTCCAACAATCTGCCTTTAATGGGGTTACTATTGCAGAGGTAAAGCATTTTATATGGAACCAGGTTTACATTATCCTGCTATTCGGAGATCTAGCTTGCAATGCTGTTCAAATCCTTTAATCCATAAATAGGATTCCAGCCAGAACTGGGCTGCCTTCCAGAACTGTAATCTCCAGTATATGAATTATTACAAAAAGATTAGGGTGTTTCGAGTAATAACATTTCAAATAAATCAGCTTTCATGGAGGAACAACAAACTAATATCGGAAATAACAATATAAAGACATTTATACAGCCACTTGCTGGAATAACTTCACTAACCGGAGGGATTCTTTTCTCATTTGCTTTGTTTGCTTTGAGAAACCTACCTTTGCCTTTTGTCCCTGAGCTACTGGGCTCGGCCACGGAGCAAACAAGGTGCTCCTGGCTCACGCACCAGCCCCTTCCAACTGCCAGCTCTCTGTTACTCAGAGAGGAGTGATGGTGTTACCACAGACCACGCTGCTCTCTCCAAGGCTTCAGCTTTGCGGAACGTTGGGATGAGGATGGGCAGATAATCCCAAAAGCCACCACCATTCCCCTAACTCCATTTTAATAACGATGTGCAATTATTATTCCTGGAGCATTTGCAAAAGCCTTCCCTTCCACACACACAACACGTACGTGCATGCAGGGAGAGCTAAATAACAATCCTGTCTCGATTCTTTCCTGCTTCTTCTGGCATTGTGGTTATGTGACAAATTTATTGTGCTTTTTCTTCCCTGGCACAGCAAAGAACCAAGTCTGTGGAGTTCAAAATGCTAAGGTGGAGAGACATTAAGAGGCACAGGGTCTGGGCAGACGAGACAGCAGAAAAGGAGAGATGGAAACAAGCAGAGCTAAAAGCCCATCATCCCTTGAGCTGCCTGGGGAAAAGGCAGGGGCAGAGCAGATTGCAACCCCTCTTTGGTCTGAAGACAGGGGCTTGGGCTGGGGAGGGTGTGGGGATGTGCTCAGCACCACTGCCAGCAGTGATGCTCCAGGTTGCTAAGTGACAGATCTGAAGTCCGAGGTGCCCATGGATTTATGGCGTTCCTCCCCGCCTTCCAAGTGCTATGAATATATGACACGTCTCAGTTCCTTATTTATCCATTTGTGAAGCTTAATGGGCAGTTGCAGAGAAGAGCATGGAGCCTTTTATGGGGTAGGGCAGGCTCGTTTCCTGATTTACACTTGCATCAATAGCGAGTCCATATTCCACTCTCTAATCTCATTTAGATCTTCAAAGAGCACAAAGAAATCCAAAGACACCCAGCAAAAGTGTGCAGCCCACAATATAAACTAAATGTGGTGCCAACCAGGACCCCCAGGGTTGAGATCAGACCTGATAACACCATTAAAAAGGCAAGAAAACTGCTGCCAGGGCAGTGAAGGAGCTTGTTCCCTGCACAGACCGCGCTGCAGCATCAGGCTCCAGGACTGCAGCACCCGAGGACTTTGGGCAGAGAGGCCCTGGTAAGGACCTGGGGCTCACAACACATCCAAGCACACGCTCAGCTTCAACTCGTCATGCCTAGTGGAGACAATGGGCCCATTTTAAGAGGTGGAATTAAATAATGTACATAAATGTTTTCAGAATCTTGGATTAAAAGTTACAAGGCCCTTGCACAGGATATGGACCGTGTTAGTGCTGCACGGTGTAAGGGGCTGCGGGGAGCACTGCCTGCCCTGCTCTGGCCTGGCACCACCAAACAGATGGATTAGTGGCCACAGAAAATTATCTTGGCATCCCATTTTCATCAATTGTTCTCATTCTCATAAACCACCCCCTTGAGACTTGCGAAATGCAATCCCACCTACAGCTCCCGAAATGAGATCTTTAACAAAAGATACCCAGTGTACTCTCAGAAACAGCTCCCTTACACATCTTATCACACAAAAATGAGTTTGATGGAACCCATAATTTTCAGCAAGCTTCTTCAGATTTTCAGGTATGATTTACAGAGACATTTCGCTCTCATATGATAAATTACAGCAGGGCACAAAGGAGAGTGAATAGCAAGTGAATCAGTGACATCTGATTTTCAAAGGTCCTATGATAAGGAAAATTAGAGCCAGAATTAACTAATTTTTTCTTAAATTATTCAGTAAAAACATTAAATCATGCATGCAATTTTCAAAGCAGCATTGCTGTAAGGTTAAAGTGCCAAATTCTTCCAGAGCAGATCTTTTCTCCCCAAAGTGGCAACACCATCAATACTAATACTTTTACAAGTATCTCAGGTATTCCTGATTGAAATGCTTTCAGTGCAAGCCTAAAAAAATAACAAAAGAACCACAATGTCCTTTCTCCTTTTTACCTTCTAATGGGCAGTAACACAAACAATCCATAATCACATGAAACACAGCTATTTTTGCCTATATTTTTTTCTGCAGCGCACTAAGGTGAAGAACAACACCTTGGTTCAAGCACGTCCACTACACAACCAGCACCATTCTTCCCCTGGAATTCATCTTTCAGCTGTTCCAATTCAAGCTGAAACTTTGACATTGCAGACTGTCAGTTCAGGGAGGAATTATTAGTATTCCCAGAAAATTAAATAAATCAGGGCAAACTTTATCACCAGCTGCCCCACCCACAGTGCATAAAACTCCCAGGTCCTTCCCTCCCCCTGTTGCAAACACCTTCAATTTTGACCAGAGCAGGAATGCTCTGTAGCACCCACTGGGGCAGGGTCCTCCATGCAAAGAACCACAGTGCCCAAAGCTTGATGGGAAGCTCAGGGCAGCGCGTTTGCAGGGCAAGGGTTGCACAGACAGGTGTCATCCAGAGTTCATAAAGTTGCTTTTCCAACAGCAACAGGAGCATTGCACACAGAACAGAGTAATCCAAGCTAAAGAAGACCATGAAAAAACCCCAACTCTCACCAAAATAAAGCAATAAGGAAGCAGAAGTCTTTGCTGTTGCAACAGCAGAGCAGCACAAGAGGTAAAGCTCTCAGCATGGACCACTTCACCAACAACCCAGCCACCTCAATACTATTCCCTTCCCAGCAACCCAGCAATAGCCAGAGCAATTAACTCATGGAAGTCACCTCCCAACTTTCCAGGTTAAAAAAAAAACAAATGTCCCATTTCATCCACTCCAGACTCCACACAGCAACGATCTCTTGCACTTTTGCACTTCACACAATGAACTCCTGTGCCCACGCCCACGGTGTAGTTTGCTTTCCATGCTCTTGCACCTCATACCTTTTCCAGCTGAAGGAGATGTGCTGCCACAACCTGCTCTTGCACGAACCTTAATCAAATCCCAGTTTCTTCTTTCAGAAACACCATCTCACCAAGAAATTAAACACAGCTCTCTGAACAGAGTTGAGGACTTTCCTGGCCTTTAAAGCAAGGACCATTGCCAACAGCTGGGCACCTGCTGGATCTCCCCTAAGAATCCTGTGATTCTTTCCAGCTGGGTTTTCAGCTTAAAGAGAGGAGACTGAGATGAGATCTTAATAAAAAATGTTTTCCTTTGAGGGTGAAGAGGCCCTGGCCCAGGTTGCCCAGAGCAGTGGTGGCTGCCCCATCCCTGGAGGTGCTCAAGGCCAGGTTAGATGGGGCTTGGAGCCCCCTGATCCAGTGGGAGGTGTCCCTGCCCATGGAAGGAGGGTGAAACTGGATGGACTTTGAGGTCCCTTCCAGCCCAAACCACTCCATGACTCTATGATTATTTCATGGGCAATGAACATCACTGAACTCGGAGCCCCTGTCCTGTCCAGAGCATCCTGACATCGTGCTGGTGCCCATCCCTGCTCCCCACTCTGTAGAGAAAACCACCTTTGTGAAAGTGAATAATGTTGTTTTAGTGGATTTGCCAGCATTTTAATGCCTATCATAATGTACTGATTGAAGTAGATTAAATAAAAGCCACCTTTCTTCGTTTCTCCTTACGCCTGCAGCATGTTTCCACCTGACTTCAGCTGCTCAAGGAGTCAATGAGACTTCTACGCATATTTTACACTTGGTTATGGCATTCAGCACAAATAACAACAACATCTGACAAAGTTTATTGTATTAAATAGGAGGTTGAGAATTCTTTTACCCTACAATAGGCGCAGGAGCAAGCTGCACAGAAACAACAGAAAATGGCACAGCTCGCTGTGAAATAATTTGCTATTCATTTAGCTGTCAGGTGTACTTTTGAACAGAAGTTCCAGCACAATTCAGCTTTAATAAATAGATGCTTAAAATACACTTTGTACTATTTAACCATCTCCTTGCATTAAACTTAAAAACTCAATCAATAATTCAGCAAAATCCAACCCAACAGCAGGCTGTTTTCCTATTATTGAACCTTTTTTTGTCCAATAACCTAGACAACTGGATCAACTGTAAAGCAGGTGCAATGTTATAATTCTCTGCTATGAATATTGCATTGCTGGGATCCATTAGCATTTCAGACAGGCTGTAATTAGGCACGATGGAACCATGTGGATTTTGGAGGTTTAGGCTCCTATCCAAAAATCCCAGGGTGAAATTTTTTTACCTAGTTCCAGAATTCTGGTGTTAAATGACAAGAGGACTTGCACAAAGCCTCCTTCCCCAAAGGTGAGCCCTGTCCTGCTCCAAGCATTGGGCAGACGGTGCTGTCCTTGCTGGGAGGACCAACCGCAAAAGCCGGAGCAGATGGCATGTCCTGAAGAGAAGAGATGGAGTTGAAAGCCATGTCTGTGGGTGAACCTGTGAAATAATTAAGGGACAGGCTACAACCTCAAAACCATCCGCAGAATTGCTGCCAGATAATTTTTAAATCCCTGCCAGGGATCAATGCCCAATCTGATTCTCTGTGCAGATCAATCAAGAAGACATCATAACTCTGCTCTCCCCCTCTCAGGCAGATTCTTCCCACTTTGAGTTAACACCGGCGCAAGGTGAAGCACCAGTGAGAGCTGATCTATGGCTCTGCTCTCAATTCCATCCCCAGGAGCTACTGGACTCAGCAGGGCTCGGGTCTGAGGGCTGAAAGCACCAGCCCAAACTTCATATTTTAATATTGCACAGTAACCTTGTAGAAGGATACCGTGCATTAAGAAATGTGCTCTGAATGCCATTGAGGAAATGAATGTCCACTTCCTCAAATGAGGGGGAACTGTGGGGAGATCTTAGAGCAGCCTCCAGCACTGGGGGGGACTCCAGGAAAGCTGGCACAGACATTTTAGCAAGGCCTGTTCTAACAGGACAAAGAGTAAAGGTTTTAAATTCAGGGAAGGGAGATGAAGACTGGATATAAAGAAGTGGTGAGACATTGGCACAGGTTGCCCAGGGACGTGGTGGTGGCCTCATCCCTGGAAACATTCAAGGCTGGGTTGGATGAGGCTCTGAGCAACCTGATGTAGTTAAAGATGTTCCTGCTCCTACAAGGGGGTTGGACTGGATGACCTTCACGGTCCCTTCCAATCCAAAGCATTCTATGAAATGAGCTCAAAAGTCCAAACTGTTGATAAAACACATGGACTATTCTCTGTA
The DNA here is from genome assembly GCA_033556795.1 of Tapera naevia. Taxonomy (NCBI): domain Eukaryota; kingdom Metazoa; phylum Chordata; class Aves; order Cuculiformes; family Neomorphidae; genus Tapera; species Tapera naevia. The sequence goes on from JAUMJJ010000242.1 coordinate 1,492,844, forward strand.
ACAATAAACACAGCTCAGGGAACCCACTCAGTTAACATCACTTCTGGCTGGAGTGCTGGAAAAATCACCCCCTAACTTTGATACCAAGTTTGCAAAAAGCTGTGATCGTGTTTATCCTTTCACTGACTCAACAAGGCGGCGTTAACAGAGCATTTTCTGGGTGTACATTTCGTGGATGTATGGGGCTGGGGGTATTTGCAGGGAAAAGACAGATGTATAAACAGTGCCAATGCATTCCAGGCCTGCAGAGATGTATTGCACAGGGAGGGAACATCCACAAGAGCTCCCCAGACTGGAAGCAGAGGCTGATGGATGGTGACTCAGGCAATAACGCACTCGCCAGGTCGGTTTTGCTCTGCTTCACCCCAGTGTAAATCTGGAAGAAACATCTCGTCTTCTGTGGAATTGATCTCTCTCTGAAATCTCCTCTTCTAAACATTAATACTGGTAATGGATTGCTGTTTACCATCCAAAATCATTGCATTCCCTTCTCTGAATATTTCTTCCTGCAGTCACTGTGAATTACTTACTTTTTTCTCTTAAAAACTCTCCTAAGGAGACACACCAGAACCTCCGGGGCCGCACACACGGGCACAGGGAGAGGCTCAGTGGGCAGGGCAGGAGGTGGGTGAGCACTTTGCTGCCATCCAGCCTCCTCCCAACAATAGAACGGTTTTGGTTGGAAAAGACCTTTAAGATCATCAAGTCCATACCCTGGGACACCCCAAGCCCTTCTCAGGACTGGGAGATGTGCTCACCAGGCTCTGGCACGGTGCTCCGGTGGAGTTCACCTCGTGGATACCATCAGTGGAGATGATGTGTCAGGCACCAACAGGCACAGGACCACTGTTTGCACCTTCAGGTGAGCTGTGATTCCCCAAGCTGAGGAGATTCAGTGCATCAGATCCAGCTTTAAGGCTTGCATCGACCCAGCTTGGGAGACCAGTGACCACAGATGATCATCAGTGACTTTCATAGACGAGTCTGAGCTTTTCCAATGCTCTTGCAACCTTAAAACCAACTGTACCAACCCTCTGCCATCCTCCAGCCTGCTGAGCACTCGCCAGGTTTTTCAGAAGGTATCTTAGGAACATCTGAAGTCCTTTTTGCCACTTGCACGCACTTTTTTCTCAGTAACTCTTTTCATTACTTAGTCTTTTTTAATAGAGCTCATTTTCTTTGATCCTTGCAAATTTTTTCTCCCAGTTCCTCTGATAATTTTTTTTTAAAAGGCATCAGGGTAGCATTAAAATGCCTTTCCCCACATCCAGGCTCCTCAGCATGGCTCAATGAAATCCATTCCAAACCTTTAAGAACTGTAAATTTGACCCTGCTCAGAAAATGCAGAAAGTGTCATCTCTTATAACATATAAGACAGTAAAAGTCTGCAATTTATAAGGCTGAGTACAAAGAGCTGTTTTTCTTTGAGCTAATTAACTGGAAGAAGAGCATAACTAATTAACTGGAGAGGCACAGAAGGAAATATGAGGTTGTAGCAAAGCCCTGTGACTTTGGATGCTCCTTTTCATCTTGTGGATGGATTGTGGGGATCGGGCTCTGCTGGGGGGCAGTGCATGGCCCTTCCCTCTCCTCTGCAAACTGCTGCCTGTTGGTTTGGTTCCTGAAACCCCAGACTGGGGTGTCATCCTCACCTTCTGGAGGGGATCAGGTTTGAAACCTACGGCCTTTTATTGAGTCAGATGAGCACCATCACAAGGGAGATTTGTTCTTCCTAAGGACAAGTTGGCCAGAGAGATGGCAGATGCCCCATCCTTGGAAACATTCAAGGTCGAGTTGGATGTGGCTCTGAGCAATGTGATCTGGTTGAAGATGCCCCTGCTCACTGCAGAGATTGTTGGACTGGATGACATTCATGGTCCCTTCCAACTCAAACCATTCCAGGATTCGATGATAAGACAAAGTTGTAGTTAATTCCAATTAATATGTCCAAACAATTCCGGTGATTTCTTGGCACCTCCAAAATCAAAGCTGCTGTTACTTCAGTAGCTCAGTACACGGCCAGGCACCAGGGTGCAGACCTTGGGGCATCATCTCTAGTGACAACTCTAATTTACGGAGTCGTTATAAAGGAAACTGAGCAATCTCAAGTGGTCAATCTCTTCTCCCTCCCTCCTTCCCCTGGAAATCCATTAAAAAAACATGTTGAGGGGAATAGGCTTCAAAAATAAGTAACCAGTGTGCATGCACCTGATAAGACCTGCAAAATTAATCACAATAAATGACACTGTTTAATAGAGAAAATGGTACCTGGCCTGGCTGTTACCTGGAAAGGAAGGCAATTAAAGCTACTGAGATATTCAGGAATTTACCAGGCAGATAGTTTCTTGCTGGATTCCTGGCTAGAGCTGTTCAAAGGGCAGCCAAAAAATCTGTGCATGAAAAACCCCTTTTCCTGAAGAAAGGATCATTTCCTGTGTTGCTGACAGCACGTATTTGGCATCATTCCAGCGTGCACCGTGGGGCCGACACCGCCCAGCCTTAGCGCCCGCGTGGGTATTAATGCTGGGTGTGGGTGATTCCAAGTGACTCTGAGCCTCCAAGTAAGGTATTCCCAGTCCCAGCCACTGCCTTGCCTAGGAAAAATTCCAAATCTCATCAAAGCCTGGGAAGTTCTGGGCTTCTGTTTGTTTCCAGCTTGGCCGGGCAGCCCGTGAGTTAAACCCCCTCTCCCCCAGCACCGCCGTCGGTTGGCACCTGGTACAACCCAGAGGATTACACTTTCCAATTTCAACTCGACTCTAATCACAATTTCTCACACACTGCATACAAAAAATGACTCCTTCAATAACGCTGGGCTGTCCAGCACGTGCACACCGTGTCAGGTATCATAAAAGTAAGAGAAAACAAGATGCAGCAGAAATCTACCTCATTATTTTATGCTACCTGCTGCAATTATTTTTTCCGTAACGCAGGCAAAGAGCTCCATAAATTACACAGCTATCAGCCATCCGATCTGCTCCAGAGCTGTTTCCAGGACCAAACTGTCAGACAGCAGAGTGCTGAAAGTTAATGTTTGCAGACATATCCTGAGATGCCTGGGAGCAATGCTGAGGCAGAAAAGTTGCTTGTTTAGCGACTGCTCTGTAGTTCCTCCAAGGATACAACTACATTAACATCTTCACTGTGACTAAGAGTGCTTAATTTCATTAAATTCATTAAGTTCATTAAATTGCATTTGCTGCTGAAGTCATCTTTCAAGGGAGTCACAGCCCAAGCCCTCTGTGGGGCAGCAAGGACTCAAATCATATCCCAGGACAGGTATTCCTTGGGATGTCTTTGTGAGATGTCCGAGAGAAATCTTTGGGAAGGGATACGATGCACAAACCTGGGCAGAGAGATGGCTGGAAATGTGATTTTCCCATTGCCTGGTGAGAAGGAAAAACAACGCAGGATGTCCCTGGGGAGGAGGAGAGGGAGATTTTCTCCACTGCTGAGGCTATCTCTGTTTGTTGAGTGATGCCCCCCCCGCAATCAGCCAGGGGCTTCTCGTGCTGCTAATGAGGGGCCAGGCAGAGTAGACAACTGTGCTCTGATCCCATCAGCTGCCCTCCTTCGGCAGGAACGACCTCATTTTCATCTACTCTGACATTTTCCTTTCCATTAGTATCCAGGGCCAGAAACAATTTGTCCAGGTGCTTTGCCTTTTCCTTTTTATTCCCACAGCAGAGCAAAGAGAATCATAAAAATCACTGAAATTAGAGCAGGGAAAAGACCTTTTAGGCTGTTCCAGGCTCCCCTCGAGGGTAAATGCAGACAGGGTTCCCACAGTCCATTTTCTAGTGCTTTAATCAGTTCAATTTTCATACCGTGGGTCACAGAGGATTAAGCAAGAGGAAGGGCTGGGGAATCAGCTCATCCTTTGTTTTTATCAGCAGAATTCTATTCCGGGCTAAACCAGTGGGAAACTTATTTTGCTGAATGCTTGATAATTCCGAGTTCATATGGCAGGGAGATAGCAAAGAGGTGCCCTGAATCTGAAATGCTTGGTTTAGGCTGGCACGGCTACTCCTAACAAGGACTGATCGTTACTCGTGTTTCCCGCAAGGCTCAAGGTGGCTGTCATGGCACAGCAATGCAGGCAGCTGTCCCTGTCCCAGAGAAGTCATTAAAACCACTACAGGATGGACTATGGGTAACTCTGCAAAAGATAACGGAAGGATTTAGAACCTAATTCCCTCTGCCTGTCAAAATCACATAGCATCTGTGTTGACATTCTCACCAGTACTGGGTTGAAAATCCTGCTGATGTCATTGGGAGAAGACTGGGGGCCAGGCTGGGCAACAGCCTCAGCAGCTTCTCGGGCTTTCAGAGCTACCCAGGATGCTGTTCCTGCCTATAGCAGGGGAGTTGGAACTGGATGGTCTTTAAGGTCCCTTCCAACCCAAACCATTCTATGGCTGACGATGACGATAAGCATTTGGACAACACCCTGAGTCACATGGTGTGGATGTTGGGAGTGTCTGTGTAGGGACAGGAGTTGGACTCGACGATCCTTTTGGGTCCCTTCCAAGCTCGGGTGACTCCATGATTCTATGATCAGCCCTGGAAATCCCACAAGTTGTATCAGAGCAGGTTATCAGAATGCTCTTTCCAAAGACCAATTGAAACTGTGTATTAAAGAAAACAGATTATTGAAAATGCCTAAAGAGAAAAAGGGAATCGATAAGGACACAGCAGTGAAAAAGTCCACCAAAGGGCTGGATGCAAAGATCATGCAGAACTTCATCCATGAAGATCATGCAACATCATCTCCTGATTTGAATGAGGTTTGCCTGACTCCTGGACTTCAGGACTCCACGTGTACTGGTGGAGGGAACTCTGTAGCAGAGGCAGAGGAAGCCCAGATTCCTACCCAAAAATGCCAAGAGAGGTGATGGTGGCAGTGGGGAGATGCTGTGCTTTGTGCCATCAGCAGAGCAGGGGGAGAGCAGTGACGTGAGTGGGAGCAGCAAGGCATAAAGCAAGGCTGAGTTGGGATTCGACAAGTATCAACACACACTAACAAGGGTTTATGAGCCCAGATGATAAACAATAATGAGAACAGCTGCATCCCAAATGAATCCTTCTTCTGTGAAAGAATATAGGAGATTTCAGCTTATTCAAGTAACATTAGCTTGGGGCAGGGTTAGATTGTTCTGCATTTTGACCTGATTTTGTAATTATCACTCCTTCATAGAAAGATGTGTTGTTTAAATATCCTCTAATTTGCTTTCAGAGATCATAAACCCCTCTTTATTATCTGCTGCGATGTATTACAGACAGATAATGACTGACTTTTGCCTTCTTTGCTTGGAGAAGTGCATTTAATTTTGTGAAATAATGGAGGCATTTGTTCATCTTTAATACTATTTTCTGTGCTTCATTCCCTTTTACCTAATAAAACGGCCTCCTTTGGAGGTCCACTCTGCGTGATTGCTCCTAAATGCAGAGTACTGGGCACAGCTGAGGGCACTGATCTGTTGGATATTCATCAAAAACGCTGCACAAAACTGCTGCCAGAGCATCACCCAGAAATGCTTGGTCTCAGGTTTAATCTGTTCCATTAAATGCACGCAAAGCTATCAAGACTTTTTCCAAATTACTTGTAATTAAGGCATTTGTCCTTACAGAACGAGGGTGTCCGAGGCCAGCACTGAGCCCATATTTAGCAGAAGAGGGGGACAGCCACGAGGTCTCTTCCCAGCACCTTTGCTGATTGAGGGGAAAGCCTTTCCCCAGCCCAGGAAAAAGAGCTCGAGTACTTAAACCCAGGGATCACTTCGGGTTCTGCACTGTTAGAACAGAAACCTTCCATCTCCTGTTTCTTTATGTGCAGCCAGTTATTCCTATAAAAGAGGACTACATTGCATCACTCGGAGCAGATTTTAGCTGGAGCATTGTGCATGCACAGCACTTTTTCCTGGATATTTGCAAAGCTTTTAAAAATATGAAATAGTTCCTGCTTGTGCTTTCTCAAATGTATCAATTATTTTTAATTTCGCAAAACTGCTACAGTAGAATACAAATAGAGCAGCAATGAGAAGGGCTTTTTTTTCCTCAAGACATCCCTAGGCATAATGACATGGAAAGGAGACCTGTGACAATTGCTTGTTCCCTATTATTTTCATGGAATCCTAGAATGGTCTGGGTGGGAAGAGACCTCAAAGCCCATCCAGTTCCAACCCTGGCCACGGGCAGGGACACCTCCCACTGGATGAGGGGGCTCCAAACCCCATCCAACCTGGCCTTGAACACCTCCAGGGATGGGGCAGCCACCACCCTGTGCCCCACGGGTGGTGGATGGTGGGGCAGGAAAAGAGCAGGAAACTCTGGACCCAGCCTTCCTGCTGGATCACACCGCTCCATCTACCACCATTCCCAATTTTTTACTTGTTTTGATTCCATCACACACCAAGACAGGAGATATCAGTCAAATGACTGCCATGCTATTGCCCAAGATCTTAATTTCATCCCCTGACTATCCCTTCCAGTAATTTATTCATAGTAACGACAGCACAAACGAGACAGAATCCCTGCACACAGGACCTGATTCCTCTCTCCATGGGAGACAGGGCTCTACCTGTCTGTGGTCTCCACTGTGGGTAACAAAGACTATGAGCACAGATGCTGAGCATCACACATGGGCAGAGGGAAGAGGAAACACTCTGGCTGCTTTTAAGAAAGAAAACTCCTTACTTGCTTGTAAGAGAAACAACTCCCAGCACTGACCTGGCGATGCAGCTAAGAACAGAGATAATATGCGATGTTCATACACAAGGATGGCATTTCCCATAACTGCCCAGAAATATGGGACACTTTCCCTCATTTTACTGTATGTAATTGATATGAGGCCAGGAGCTGCTGGCAGATTAAATTTTACAACCCATGACACACCAAGGCCTTGACTCAAAAATTACTTGCACTCAACTCTAATTATTCACGTTCTACCAGTTCAGATGTTAGGGATATATGGCATTTATTCTGAGGAAAAGGATTTGCAAGCCCACAGCAGGAGAAACAGAAAAGCAGCAGCTTAAGCAGCGCAGCCAGTGATGGAGGAAGGGGTGAGGGGGTGAGGGAAGAAAAAACGAGCAAGAACCTCATGAGGGGAAAATAATTAATGCCATACAGTCTGTAAAGCACACACTGATGGGTCTGCACCCCAGGTCGGCATCTCTTGTTTTGGAGGGGAAGCTTGGGAAAAGTTTTAGTGTACAAAAGCAATGGACAGAGAGTAAAATATCTTATAGAGTCATGGAACGCTTTGGGCTGGAAGGGACATCAAAGCCCATCCAGTTCCAACCCCCTGCCACGGGCAGGGACACCTCCCACTGGATCAGGGGGCTCCAAGCCCCATCCAACCTGGCCTTGAACACCTCCAGGGATGGGGCTTCCACAGCTTCCCTGAGCAACCTGGGCCAGGGCCTCCCCACCCTCACAGCAAAACATTTCTCCCTAAGATCTCATCTCAATCTCCTCTCTTTTACCTGATCCTATCCCTGCACTCCCTGATCCAGAGCCCCTCCCCAGCTTTCCTGGAGCCCCTTTCAGTCCTGGGAGGCTGCTCTAAGGTCTCCCCAGAGCCTTCTCCTCTCCAGGCTGAACAACCCCAACTCTCTCAGCCTGTCATCTCCAGCATGCTGGCTACACCACAGAGCTTGACGTCACCTCCAAACTTGCTGAGGGTGCCCTCAATCCCACTGTCCATGATGGATAACATAACATAATGAATGAGTAATGAAGAGGCTTCTTGGTGTTTGCAGAGCCTTGCTCAGGAGTGAACAGAGAGGTCTGAGCACCGATCAATCACGCCAGAACACCCAGACTCTCAAAGATTTCCCAACACACCCCCATTGAAATTCTAAACAACCTCACGTGAGAGCTGACTCAGCAGAACACAGGTTTCTATACAAAATTGTTCAGAAGGCAAATGAGCTCCAACCTGAGCAGCTTTGCCAACTTTTCCCTGTGCATGGGGAGCGTTTCCCCCCGAGAGCCCTGTCAGACTCATGTTTGAAACCACTCCACCGGCCACATCCGAGATAATTCCAGGCCTGGCTCAGCTGGCCGGGCTCCTTGTTGTGGGAAAACACAGGATGGAGGCGGCTGCCTTTTCTCCTAAATGAAATTCAAAAAAAGAAACTATAATTACGTGAGGAGAACATTCATTTGCTCGTTAAGTGAAATTTGAAGGGGAAACTTTAATGATGTTAGGAAGGAAATCAGATTCTCTTGTTAAACTAAATTCTAAGAGAACCCTGTGCATATGCTGGACAGCACATTAAGCATCAAAGCCTCATCAGTGATTCATAGAGGACTTTTTCTTAGCGACATGAATTATTTTCATGGAGAAAGATATGAAGACATTTTGCATGAAGATGAGAAGTGAATATTTATTTATTTCTGTTCTTGGGAAACAGATGGGGTGTAAATAAACCTTAAGCTTAAAGGTCATTTTTAAAAACCCTTATATTTATTTTTCATTATGTTAACACAGAAAAAAAGGTTCTAATCCCTCAAATTCAACTTGGGATTGCAATTAGGTTGATTTGTTTTCAACTAAACAAAGAGAAAATTACACTAGATATTAAGAAGGATTTTTTTTTTACCCTGAGGGTGGGGAGGCCCTGGCCCAGGTTGCCCAGGGAAGTGGTGGCTGCCCCATCCCTGGAGGTGCTGAAGGCCAGGTTGGATGGGGCTTGGAGCCCCCTGATCCAGTGGGAGGTTTCCCTGCCCATGGCAGGGGGATGGAACTGGGTGGGTTTTGAGATCCCTTCCAACCCAAACCACTCCATGAGTCTATGAAAATGAACACACACAGCAGGTTTGTTTAATGTTCGCTCAGTCCCTCCTCTGACACTCACCCCCAGGACCCCACCCTTGGCTGGGAGGAATCTGCAGTGCCCAGGCCCCCCCCAGGCTGCCCTCGGGTGCCGTTAATCACTTCTTGGCTTATGAGTTCTAATCACTTATTCACATGAGTTCAGCTACAATCAACACCAGTGGAATAACAATATTATTCCTAATAATAATCCTCTTTCTGAGAAAGGAACTTGAAATGTTAATTAGGCTTGACATTAATAAATCAAGCCTGACTTCACAGCAGCATTAAAGTATTTACTTAACATCCCAACACAACCAGGTACACCGAGGCAAGGAGAGCTTACCAAGTGCCACTGACACACTCCTAATTCCAGAACAACTCCTTCGCAGTGTCTAACATGCTGTAGAAGAGCACGCAGCGAGCACACATCAGATTTTGAAACCACTAACCTGATTCTGAAGGCAAGCAAAATGCATTTTCATAGCACTTGGCACATGAGGAAGGCACAGAGCAAGGTGCAGACGCCGGGGTTCAAGTCTTGCCTTCTCCTTTCACCCATCGGCTATTCCCAGCGACTCTCCCTCCCTCCCAGTACCTGGTTGCCACCTCCCGCCCTGCTCTCTCCGTTGTGGATGCTCATGAGCTGCTCTGCTGTTTCCCCATTCCTCAGCAAAGCAGAGCTTCGATTCCAGAGGTGGATATTAACAGTTACTATAATACAAATATTAACTCCTGGATGCTAATGAAGGGTACAATTAAAGGCAGTCAAGCATTTATCCCTGAAACCTACTCATAAATACAGCCCATCCAGGCTGTGCCCTGAGTCCAGCTCAACAGCAGCAGGCACTCAGAGGGCTCCTCCTGCCCAGCCATGGCCAAGCTCAGCAAACTAATCCCAACTATCCACATTTAATTCATTAACTGACATTCAGAGGACAGTGTAAGTAGAAACATGACAAGCGAGCATCAAATACAAAGGCATTTGGTGTTATCATATATCAGAAGCACCTCGTGCCATTAATTGTGGACACTGTGGTTGTGCTGCTATCAATCAATCACCCAATGTCCCCCTCTCCCTTCCCCTGTCGTCCATCACTGGAGGTTTCCAACTGTACATCCAGCACCTCGCGTTCCTCAGCCGTGTCCATCACGCTGCCCTCCGAGGGCTGAACCGTATGGGAGGAGGCACAGCCTGAACTCCAGAGCAGGCAGATAAACCCTCGAGGATCTCTCCTCCCCTCCTCCTTTATTTAGGAAGTGCCAGGTAATCCTGAGAGGGTGATTTCTCTCCAACAGTCTGAGTCTTCCCTTCCCCAGGCACTGTCCCCCCTCCCACCCAGGAGTTATTAGATGACATAACATTCGCTTTGGTGAAACATATTATTCAAACCGAGTGGCTTAAAATTGAAATGCTTACATGGTCATGAACCCGGGCTGCAGTTAAAAATAAATCCCTTTATCTGTGCTGCATTCTCAGGCCTGCATTTTCCACAAAAAGTCCTCTAAAAGACTCTGGACTCTGAGCCTGAACAAGATCAAATGTGACTTTTTTTTAAAAATAGGATGCCTGGTCCTCTCCGCTTTCCTCCTTGGGTCGACAATGGGAGATAAATTTGCTCCGCAGGAACCTTTTGTGGGCTGTGCTGCTGAGGCAATTTGCAGTTTGCTGTGGAAAAGGCATCTTACGCTACATTTATCACCCCCTGCCGCTGGCTACAATTCAACCCACTTGGAGCCACTGAGCAGAGGTGCCGAGCAGGGCTCCTGCATTATTATTCTACATAATAATGGGTGTTCAGGGAAGCAGGAGACAAATATAGAGTATATTCCAGAAAGGCTCAGCTGGGGAACGGAGGTAAAAGGGCCAGGGGGTAGGGCTGCGGGGAGAGAAGGCAGAAGAGAGGAAGGTTAGCAAAAAAACCCTGCACAAATTTGTTCCTCAAGCGAGGCCTTTCTCTTGCAGCCTCAGAGAAATGCTTCTGCCTCACCTTGCAAGACCGGATGTCATCGTCTTACAGCAAGTGTCGGAGCTGCCCACATGGATACGAGCATCCTCAGTCATGGCATCGGGTTCTATCAGCAAAGGTATCCCCTGTGCTCTTCCCAGGGGAGCCAGGAAGGCCCCTTGGCCAATTCTGACCTCACGCAGGGGAGGAGAGGTGATAGAGCTCAGCCAGATGCCATCCTGACAGGCTTAAAATAAGGTCTTGAACAAGAGATAACAGAATGCCTTGTCACATTGGAGGTCAAGGCGCTGAGAAGTTAATTAAGCTGTCTACAGGCGTACTGTAAGTCAGAAAGGTATCCAAAGCTTCTCTGCGTTAACCCCTGACACTGTTGCCTTCCCCCACACACAGATCTATTTTCTCTACCACAAAACTAAAAACTATCTAACATGTCGCATAAAGTCATCACAAAAAGCTACATAACCTGTGGTAAGTAGACACAGATGATCAGAGGACAGCTCTGTACTTTCATATAGTTATGTTTTAAAGTTCCAAATCAAAAGAGGGATAACTTTTCACTTAATGGAGCTTACAGGCAGATGCGCCTTTATCTTGTGATCCCTTACACTTGAAACCCAGAGCTTTGTTAAAAGGCTTTGAGTATTTTGGACACAAATGTCTGGTGAGATGTTCCAAGCATGTAAATTGTAGGAATTTTTCTCATATGCCTAAAAAAATGTCATTCCTCTCATGTTTTAGAACTTCGCATCTGTGAGGATTTTACTTTTTGAATATAAGAATGAAATACAACCTCCTGTTTGAAGATGCAGGGTTTGATTCGCTGACGGCTTCATCTTTGGTCCCAATCAGTGTCCCTTGCCTGACACTTGTCCTCGCCCTTCCCCTGCACCAGTACCCCCTTCCACCACTGTCAGTTTTACAGGGATGCTGATACTCATTTTTCTTCTCCAAAACACATCAGTTCACCCGATCTCTGAAAGGAAACTTTCAGCTGGGTATTTGTATGCAGCCCCTCGCCAGAAATGCAGATTTAAGGCAACAGCCATATGCAAGCATGAAGGGAGCAGATGTTGTACAATCAAGGGTAATTTAAAAGAGAGGGGGAAGGTGAAAGAAGGACAAAATGAATCCAAAGTCAAGAAATTTTGTTGTTGTTGTTGCTGTTACAAACACAAAAACCATGTTCTACTTTGCACCTTCAAGTCCTGCGCTGAAAACCCTGGGTGCCTCCTGGGTCACTGCCCCCAAACACCACCTCTCTCCTTACAGATGTTGTCATTTCAGAGCTGTGCTGCTGTTCCCTGCACTGAACAGAGAATTCATCTTACACATCTTTCATCTTCCAGCCTCTTTGGAAGATTGAGAATTCCCTGCTTTTGAGCCATGAAGTCTCCTGCCAAACACAATGCAAAGGGATCCCTTCACTCAATTCAGCAGTGGAGGCAAATAGGAGTCAACCATGCTGTAATCCATCATCCAGTCAGTGCAACCTTCATCTTTGTTTTCTCCTCCCTCTAAAAAGCACCAGCACCATCAGTCACATCCTATGAAAGCCGACCTCACGGAGAAGCCCCAGAGGATGCTGGTGAGCTCCAGGGCTCACTGTGGGAGCTTCTGCCAACAGCGCCCGCAACGCTGCTCTCCTGCAGATGCAACATTTGATGTGGCTAAGCCACAAACACCCCTGCCCCATGCCAGAGCACAGGAAAAGGAAGAACTCCCTCAGAATTGCTGTGTCTTGGCCAGAAAAAGCAGAAATAAAACCATCTCCTGTGCAATCTAGATAGAATGAGCTCAACAGATGAACATCACAGAATGGTTTGTGTTGGAAGGAACCTTTCAGATCATCCAGTTCCACTCCCCACCAAGGGCAGGGACACCTCCCACTGGGTCAGGGTGCTCAAAGCCCCATCCAGTCTGGCCTTGAACACTTCCAGGAATGGGGCAGAGTTTTGTGTCGGCTCCAAATCCAAAAAAGTCAAGGCAGCAGAGCCAGGATTTTGCCTCTTCACTCTACTTTTAGCGCTGTCAGCCTTTTGCATCCAGGGAGACCAAATTTTGCCTTCCTTTCATGAAAAGAGGTTGAAAAAGGAAAATAAAAGCAATTTTTTGGTAATTCAAAGCAACACTAATCAATTGTGACAGGGTCTAGAGAATATTTTCATGGTGCCAATTACTTAAAGGGCAAAGATGCCATAGTCCCATTAAAGTAATAGCGCAGACGGCTCTCTAGGACATTGTGGAACAATGTACTAAATGTTGTTCAACTTGTTCAATGAAATAAAGTATTGGATCATTAACCTTAGCAATGTCAATGTGTTGTCACTATCAAACTCAACTAAATGAGCGTCCAAGGTAATAGTGAGGAGCACACTTCCCACCAAGGAATGTATTAATACATTACTGGCTGCCAATAAAGAGGAACTGCAACGCAGCGCAAGGAACTTGGAGAAGAGCTATAGCTGTGCATTAAAGAGAGAGGGTCAGCCCAGATGGGACAGACAGAAACCTACAGGTAGAGGTGGGTGTGCACAGGCAGATTTATGCACTCACACGCCCACATTTACAATCCATGAAGTGACTTATGAATCCATGAAGTGCTTATGAAAGCAAGCTCCACAGCTATAAATGTGTATTACACGAACAAATGGCCACAGGCTTCCTTTAGGACAGGATCTCATCCCTCATAGAATGACAGAATGGTTTGGGTGGGAAGGGACATCAAAGTCCAGCCAGTTCCAACCCCCTGCCACGGGCAGGGACACCTCCCACTGCATCAGGAGGCTCCAAGCCCCATCCAACCTGGCCTTGAACACCTCCAGGGATGGGGCAGCCACCATTTGTCTGGGCAACCTGGGCCAGGGCCTCCCCACCCTCACAGCAAAACATTTCTCCCTAAGATCTCATCTCCACCTCCCCTATTTCAACTTAAAACCCTTCCCCCTCATCCTATCCCTGCACTCCCTGATCAAGAGCCCCTCCCCAGCTTTCCTGGAGCCCCTTTCAGTCCTGGGAGGCTGCTCTAAGGTCTTGCTGGAGCCTTCTCTTCTCCACACTTAAGAACCCCAACTCTCCCAGCCTGTCCTGATATCAGAGGTGCTCCGGCCCTCGGATCACCTCCTTGGCCTCCTCTGGACTTGCTCCAACAGTTCCATGTCCTTTCTATGGTGAGGACTCCAGAACTGAAACTCACGGGAGCAGGGAATACAGTGTCTGTAGCCAATGGTTACCAGAGCAGATGTCCTTCAATGCTTGCAATCCTATTTCAATTTTCTAATGAAATGGAAGACAGAAATATATAGATTTAAGATATGCAGTGGCAGAAAACCCACCAGGATACTGGGCACCACTGCCATTATTGCTGGGTCCATTCGTATTTCATAATTAATAACTTAAATGGAGTAATTTAAAATTGTTAATTCTTTTCACACAGTCTGCACAAGCTCAGGTGATGTCAGACACGCTGTCACCAGGAAGGTTAAATACTCTTGGTAGTTGCTAATTACCTAATCACCATTACTATCTCACATTAATTCTACCCCAAGAACAGATTTCATTAGGGCTAACCCGAATTATTAAAGAATGAGCTGTAAAGAAAACCCCTGTTGTTTGCATTCATTTAAAGAAGAGAAAAGAGCCTGTAATAAGACCATTTCTTCCCAGCATCAGGTGATTGGGGAGAGCAGCGAGCAGCCTCCCCTCCTGGTGGTGGGAACTCTGCTCCACATTCCAGCAGGAGCAGGTCCTTTGCAGGCTTTGATGCCCAAACCCAGCACACAAACAGCTTCTGGTCCATGCAAAAACACGGGGTGGCTTTAGCCTTGATCAGGTACCATTTCTACCAACACACATTTTATCAATTACCTTGTGGATACCCTTGAAGATAAGCCCTTGAAACCCTGACTAGTGTGGAAGTGGAACTGAGTGGATCTTGTTTGCCATTTTATCCTCTTGTTCTCCCCTGCACGTGGAGAATTCCCATTGTTCAAGCTGCCTCTTAAGCATCCCCTTGACAACGTCAGAGACGGTTGATAAAAGCTGTGGCATTGACTCTTGTTTTCAGCATGGCCAAAACAGACACTGTCCCTGACTTTGGGGGGTTCAGAGCTGCAGAAATGATGGGTTTGCTGAACACCCTGTCAATCAGCTCCCTCCTGGGATAATTCAGCTTCCCTCTGCCTGCAACACGTGCAGGGGAGGGACACAGAGCTGCTGCTTTCCCATCTACACCTAAAAGTGCCAAAAGTCATCTTGTGATGGGAAACTTTTCACTGCAAGCCCACATTTCACGGCTCCTATTTGGTGTTGAAAAGAGCTCCAGGTATTAAGGTCTGATCAGTGCCAGGAGATGAGTGTCCCCTTCATCCCACCCCACACTGATGGGTCATGGATACGTGACTCAAGATTTCCACCCCTGAGAGTGAGCAGGAGCATTTCCAAGGCAGGCAGGTGTTGGCTGTTTTTAGTGTTGTGCTATTAATCCTCACATCTGATTCAAACTGTGCATTAGGTGATGGCAGCTACATAGTTTCAACCTTTTGAAATGCTAATTGTCAACCCAAAGTTTAGAAAGACTCTTTCAAAGCAAAGTTGCCATTATTTGTCAGCTGCGCTCTAAATGCAAGAGCTCAATTATCTGGGGTGTCAAACTTCTGACACCTTTGCTGATCCATAAAAACAAGGGAGATTAAAGACTTTTCTGGAGTAGAATCTCATTTTTATGCTCAAACTTATTTACTGAATTACACATCGTGGCCAATCCCAAGGCCAGCTTGGTGGATCAGGTCAAGGCATTCACCTACAGCAGCCTAAGGGGGAGACACCATCCAGTTGGTAAAAACACTTTATGGATTTTATGAGCCAGAAGGCCAATTTTAAGACCTAGAGGACTAGTGACTCTTGCAGGCTTTTGACTGTCTTATAAAGAAACAACAAAGGATTTCTTTTATTGTTCCCTTGACTTTCTCTGCTATTAGTGACTGGTAGAAGAGCAGAAGCTTCTTACATGGAGAGAGTTACGTACAAGACAAAATACAGAGCATGAAAATGCAGGTTTGGTAGGAATTTGCATTTGCAACTCAATGTTCTTTTGGGAAGCCATGTCAGCTGCATCTCCTAAGAGCAAAGGAAGATATCCTCATGCCAGCATGCAATGAGTTATCCTGGTTCTGCACCAGGAACGATGCTCCCTGCTGACTGACACCACACGAACAGGGACACAGCTCTGCCCTCCAGCCACAGCTCTCCATACCTTCCAATACTTTGTCTGGGGAAGTAATGGCAAGACAGTCCAAAAACCAATAATACTAATCAGAGAATGTGAAGTGGAAAAGGTAAATCTAAAACAATACTGCACGTGGCCCAGGTGCTGCTTAAATCCCACTTATATCAAGCATATGATATCAAATACTAAGCGAGAGCATCCTCCTCCGTTAAGTAAGAACTCACTCATGAGCAACATCACTCCTTTTTGGTGCTACCAGCTCTGAGACAGTAATGAGAGGTTCAGCCTAGTGCTGAGCTGGACTTCAGAGCCGTGCAGGCTCTTTGCAGGGTGCTTCCAGCCCTCCTGCATATTGCTGTACACCACAACTGCAGTATTTGTTCCCCTTTTGACTCTCACCCTCAAATTTCAGCTAAGCAGCAGCCAGCTGAATAAGCTTTGGCTCACTTTAATTCAGAGGAGACCACTGTACAATGCCCTAATGCAAAAGAACGTGGCAGGGTGTATTCTGGATCATTTGCAAGATTAAACACTACAGGTTTTGCCACATTCCGGGTACCACTTTACACTCTGTAGCATCTCAAGATTCAAAAGCAATTAAAGGTCATGAGCCACATCACTGATCACATTGCCCACACTTCACTTCATCTAGAATTCATGTTGTATTTTTGCTGGATGGTGCCTAGGACATAATTTTTCAGAATGGGCTGTCTCATTTTTTTGGTGTTCCTCTAGTGACGAGACGGTTCCACTTATCACAGTGACCTCTTCTGAACATAAGGCCTTCTGCCATTCCCCTTGCAGAGATTTGATCTGGATGGCAGAGCATCTTCTCATTTCAGCCACAGAGAATCCCAGACCACGGATAAATGGAGAGATCCCTTCACTGTGACACAACACCCGCCCGTGTGCTGAGGCAGCCTTGGCTGTTGCCTGTGAGGACATGGAGAAACCAGCTTAAGTGCAACCAGATGACACCTTTATGGTTTCTATGACAGGGGAGAGAGTTGGGGTTTTTAACCCTGGAGAAGGCTCCAGGGAGACCTTAGAGCAGCCTTCCAGCACCTGAAGGGGGCTACAAGAAATCTGGGGAGGGGCTTTTAACAAGGACAAGGTAGAATGACTTTAAATTGGAAGGGGGAATATTTAGATTAGACATGGGGAAGACATTTTTCACTATGAGGGTGGGGAGGCTCTGGCCCAGGTTGCCCAGGGAAGTGGTGGCTGCCCCATCCCTGGAGGTGTTCAAGGCCAGGTTGGATGGGGCTTGGAGCCCCCTGATCCAGTGGGAGGTGTCCCTGCCCACGGCAGGGGGTTGAAGCTGGATGGGCTCTGTGGTCCCTTCCAACCCAAACCATTCCATGATTCTATGGTATCTGGGAGTCAGGCAACAGACCCCACTTTGTCAGTCCAGCTGCAGTTGCAGAAAAACCATGGACTAAATCTGATTTTCAGAGAAATTGCTAAAAGATGGTGACACCCCAGAAAGCACCTTTGCCATGTACCAGCGCTACCCAAGCACCGTTCACCAGTCCCACTGAACACAACGTGTCCTGGTACTCCATCACTGTCAGCAGAAGCTTAATGGGTAACATCAGAGTAGTTAAGTGTCAGGATTATTAATTAAGGGGTTAATATGTCTGGCTGAACTTTTGTCTCCATTGTTAAGAGGGTGGTAGATGCCAGGATTTGATTATCTGATTAAACAGACATGCTGGGACGCAGTTAGAGTGCTCTCTCATCAGCTGGGCTACTCCACAGAACAACAAATTTTATCCCTTTTCCTAAGTAACACTCAACACCAATCCAGCCCTTTCAGATGAAACAAAAAAGTTCAAACACAACCCCAACTTTGTTGGCTCTCTGGGCTCAGGAGTTCTCCAGCTGAAAAAGGATTCAGCAACATCTTTACTGCCCTTTATCATCAAGAGCTCTTTTTCTTAATGGTGTCTTCGAGACAGTTTTATCCTACTTGAAAAAAAGACAGGAGGCATCTTTCCCCATCTGGGTTCAGAATGCCTCCTCTGAAGCTCCTGAACAAGGCCAAATATCACCATCATCTTTCAGCCCTAACTACCTCTGTGCTGCAGGTTGTTTCCTTCACATCCACTGTTCCCAACATCCACTCTGGAGAGCCCCACGGAGGAGCTGGCTGTTCCAGAGAGCAAGTGGTGATTTCATCCTGCTGCGAGGAAAACCTGGGTATCCACATCCCAGCAAGCCTTGCTCAAAGTCACCTCTGCTGCAGTCAAGTGCTGAAGCAAGGAGGAAGGAAAGCCAGGCTTAAGGCACGCTTGGAATTTAAAGTTTTTCAGGATTCTGAAGAAATCATAATAATTTCTAGGGAAGCGTGGGAGCTCCAAGTGTAACAGAAAGCTGCTGTATCCAAAGAAACCTTCAAGTTTTCACCAAGCTGCACACCAGATTATAGCAAATTGTCTCCCATTCTGTTTTAAAATGCATAAACAGAGCTGATAGGTAACACTGAGCAGCTTCAAGATTGCCAAGTGATGCTATAAATCAGTTCTGTACAAGTTAAGGACTTGAGCCTTTGGCATATGTAATCTTATAAAAAAAATTCCGCTAATGCTCTTCTGGAGCCAAGGCAGCAGAAGGACGTCAAACGGGGATGTACAATAGCGTTTGGGCTGCCAAGTTTAATGCATCTGAAATGAATAACCTGCCTCAGAGATCCAATCAAGTCTCCAAATGCCCCTCGGAAGCCCCACGGAGATGCCCCTCATTCAGGTGTTCCAAACCAAGAGGGACTTGGCAGTGCCAGAGCACGAGAAGGTTGAGACCGCATTGTGGTTTGGAGTCGTTCCATGTTGGATACCTCTAGCAAGAAGCATTAGTTTCAAATTAAAGTGTAGTCCTTTGCCTGGATTAAACCCCTTCACCCTCTGGGCACAGAAAGGAGCTGGAGTCCCTGGTTTTAGCACCTATTGCCTTAACGAGTTCAGGCTGGGATACAGCTGCACTCTGTAGTTATTGCTGTGTTCCAGTACATTTAACACCTCCTAAACTTGGATAAATGGAAACCCACATACACTACTGTGTTTTTGCAAGTGAAATGTTTTTATGATTTTTTTTTTAAAGCTGTGGTAGATAAACTGTGCAGTCCAAAAGAAAACTGATCTGTGCAAAGCCACCCAACATTCACACGTTTATTTGCCCCATTTATTACATCCCCTGGCACCCAACCTGCCGAGGAGCTGGGATGAATTGCAGCTGCACCTCTTGGATGTGATTATGTGGGATGCCATGCTAATGTGACCTTTGGCTGGGAGAACGAATATCTTAAAATAAAGCCAAGTTTGGGGGGGGGGGGGAAATAAACCACATCTGAGATTTTTGTTCCAAACCATTGCCTCTCTGCTGGCGATCCTGCATGTGAAATATAACACAAGAGGACAGCTGAGCAACTGCCTCTGGAGGTAGAAAACCTACTGGTCCTGTTCTCTTTTCTAAAGGACCCTCTTGGATATTCTATCACTGTTTTAAAGGGAATATTTTGTTTCATTTGCAACTTAAAGCTTATTGTCTGGGAGTGTTCTGGGCAAACTCCAGCTGTGGGCTCTGCGGGTGATGACAACCCAAGGTGGGACTGCAGAGTGCAGCTCAACTCCTCGACCAGCACCAGGGCTGCGGGAGGTCACTGGCAACCTCCAGTTGGCAAAGCCAAGCGAGATGGTGGAGGGTGGCTCAGAAATCCCCTGAGCCATTCTCCACCAGCCTCGTGCAGTTCTCAGATTCCTCACCATCTCCTCTGCAAAGTGCTCTTCGAGAGCCTCACACTTCAATCAGCACCAGACACGCTGTAACAAAAGTGATAATAGAGAGCATGGAAAATTGGGGGACAAAAGAACAAAACATTTTGAAACTTAAGCTATTGGCAGAGAGGAGTCTAAGGAGCTGTTTGGACACTTTAAGATCTAATCCATCACGCTTTTTTCTTGCTAGCCTTTTAATATATTTATTTATTTTTACAGGGCCATTTCATGAAAATAGATTTGATGCTTTGACACTACAGTAAGTGCCGTGGGGAAAAGGAGATAAAAAGCTATAACATAACTAATGGAAATAAACTTTATGGCATCAGCTGGTCAGAAGCATTGAAGAAACCACCAACTGGCAGGTACGAGATGTGATCTTTTTTATTTTTACTTTCTTTTCTGGCATACTGCATCAGTGCATAAAATTCATATGTAAGGAGACAGGTTTCCAGGGTGCAGATAAGAAAGTCACAATGACTCATTTCGGAAGAGCGATACAATAGCAAAGACGTGTGCTGCAACCCCACTGATTTACTTCTCATCCTAAACAAAGTGCCAGATGTTGTTCTTGTTGAGATTGGTATCGGTTACCTTTGCCAGATTATTGTGCTTACAACATGGAAATGCAAAGATGCTCAAACCTGAAGAACAAAAGTACCTTGTTAAATGAGGGGAGGAAAAAGAATATCTCACTTTGGATTTATTGGGTCGTGTTTACAGGTTTATACGGGGCAGCTTTATCAGCTTCAGTGCATTTTCACCTGCTCCCTCCAGAGAGGATTTTCTGCCTTTGCTTCCCAGCAGCAGCAATGCCTACTCAGCAGAAGCCAAGCAGAGAAGTTAATCTGGGGAAACCCAGGAGAGAGAGCCTGGGGTCTTCAGACACCTGAGGGTCACTTCATGCAACAGGAATCACAGAATCATAGAACTGATTGGTTGGAAAAGACCTTGAAGATCAAGTCCAACCGTATCTGTCCACTACTACGCCATAACGGTCAAGCACCTCATCTACCCATCTTTTGAACACCTCCAGGCAGCTGTAGACACTGATGAGGTCTCTCTTAGGCCTGCTCTTCTCCAGACTAAACATCTTCAGGTTCCTCAGCCGCCTCTCAAGGCTTGTTCTCCAGCCCCTTCCCCAGCCTCATTGCCTTCTCTGGACGCGCTCCAGCCCCTCAACGTCCTTCTTGTACTGAGGGGCCCAAAACTGAACCCAGTACTTGAGGTGTGGCCTCACCAATGCCAAGTACAGGTGTACAATCCCTGCCCTGTTCCTGCTGGCCACACTGTTTCTGATACGGGCCAAGATGCCATTGGCCTTCTTGCCCACCTGGGCCACTGCTCCACATGTCCACTGTTCCTTTTCCCACAAGGGAGCCATGTGTTGTCAAACCCTGGGAAATCAAATACACACTAACTTTCAATGGTCCAAACACAGTTACTCCTAATTAGCAGGTGCAGCACTCTGGCCACCAAAGTGCTGGGCTAATATGAAATGATTAATCTTTGCAGTGCTTCACCTGTGATGAATTAGGTCACTGTTATCCTGCAGGGGGGCAGAGGCAGATGAAACGGGGCATGGAGGAGGGCAATTTCCATCACTGCCAGGCTTCTGACTTTCATCAGGGAACAGAAAGCCACACGCCTGTGGTCCATGATGACTGGTCAGTCTGTCAGTCATCCGCCTGTCTGTCCACCTTTCTGTCTTCCCCCCAAGTGGTGGTTACAACGTTCAACTAGGAAAGGAATCCAGAGGGTGGGAGGAAAGGAAACACTTCCCCTTTGTCAAAATGATGGATTTGATCTAAAACTCTATGACTTCAACATCCAACTTGCTCTGGTTTAATAGGGCTGTCAGCAGCAGATGGTTAGCTTAACTTATGGAAATCAAGAGAATGCCTTCTTGTTGCTTCATACATCATGATGAACAATAACCTGACAGGAGAAACAAGCCCTGATTAAGAAAGGATTGCTTTTTGGGGCACACCAGTAATGAAGTACGAAGGAAATCGAAGAGTAGCCGCTCACAGATATTAGCTCAAATCCACATGTCTTGGAATTATTTTTCCAACCACAATAGATAACTCCTGAGTGATGTGCCCAACAGGGGTGAACTCTGCAACCAAGGGGAGCCTTCTATTAAATTAACAAGTACATTTTCGATTCCTTCAAAACAGAGCATCATTTAATCAGAGCTTCAAAGCCAGAACAGAAATGTTAAATGTCTTTCAAAAGCAGTTTCTGCTGAGGTGAGGCTGGCCAAGGTGAGCTGACAAAAAGCATGTGCTGTAGCTCAGAACCTCTGCTACAAAAAAAAGAGCAGATCCTGACACTTGCAATTTTTATTCTCACCTACTCGAACAAACAGCAATCACTAAACTTGCAGAGGTACAAGAACGAGGCTGATGCAGCACACACACCCCAGAGAACTTAAAGTTCAGCCCAGAGTGTTACCTTCCCCATGGATGCTCGTATTTAGACACACATGCCTGTGATTTTCCTGCAAGTTCTGTCCTGAAGTTCCTAATAAGTATTTTCTTAATGGGGCAGAACTTCCTTTGAATTTATGTTGGACTCCAATGAAACCACAAGTCTTTATCACATTAAACTGCAGGCACCTGGTCAGGGAGCAACGCGGATGCAGCAGCCGAGGACACAGCTCAGTCCCTGCCTCTGTCTGTTCAGCCTGGCAGCAGCTCACAGGGGCAGTTCCACCACAGCACCCAAGAGCTGCAGAGAGGTTCACTGGGTCAGATCCTAAAAAAATGAGCAAGGTTCCCCCCACAATAACCCCAAGCAATGAGCGAGGCTCCCCCTGCAATGACCCCCACACAGGGATGGAACCAGGGACACAACGGGGTTTCTTGGCACAAGGACTCAAACAGAGGGAGGTGCAGGCAGGTGAGATCTGTGCTGGGGACTGCATGGAACTATTTGGAACTGCACAACAATGTAGTAAGAAATCACGTCCTGATTAACAGGACAATCATGGTGTTCTGCAGGTAACGCCTTGGCTTTGTAAGAGGATAACCTGGAATTCCTTTCCAGGAAAAACAGCATCACCACCAACAACCCCTCCCCAGCCATGGAGCTCATCCCTCCTCCCTCTCCTCCATGGCATCCTGACTGCAACTCCAACCATCAGTGAGCAAATCAATCCTGGATGCAATCTGCAGCAATGCTTATTTAGGCCTGCAGGCAATTCCTTCACCTTTTAAATGTTACTGGGGAGTGCTTAGAATATTTTTTTAAAAAAGAAAACAATTTCAGTTAATTTAATTATAGCTGGGATTTAAAAGCCATCAGCTTAATAAGTACCAGGGATCTGTATCATTGTTATCAGCATCTTTGAAAACTGCTGAACAATGCCTGTGCCACTTAGAGGATGCAGAGATGGAGTTGAGAGATAGCTCCATGCAGCTCCATTCCCTCTGGCCCCAGAGGCTCTCCCAGCCTCCTCAGCCCACCTTCCCTCATCTCTCAGAATTCCACACCCCTGGAGGTGGCCCTGCCCTATGGTGCAGGGACCTTCACACTCACCAGCCTGCTCAACGCTCAGACCAACATCGCATCGCTAAAGGTTAACCAAACCCAGTGACATTTTAGTTTATCTAAGTCAAAGGTGTCTGAAACCACCGTGTTTAACTGCAGCTGAACTTCAACTCCCAAGCAGGAGCAAAGGCAGCATTTGCCCAGTGTGAACAGGGTGTGTGCCCACAGCAGCAGGGTTCATGCCACAGAAATCCCTCCAAACCCTTTAAGCAACTTTACAGCCATCTCTGCTGTGGAATGCACTGCCCTTCACACCTTTGTGGGTCAGTATCACCTCTCCTTCCAGCGAGCACAGGATGCTTGGATGCCTCATCTCAACTTGCCTTGCTGAGCCATTTTCCCCAAGGGAAAAGTGGCTCTGACTCTCCTTTGCAGTGAAGTCAGAGAATCACAGAATTTCCTGAGCTGGAAGGGACACCACAAGGACCAGAGTCCAACAACTCCTTTTCAGCCAAAGCAGTTTGGAAACAATCTTCAAGCCCTTCCAAGGCTAAGGTCAAGCTCTGCCAGAAGTCAATTTCCTTCCCCCAATACACACACAAGTACACACAAATCCTCTTCCTTGCTGGCTGGAGGATTCTCCTCCTGCTTCACCAAGGTGTAAATCACAGTGCAAGGCGCAAGGCAGAACTGAGCTCAGCTGTGGAGTCCAGGAAAGAGCCCTGGTGCAGAGATGGCTCTGCTGAGAATAAATTATCTTATCTCCACTGATGCTGCATTTTATTGCTCCTTAATATTTTTTTTTCTGGGTTGTCCATGGCCTTTTATCATCTCTCCTGCTCTTGATCACAGCTTTATGACCTGCTGTTCCCTCCCCATTTCCACACCCCACAACCCCTCCCCCATCTTATGGGTCTCTATTTCTCTTTTCCAAACAATGCCTTTTTGCAGCCACTTCATCCAGTCTGGCTGCTGCAATTCCTCAAGGTTCAGTTGCTTTCTGCATTGTTATTTGCAATTTATCTGATTCCAAAACCTGACATTATTCTTTGCTGTGATATAGAGTTGCCTGCCTATTGCTAACCATGTGCAAGGGTATTAGTCTGCATTGACAAATTTTATTTATTTATTTAGCTGCCCTCCCAGGTTCAGAGCAGCATTCACTGAATCACGGATTTTGATGTCTGCAAATCATAACCCCCTCACACAGATAAGACAGAATTCATTACTGCAAGTCCTGCCATTACATGGAAGAATTTAGGTCAAACTGCTTTGTCCTTGGACAGCATCCCTGGGTATCAAACTCAGTGCATCCTCCTTTTATACAAGTTACCCCAAAGAACCAGTGACACCACTGACTTTATACTGGAAGCCTCCAGACCCACTGGTTTGCTTTAGCAGGAGCAAAGATGGCCTGCACAGAGCATCAAAGCAGAAGGAGGTCACTGCCTGCCACCACGGTGGGCAAGAGGCAAGGAGGACAAAGGAACACACAGCCAGAAAGGGACTTACAACACCAGTCAAGCCTTTGTGCACCTTCTTTGCACCATTAATGAATCATGGAATGGTTTGGGTTGGAATGGTGAGTGCCCAATGATGCTCTCAGGGATCTGGAATCTTTCAGCCCTCCAGCAACCCTACCATGAAGCAAGAGGTTCTCCTGCCTGCTGCACCACCATGGAGGATTGGGTGTCAGTTGCTCAGTGCCTGCACTACGTGATGGGACACAGGGCTGTCCAGAGCTCCTGTGCACCTTCCCTAATCATAGAATGACTTGATGGATGGCAGGAGCCAGCCCAAGGGATTTCTTTTTATGCAGAGCTCCCAGATACCCATCAGCAGCAATAGGTTTTCTATAGACAAAAGAGTCAGAGAAGAATACCTGCAAGGGGAAAGTCTCCTGATAATTGGCAAAGCAACATCCCTCCCCTTGGCATTCTCCAGACACACAGCTAAGGCAAGTTTGGACACCACCAGCTCCCATTGATCGCCCGTATGATGGGTTTGCTGGGTTATTGACAAAGTGCTCTGTAATCACTCTGTTGTAACAAGAAAGGCAAGGAGACAGGCCTGAGGAATGGGGAACAGATCAGATGTTTGTCACATATTAAAGACCCAATCACCGGAGCTGCACGCCCGATTAGAAGCAATAAAGGGAAGCAGGAAGGCTCTGTGCTCTCCAGCTCATGTCTGCTCAAGGGCCATGGTTCTCATCGCAAGGATGTGAAGGTGGGTTTGCTCTGCTGCCAGTGCCAGGAGGTCATGGGGAAGAGATTCAGTTTCCTTAGAAGCCTTCCCTTGATGGGCCTGGTTTGAGAGAGCACTGGCATCCTGTTAGGAAGGAATTTTATTCCCACTATGATGAGACTAAAGCTGGCCACACAAAAGCCATCTGCATTTCAGGATGACCAGAAGCTGTGTATCAGAGCATCACTGGGCCCTACATCTCAACAGAATTATGAGGTTAACTGTGAGAATACTACCTCCAGATCAAAATGCTTGGAGAGAAGGCAGAGTAAGCTTGAAATTCCCTATTTCGTGTCAATATATCCATGATAACCTGCTCGTATGTAGAAGCTATGCAAGCTGTGGAGAAGACAGCAGAACAGAGGTTGGAATTATGCCTCTGAAAATAGGAAACAATTGACATTATTTCTGCAACACCATGACTCTGAAGTCTTTGCTTTGCACGTCTGATAACATTCTATGCCTGGAAGAACTAAGACACATCCTGGAGAAAGTCCATTAATGTGCAAGACATGCAATCCTAATTTTCCACAGACCAACAAAAAGCCATCAAACGGTAATAACTTCAACTTCCAGCCTGTGTTATATTTGAACTGGTGACCTTGAGGAGAAAGATATTATCGACCCCTTGAGCTACTTAATCATATATTAATAACAGATTTGTCCCATCATGTCCAGAGTTGTTGTGTGTAGGTACTACTAAACAGCCAGGAAATTCTGTCCCGGAGAACCCTGCATTGCAGGGATGAAGCAACTCCCTTAATGTAGACATAAAAGTCATCTTTACTTAGAATTCAAAGAACGACACAAATTATGATTACCAACAAGTACTATTGAGCATGAGGCAAGGAAAATAAAGTGTCATGTGGTGGCTTAGTAAAGAAAACGGCAAGAGAATTGAGTAGTAGTGCTTGGGTTCTATCACAGCTTTTACTTGCTGTGACCTTCCAAAGGGAAATCTGAAGATTAAATTGCTCTTGCAAATAGAGCCTCTCAGGCAGTGAGGTCGTGCTCTTCCTGCACATGGTCCCACTCTGGATTCACCCAGACGGGTCCACGTTACACCAGAAGAGTCGTTACCAGGTTACAGTGGGCATGGCAGGAAATGTAAGAAGAGTATGAAAAGCACAGAGCTAATTCACACCAGCGAGAGATCTGGCTTAAAAACTGAATGGTGTGATTTGCCATTAGAAATCCTCTCTGTTTTTCCACAGCTGTTACAATAGGACATGAGTTTCATTTTCTAGAACACTAAGTTGAACCAGCTCTGACACCACCAGGAAGGACCATTCAGCAACCCACGTAGAACCCACACAGGGATTTTTTTGGTGTGAGATGCAAAACAACATATGAGCAAGCAGACACGAGAACTTGAGAAACTCCTTATACAACCACTTACAAGATAGAGTGCTTTTTTATTGCACAAAATACGGAAAATAATTGGAATCTCTTTCCTAAAGGACATTATGCATTTTTAACACAGCAACCCACATCCAAGGCTTCAAGGGATGATCCACTGAGTGACCTTCCTGCTGTAAACAGGCAAGGTGAGATGGAGATCATAAATTATAGAATGGGTTGGATCGGAGGGGACATCAAAGCCCATCCAGTTCCACCCCCCTGCCATGGGCAGGGACACCTCCCACTGGATCAGGGGGCTCTAAGCCCCATCCAACCTGGCCTTGAGCACCTCCAGGGATGGGGCAGCCACCACTGCTCTGGGCAACCTGTGCCAGGGCCTCCCCACCCTCACAGCAAAACATTTCTCCCTGAGATCTCATCTCAATCTCCCCTCTTTCAGCTCAAAACCCTTCCCACTCATCCTGTCCCTGCACTCCCTGATCAAGAGTCCTTCCCTGGTTTTCCTGCAGCCCCTTTCAGTCCTGGGAGGCTGCTCTGAGGTCTCCCTGGAGCCTCCTGTTCTCCAGGCTGAACAACACCAACACTCTCAGCCTGTCCTCATAGCAGAGGTGCTCCAGCCCTCGGATCATCTCCTGGGCCTCTTCCAGACCCATTCCAACAGTTCCATATCCTTCTTATATTGCGGATTCCAGAGCTGAAACCCAGGACTCCAGGTGGGGTCTCAAGCACATTCAATGACTCAGGTTAGGTCACATGCTCAGATCAGGATGGGAATAGGACCCACAAAGATATATGAGGGAAAGGGAATCAACTTTTGAACAGGATGGATGACACAGGGACAGCTGGGAGGTCTGCAGAACAACAACGACTCCCAAGAACCGTGCAACTATTTTGTGAACTCTGGTTTACAGAAGCAAGTGCCTTGCTGCTAATTTACATTTCTTATGACAACCATCTTCTAGCAAATGTACTTAAAGCCAAGCCAAGCCAACAGATACAGTTACTTCCCTTGGTTATGAACAATTTCACTTAACTGCTTGTGTGTATAAATCTAGAGCAGAGCGAGAGCTGCATGGGAAGGCAACGAAGAGTCTTTCAAGAGTCTCGGAAGAAAGCTAATTGGTCTCTAACCTAAATCATAAAAAGACCTGTAATTATACAGCTCAGAATTAACACAGAGGGCTTCTAAAAAAGGCCATTTTTTAAGTGAATTTATACTATTATAAGACCTGTCGCTTCTGCGTAATAAAAACAGTGATGCTACGTTAAGCCCCGTGTTATCCTGTTTGCTCAGATGGTGCTTATGCCAGCTGTATCCAGCAGAAAAGCAGTTTCCAATTTATTTTTATGGCTCCTCTCTAAAAGCATTCCATTACTGCAATATTACACTGTATGAAGTTTCAAACCACCACCGGCAGTTTATTTGCTTGTTTTGCTGGAATGGAATAAACAGTTATTCGCAGTAACTGTTATTACAACGTCACTCGTGCAACGTTGTGTTAAAGGGTCGACACCTGGTTCCTCAGAGCACCCTTATTTTTCTCCCCTGAGGGGTTCAACCTCAGCCTCAAGACCAAAGTGCATTGAAAGTTTAATTTTGATTGACCAGGCTGTCTGTAGGGGCACTCGCAAGAAGTTGGTTTATGAAATGAGATTCCCTCAGTCAGCTGGGAAGAATGGAGAGAAAGATTAGTGTGGAGCTGGACCCATTGACCCACAGAGCATTCCAGTCAAAATGCATTTTTGCTGTGCCTTTTTACATTTTCAAAGGTATTGAAAGGTATTCTTATGTTTTCATAAAGGTATTGGAAAATTTCACTTTAACTGAAGCTCTGAATCTGTCAAAATCAGGTCAGACCCTTGTGGGTTCCTCACACAAGAAGCATCGCACTGTCTCTTGGACTCAACTCATTTCACCTACCACGAGCTGTCAAAATCATTGGCACGGAGCAGCACTCCAGGACTGCAGCCCCCACGCCAGCTCCTTTGCTCCCTGGGGCATCACAGCGATGGTGACACCAGCCCTTGGGAGATCTGAAAGAGCCTCACACCAAGTGAAGCTGAAAGAGGAGACTGAGATGAGATCTTAGGGAGAAATGTTTTCCTGTGAGGATGGGGAGGCCCAGGCCCAGGTTGCCCAGAGCAGTGGTGGCTGCCCCATCCCTGGAGGTGTTCAAGGCCAGGTTGGATGGGGCTTGGAGCCCCCTGATGCATTGGGAGGTGTCCCTGCCCATGGCAGGGGGTGGGACTGGATGGGCTCTGAGGTCCCTTCCAAACCATTGTGTGATCATATCAAGCCTCACTAATTTCAGTGGCTGGATCTTTAATTCTTCAGCTTGTGAAGTGCTGAACAAAATAATTAGATCATCTTTGTCCTGCTGTTCAACAAAGCATCACCTTTGTGCTCTGTGCCTCACGGTCTTCCTTCCAAGGTACGAGAGGTGCAGTGCAGCTTGCAAATAAAACCACATATTTAAACTGATTATTTTATAACATCTGAGCCTTAAACCTGCAAACGTGTATAGAATGTATTACAAAACTCAGTTTAACCCAATTTACAAGATGTCATTGAATACCTAACCTGGTCAAGTACAATATATCCAACTATTAAACTTGGAGCCAAGAAAAATACAGAAAAGAATGCTTTTAATGCCCATCCTGGGGTTATTTTTGCAAGTTATTAGGTGAAGCACAGAACTTGAGCTAGAAAACTGTCCTGACTAAATTGGAAAGTTATACCAAGAGTAATTGCTACCCAATAAAAAAAATATACACAGCCAGGTCCCCTTTTCCAAGTCTTTAAATTCCTCCATGAACTAATCTTTTCCCTCTAGTGTTGGACTCAACAATTTGATATTTATGGCTTTTAAGGGTCAGAAATTCACTCACTGTATTATCAACTCAGGGGAAAAAACTGGTATAAAAGATTTGTGTCTTCTTTGGACAGTAAAGCCAACAAATCTCTTCCACTGCCTGGCTAGAAAATACAATTAAGTGGACTGTAGTGGACACTCTTGAAGGAAAACTGCCGGGATTGAGATGCGAACAGGCTAAAAGCCAAATGTGTGAAAAATCAATCCTTCCCAGCCCTTGGGATGCAACTGTTTGGGAAAAAGTTTGCTCTGATTTTCCTGTACTCCCCCGTGTGTGTAATTCTTAAAGCAATCAATATAAGTCCCTGAAATGCAAAACTGAAGCTATCAAAGCCTGGAACATCTCATAGATGAGGAGGGTTTGCACAGGTTTTCTAGGCTGGCTGTCAGATCTAATCCTCAGAGTCCTCAGCCTGACAAATAGTGGCTGTGATACAGATTATTTGAGGTGGGTTTAGCCCAACTCTCTGCCCTGAGCGACCCTGCCCCGCGTGAGCATCCTGGGGCAGGAGTCCTTCAGGATAAAGCCAAAGCACTGATGCCTCCTCACCAATCCCACCTGCATCAGCACCCCAGGAGCAGAGCTCTGCAGGACGGGGGTGCTCTGGGTACCCCTCATTCAGAGCCACAGCCACCCCCGAGTGCACCTGGTTTGCAGCACCCCCAGGTATGGCTGCTGGCAGGTTGGATGCCAGGAGGCCAGAGACATTGGAATTGCCTAAAGACTGGGGCTGCCAAGCTGCTTTATAGATGAAGGATATAAAGTCAGAAAAATATGACCTAATGGGTTGTGGACCACACACAGCGAGGATGAGGCTCCATGGGAGAAACACCCAAGCCCAACAGGCATCCTAATGTCAAAGATGTCCAGACCACTCCTGCATTTCACTTCTGTTCCACCTGCAAGCACAATCAGCACCAAGATCCAGCCTCTAGACATGGCTATAACACAAATAATAAATAAAGATAACGATGATGAATGCCAAGAATCACATCCTCAGACTCTCACCTTCAGAAGTGGCAGACCCAGTAATCTCTCTATTATGAGCTTGGACCTTTCACATTCAGGCTGCACTGAAGGCTGTGCTGGTTCAGCCATGTCCCATTTTATGAATCATCAGTTAAATATATGTAAAAATCAATTACATTATATCTGTGTGCCCTGCATCTTAACTGATACCATCTTTCATCTTCCTAATGATCCAGAAGCTCTGGAAATAATTAAAAATCACTCTCGAGAGCCCGACCTTTTCTTTTTTTCTTTTATGAAAAGGAATCTCATCCTTTGCTAATATATGACATTCTGAGCCAGAGCAGCAGGGTGTAATGATGGGATTATTGCCAGGGGAAACAGAGTCAGTACCTCGGCAAGACAGTCTGCCTTGATCCATCTACTCATTTCATTGGATCTGGATGACCAGGGGCTTCACTGGGAGCAGGAAGGGCATTTCAGAAAGTGAGAACCAGTGTGCATAGATAGGAATTGTTGGGTTGGTTTGAAGTTATATTATAAATTTATATAATATAATAATAGGAAGTTATATTATTATATAACATATATTTACAAGTTATATATATAAATTACAGAATATACAGACATAAGGAAGCATAACAGAACGCAGAAGAGAACACGTTCCCCCAAGGATCTATCTAGAACCTCATTTGAACATCTTCCTTAACACTAGTCACCCAGATCCCAGCAACATATCTTCCCCACCAAGATCCAGGAAGACCAACTCAGCATGTCCTTCCCCATAATTCCCAAGAGGAAACTCCAGCTCTTATTGATGCCAAACAAGGCCCGACACACCACCCTCTTCTCCTGTGGCTCCAGTGAGACTGCACTGAACCCAAGAGCAAAATGTGTGTTATATTCAGGCCCGTATGAGCATCCCTTGACTTTCTGGGTCACATCATAGTGCTGTTACCAGTTAGAAAGAAGACAAAAAAACAAATAGAACAGCTTCCCAAGCCTATTTTCCTATCACTTGGATAATAAATATAGTCATGAAGAAGGAAGGACATAACAAATGGCTGGTATCAAAGAGCTGCTCTTTAATGCCAACCAATAATGTCATGGTCCTCAGTCTTCCTAAATTTAAATGATTAGCAATGGCCAAGCTCTGCTCTCTTGATGCATCAACTTAACCTTGTAATCAGAAAATCTATCCCATTCTTGGTCTTAGATTGATGATGTCACATTAAACTTGGGGTTTTTTCCACCACACAGAGCAATCCTATTAAAGAGAGCCCACCCTGAGCATGGCTGCCACGTGCCCATCACGAGCATGATTAATATCATCAAACCCTATTGGTAAGCGAGTGGTGCATCTCAGAGCCTACTATGTTTAGGACACATTAAGATGCCACAAATGGATTTTTTTGCAAAGAATAATTTCATTAATCTCTTCAATGTTATAACTTGGAGATTTTTTTTTTAATTTAAATGAAAGCAATAAAAAAATTTCATTGATTTTCTCTCCTGGAAGAAACTTTTTTATGGCAGCTGTAGCTCTGGCATGGCTGCACGGAGCCTCCTCCTTCCCACTTGGTCCTGGTTGTATGTCCCACGTTATTTGTGCAACCCCTTTGACTGCTGTGCCCATTTCCCTTCCTTCCTTCCAATGATTTACACTTCCCTGCCAAAAAGATGTAAATTGACTCAATTCCTTTACTTCTTTGTCTTTCTAAATTGATGTTTGAATTGGGAGCTGCTGGAGTCCTCATTCAATTTGCTTTTCATTTCAAAGCAGGTTATTAAGGGGCTGTTTGAGGAGCCTTCAAAACACCCAGCCCCGCAGGTCTTTAAGTGTTGGTTCGCCAAAGATTTGTTGGAAGACATTTAATGGGATTTGGTGCTGCTTGGGACAGGCAGGGAGCTCTCTCAGGGCTCCCTTTGGCTTTATGTCCACAACCAGATGAATATTCCACTCCTCCAAGCAGCAGGATTTACTGTGTGATGACCAACTGTCCCTTTGCTCGTAACCAGGATCAATCACTTACCCTGCAGGTTTTTTTCACACAGGTAAAGCTCCATTTGGAGCAATTCTCATTTTTATGCATTAAGATCAGTTTAACAGCACTAAAGTTTCCTTCCTCCTCCACTGCAAGCCCCATTCTCTTTAATTTTGGCTTAAAACTGTAGAGATTCCATCAGATTACTTTTGACAGCATGCAAAGAACAGCTCAGGATAGAAATCCACTGCTACAACAGGAGCCAAGAGGTGAATATTAGAGAGGAGAAAAGTTATTGTTTCTATAATATTTGTCTATAAATCCCCATGATTTACAGACCAATGCCACTCTGCTTTATTGGGAGGGTCATGCTGCCAAACTCAATTTGAGTTCATTGTGAGGTTGCACCTGGAGTTTGTCAACAACTTGACTTTTCCCACAGAGCTGCTGCGAGGACTCAGCACAGCGATACGTACATTTATATGTTTGTTTCTTTTATCTTTTTATTCACCCTCTGATAAAAGAAAAGCCAAAGAAATGCCACTTCTGGGTGGGTTTTTTTGAAAGTCATCTGGGTTATAAAGCCTGACGTCAAATCAGTGGTGACCTTTTGTTCAACAGCTAGCAGTATAAAAACACATAAAAACGTCTATTTAGATATTGGTGGGGAAAAAGTAGTTCATTGATTTTTCTTAGTTTGCTAAGCTCCCAGGTTTTTTAAGAGGCATTTGTTTCTGCAGAAGGAGACTGTGCTGAGGGTGCAGAAAGGCAGTCTTGGTTTCCACAAAAAACATTAAAATCATGTTTCAGAATGGATGAGATGCCTGCTTGATAGAGCACATGGGGTCCTCGCAGAATGTCACTGGCTCAGACATCTTTAGGATACAGAAGATTTGTTAAATTGAATGTACCTTGTCCCATCTTTCCAGAAAAAGGCTTCTTTTTTTTGGTGAATATTTGTGGTTTTAACCCTCTGCTGTTGGGGAGAAAGTGTCCCAGGAACAGATTTATTGATGAATATTGCTGCTAGGAAGAGCCAATCTCAAAGATTTGCCAAGAGGCAGCACAAGAGAGGACGAGAAATGTAGTACTTATTTTCAAACTGATTTTGGTCAAATTTGGACATTACTGCTCTAATGTGACCCAGTTCTCACACTTCTGTTCCAGAGGTAACTCGTGATTTGTGTCCCAGCAGCCTTTGGGCAGATACCTCCCTGTCCCAGGTCCTGTGTCCATCAGAGCTAAGAGGTAAAATGCCTTAAAGTCAAGACCACAAGAGGGACTGAGTCAGAGAACAGAAGAAATCTCCTTTTAACTAGAGAACGGAAGCAGAGGCACAGCAGCACACGCCTTCACTGCCTTCCGGCAGGTGGCTGCCACTTCTCCATCACAAAGAAACTTCCCATTCACCCTGGCAAATCCCTCAAGCTGATCTTCAGGTACAAACACACTTCAGGGGCTCTGCTGCCCCACCAGCAGCAGAAGGAAAGCCTAACAGAAGCTTAACAATTAACAACCATATTTAGACAGACATAAATCACCCAGGCATTCGACAGTTTATGTAGAGGCATAAATTTCTCATTGCCTATTTGTTTATTTCACCAAGTGTTCCCAGTTCAGCTGGCTCGCCCACACCAAGATAAACTATTGAGAGCTCAGCAAATAAATCTAGATTTGAATCTGTCAAAGGCAGGCTCTGAATCAGAGGAGCTCTCTGGGGTAAGGTGTGGAGTGCCAAGTTCTGCCCCGGTCACTGCCAGGCTGGACCGACCGCAGCACCTGTGGAGGGGGAGCTCACAAACCCCACCCCTGCTGCCTTCTAGAAGTGTCAGGGCTTCAGAGAATGAAGATAAACCAGCAAAGAGAAATAGCAAAGACTCAAGCACATTGGTTAAGGGCCCCTTTACTGGAAAGGGAGATCTCCAGCTTCTGCAGGAGGAGGGTTTGGAAAAGCCATGCTACACACCAAGCCAGAGCCACTGCTTCAGCCTGAGGAGGCATCAGCCCAGTGTTTGACAGCTGCAGAGCAACTGTGCTGTCTGGACCATATCCTAGCACTGAATTTGTATCACGATGACTAGAAAATTCAGAACAGACAGAAAGAGATTTGATTTCACCAAGCAACTCAAGTTATCAAGGAGATGTGTCCATAAATGCTGCAGGTTCTCATTGCTACAGATGAAAGCAGCCTCCGCAGCAGCATTTTTGCTCATTAAAGGCATTAACTAAAAGCTCAAATAAGAACAGCCTTGGTTTAGCACAGATTCAAAATCTGAATCAAATCCAACCTTTGCATTTGATCCCCATCACTCTAATGTACTTCAGCTTTAGGCTAGGCAGAGTATATTAGGAGGCAGTTACTTAATGGATGATGGCTCTGGAAAGGGATACATCACTGGAGTGGGCACACACACCACTGGAAACATCTGTCTGCAGGACATGTGATGCAAGGGTAAGATAGGGAATTCTTAAAGGAATGAAAATACAAAGCGCAAAAAAATAGGAAAAGAAATAAAAAACCAAAAAATTTTATCACCTGTTCTGCTTCCATACATTGCATTTAGTGGAAATACATCATCTCCAGGACTCTCCAAAGTAATGCCCTGCAGGAGAGCAGAGCATGCTTAGCAAGGTTGGTGTGATGAAGGGTGCTGGTTGTAGGATGAGTGGACTGGGGCTCCTGCATCACTTGGAATCAGGAGGGAGTGTCTATACTCAAGACCTCCTGCATTGCCAAATCGTGTAACCCTGCTCCCCTCTGGGGTGAACTCCTCCCCCCTCTCCTCTGAGCCCACGCACCGACACGGGATTAATGCCAGACTTGGGGGTCAAAACCCAGCAGAGCAACCTTAACACGTTACAAAGGTGGGAGGAGAAGAACCTCTTTATGAAGATTAATTAGTATGACAGCTACACCATTTCCCATCTGAGAAAGTTTTCATTCCAAGACGCTGCAAAATATTCTCCAAGGTTTTATCTTTCTGTGCAGAAACCCAACTTATTAGAAGCAAACTATCTCTGGGCAGGATTTCTGTGTGGGTTTGGTGAGTAGTAAGGCAGTTAATGCTCTGGATCTCATCTTTCCAGGTGTGAACCAACACATCCTCGTGCATTTTAACACAGCACAGGGACGGCCACGAACCTTTAGCCAGTTCTTTGTCTTGTCTCCATTTGGGCTGGAGCTCATGGCTGTGTCTGGGTGCAGAATGCACCATTTACTGCTTGATACATGTTTTCAGAGCTAATGTCATTTAGCTCTATTGGAGCTCTTCGATCTGGCTGTTGTGAAGGTTGGCTATGACAACTGCAAATATTTTCTCTCAAATAAGCATAAGACAAAACTCACACAACCCTTGTTGGAAGGCTTTTCTGATGGTAGGAATTCTTTCCCCAGGATTTGACTCGTGTCAAGCCTGTGCCCACACAGGACCTGCCTTACTGAGGCTGGGGCTGTAGAAAGGTGATCTATTGGAAATTTTAGTACTTAATGCCCCAAAACCAGTTGAGGCAAATGGGCTCTCTTCCAGCTTCACTCAAAGGGTAAATCTTTCACAGCTGTAGCTTAGGAGGGCAGGTCTCACTCTGATTTTCAACAAATAGCTTCCAAAAAAAAAACATTTACCCACAGACTTCAACACCCTCAGCTACTGATGAGGCATCAGTGGTGACACAATCTAATTTGTCCCTCCTTGGAAGAGTAAACTAACAAATCATGGTCATTTCAATTACCCACACACACTTTCTTGAGCAAGACAAGAAAAGACAGGTAGGTCTGAGAAAGCTTGAAATGACCCAATGTTATTGCTACCTTGGATTTATAACACTCCTGCTTTCTGTAAACTTACAGAAACAATATGGCATCATAATTATAGCAGATCACTCATGATCTCTAACAAACAAAATAAGTGAATTTCATCCCAGACATTTTTTTGAAACCCTGCATTTCCTAGACAAGCTCAGTTTAAAAGAAATAAGAATCAATACACATTAGATTAGCTGCATTTCATTTTGACTCAGTATTTCAGACTTGGCCAGTTTTAGGCAGATTAAACTCACAGTACTGGTTTCCCCCCCCTCCCGAGTTTATGGGTCATGCAGTTGACCCACTGAAAGACCATGGATTATGAAATCAAAAGGGCTGGAACACATCGTGGTTTCAAGGAGGAACCGGTTCATAGCAGGGTCTGCTCATTTGCTGCTTCTAAAAGCCTCAATTTATTTTCCCCAGCACAGAAGGAAGCGATGCCTTTGAGCAGTGAACACTTTGGTGATTCTGAGCACCATAAAGACAGCTGGAAGGAATTATCTGAAGTGATTTCAGAAACAATAGGGATCCGAAGTGTTCCATGTTATAAAATGAATTTTCAGGTTAGTAGGTAAAGCTTAAAATTCCTGACAAAGGCCAAGTGCTGCGTTCAAGATATTTCAAGGTACTTAAGTTTCTATCATCAGGTAAAGGCAGTGGGAGCTGAAACTCATCCCCCTGGAAAGGAGCTTCTCTCTGCACTCACAAAACCACCAGGACCGGGGTGTTTCTGACCAGGGGCATTGCTGAGCAGGGCGTTCAGAACCTGGTCCACCCTCCCACCCAACAAGAACCACAAATATAAAAACTTTATTCATGATTCACCACCATCTTTTTCAGCTTTGGAAAAGTGGAGCAAATGCAAAGCTCTATTGGAAGCAGCAGGTTCTTAATTATTGTTATAATTTATTTAGTGTTTACTGACAGGCACTCAGACCTCTCTTGCAGAAGGTGCTGAGCACACAAGCCTTTTTTAAAAGGCAGCCACTGCCCCTAAGTGCTTCTCTGAAGAGCACGGACACTCGAGCTCAGCAAGTTATTTGCTAAAGTACCTGAACAAATCACCTTTCCTTCCAAGTTTTCCTTCTCTCAGACTCTCCATGATCAAGATCAGATTTTCTCAGATCCATCTGATCTGTCCCATGTTTTAGGAGCCTTTTTTTAAACCAGAGATTCAGTCATTCAGGGTTCTCCACAAATATAAACTGCTCTGATTGTATTGCTAATTTATGATGCTGTTCTTGCCCTCTGGTTGGGTGCAACCACTGCTGGTATGAATAATTTCTCTGACAACATGTAAAATTAATTTTTCTTGAAAGGATTTAAATGCATCTCTGGAAATGAAAGGCCAGTCTCACCAGCACGAGTAAGCAATGGGCTGATCAAGAACCTCTGAACACCATCTCAGCCTGGATGATAGGTCATTAATTTGTAGATTTTTGAGGCCTTGAACCTCCTTGCAACCTTGGCTGTAGACTTTCACCCTCTCACACCTTTTCTTTCCAGTTACAATCTATAGCCAGAAAATCAGATGAACATGAGAAGCAAAACTGTAGCAGATACTGTGCGGGTCACAGGCAGTGACTCACTCGTATGACCTTCCCCAAGTCATTTCTGGTCCCTATATATCAATTTTCCAGTCTGTAAAACGGTCCTTTCTTTTCTCAGTAAGGCACGCTGAAGTCTTTAAACAAAAATTAACAAATACTGTTGTCCTCCAAACCCTTTTTATTCTGCTACAGCCTGGTCTTTCCACCCTCTGCTCCCAGCTCCGAAGCAAACTCTCATCCCATGACACTCAAAACCAGGCCAAGATTTTGTTCTCCAGTGGACATGCTGTAATTAATAAATTACTCAGTGGAAGAGAATCTGGGGAGGGAAGTGGCATTATGGCATCTCTTTCTGCCAGGCTGACCCAGGGAAGGAGCTCTGACCAGGCTCACCGGCTGTCACTGCCAGCAGGGCAATTCCCACTGCAATGTGAGCCGTGCAACATGGCTTGACATGAACAAAAACCAAACAAAAACATCCCCTTCACAGCACTCAAACGCTTTACTTGGATTACTTGCCTTTAAGTAAAAAAAAAAATAGACAAGAAAGAGAGAGGCAGAAATATTCTAATTGCATTTCACAGCACACACCATTATACAAGAGCACATTTAACCTGGATGCTACAGGGGTCACTCCTTGCTGTAAGCATTTGCATGGAAAGAAGCTTGGTTCACCCCAAGTCAAAGGCTAACTTGGCCTCACCATGCAAATTTATTTAAATGAAATATATCCAAAGCTGCTAAATTACATTCGCAGGAAATAAAGTCCATCAGCTGCGAGGAGGCGCTTTGTACTCGTGATTGAAAATTGTTTTTGTGTGACAGAGAAGGTGCTTAAGAGAGTAAAATAAGATCATTCAGTGAGTTAGAAAATTACCCCAACCTCTAGACCATGTCAAACTAAATATAAACCAAACAAACTATGGCAAACGAATGAATAATTTACAGAGGCAGCTTATACATCACATCAGAACACGCAGTTGCAGAGCCCGGCTGCTTTGCACTCACCGGCAGGCGGGGTGTTCCTGTGCTCCCCTCTCGCACGGAGCCTGCTGCAGCACAGCACCACAAAACTGCTTCCTCCTGGTGGTTTCAGCAGTGGTGAGAGGCAGCAGCCCCTGGCTGTGCACCTGACTCTGTTACTGGATACAGATCTCACCATTTCACCTGTATTTTCCCCTTTCCTCACACCTCATGGTCTATTTTGGTTTCTGCACAGTCAGCCTCCAGAGCCACCGTTGAGAGCCTGGTGCTTCCCAAGACCAAGCCAGCCCTACTGGAACAGCATCTCCTAATGGATCTCCTACAACACCCAGAGAGCCCCAGCCAGGGGAGGCTGCTCCTGCCCAACACCCTCTGCTGAGAGCTCACAGCTCTGACCTGACCTGGTGAAAGAGGAGCTGTGCCCACAGCGTGGGGGTATTTCAGGGCAAAGCCAACTGATGCTCATCTGAGCTCATGGGGACTGAGGGGCCCCAGCTGGGAGCAATGATGTCCTGCTGGGAGAAGCCCATCCTTGCCCCCAGCTCTGTGCACACCTTTTGCCAAGGCCTTGATGCAAGTGCTAATTGCATGATAATATTGGCTTTGTCTCCTGAGCAAAAAAGCAGACCATGATGAACAAGCCAGCTCCCTTGCTCCCTGCCTTTTGGGTGGCACAGGGTGACTAAAGGGTCCATGATCCAGTAAGCATTCAGTCACCCTGACCACCACCATACTCTGCAGAACACAACTGTGCTCCAGTTACTCCTACCCAAGATCTCCAGGGTGCCAAAATACACCAGCCTGCTGCTGCCTGCACTTCACAAGGTCTTCTGGAGCTTGGTGAGGTGACCACAGGGAGAGGCAGGAGCTCAGTGCAGAGGGGAGGGGGAGAGGACCTACCATAGGCTCTGCACTCGGGGACAACGACATCTAAAGAGCCTGAACCCCACCACACTCCCCTCTCTGTTCCAACTTAAACCATCTCCTCCCTGGCTAAGTGGAGTCCAGAGCCCTGGTCCACGTTAACTCACAAGCTCAGACTTTTAGAACTTTTACCACTAAACTATGTTAACTGAACTGCTGGCTTAGCTGTGAAACCCTCCACATTTCATACATTTCCAGCCCTCACAAGCCATCTCATAACAGGAGAAAAGCTGAGGGTAAGGAATACGTAAGATAAGCAGATAGAAATAAATCATCAGTAAAGACAAATATAGAATAGGTGGAATACAGATATAGAGTAAACACAGAGAGGTTAATTTTTGTTCCCTTACACAAAGGAACGTAAAAAATAAACAGAAAGAGGACATATCTAAGGAAAAAAAAGCATAAGCTTGTTGAATTTAACAAAAAGAACCCTCCTTGCTTCAGCAGCTTTGAGCCAGACACGAAGATAAAAGAAAGACACCAGAACCTGGGCCGGGATAAAAACATGCACCAGATGCCAGATTTCTTCTGGTAGCTGCCGGGGTGATGGGTCACTGGTGATGGATTGCAGAGGAGGAGCCAAGAGTGATGACAGGGCTTCTGGACCAGGGCCAGGGGCTCTCAAGGAGTTGGCTGAGCTCAAAGGCAAACATTTGCGCAGCGGCTGGGTAACTTGTCTCTGCCAGTCTGTTTATCAGCACAAAAAATCCCTGAATGGAAAAACACAATCTCTATTACATGCCTGTGTGTAGCATTAATAATGTGTCAACGAATATGACAACAGTCCTGATTAGAAAAATGGAAAGGAGGAAGGTCTTTGGGTAGATTTATTCAGCTCTGCTCCTCCAGACTTCCCATGCTTTGCTCAACATTTACCTGATATTAAGTAATCGGCCCCTAGCAGGCAGTGCCTGGGAATTCAAATGCCACCCAAAAAGGGAGAGGGGCTGAAGATTCATGTCCTTATTGGTTGGAGGCTGGATAACGCACCTAAAAATTGATCAGAGCAGGCATGGAAATCCATTTGTAGAGTCCGCAAACAGGGTTCCACCATCCAACAGAGCTGGGAGGCAGCTGGCAGTCAACACTGCCCAAAATTGTGGAAGAAACAAAATGTGGAAGAAAGGGTCATAGGAATTGCCCAAAGCTGAGATATTTTGCTATAAATGATTAGTACAGTAGAGAAAAATATAAGATCCTCCCAAACCAGCCAGCTAAAACTCAATGTACACCTCTCATATGCTCTTCATTAGCACAAAGACATGAGACCATCAGTTTCCGTCAATGAGACAATAAGAAAAACTTATCTCTGGTCTTATATTTATGTTCTGAAGGAAAAGAAAGCTGTCTAAAAAGCTTTTAACTTATCAAATCCAACAGCTACCAATTTCTGACCAGCTAATATAAATAATTCTAGGTCTAAATTTCCCCACAGAAAACCCTTCGTATTTTCTTTTAAGCATTTCATTTTGCAAATAGATTGTTTACTTCAATAAAAGCAAGAGAGGAAGTAAAGTGTAAAGATTAGAATGGACATTTAAATTAAGCTATAACTATTTGGAGTCCAATCTGTCCATAATAATAAGATGAGAATCTGCAGCTTCAGGAACTGTAGTACATACAGTTGCTGAGATTATGAGTCCTCATACTTCGGGTTATGAAATGATGGAGGTCAGGAAGCAATTTTATTGCATATATTGCTGACAGGCTGGAGACATTGCAGGGAAGTTTGCATATTTCTTGAAACATCAGTTATAAGTCACTGTCAAGAAGAAGATCCCAGACAAGGTAGGTATTGCTTTTTATATAAATGAATTTCAAAAGAAGAGCCTGCTTCTCCAGCTCTCACGGTGACAAAAGTCCTACCACGGTGACACAAACCTACAACCTATGAAAACCCAGCTCACTGAACTAACGAGATGCTTGTAGAGCAGTAGCAGCAGTTGACCTGGTTTCCATCAAGCAGAGCTCAGAAATGGGAGGTACAGAAACACCTTCAGCTTTGTAGGTTCAAGGCTACGTACGCTCCCGTCTCCTCCAGGGAATGAGATGGCTTTGCAATATCAAGCTTTAAAAACCAGCCGAGCCCGTGGCTCTCCTTGGGCTGCAGTAAAACTAAATTGTAAAAGCAATTGAATGTGGTGTGAACGAGGAAGAACTCCTGCAGCCAGGTGTGCCCAGCAGCAACCACCACCCCGGGAACACCCTGCACAGCTTCCCTGGTGGCCCCAGACCTCTCCAGCTGTGGGAAATGGCAGCCCCACATCAGTTTGAAGCTGAAAACGGGGAGATTTAGATTAGATACCAGGAAGAAATGTTTTCCTGTAAGGGTGGGGAGGCCCTGGCCCAGGTTGCCCAGAGCAGTGGTGGCTGCCCCATCCCTGGAGGTGTTCAAGGCCAGGTTGGATGGAGCTTTGAGCCCCCTGATCCAGTGGGAATGCCCCTGCCCATGACAGGGGGTTGAAACTGGATGGGCTTTAAGGTCCCTTCCAACCCAAACCATTCCATGATCCTATGATTCTATCCCATCCAGCCCAGCAGCAGTTGGAGGCACTCACCCCTCCAAACAGCTTTCCTTGCTGGGGATAAGGTTGTGCTTCAGCGGTTCTGCCTGAAGCATCCGCTGGGCTCCAGTGGTACCTGCCCCCAGGTGAATGCTGTACATGACCTACAACCAGCCAGAAAGGAAAACACTGGGGTTTGCACCTGTGATTGACGCTGTTTCTTTTTGAACAAAACAAACTGTATCAGTAGAGTGGAAAAAGACCATTATGCTCTTATTTTATACCAGTGTTGCCAACTCTTTTCTCATTTGGGAATAATTGATACCAGCACTTCCAGTGATGCACTGGGACAGTGTGTGCCTGTGTGCATACAGCCAAAAGTCCTGCCAGCACTTAGCCCGGATCCAGCCAGTACTTCGAGCAGTTGGGATGATGGGGAGGGGGAACAGGTACCCCACACTCTCTCTCTTTGCAGTCCTCATGGAAACATGAGGAGAATTATACCACCAGGACGCGTGCGTGTGTGGAACATGTTTTTGCAAGAAAAGGAATAATGGTTTGTAAAAATAAAGCTCTCTTCAAAGTGGAGTGAGTCATTCACAGCAGCCTCTTCAATGTGACAAACAGCTCATGGAGCAAAACAAAGAGTAGAGCATCCAGCCTCATTACCATGGCTGAATGTGCTCTGCGAGCACTAAGAGGCACTTATGATTTATGCCTGTACAAATCAATTGTGTTTTATTGATTACCAAGATTAAGAAATGAAATAAAAATTTTGGTTAAACTTGGGGAACGGTCAGATCTTCAGGTCTGAACTGAAACCTATCTGGAACACTGACAGCTCCCAGGCGAATTGATCAGAAGAAGCGTGGGCAAGTGTTTTCCTGAGCTCTTCATATGGCAATATCAAAAGAGTTAACTTGATTTTTGCATCCACAAAATCTGTGTCAAATAAATCACAAAGCCAAAACCAAGGTCATTTATGATAACAAGATGGCAAAAATTCAGCCAGTTGCTCATAGAGAAAAAAAGAAGATTTTTTGGCAGTTTGGGTTCACATTTACAGAATTTAAGCCCTTAGAAGCCCGATTCATAATTGGTACCAGATGCTCTCAATACACACAGGAAAAGACAGCCTTTGTTCAGATAAATTCATGTTCTAAAGAAAGTTGGATGGTCAAAGGGTGTGAAGTGAGAAGGATGGTTACTCTGTTTGATAAAGGAGATGGCACAAGACTAAGTGACTCACTGGAAACAGCAAGAAGATGGTTGGATGGAGCCCCCCATCCTTGCCCAAAGAGTGTCCCAAGACCATGGAACCATGGACCAACCCCTCAGGCTGAGGAACACACATGGGAAGAGCCTGGTGCCACCACACCTACCGGAGCACTTTTCCCTTGTGCCATGCATTCATTTTGCTCCAAGGCTGCCGTTTGCTTGTTGGTTGTTAATGTGGGAAGTTTGTATTGTACAAAAGACGACTCAACGATCAGTTCCTGCTATCTAAATTAAATCTCCCTGCTATAAAATACCAGGGTTCTCACACAATTTCTGCTCCTGAAAACGGCTTCTAATGTGGAGCGGAGTCCCACGAACGCGATGCTACAAGGTCACAGCATTCAGCAAGTGAAAAAAACCCAGCAAAACAGGAGATTAAGTATT
This sequence comes from Tapera naevia, assembly GCA_033556795.1. Lineage (NCBI taxonomy): Eukaryota > Metazoa > Chordata > Aves > Cuculiformes > Neomorphidae > Tapera > Tapera naevia. Next base: position 1,536,996 of record JAUMJJ010000242.1, read on the forward strand.
AATTTCAGGGCATCGTTCCATTTATTCGAGATTACTCTATGCTGTATGTATGTAATACCGGGTTTCAGTAATTAAAGGCAGAATGATTTATACAGCTGCAAGATGTAGGGGAGATGTCGTTACTGGGTTGGGTAGAGTTGGCTACAGCAAACCAAAGTAAATTGGAACCGTTTGTCTCAGGGAGATGCTTTTTTGGCTCGTCCCAGCATCCTGGCCAAACTCCAGCACAGGCGATCTCCCTGCCCAGCCAACTTCCACTGACGCCTCTGCGGGCTGGGGACGGCTCACTCTGTCCTCAGCAGTGGCGTTGCTGTTCTGTGTCCCCTTTCCAGGGGCACCTACAGCTTCAGGTGGCTGTGACCCACTGACAGAGAGGCTGTTCAGTGAGTTAGGGAGGGGTAAATCCTGTACTCACTGCTGCAAAAATCAAGGCAAGCGGTGGCTGCCCCTTCCCTGGAGGTGTTCAAGGCCAGGCTGGATGGGGCTTTGAGCTTCCCTGCTCCAGTGGGAGGTGTCCTTGCCCCTGGCAGGGGGGTTGGAACTGGTTGGGCTTTGAGGTCCCTTCCAATCCAAATCATTCTGTGATTCTATGAAATCAGAACTGTCTGGTTCTGGCCAACTCTTCCCCTTTTTACAATTACACTTCTGTCCTTGGGGACTCCTTCCCACCTACCAAACACCTGGACCTTGGGATGAAGGGCTGTGGGTGCAGCCCTGCAACCACCACACCTTTCGGGTTTGTGGGTGTATGTCTGGAGCTCCAATGGAAGGGGGTGGTGCAACACCACAACGTGAATCTCTGCTCCATTCAGTTCCTATGGAACTTCGTGTCCGTGACTGTGCAACGTTTTCGTTCAGGTTTTTGTACGGAGCTGTGCATCGTGTTACGATGAGGAATATTGTTAGTGAAAGCAGCATGGCAGCCACAGCATTTCTGGGCTGGGTGAGGGATCCTTGTAGGAACAGCTGTCAAATCCCAGCCCGGCCGACGCTGCCGGATCCGTGCGTGTACCAACAGCTGCTGCCTCACACCCCGCTGCGTTTCACTGATGGGTGAAGCATCTCCCTGGTGCACGCTGTGCGAGGCACAGAGGGTACTTCACGACAAGGCGTTTTATAGATATTACTAAATATTGCATGTATGCAGGGACTGTTAAAATTGAAATAAATTGCAAATGATATTTTCATGTTTGTGCGCTTTGCAAGTTCAGAAGCAGTTAGTCAATGCTATTTGCATAACATATTGGACATTTTTCACATTACATTTTGCATATAAAGTGCTTCTTGGTGCAGAATTGATAATATCATGGACATATTGGCCATTCAAGCAGGTAGAGTTAGCGCTGATACTTATGTAAGGCTCACTAAAAACTCATGGACACTCAGCCCAATGAACTGAGCACAGGAGTTCAGCAGTGGGAAAATTATCCAGTGGAAAAATGAATCGTTCATTTAGGACCACACTGGTAACACATCACTTACTTAATCAAATGTGCCATCTACTGAACCAGGTACATTAACGAATGAACCCAGTGGATCCCCCAATGAGAGAGATGAGTCACCTGCTGGAAATGTTTGCTGTACCAAGGTGGCTACTTCTTAATCTTGATATTGGAAACAAACCCTCCTTTAGTATTAACACTAAAAGTTCAGCAAGACTTTAAATGCTGACTGCATATTTATATGGCTGGGAGAAACACACAAAGGTATGATGATGGAATTAAGGAAGACTATGAAATCATGGCTTCCCCATCCCTGGAGGTTCTCACAGTCAAGATTGGATAGGGTTTGAGCAACCTGATCCACTGGGAGGTGTCCCTGCCCATGGCAGGGGGGTGGAAGTGGATGGGCTTTAAGTTCCCTTCCAACCCAAACCATTCCATGATTCCATGACATAAGCTGTAATTCCTGTGACTTCATGTTATCCCAAGGCAATGGGGTAACTTGTATTTTCCTCTAAAGCACTGTGGGTGGTGATTTAAGCCAGTTAAGACACAGGCTGCTGAGGACATCAGGCTGATTCTGCTTTTCCCATTAACTGTTGGCCTTAGAAACACTAAATTTTGGTACACGAGGCTTACCTATGAGATTACAAACTGCCTTACGGAGACACAAGCGTGCAGTGAATCCCCTGCAGTCTGACATGTCCTTGGAAAAATCACCACTTTAAATAGCACCTCTTTTCAATGCTTCTTGTAACTCGATAACTACTGTACTTTCTGACCATCTCTTTAAACTTAAACAGAAGCAATCTCTTATCAAATGTCCCATGAACAGGTTTCAGTTTAAATAACAGCTTCTTAATGTGCCTGGCTTGGGAGCAGGAGCTACACATGGGTAGATGATGTACAGAGATATTTTTCCATCTCCCTTTCATTTACCTAGCTGCTCGACATCCCAGCATTCAAGTTGATTAACATCACCTGCTGAAGTTAATTAAAGTATATGGGATGTAATAAGACTAATATGTTTGAGTTCTATCAATCACAGAATCTGGTGAGTCAATATTTGAAATTACTATATCACAGAGGAGAAAATCCTCAACACGGATCTGAAATTAGAGAAAGACTGCAGAGTACAGGGCACTTTAATACCCACGTTTGGGTGAGAACACGAGTGCATCGCTGCGTGTGTCCTGTTCCAACACACTGACAAACACAGCCCATGCTCACACTCCCTTGAAAGCCTTGTTGTGTATTTTTAGGATATCAAGGACTCACCACAAAGCTGCAGCTAAGCCTGTAACTCACAAAGCCAAGGAAATTGGTGGTAGTTAAGCCTCTGAAATTTCTTGCCATGTGATATTTTCCAGGAAATATCCAGTTACTTGACCTCTCTCAGTTGCTGGCATCTCCCCACACGCCAAAGCTCACGCCCAAAGCTGTCTGGTGGTTCCCAGCGCAGAGAAAAACTCAGCAAACAGTGGTCTGTGCTTCTCTTTGTGGCACTGGGTTATTCTGGATCAAACCCAGTGCTTCTCCTCTGCTCAAGTTCACTGCAATTTGATTGAGAAACGCAGTGAGACTGTAAAGAAGGGACCAATCACAGCACCTGGCACTGGTTTGATTTGTGCTCCACACTCATCGTCTCTGCTTAGCATCTTTTTAAATAGCATGGAAGGTGGCAGCCAAGCTGCAGCCCTGCTCTGGGCCAGGGAGGCTGCATTAGAGCATCCTTAGTTCTCACTCACGGGCGTTGCACAGTGGTGGGGAGAACAGCTGCAAAACCTAAAATAATTGGGAAGGAAAACTACCTCAGCTAAAGCAAGCTGGCACCCCCCAGTTTAGCCCAGCGGCGAACCCAACCCCACCCACGCGGCGGCTCCGCAAGGTGCTCTTGCTGCCGACCGTGGAGCTGTCAGGGTGTGATTTAAAGCAGCTGCCCAGAGCTCTGCCAACAGGCCCCTGGCCCTGTCAAACGCTGCTTGCCAGGCACCACGGGAGAGAGGGTAAAAAGGGCAAAGTCACGGGGAGCCTCCGCCACGTCAATGCCAATTGTCTGAAAGCGCTCACTGCCCACTGCTCGCCCTGGTGCACGATGCCAGGATCCCTGGCGAGCTGCAAGGAGAGGCTGGGGCAGGGAAAGGGAGTCCTGGAGAAAGCTGGAGGCATCTCAGCTCCCGACTCCATCACAGATTTCTTTGCCAACAGGGCAGATGTGTTTTGCTCTTTGAAGGTGCAGTGACCCTGTGGTTTGCACAGCAGCACGATGGCACAAGCAGCATTGAAAACTGACTGGAGGGGAGGGAGGCAGGGAGGGAGGGAGGGAAGGAGCTGGGGAGAGGATTTTGTGAATGCAGTGCCAATGTGTGACTGACCAGAGCACACAGAATCACAGAATGGATTCAGTTGGAAGAGACCTTTAAGAGCACCAAGCCCAGCCATTGATGCCTGTACCCACTCTCTCCCGTACACACTATCCTCCTTACAGATCTCATTCTGCATAAAATATTTAGATACAATTTTATCAGCCATTCAAGGCATTAGCTACACTGATCCAGACTTAATGTACAGCGAGGACACCAGGCATTAATATTTATCAATCTTGATTTGTTTAAGGAAATACATTGAGCTCTTTGGCGTAGGCAGTTTCTATGGAATCAAAGTGTGAAAGACATTAATCGCTGTCGATGATGTGTGTAGGGTACACACAGCCTATGGAAACGGAAGGATAAACAAATATACATGCTTTAAAGACTGGAGAGCACTGTTGGTTAGGAATTAGTGGTGGCTGCCCCGTCCCTGGAGGTGTTCAAGGCCAGGTTGGATGGGGCTTGGAGCCCCCTGATCCAGTGGGAGGTGTCCCTGCCCGTGGCCAGGGGGTGGAACTGGATGGGCTTTGCGGTCCCTTCCAACCCAAACCATTCCATGATTTTGTGTCCATATAAATGCAAAACGACCACTGAAATATTATATTTGTTGTTTCTACAGCAGTTCTGTAAGCAGTTAAGGGGGAATTAGAGACACTTTTATCCTTCCCTCAACATTTATCTTTTTATTGTGGTTTAAATGAGATCGTACGACTAAGAAATAGAAAGGTTTCAAGATGTGCACGTTCACAGGGGAGCTAAGGTTTAAAAAGAAAAAAGTGTTAATAAAGCAATTTTAAAATTTAATCTGAGAGTTTATTTTCTCCTTTGCTGCCTTTTCTCCCCTGGGGACAGATTTCTTTCTTGCCCTGCAAAGGATTTAGTACAAAACCTTTTATTTTTCTGGAGCCAGCAAGAGACAGTGAGAAGTGAGAAGAGTTTAGCAATTCAGAGGTCAGAGAAATGAGGGCTGCTGACCCCTTTTGTTCTGAGGTAGTGGCTTAGGAGAGAGCACAAACAAGATGAGGAACCTCCACGTGCTGAACCCAGCATTGCTGTAAGGTTCAGAGTCATTTGGATAAAAATAATTTTCACTCTCTGTTCGGCTTCTAACACTTCCCAAGCTCATGGAATGAAGGGAAATGAAAACCCTGAGTGAGGTGAGAAAGGCACTCTGTGCATGTCAGGGCTCAGCCCAGAAGGAACTTCTGGAAATCTTATCAAAACCCTGATGGAGGTGAGATTTGTGGTGCTCAGCTCAGACAAGGTCCTGATGAACAACCGAGTGCTTGGTTCAGTTTCTGAGCCTTTTGAGACCTGGCTTGCAAACTCAGAGACCACTGCAATATCATCAGCATTAAACACTGGGAAGTTTCTCCTAGAATTTAATATTGAGGGTTCCTCACGTTGACCCAGCTGAGATCACACATGCAAGTCCCAATAATAAACACACAGCGAGATGACACTTGGAGGGGGCTGATAAGAAAGCTGGGGAAAAACTTTTTAGTGGGGCCTGTAAAAAAGGACAAAGAGGACTGCTTTTAAACTAAAAGAGGAGAAGTTTAGACTAGAGATTAGGAAGGAACTTTTTACACCGAGGGTGGTGAAACACCCAGAGAGGTGGTGGATGCCCCATCCCTGGAAACAAGGTTCGACGGAGCTCCAAGCAACATGATCTGTTGAAGATGTCCCCGCTCACTGCAGGGGGGGTGGACTGGATGGCCTTCATGGTCCCTTCCAACCCAAACCATTCCATGATTCTGTGATAATTCCAGTGACTAGACACAACCTGCCAGTGGAGGGGACAGAACACCATCACCCCAGGCTGCTCCTTCAACATGTGCCCCCGACACAGCCGCATCCTCCTCTGTGCTTCAGTGATGCTGTGGCAGGGCTGGACCAGCTTTTAGGTGGTTGCAACTCCCTGTGACACTGATTTCTGTGTTTTAAGAAAATGTGAACTGCTGTCAGACTGAAGCATTGGTCCTGTCAGTGAGCAACCTTATTTTATGGCTTTAGGGTGCCTGCTTCTGCTACCCTGCACCCTGTCTGTAAATCATACCCTGAGAAAAATCGCTACTGGTTTTATGCCATAACTCATAAATTACTAGATCCTGTATTTATACATATTCCTCCATTTCTCTCCAAACTTTCATAGTGATGGATTAATTAATTACATTAAATAAAGCTCGCATTGCCTTTTGTGATAGTTGTGAGTACTTTGCAACTTTGGAAGAGAGATTTGGTGTGAAAACAAATGAAAAACTACTGTAACACTTCATGGCTTTTTTTCCTACTGAAATGTTTACACAGTTTTTGGATAATGTTGACATAAAGAACGGAACTAGACACCACCATGGAAGCAGCCGCTTTGGCCCAGCTGCTCCTCGCCTGAAGCCAAGCATGGAATGAGGTGGAACATCTGGAAGCCTGCAGTGAGATGGGAGCAAGTTATGAAACATGAAACAGGCTTCATCTGGGATCAACACTATTTGTAAGGGGTGTCAAGACTTTTCAGGAAAACAGAAAGGACTTGGCCTTTGTAAGAAAAGACACAAGCCAGCAAACAGACCCGAGGTTAGCAAAATTCAGAGAACCAAAGAATGACCTGAGTTGGAAGGGACCCACAGGGACCATCGAGTCCAACTCCTGTCCCTGCACAGGACAACCCCAATATTCACACCCTGTGGCTGAGGGTGTTGGCTTCTGGAATATTGTCAGGCTGTGACTGCTTCCCTGAGGAGCTGTTCCAGAGCTCCACCACCCTCTGGGGGAAGAACCTTTTCCTAACATCCAACCTAACCCTCCCCAGCACATCTTCCTGCCATTGCCTCAGGTCCTTTCATTGGTTGTTGTGTGTTGACCTTGACTTTAAGGCGAGCAGATCCAATCAATGGTGGGGCTGAAGGCTGGAGTGACCTTCTCAAGGATCACATGAACTTCAAGATATATCGGACAGAGGCAAAGCAACACCCAGGAATGCCAGGATATGGGGTGCAGTCCCTCAGCAAAACAGCACGGGAAACTGCTGCCTAAAACTGTGTTACAGAGAAAAGCTGTTTGGGAGATCCTGGAAATAGGTTTGTGAATAGCAGGTAAACCATGAGCGTGTTTCAAGAGTTCAGAATGGCTCTCATTAACTGCTTAAATGGGGAAGAGTGTCTGGAGTTTCAATACTGTGCCTGGAGGAGCAGTAAGGAGCAAGATTTAAGAAAACTTGAATCAAATCTGACTTTCATTTCAACCTGCATATAATCACAGAGGAAGGAAAGCTTTGTGCGAAAAGTATGAGGAGAACGGTAAAAATAATCCAAAATGCCCTAAAAATCCCATTTTTAAAGCAATGCTGTCTTAGAGAGGATAAAATCCATTTGGCTCCCACTGAGATTCAGATCTGATGCTCTTTTGAAACTTGGGATGAAGGGTAACGTTTGGGCTGCTGAACACTCAACCTACATCGATGAGGGCTGGGTGAGAAGCGATGCTGATGGGCGCTAACGGGACCCTTGCTTGGGTGGGTGTGCAGAGTGCCTCACAGCACAGGTCAGTGGGTGAGGAGCAGTGGGAACAGCAATGCCCAAAAGGAACTTACTCAAAGTCTTTCAAACAAGGCAGGACAGGATTGGCTCCTCTTAAATATCTGCTTCAGTCCAAGCCGTGAGATGCAAGCTGGATTCAAAACCAACCAGCTGAAATCCTATGGCCCTGGTAGCCAGGGGAAGGCTAATTGATCATAATGATCCCTTAAGAGGAGCAGGAAACTATCAATCTGCTTCCTACTGGAAAGGTGTGCGTGCCATTAAAGCCCCCTTTGTGCCTGCCACTTCTCTCCTGTCTGAGTGGTTATGCTATACTAATCACTGCAGTAAATAAAAACCCTGGGTGATAATTTCCAGAGCTGCGTAAAGGTGTTTAGGGAAAATGAGCACTTTGCTACCCACACCAGACTATTTTTTTGTCTCGTTGAAGACTGGAGGTTTTTACAGAACCAGCTTCACTTTCTAAAATTGAAAGAAAAAGCCATATCCCTCCAGCTGTTGAGTTAAACAGAGCGTTATTCAAATTACGTAGGGGAAAAAAATGTCATAACATAATGAGAATCAAATGCTGGCTTCAGGCACCTTCATATTTGAGGACTTTAAAACATAACAATAGCAACAAAACAGTTCAATCTTTTATCTGCCAGCAGAAAATGGTCATTTAAATAAACATTAACTAAGCTGGGGAACATCAATGTTGTGGTGGTAATTTGTTTTTGACAGACAAGATTGTTAAAGACTTATTCTTTGTAATAGGTGGCATTTTTAGAGAAAGACTAGGTGTAGTAAAGCCCATAATTGCTCCTTTCCCCTTACTGCTTCCCTCCAGCTGCACTGGGGTCAAGTTCTCACCAGGCTCTGCAGCTGGGACAGGGCTGGACACCTCGGTGGGGGCTGGAGATCAGCACAGCCAGTCAAAGCATTCCGTTACCTCATCCGGCCGGTGTGGATATGTAGGGAATCCATCTTCCAAACCTGTTTTTGTTAGTTTTTGCAAAGTGGGTTGTCTGGTTTTTGTTTCACATTTCCCAGCCCTCTCCTGTGCAGGTGCACAGCCAGGGGAGCCCCTCCTGATGGGCAGCACCGTGGAATCACCTTCGAGCTGGCAGCAAGGAAACACCAGGCTCAGGCTCAGCCTCTGCTGTCAGCAGGAGGGTCTCTGTGCCTCATGTTAGTGTTTCACGACAGTGCTGGAGCCCCTGAGTTGCACTGGGGGAGCCCCAGGTACACACAGAGGACCAACCACAGAGCACCCCATTTCCAATGGAGCACCCCTCAAAGGTTGTGTGATGGAAGGAGGGGCGCACACACCCGAGGCACACACGCCACACCACTCCTGCTTTCAGGCTGAGAGCATTTTCTGTCTCCCATATCAAGAACAGAAAGCAAAGGTGGACACCAAAAGCATGGGAAAGATGGTGGTGTTGGGCTGATGGTTGGACTTGATGGTCTTAGAGGTCGTTTCCAACCTTAATGATTCCATGATTCTATGACAGTGGGACTGAAAGGAACTGAATTCCTGAAAACAAACCCCCATAAGCAAAGAAAGAATTTATTAATACCATTAATTTGATTTGCAGCAGCTACTTGAAGCCTAACCACAGGCAGGGAAGCCACTGAATCAGCTCTGCACAGTGTAGAAACAAAAGGCAACCTCCATGCAAACATCTTACTCAAACATCACATGGAAAGGCTTTCCACGGTGCTTTGTGCGTTTAAGCGAACCGCTCGGAGGCTTCAGAGGGCTGAGTCTCACTAACAAGCCCCAGCACAGAACCTCCAGCCACGACACACACAGCTATCACCAAAATCAAGTCCTGAATTTGAGGGAATAAGCAATAGGGAAAGAACAAAAGGATCCTTTGATGTGTTCAGCCACATGATGTTCAGCAAAAAATGCAAATGCTCTCTCATGCTAGAGAACACTTATCAATATTAAGGCATACACAGAGGAGAAGAAAGAAGGAAGAACAAAATACAACACTTAACAAGAGGGTAATTTAGCCTGTTGGCAAGTGCTTTAAGCCTGGTTCATGAAAAATTACTTGCACAATTGTTTTGCAGGGCTTCTGGGCTTTTATGCATAAATCATAGTATTGATTCAAGGCGAGGAGTATCAGACTTACTCAGGTGAGCAACTGCATGTGGGCACGGTTACAGTGAGAAAGGATTTAAATGTGGAAATTGGAGAGGGAAACAGCAGCCCCCCTGTTGCTCCTACAAGCTCAGCTACAATTGTCAAACAGCTGGAACGCGGGCAGATTGTTAATTAAAACGTGGTGGTGACCACCTTCTGCAGAGGCCTCAGGAGAACGTCCAGGCAGGAGAGAACTGCCAAGCTGAAGGGGGTTTTATCCACCCTCTTTTTTTATTCCCCCTTTCTGATAGAGAAAATGAAAAAAAAAAAAGAGGGCACTGGAAGCCCAAGGATAGCCAAGTGAAAGAGAAATATAATCAATTGCATGTTATCAACTACAACAAATATTGCAGTGAGGGCAAGGAAAGGTGGGAGGGAATAACCTCCAAGGGCTTGTTTTGTGGTGTCTGTATTTGCTGGCTTCATTTCTGTGTCTTAAAATAGAGGGGAGGGCTCCTGCGGCCGTACCATATGCCCGAGCGGCAGAGGAGGGGCAGCAAGGATGCTGTGCCAGGCAGGGAAACTGCAAAGAAGGTCTATCCTGATTCACCTCTCCATTTTCTGCACAAGCACTTTACGTTCGGCATTCGAAGCTGTTTGGCTGGTCAAGCCCACAGCCTGGCAAAGTCTCCTCCTTGCTCCCTTCTCCATAGCACAGGGATATAAAACAAAGGCCTAAAGAAGCCTAGAGTTTCATAGAAGCTCAGAGTTTCATAGAGACTTTGCTTACACATGGATAACAGCTCTAATCATAGAATCTTAGAACTATAGAATGGTTTGGGTTGAAAGGGACCTCAAAGCCCACCCAATTCCCACCCCCTGCCATGGGCAGGGACACCTCCCACTGGATCATGGGGCTCAAAGTCCCATCCAACCTGGCGTTGAACACCTCCAGGGATGGGGCACATTACTCTCTCCAAGCAAGATGCTTATTTCTGATCTCCATTGCTATCATTACTTGTATTATTCACTCGTGGTAACAAGAACATTTCAGATGACAACGTGGTGACACCGAGGAGCTGCATTTGTGCCCATGAAATACCTTTCCCCAGCACAGTCATAGATCTGCATCCTGTCTGAGCAGTTATCATGCTATCAATAAATATCTCACACAACTTCCCTGTTTGGCAGACACAGGAGATTATTCCTGGGTCTGGTTTTCCCTATTCCAGTCTATTTTTTTCCATCCTCTTCCCCTTCACCAGCCATAAAAAGTGAGAAATTTTCTACAAGTCTACTACAGTTCAAGTCAATCTCCAACCTAAACAATTCTGTGAATCTGTAACTAAAGCTGCAGCAGTGAAAGTGTTCAAATCGCTGTGTTAAACCCCAGCCTGGATTCCTTCTCTCCAGCCCCAACCTCTGCTGCTCGCAGCTGTAGATCACTATCGGCTGCTCCGAAGCTGCTGGAGAGGAGCCCAATGGGAAAAGGTCAGGCTTTATGTAAGAAAGTTTAAGCTTATAATCAAGCTTTTGTTCTGAGTATGTCTCTCGCACTAAAATCTTAATAAATATTAATTAAATGTTCAGGGTAACCTAATTTAATTTGATCAATTTGCTTCTCTGCAATCTAAATAAAAAAGTGGGTAGAGTAAGGGAATTATTTGTATTATTATTATTATAATAAAAAACAGCTATCTGTGCCAGTATCTTAAATCAAATTAATGCTTTCTTCTTGTTCCAAGGTTACAATGAAATTAAGTTTTATTCAAATACCCAGCCACATTTACTCCAAAGGTTGAGAATTCAGGCTGCAGCAGCGCTGCTAAGCACACTTGGTGGGGCAGGATGGAAGGTTGAAACAGCACATGATCCAAAGCTGAGGCCAAACTTCCATCCTCCCTGTAATAAAACGATGCCTGCATTCAGCTCTTCGGATAACAGCCTCCCCAAGTGACCCAGAAACATTAATTCATTGCCACAACACCTGGTGCAGGTGCGCGTTATTGTCCTTATTTGACAACTGGCTCAGCCAAGGCCCAGAGCGCTTGACCAAGACAGTGCACAAAGGTGTTCACAGAGCTGGGTGCTCAGCGTGTGGTGCAGCCCCAACTCTTGCTCTTGGCCATTGTCCCTTGTTCTCTCGGCCACAATGCCCGACCCAGAACGTCCCCAGCCATGTCCGAGGGCAAGTGAACCATCCAGAGGACAGACAGCCTGGTGGTGAGGTCATGGAAGGTGTCCCTGCCCATAGCAGGAGGGGTGGAACTGGATGGGCTTTAACTTCCCTTCCCACCCAGACCATTCCATGATTCCATATGCAGGTTCTAAATTAAAAAGATGGGAAAGACCTACGAGGTCACCCGTCCTCTCCTAGCAAACGCGGTATGGTTGACTCTTCAGTTGCTGCTGCTTTGGTCAGTCCTGTATTAAATTACTCAAGACTGACAGCAATTTCACTTTTTTCCCCTGGGAGGCTCTTTCAGGAGCTGCTGGGCTTTGCAGTGAGCATTTTCATCCTTATATTATCCCTTTCTTTCCACTCCCATTGTATTGTCCGATTACACATGTTTATACCTCCTGGCAAGGTGCTCCTTCCCTCCTGATCCTGGGTGCCTGAAGATGGATGGCACAGAGCAAGACATCTTCACCCGCTGGCATCCCAGGATCAACCTTAGTCTGAACTAATCAAATGATGACAGCCCTTCTGAAAAGAGAAGTAATTACCTGGTCTAGATTGTATGTATCTCTTAGGAGATGAGAACTCGGATTTGATTATCTAAATTCTCCTTAATGCTTTATGATGAAGTTAAGGATGAATAATGCTTTGAAAGCAATTCAGCCAGAAGTTCCCCTTAGAAAGCAAGGCCTGAAACATGATATAAATGACCAAAGTCAGCACAAAGAAATTGTCAGGCTAAGGCTTCTGCTCAGCTGTCCAAGATACAATCAGAGAAACTGATTAAGGTAGCTGGAAGTGAAGTAATATCCCACTGAGGTAAACACAGGTTGAACCTGCCAAAATGTGTCCTCTCAGGTGGCAGAAAAATAAATAAATAAAAATAAGGCCCTTGTTTTCTGGAAGCATTTTGTTTTGTATCTGTTCTTGACCTTAGCCATCAAAATGGAAAAATCAAACATTTTACTAAGTAGTATCTTTGGAGGCCACCTCGGCTGGCACCCCCAGGGAGAGTAAAATCACAGAATCGTGAAATGGTTTGGGTTGGAAGGGACCTCAAAGCCCATCCATGTTCCAGCTCCCCTTCCATGGGCAGGGACACGTCCCACTGGATCAGGGGGCTCAAAGCCCCATCCACCCTGGCCTTGAACACCTCCAGGGATGGGGCAGGGTCTCCCCACCCTCACAGGAAAACATTTCTCCCTAAGATCTCATCTCAATCTCCCCTCTTTCAGCAGAAAACCCTTCCCCCTCATCCTATCCCTGCAACCCCTGATCAAGAGCCCCTCCCCAGCTTTCCTGGAGCCCCTTTCAGTCCTGGGAGGCTGCTCTAAGGTCTCCCTGGAGCCTTCTCTTCTCCAGGCTGAACAACCCAACTCTCTCAGCCTGTCCTCATAGCAGGGGTGCTCCAGCCCTTGGACCATCTCCATGTCCTTCCTGAGAGCTGAACACAGGGCTCCAGGTGAGGTCTCACGAGAGCAGAGGGGCTGAGACCCCTCCCTTGCCCTTGCTGCTCATTCTTGTTTTGATCTTGACTCCGGCCAAGCGCATCCACACTTCCAGTATCTTCTGGGGAAATTGAAGTTTCCACTGAGCATTTTCTGCCCTCCATTTGGTCTCTTTTGGAGACCCTTTTCCCCGGCCTCTCCTTTGAAGCAGATCCCTGCCAGCAGCTGAGTGCAGCCTGAGGCAGTGCCCAGGTAGCATCACGATCCCTGTGCCTCTGCCACAGAGGGATATTTCATGTTTATTTGATCCTGGTTTCAGCCTCCCACAGAACAACCTCGCGGTGCCAAGGTCCTGCTGCAGCCCCTGGCATGGAAAGGCTCGAGCAGACAGGAGGTCACCGCTATCACTCAGAGCAGTGCTGCCCTCCTCTCCTCGCTGCTCCACCCTTGGCAGGCAGCTGGAAAGAAAGAGGTATATTTGGACCCTCTTTAAATATTGATCACAGCATATTTTTGCTAAACCCCAAGTCTATCGATTCGCCTGTGCGCCTGCAGCCTCGATGCTTTGCTGAATGTTTTCCTGGAGATGGAAGAAGGCTCCTTGAGTTATGATGTTAATAAGAGCGGCACAGGAGGAGTCCCTGATGTTCAAACCACAACTTCAGAGAGAACATTTTTCATTGGCAGGGGCCTCTGGACACTCCGTGCTTCTTAATGTTTCTCTATCAGCTGTGCTGATGAGACTTTAATATAAAGGCTTTGGCAACGAGTTAACTGCAGCTCCTGCAGCTCCTGCAGCTCCTGCAGAGCCCGTTTCTGTTGTGATTCCAACCATTTCAGGGCTGTGCAGGAAGAGCCGGCATCGATGCTGGTGTCAGGGGTCCCCACCCTGGTGTCTTGAACTCAATCTCTGCTCCAGGACTCTACTTAAGCTTCTAATTAATTCTAAGTGTGTGAGTTTTGTCTTTGGCAGCACCAGGGAGATGTTTGTTGCCCTCAAGTGTGGAAGGGTTGGGTTGGGCACAGCACGCAGCAGTGGGGCTGAGATCATTGAATCATGGAATGGTTTAGGTTGGAAGGGGCCTTAAAGCCCATTCAATTCCAACCCCCTGCCATGGGCAGGGACACCTCCCACTGGATCAGGGGGCTCAAAGCCCCATCCAACCTGGCCTTGAACACCTCCAGGGATGGGGCAACCACAGCTTCCCTGGGCAACCTGGGCCAGGGCCTCAATGCCCTCATCAGGAATAATTTCTTCTTAACGTATAACCTATATATTTCCTCTTCCAATTTAAAGACATTCCACCTCATCCTGTTGCTGCTCCAATCCCAAAGGAGAGCCTGTTCTGTGTGAGGGTGGAAGAGCAACCTTGGTGCTGTCTGGATCTCAATGGAAATCATGAGAGGGAGGGCAGAAGATAAAATAAACCCCACAGGGTTTATATATACGTATCTTTGTACACTTCTGCATTAGCAGCTGGCAATAAAGAAGATAAAACCCAATTATCCTGAATCACTACCTGGCCTAACCTGAAAACACAAGGCTTTTCTGGTATCCTGACTAAACCAAGCAGCAGCCTGATGGGCCTGGCCACCTCCCTTTCAGATGGAGAGGCGCTATCTTGCTATCAAGTGTCACATACGCAGCGCTTTGGAGAAAAACAAGCCACCCCCATTCGTCCCTCTATTGTGCTTGACAACTTGCACTGTGCTCTGCAAGGGGGAGAATAAATCCTCCCTGTCCCATGCAGCGTCTGGGCTGCCGTGAAGCATGAGACTGCCTTAATCTGCTTATTTAAGGGACAAATCTCTCCTGCACATCTGCGGCTGCAGAGGTTCTCAAGGGAAAGCCAAATTAAATGATGCCCTCGACAGTGCTCTACGTGGGAGCACAACCTGCAGTTCCAGCACACGACTCTGAGCCTTCAGTCAGATTTGACCTTGACTCGCTCTTCTTAGAGCAAAGCACTTAAATTCTCCATTTCTTATTTCCCAATCTGCAAAAGAGGAAGAAAATCACCTCCTTCTCTGGGAAATCCTGGCGATGTGCTTACAAAGGGCTGAAGTGCTTCAATGAGTGATACTGTTATGGAAGAGTATTTTTGGGGTATTTTAAGAGTTGACTCAGAAATACCAGTGATTTGTGGCATTTCTCTATTTGTGATGCAGCGTTTTCTTGCCCCATTTAAAGGAGAGACTAAATTGCACAGACAATCACATCCACTCCTGTTCCCAATCCTAGGACAGGATATGAGTTTTTGAAAAGAGAAATAAAGCCAAGGCTTCTCCTTCATCATCAAATCCTATTTGCTTTGTTTTTCTTCCTAAAACAACTCAAGGCTATTTAAGAGAAGTGAAATCTCTGATAATTTTCAAGCGGTTGTTGCTAGTCTTTTTAGGCAGAATTGTGTGTTTCACCACCTACTGCTTCTTGAGGACAGGAAAACTTTTTCCTTTCTTTTGTTTGATGTCAAAGACTTCACTGAGGTTGACAAACCCAATTCATTGCCAGTCATTCTCTCCAAAAAAAAAGAATAAGAATGACATCATTGTTCACAATCACATCCATCTCCCATTGTTTTTTTTTCCTTTGGCTCAAAGAAGCCAGTTCACCAGCAAGAACTTTTGGGTTTTATGGAAACAGGCTGTCTTCAATGAATTTTGAAGACTATTCTCAACAGAAGACTTCCAGTTAATTGCAACACATCATTTTAAGATCTGTATCAAGTAGTTTCCACCAGCTGCTCTCGGGGGGCTGTGCGTTAACCTGGCAGCCACCCATCACCCTGGTTCTGCACACCCACGTCACTGTGATCCAGCCCACCAGGAAAATGCATCACCAGGGACCCCCACCTTGCAAAAAGAAGGGAATAGCTCAAAACTTGAATATCCCCACATTCCTGCTTCAGAGTCTGACAAGAGACTTATGGGAAATGCTATGAAGAGCTGCTGTGCTGGGTCAGGGTATTGTGACAGGGGATGGGAGGGGCTCTTGATCAGGGAGTGTAGGGATAGGATGAGCAGGAAGGATTTTCTGCTGAAAGAGGGGAGATTGAGATGAGATCTTGAGGAGAAATGTTTTGCTGTGAGGGTGGGGAGACCCTGGCCCAGGTTGCCCAGAGAGGTGGTGGCTGCCCCATCCCTGGAGGTGTTCAAGGCCAGGCTGGATGGGGCTTTGAGCCCCCTGATCCAGTGGGAGGTGTCCCTGCCCATGGCAAGGGGTGGAATGGGATGGGCTTTGAGGTGCCTTCCAACCCAAACCATTCCATGATTCCATGATTCAATGATTCTGTGATGTGATCTCCTATCTAGGCTCCCTTTCCCAGGAGAGGCTGAACCAGGCAATGCTTTGAGGTCCTTTCCACCTTGGGCTGCTCTGCAGTTCTCTATCAGGTACCAGCTCATCCTGATACATCTCCAACAGCACCAAAAGTGAAATGCATATGGGAGAACAGGGCTCCCTGTCATCTTTGAATCACAGAATCACGGAATCACAGAATGGTTTGGGTCAGAAAGGACATTAAAGATCATTCAGTTTCAACTCCCTTTCATGGTTAGGGACATCTTCCTCCTATGCACATTCAGCTTCCAATTTAGGGACTTGTTCACCCTGAAATTGCAGCCAAACTCTTCTGTTTAACAACCACTGTTGCCTAATTCTTCATGAATTTCCCCTATTCCTTCCCAACCCCCTTTAGACCCAGTGCTGCCTATAAGATGGCAGTGGCAGCCACTCCAACCCTGCACAGGTATTTATAGATTGTGTGACAAATGACCCCTCCCTTCTTGTTTTACAGCTGCTGAGAATTCCCTGGGTGCTCTCTTGTTCCTGCCATGAAAGAAGCACAGAACCAAGTGCAGTTCCTGTTGCTCTTCCAGGCCCAGGTTGCTGCCATCACCCGGAGCCAAACCAAGGATGTATTTACTGCTCTGTCTTACAAAGTTTGCTGGGTTTTATGCTTTTGCAAAATGTATTCAGCCACACTCGTGATGCTACTCCAATATGTTCCTAACATACCGCAAAACTGTAGATGGTGTCAGAACAGGCTTTTAACATATCTTAAACACTTTTTTCCCTTCATTAAAGTAGAATAATTGTCACAGCATAATGTAACTTAACGTCAAAACGTAACGCATCTCCCCTATCAAGGGAATTACATTTGAAATCTCTGGTCTGCATCGAGGTTTTTTTTTTTCAACACGTGCAACTCTATTCAGGAGTTGTTTAAAATGTGGGGGGGTTTGGCCAGAGAGAGCTGAGCAAGAGGTTCAGCCTGGTCCATCCGAGTGGGATGGGGGGACACAGCCTTTCCCTGCTCCCCTGGGTTCCCCAGGAGCTGCTGAGCTCCTGCCCCCAGCACTCTGCCTGCCTGGGATTAAATGTCACTGAAGGGAACACCTGTTAAAGGACCTTTTTTCAGCTTTCTGCAAGTGATGTCTTGCAGGCAGCCTCATTTGTGACCTGGCAACAGGGCAGCAGGGTAAGAGCAGCCCAGACAGCCCGCTCAGGAATGAATTTTTACCCTAATTAGGCCACAAAATGGAAAGTCCTCTTAACACTACATTATTGAGCACCTGAAAGGCGAGGATTTAACATTTCTCAAGGGCCCACCAAACCTGGAAAAGCAAATCACTGAGGCCAAAGAAAATGAAATTAAATTGAACTTCTAAGATGCAGCGTGTCTGCTGACCTCCCTTAGACCAAGTGCTTTCTTAGTGTTCCTGTTCTTTAAAAAATGGGGGGGGATATCCAGGAAGATGCATGCTGTTCAGAAGATAGCTAGAGGCTGAGTTGGATTTGAATTTTGATCAAAGTTTTTCTCATTTGACATGCTTTTCTGTGTCTGCATTCCCAATCTGCCTTTTTTTGCTTAAAATAATGCTTCCCATATAAGAAATCTCAGCCACAATGCAGAATATGAAATGCTGGGCTCACGGAAGCGCAGTTTCTGCGTGGTCCTTCTGTAGAATCCAGTTTACTGGAAAAGGAGCATCAAGAGGTTTCCACCTTCTCCCTGCACTGCAATCTGCACCTTTCTGCACATCCAACTTCTCCACGAGTCAGAAAACAAAGCCAATTTACAGCAAATTGCACAATTTCCTCATTCATTACCTTCCCTGAAGTTGGAATAACTCATCCCCCAGTCCTCCTCTTCTTTTTGTGATGCGAAGAGAAGATGTATCTTTAGTCTGAAGAAGAGGAGGCTCAGGGGAGACCTCATTGCTCTCTACAACTCCCTAAAAGGAGGTTGTAGTTGGGCAGGGGTTGGTCTCTTCTCTCAGGTGACCAGTGACAGAACTAGAGTTCATGGACTCAAGCTTCGTCAGGGAAAGTTTAGAGTTGATGTGAGGAAAAAGTTCTTCACTGAAAGGGTGATTGGTCATTGGAAAGGGCTGCCCAGGTAGGGGGTGGAGTCACCGACCCTGGAGGTGTTTAAAAGACGAGTAGATGAGTTTCTCAGGGATCTGGTTTAGTAGTGGACAGGTACTGTTGGACTCAATGATCTCAGAGGTCTTTTCCAACCAGATGATTCCATGATTCTAAGCACCCGGCTGGCTTGATTTTGGCTGCTGTTGTTCCTGCCGTGGTGGGACAGCCGTGTGCCGTAGCATGGGGTGTCCCCACTACTCCTCAGCATGTGTTTGACTCAGTCCAATGTGCTGTGGTGGTAGGAGAAGGCACACGTGGTTCCTACCCCTGGGAGATGCCAAGCGTGGGGGTGAGGCCGTTGCTGTGCCCGGCTCCCCGTCTCTGCGGGTCCAGAGTTCTCCTCTGCCAGCTCTGCTGGGGGGACGGGCGTGAAGCTGCCCCCTTACAGACCACGGGTGTGATGTCCCCGTCCCAGGACATCACCCCCAGCACAGTGAAGGCCGAGAGGTGCTGGTGAATCTCGGGATTGACTGAAGAGCAATTCCAGGTGAACCAGGATTAGTCCAGATTAGCACATCTGCAGCCGCTTGGTTTAATCTGACAGAAGACATGTCCACTCAGGTATGTCCAGCACACGAGATTTCACCTTTCCCACTCAGGTTGTTCAGGTTTCATTGCAGAGAAGAGCCCTGAGGCCCAAAGACTTCTGTATAAAAAACACGTAATATCGCTCCTTCCAAACACTGCAGAGCCACCGCAATATTGTAAAATATGGATTATCTCCAGCTTCTGCTCCTTTTGATGGTTCCACCTCATTTATCTTGCTACTCTAATTTCCTTAAATGTGTGTTTTCTTTACAGGCTACTAACTACAGAAAACTTGAAGCAATCAACTGGAGTTTATGCATCGACATATCACTTCGTTAGCTGTGAATTCATTTCCAAGGGGGCGGTGAACTTTAATGAAGTTGGAAATTGAATCATGCCATTGCGTTTAGGGACTTCCAGGAATCTAACAGAGGGCTGTCCATTGGAAAGGCTCCTTGACCAATCTAAATATTAAACAACCATTTGACCAAACATTAAGTTCTTTACAGTATCCTTCCTCTTTCTGAAATATTTGTTGATCCATTCAAGAAGAAGTTTTTCCATGTTTTCTGAATTTCAAGCATTTTTTGGTTCCTTGCAATGACCATCTCCATGCCATGAGAGGCACTGGAAGCAAAACCAAGCTGTGCCAGCTTTCCTCCGGCCGGCAGCCTCCCCTCTCCCATGTTGCTGTGGTCATTTCCTGGCCACGTTCTCCCTTTCAAAAGCAGCACCAGATGGACCCTGCCGTGCCACCCCACTGGGACCCTCCACAGGGCACTGCGTGTCTGGGCCCACGTGCACATTTTGCTCTTTTTCTTTCCTTTTTTTTGAGATGCAAGTGACGTTGGAAATGCGACTTTCATCTTGGAGACCCAGTGTTGCCATAGAAATTGCAGCAGGGGAGACATTGGGCTGTTAACTCGTGCTCTCTGGGATTCCAAGTGCTCGGGGCTGGTCCCCAGGATGGGGTCCAGAGGAGGCCATGAAGATGATCCAAGGGCTGGAGCACCTCCTATATAACGACAGACTGAGCGAGCTGGGGCTGTTCAGCCTGGAGAAGAGAAGGCTCCAGGAAGACCTTAGAGCAGCCTCCCAGTACTGAAAGGGGCTCCAGGAAAGCTGGGGAGGGACTTTTTTACAAAGACAAGTAATGATAGGACACGGAGGAATGGCTTTAAATTGGAAGGGGGAAGATTTAGATGAGACATGAGCAAGAAACTCTTCACAATCAAGGTGGGGAGGCCCTGTCCCAGGCTGCCCAGAGCAGTGGTGGCTGCCCCATCCCTCGACGTGTTCAAGGTCAGGGTGGATGGGGCTTTGAGCCCCCTGATCCAGTGGAGGTGTCCATGCTTATGACAGGGGGTGGAACTGGGTGGACTTTAAGGTCCCTCCCAACCCAAACCATTCTATGACTCTTCCTGGAGTTGTTTATTCAGAAAGGTCAGGGTATGACACCGCACTCCACATTATCTCTTCCCGTGGCTCCCATCCCCACAGCAATCACACCTTCAGCACCTTTCCTGCGAGGCTTTGACACTCCCAAATCCAGCTGAGACTCCTCGGGACTTTAATTAATGAGATAACAAAGAGGGAAAACACCCAAAGAGTGAACCCCGGAGTTGAAGACTTTATCTGCTCTTTGCAGCTGCATCGTTTTTTCTCCTTTTTCCTTTTTTTTTGAGCTGCATTCCGGGTCCGTCAATACTGTTTCCCATTAAATTAAATAGCTTATTGACTGGTGGGAGACGTAGCCACAAGGCCGACAGGAGCCGAGCGCGGTACTTTCTCAGTGCAAACAATCACAGGTCACTGCACAGTAAATCAGTCGGTAATGGAGTTTGAACTCCGAGAATCAGTTCTGTGTACCCTTTTTATTTGTTTTTAATTTGTATCAATGGTAATTCTGTCGCTTTCAATTTATGTGACGGCAGCGGGTTGTGGAGCAGCGGAAACACCATTTTTCTTCTCGTTAACCATTGAGCTCACGGCGCTGTGGCAGCCAAGCACTGCTGAGCTCACAAGTGTTAAGGTTCCTTGGCACCACTAGAATCCTACACTCTCTTATTTCCCTCTGGCTTTCTTTTCGATCGGCGATACCATCGGAATCGGTTCCTCCCTGGAAGCGTTCACTGGCCCATGCTGGCTTTCCGCAGAGATGTCACATCACAGAGCTATCGGGGCTGCGGCGCCGGCTCTGGCATCTGCAGATGCTCCTTCCCAGGCACATTCTCCCAGCTTCCAACTGTTTAGGCACTTCCACCTATTCGGTACTTGAGAAGCAAGTATTCATTAATGACTCTCCGAATTTCTCTAATCCCTTTTTGAACCCATTTATGCCGTTAGCATCTGTGGTACCCAGTGGCACAGAGCACCACAACTTAATTAAGAATTATATAAAAAAGATTACTTCCTTCTGTCGTTTTCAACTTACTGCCGGATGGTTTTGGCAGGTGTCTCCTAATATTTGCTGTGCGAGAATGAATGAATAATCATTCCTGACACACTTTTTTAAAATCCCCATCCATCACTTCCGCTCCCAGGTAAGGGTTCTGGTCCAGCAGTCTTCTCCAAAGCAACCTGGCTGTTCCATAGGACATCCCTATCCATAGAATGGTTTTGGTCAGAAGGGGACTTCAAAGCCCTCTCAGTTCCACCCCTCTGCCATGGACTGGGACACCTCCCATTGGATCAGGTTGCTCAAAGCCCCATCCAACCTGGCCTTGAAGGTTTATTATTTAGGGTTATTCCTTCTATCTCAAATACTCTAAATAAAATCCAGTGGAAGACTTTTGGTTGGTTTTGTCCTTACAATCCAGGTCTGTGTTGTCTTTTTTCCGATCCCAACAGCAGCCAGTACAGTCGCAGTGAGCACGCCAAGGATTTATAAAGCTGCATAAGGATTTTGTTTGTTTGTTTCATTTTCTGTTTCCTGCTCAATAATTCATACAGTTCTCCCTGCCTTTTGGCCTTTGCTGAGGCTCCAGCTTATGATTTCAGAGAACTGTCCACAAACCGGGCTTTACGCAACGTTTGTTTGCAAAGTCACATACACGTGCAGACAATTTTTGGAGCAAGAATGCTTAAATCAGTGTCCATGCTGCTCAGTGTGTGCACACAATCAGGGCTCTGTTTCCCACCTGCATTATTTTGCACGTAAACTCACTGAATTGGACTTCCTTTTTTTTTTTTTTTGTCTCAGACACTCAATATGCCAAGGTGCTCCGGGAACCGCTCCGGCCGTGACTCTCTGCTTCACCTGTGTAAATACTGCAGCTCTTTGCCTGGATCCAACTTCACCAGACAGAAGTCCATGGTGTCTGGGTCCTTTTCCCTTTTCAGTCACCTCAGCAGCAGCCAGGATGAGCAGGCGTTGCTTCAGTCCCTACATTCACATCCAATACTGGTTTTACTGGGCACAGCTATTATTTTTACCTATGAAACATCCACTCTGGTTTGCTTCTTGTTCAGAGCAAAGGTTTAAACAAAGCCAAACATAATCCCTCCTCAACCAGCAGTGAAATGCTTTTGCCCCCTCATTGCCGATGCATCCAGCTCTCAAAAGCCTTTAGGGCTTAATGGATTCACTGAAGTGATAATAGGAGGTGACTCGCGTGTCAGGTTGTTAAAACAGTGATAAGACATTGTACTGCGACAGCACCATTGCCACTAACTGCCTCCTAATGGTCAGGGAACCACTCCCACCCACACCAAATGAGCTGGCGGTGCTGGGGGGTTGGGTCCAGCCGCTGCCGGGATGAGAGGCCCCGTTTTGCCAGGTTTACAGAGGGGATGTGCAGAACACGTCTGTTTGCAAAGTCACTCACACACACACACGTTTCTCCTCTGCAATGTTTTGTGACTCAACACAGACGTGTTAGGAAAACTGTCACTTGCATAAACTTCTTTGCAACCAGAGTGCGATTTTTTTCCCAAGCTATTAATCAAAGGCTAGAGTGGAACCAGCTTGAAAGAGGATAAAACCACCCATGGACTTCTAAAACTCCTCACTCCTTGCTTTCTTCCCCTTCTTTGCCACCCATTGAAGTCTCCCCCTGGTGCCAGCCTTCTGCCCACTGCTGCACAACAAGATGCAGTACCCTTTAATTCAACACCAGGTTTAGGTTACGTGGGACTTATCCAACTTAATCTAAATGAGAGATTTTCTCTGGTTCTAAGAAAGTCAATAGATTTTGTGATGGTTTCTATCACACAGCAAACAACCACGGGTCACAAAAGTATAAATCAGAGGCTAATGGGTTTTCAACGATGCGCTTTGGCCCTTTGTACATTTTTAAATTTGCTTTTAATTTGTATCGATCTTCCCCTCCTTTGCTCCCGACCCTCTTGGGTCAGCAGGTCAGAAAGCCTGCTAAGAGGAGAATAAACTCACAGAAAGACAAAGAAAGGTAAATCAGACATGCAAATCTATATATACAGCTTTTCAAAGCTGCTGAGCCGAGGCAGTAGGGCTTGCCCGGCTCTGCGAGCCCGAGGCTTGGGGCAGCAGCAGCTGCTGAGCGGCTCCATCTGGGGACCTGTCACTCGGCAGAGGGTGATTTTCCTGGGCAGGGAGCCACGCAGCAGTGGCACAGATTGGGGCTTTACCTGCCAGGGAAGAACCTGGGAGGAAGCAGGAGAAGAGGGCTGAGAAGATGAGGACAAACTTTTTAGCAGGGCCTGTAGCAACAGGACATGGGGTGATGTTTTCAATCTAAAAAGGAGAAGTTTAGGCTGGGTATTAGGAATATTTTTTTCACACTGAGGGTGGGGAGGCCCTGGCACAGGTTGCCCAGAGAGGTGGGAGATGCCCCAGGCCAGGCTGGTTGGGTTTCTGAGCAGCCTGATCTGTTGAAGATGTCCCTGCTTATTGCAGGGAGTTTGGAACCGGATTGGCTTTAAGATCCCTTCCAACCCAAACCATTCTATTTAAATCCTCAAACCACTCTCAACCTGGAACTCCCCCAGAAGCTATAAACATTTCCTTATCTACCAGCTTCGCTCTGGCTTGTCTGCACCAATTTATTGCTTGTGTGCTGCGATCACATCAGGATTTTTAATTTCTTCATGCTAATCAGCAGCAAGTTGCAAGCTTTCTGTTAATTGCAGAAAGAAAAGGTGTGAGGTGGATAAATGCAGGTTGTGCCACCTGAGCACAAAGGCTGAAGGGAGAAGACTTGGCTCTATCTCACAGCTCAGTGCTACCCATGGGATGCTCTCCCTTCCCTCTTCACTGTACTTCCAGAGAACAGATCTTAGATAGGAAATGACTGATTGAACACCCGTGATAAAGCATTTACAGCTGGGTCCCAGCTACACAACGAGCAGTCCCAAATGAAGTGTATTAAAAAGAATCATGAACCGCACGCAAACAGAAATGGGCTAAATTCTTCAAATAAATGACTCGCAACAAATAATTTGACCAGCTCTCATGATCGGCTTATGACCTGAAGCATGAAGATTATCAGCCCCATGTAATTTTCTCCTAGCTGATGTAGCTCCAAAGATTATTCATATTCATATAAATGTCTAATCCTCTAATCTAATCCTTTTTTTTTCCCCCTGCTTTTGCTAAAGCTCCGCAGCCTCTGCTCAAAAGCCCTCTGAGCAATGGCATTATTGATAAATTACTGCAGAGAGGAGGAGCACAGCGCAGGCACCAAAGCTACCACACTCTGCCTCTTCTTGGAGAGCTTTTACTTCCACGTTAAGAAGTTGGACTATGAATTTGCAGGACAACTGCAGGTATTTGTACGCATGGTGGGGTTGGACTGGATGATCTTAGTTGGGCTTAATGATTCTATTATTGCACCCTGACATTTTTCATATCCTGCCCTAGTGCCGGAGCAAGGTGATTATGCTCCACTACAGCTCTCAGAGAGCATCAGGAGTGGCACCATTTCATCACCAAGTGAATTAAGCTTCGTCACTGCAAATAACACAGGAGGCTGCTGGCCATATTATTATTTATTCTTCCTCAGATAGCGAAAAATATGTGGATCCTGAACCTGGCACAAACATATTAGGAGTATTAGACATGAATTTTGTCCTTCGTTGCTGTGTCACTCACTGAAGTGCTTTGGGCCAGCCATGGTGATGAACTTGGAGCTACCCACAGCATGAACACAGAGCAAGACACGTATCACAAGCTAAAAGGAGAAGAGAGATGTTTTTCTCCCAAGTAACAAGCGATAGAATGAGAGGAAACGGCCTCAAGTTGCACCAGGGGAAGTTTAGATTAGATATTAGGAACAGTGGCTTTACTGACAGAGCGGTGAAGCCCTGGCAGAGGCTGCCCAGGGCAGTGGTGGAGTCTCCATCCCTGGAGGGGTTCAAAAAGCCTGTTGCTGTGGCACTTTGGGACAGGGTTTAGCAGGCATGGTGGGCTTGGGCTCACAGTTGGACTGGATGAGCTTAAAGGTCTTTTCCAACCTTCATGATTCTGTGATTCAGTTAGGTTCAGATCATATATGTTTGTCAAATTATAGAGCACAGACACGGCTGAGCCCCCCAGAGCAATGCAGGCTGCTGCAGCTGTGGAAGGAAGATTTTTGGGTGAGAAACGGCACCCTACCTGCCTTAATTGCCCACTTTACAGAGCAACTGGTAAGACGTGCACCTATTTTATACCAGCACAGAGCAGGGCAGCTTATAAGAATTCCTAAAACCATTTCCTTCTCTTTCTGCCACAGTTTACATGCGACAATTTGTACTTTTTCATTTCCAATGTTATCATATTACTGGGATGACAGCCTCCTGCTTCAGTGCTATTGTTTTTACTCTATCTGTGACAACGTGAAATTAATGCGCTCGGTGCTGCCTGGGAAGTCTCCTCCGTGCAGCAGAACCTGTCCTGTTGGAGACGGAGCGCGCGACAAACTCCTACAGCCTAATTCACACAGGAACCACACGGACAGTGCCTTCGGTGCTGGGAGGTCCAGGCAAGGTTTGGCAAGGAGCTGCTTGATGGGCAAAGTTTCATGCAGAAGGGATGAAGACAAGAGACCAGGAGACCATCCAGCAAGCAGCACAAGTGCAGCTCCCGTGCCCTGTTCCTGCTGCAGCCTCTCTGTTTCTGTGCATGCAGCCCCATGTTTATTTATGGATATTTAGTTTGCACACACTCTGGGGTAAAGATTTGTTCCGTGTACAGGAATGATAAATCCAGTCACATTTTGTGGCCTCTGAGCATTTCAATAACAGAAATTATAATTCTGGACCTGGTTCGCGCTCTGAATCAGGCTGAAACTCAAGTCCATTATCTCACTTTCACCAACAAATACGCATCAGACAGGACCTTCTGTCAAATCACTGAGGACTTGGACCAATTTTGAAACACTGCCCTGGAGCAGAAAGACTTTGCATCCTATTTATGAGTCCCCCGAGGCCACCCAGCTTCTCCATTAACTTTTAGCTCAAACTAATAGTACATTCATAAGCAATTTGGTGGGTCACTGTATCAGAGAATTTAAGATGCTCTGGTTTTTTTTTCCCCTTAGAAATTATCTTTTTCTTGATGATATGGAATTATTCAGATGACAACTCGCATTTAAAGAACCTGTGCTCTTATAGGCAAAGACATTTTTTCCCAGACAACACTGACTTCATGGGACAGAGTTTTACCATGATTAAAAAGGATTTTTCATTTGAATATTGCCCTTTTTATAGCTTAAACAGGCATTTCCACGTCAATAGGTTTTTAGTAGTGTTGTCAGATGAAGCTGTTCTCTGTTATAGTTCTTCCACGTGCTTTTCACAGATACTGAATGTTTTGCAAACACAAATTACTTTGAAAATGTTTCTTTCTGTCCCTGTGTGTACTTTTAAGCCTGGCTACGGACAGAAAGAGAACAGCTCCACTTGCCTCTAGAGCTCTTTCTCCTCTCTGACACCTGTTGCACTCAGCAAGGCGAGACAGCTTTGGTGTGAGGGTGTTAACACATGGACCTGTCCTTCAAAAACACAGACAGTGCTGAGTCAGCACTGCTAACTCAGTACAACGCTTTGGGAAATTCATTAGGAGATGTTTCACCATTAATCCAGAGAAGAAACGTAATTAAGGACACAGGCATCCTGCAGCATCCTCACCATTTCGGATAATAAATTCCTTTTGCTATCTGCTGTTTCTGCTCCACAAACACAGCCATCACAGTCATTTGTGTTCCACTTGCTCATTTTTGGAAAAAGTTCTGCGTGATTCAGAGACATTGGTAAAGCAGAAGCAGAGCTGGACCCCGGAGACCACCAGCTGGCAGCCATCCATCTCCACAGCTTTTACAGTGGTAAGGAAGGATAGAGGGCAGTTATGGAGGCAGGATCAGTAAATGACCTCTAACAACCTCCTGGGGGGGCTGGGAGCTCTTGTAAGAGTTCAAAGGCAATAACTACCAGAGAAGACAAAGCTGCCAGACTCGGGTCCAGTAGTGGTGCCTTCAGAACAGATCCTTTCTGCACAGACACTGAGGGTTCATTGTCCTGCAAGGCCTGCAGGTACTGTGCACTTATTGCATCAGCTCCTCAACCTCCATCCTACTGCATCAACTCCTCAACCTCCATCCCTGGGTCTGCAAGCAGGAGAGGAGCAAATTTATAGGCTGGGGATCTCAAAAGCACTTCAAATAACTTTGAAGGCCAAAGCTCACCAATGGTTTCTTGGGCACTTTTAAGCATCCTTCTGACTGTTTTTCAAACACTGACCTTTGACTGTGTAAGGAAATAAATAAACACATATATAACAGCCGCCTATATGAAAAATAAAAGTGCTGGTATTAATAAATCATTAAAGGGTTTTTATGCCCAACAGCAAGCACAGACCTTTTATCCCTTATTTCTAGTGTTGCATCTGGCAACTGATCCTGCAAAAACAAGAACAAATTATTTATATTCTTTTTGTATTCCATAAATCAAATATTGCTGTAAGGATTGAACTAATATTTTGAGAACTGAATATGGGATTTGGTCTGGTTTGCTACACGCTCTGAATCTTCATCTACTGTGATATGAAAAGGCCAAGAGATATGAAAACCAGGAAAAGAAGGAGTCTGAAATGTACGCAGCAGGAGGAAATAATTTACTGTAGCATTGCCCAGTTTGGCTTTGTATAGAGAGAGTTATGAAACGCAGTTATTGTGCTTTCTGCGTGGTACTTTGCTTTTAAATGTGGATGGTGGGAACCCATCAAAATGTTATTTGTTTGCTTGTTCCTTTTTCCCTTCATATGAGGAGACATCGATATAGTTTAACTGCAAAAACACATCCATCCACCCTCTGCACCTCCTTTATTAAGCCACATCTAGCACGGAAAAAAAGCCATATACAGCCTCTTGTGCTTTAAAGAAACAGCAAACCCAGAAGCCACAAAACTTAACCACACCGATCTGATTTACATCCACCCGACAGTCCATAAACCACGCCACGGCAGATGGGCACTACGAGCAGCTGAGCTACAGCCACCTGAAAAGCAGAGTTTATAAAAGCACCACCAGACCTTTCACTGGAGCTGTGTGAGCCACGACTGCTGCTATAAATGATATTTTATTGATTAGAATACACAGAAACTCTAGTTATTTACAACAGACTTTTTTCACAGCAATTACCGATGTTCCTAAGGCTGAAAGGGAAAAGAGAAAGACCTGGGAAATGTAACAACCGGTCTCAATGTGTGACTGAGCTACTCCTGCAAAAACAGCCCTGTGGCCACAGCAGGGCACGTTGCCACTCACCCAGTGGCACCATGGGGACCCACACGCCTTGTCCCCAACCAGCCCTGGCCACTGCCTGGATGGCGCTTCCCTGGGTACCTCCTGCCCGCAGCCGGAAGAGCCAAGGCTTTTACCCCCCTCTAAAACAAATAAATGAGCAGCACAAAAGAGAGAGCATTGATCTCCAAGCACCAGTGTAAAGTAAATGGAAATGGGGAAGAAACAGGTACCACAGCACCGTGGGAGCCACCACCATGGAGCAACACCAGTAGCCACCTGTGGAAGAGCTGAGCTTTCCCATAGGAAACAAATGTTATTAAAACTAGAAAAATATTTTGATGGAAAAGTGAATTCCCATCCTTAAGAGAGCAGGAGAAATTACAGGATCAACCACCTACAGGGACTGCCCTGTGGAAACCTATCATCACCTATGTCACGCGCTCCTCTAGAACATCTCCAAGGGCAGTTGAAATCAACAGGATGGGAGATGTCTCATGCATGGATTTAAAGCTTCTCATGCACCTCATCTTCTGCTCACGTGCAGAAACGACGGAGGAAGGCCCGTGTTTTTGCCAGGTGTGTGCTGTGCTCCTCACTGCAGGGTCTGAGCATGTTTTGCCCATCAGTGGGGCGGTGACAACGGCCTGCGCACTCGCTGTGTGATGAAACGCTCTCCCGGGTACCCGAATGACAATCTGCAAACATGTCCCCTGACAATGCAGTGAACTGAGATGAGAATGTTGGAGAGCCCTCATCAACGATTTTAACCTCCTGACCTGGAATGAAAGAGATAATTTGATTGCCATGGAAACCGGTTAAAGGCCTCTCCCCAGCCCAAAGTGTCACTGCTGTTAAATGGGGCTGAATCAGCCTGGAAATGGACAGGACAGGGAGAACGCAGCCTGCTGAGGAACAAGGTATCCTTAACCACGATAACGACGTGTGACAGCTTAAACTTTGGGTCACTCCTGGTGCACCAATTGTCAAATATTGTGACAGCAGCCGCGCTCACCGCAGCCCGCGCGCCGGCACAGAAGTGACAACAGCTCTGTGGATTTTTATTATTCCTTCTCAGCAAGGACCTCAGAAATGCAAATGTTTTCGCAGCTTCTGTGGGGCTCCAGGGGAAGGTAATTTGCTGGAGGCTCTTGCAGGAAACAAACCCTGGTTGTTTACGACGTCGCTGTGAAGGTTTCAACCAGCCCTGATCACAGCTGGGTCACTTTGAAGGCCTGGGATGCGCTGGTCCTCTTGGTAAAATGGGATAAGCAACTACAGGATCCCACCTCTAAATAAACAGCCTTGTAGGTTAGATTAACCTTAGCAATACAAGTATCAGCACGAGTAATACCGGAGTGTCTGGGGTTCCCTGGTGAGAGCGAGGCTTCTGCACATGAGGGGATGCACACGACATAACATCGAGAGGAAGTGACAACTTGCCTTTCTGCAGCTACAAACTCCAGTTCACAAAGACTAAATCACTGTCCCATGGTCAGCTGGGGGAACTGTGCCAGCACCAGGCCTAAAAGCTTCAGCCCATGGAAAGGGACTTCATCCCAAGGAACAGGACCACACAAACTCAACCAAACCCCACCACCACATAACTCTACCCTTTGACCAAACCACCGTGGGGTGACAGCCCCTGAAAAAGCCACCTGCACACAACAAAGAGGATCTGCTCATCCCACTGCACCCTACGAAGGCACCACACCAACGCCTGGAATGGTGGCACAGCCTGCAGTCACGTCAGCAGCACGTGAAACAGCAAGCATGAAGGTTTGTTTAATGATTTTTAATTAATTTTAATTACTTACAATTTTTTTTTTTTTTTGAGCAGTAGCTTAACCTCTCTGAATCTCAGCCCCTCTGATCGCTCCGGGACTTCTGCCAGCTTCCTCATTACAGATCAGTTCCCCTAATGCCATTCGGTAATGAAATGGGTTTTAAAAGAAAGGGGAAAAAAAAAATCAAATACCTTCAGCAGAACCCCAGGGAGCTGGAAGAGGATTATGATTTGGCAGGGAGATAAAATGATAGTTTGGGGGCTTGCTTTATGAGTAACACGTACCTGGGCTGGAAGTGCCCTACTTTTAAAAGACAAAAGTTAGGGGCCCGTAAGGACTTTCTACCCTCTTCTTGCAGGCTCCCTTCTACTGGGGCAAGGAACTGAGACAGGCAGGAAAGTAAAGGCTTAATGTTTGTGCACCTGAGCAGGTACATAAAACCTGCCCCAGAAATGTGAACCCAGCCTGGGCAGCAGAGACAGCATTTCCTACAGCACCCAACACCTCTCAGAGCATCCCCTGCCGACTTCACTCCATGAACCAGGGAGGTCCTGCATCCGGACACCCCTGCCCAGCAGAGCTCTCCCATCCTCCTGGCATTTTTCCAAGTAAACACTAGAATGGTTTGGGTTGGAAGGAACCTCAGAGATCATCCCATTCCAGCCCCCTTGCTGTGGGCAGAGACACCTCCCACCTCCCACAGGCTGCTCAAGGTCCCATCCAACCTGGTGCTCTCCCACAACCAGTCCATCCTCTCCCAGCCTCCCAAAGCCTCGGGGTTAGTTGCTGATTTACTACAGGGTTTACTCCTTTTGCTTTCTCTCATCTCACACCTTTACACCTTCTAGCTTTTCAAAAGTCATTTACTTGTTCACTGCCACTGGGATTCCTTTCCACCTGTGTCTCCATCAGCATCCAACAGGCACTTGCAAGCTGCATCTCATTCCCTGTAAGACTGCACGGGCTTTATCTCAGCAAGGGTGCAGATGGTGGCAGGCGCTGGTAGCGCTGGACTGTGCCTTTTTTCTTCTTTGTTTTTATTGACACACACTGCTCTGCTTCATGATTCAAAACTTTCTCCCTATGGCTCTGATCTCAGCCCAGCTGATCTCCTGCCCAGCAGCCCTGGGCAAGCTTCAAAGGAACTGATGGCTGGGCAGGGTACAGAAAGGAATCTGTAATTTTTGGATGCTCTGCTGAGGTTTATCTGAACCTCAGCACGGTCTCTAAATATGGGCTCCAAGTCCCCTAAGACCACATTTTCCTTAGGGATGGTTGGACGTCCACAATCAGAGCTGGAAATTCCTTTAAAAACATAAGTCCTTTTGTGGCTTTGCACCTTGGTTTGTGGGCAACAAGGAAGCAGAAAAGGATTATTTAGTGTGCATAAAACATAGAAAATGAGCAAAATGTTGCATATATTTATTACAATGACTGTCTACATCAGAAATATTGCTGTTACCACGGTCACCACTGGCCTAAAGGGCTCCTGTTTTCAATAGGCTCCTGTTGGTACATATCAAACATCTTCATGAACACAAATCAAGCACGCCGGGTGGCTGGGAAGCCTCCAGCACTGGTGTGACCCTCTCCAGCTGAGGATCTGCCCTGAACTGAAGCTGAGATACAGGTCCCTTCAAACAGCCCAGCAGGATGGGAGGGCAGGAGGACGGCGACAGGCAGTTGCACCACAGCCATCACCAGCAGGAGCTGGAACAACCATCAGAGAGGAACAGGGGCAGTACATAAAGGTGAATTGGAGAAGGGGACCAGGACTGTCTCCTCCTTTCCAGACATCAGAGGGATGTGCATAATTCATAGGCCATAGATTGTGTATATCTTACTCATGAAAGTTTAAACAGACTGGTTATTACTATTGACCATTAAAAGGTAATTTTTCCCCCATGTGCGACAAGGACTATTGACATTCCCACACCCTTGAAAAAAGTTAGTTGATGTTCTGACATTTTCACAGCCTCAAATCACTTGGGCACACGAGCGTTGAG
Organism: Tapera naevia; assembly: GCA_033556795.1. Classification (NCBI taxonomy): domain Eukaryota; kingdom Metazoa; phylum Chordata; class Aves; order Cuculiformes; family Neomorphidae; genus Tapera; species Tapera naevia. The sequence continues at coordinate 1,569,497 of JAUMJJ010000242.1, forward strand.
GCATCAGGGTCTCCAAGCTGGTGACAAACAAGGTGCATTATAAAAAATTCTGTCTCCTTTTATCACTAATGACAAAATGTATCATTAATGCACTATTAAAAATTGACAATCTGATTTTATGCATTTAGACCTAATGCTTTAGTAATAACGAGGTGAGGCAGCATTTTCTGGCTGCCTCAGGCAGCACAGCCAGCAGGGGCAGAGAAGTGATTGTGCCCCTGTACTCAGTGCTGTGAGGCTGCACCTTGAATCCTGGGTTCAGTTTTGGGCCCCTCACTCTAAGAAAGATCTGGAGCTGCTGGAGCACATCCAGAAGAGGGCAACAAGGCTGGTGAAGGGTCTAGGTTGGAAAGGACCTCAAAGCCCATCCAGTCCAACCCCCTGCCATGGGCAGGGACACCTCCCACTGGATGAGGGGGCTCCAAGCCCCATCCAACCTGGCCTTGAACACCTCCAGGGATGGGGCAGCCACCACTTCTCCGGGCAAAGGTGATGCTTTGAGTTGTCACAGAGAAAAGCAGACAGTGCTAAGATAGGGAGGTTGATTTTTCTTCCCTCTGCAGCCTGTAAGAAAATTAAATTCATGCCCAATGGGCCTCAACACTCTCACTAGCACTGAAGTGCAAAATTGAGCTAATACCTTTCTGATGTTTAAACAAGTACTCCTGATATTTTTATGCCCATCTAGAAGAAGCTCTAAAGCTTTCAGAACTGCCATCACAAACTGAAACTGATGTAAGAAATAAAAGGAAGGGAAAATATAATTATCAGTCATAGGGAGATCTCTGCATAACACAAAGACACAGAATGATTCTTAAAGCTTCCACCTGAGAGGCAGAATTCATTTTTGGGATGCATGCAGGTAGGACAGGATCAGAGGGTGCTGTGTCTGTTGAGGGATCTTGTCTTTTCCTTACTGAAGCAAAGAAACAATCTCTTTCTGCCAGCCCCACAGGCTGTTGCAGTCCTAACCTAACCTTCACGTAGTTCAGTGCAATGAAAACACACTTTGCTTATTAATTAGTTCTGATTTCTTCTATCAATGCTGAAAATATAAACAGTGGCCATCTAAATGGTGGACACAACCTGGAGAGAAAGCGAAGAGCTTTGAAAGGTTAAGCTTCATCCTACCTATTGCCTGCTCAAGCACACACAGAAGAAATGATTGTTTCCCTCTGCCGTTTACACCGAGTGAATCAGGAGCAGACGTAAGCTGGGCACTGCCGACTCCAGCAGATAAAAGACAATTACAAGCAGAAAATGGAGCTGCTGATCACGTGAAGCTTTCACTTGGGATGTTCAGTTTTGCTACTGGGGAAAAAAAAAAAAAGAGGGCTGAAAACCAAACTCCTGACAGCAACAGCAGCCGCCTCTCGCTGCAGACCTGCTGATTCAAGCATCGCGCAGCTCCTTGCAGACGTGTGTAGAAATGTTTAAAGGCTCAATTTGAGCCATTTGTTTCTCATTTTTGAGCTCTCATTAAAATAATCTGTTCTGATTGTCTGCGGGAGTTATTTTTTGCTCCTCTAAATGGTTGCAAAAGACAGCAGAGATTTAAAAAAAAAAAAAGAGAATCAACTCTGTTAAGCCTGTGACTCATCAAATCCAGGCTCCTGCGCTGTGCTGCCTTCAAAAGCAGGCAGAAGGGCCTGTAAGGTGGCAGGGAGAGGGGCAAAAGCCCTGCCTTCCCCTCTGCAAACAAGAGGTTTGGCAAAAGTTACCTTCACCAACCTGCACGCAGGGAACACAGACACCTCTGCAAGCAGAGGATGAAGGCCAAGCTTCCTCCCCACTCCAGGAATGTCCTGTACAAATACTGACTCGAGATGAAAAGGTCTTGCCTTCCCATGGGATTATTTGATTCCAGAGTCCCAGGCTGGAGCAACAGAGCACTGGCAGTGTATGGATGTGCAACCAACCCTGAGAACAGGTGGTTTGCAGGAATTTAATACCTGAACAGTTACTTACTATTGAAGCCTGGAAAAGCCTCAAGAGTTATGAAGTGTAAATTATTTCTTCCACCCATCCCTCCGTGCCTGCCCCACACTCTGCTATCATAAGGTATCACGAAGTGCCTACAAGTGCAATTTAAATTCCTTTAGGTGAGCATCACCTCTGGCCTAGACACTCTGAGCTGCTCATCAAAAGCCCAGGCTGTCAGGTCTGAACTTAGACTTGGTACTCAACTTCTTTGCAGCCAGCTGAGCATCCCTCCAGACACAGGTAGGCAGCAATTTCAAGGGATGCCAGAATCTGCCATTCCCAGCAGGCTTGAAAATGAGCTCAGGAATTTCAGTGCATGTGGGGCAGAAGACCAACCCTGCCCATGGGTGCTGAACCCTGAGCCCTCCCAAAACAATTCCTCCTATTTCATCACTCCCATGGGAGAGTCGGACACACCAGCTGCATCTCCAATGTTCAACTGATCAAAACTCTGGGCAATCTGAGTGACAAGATGCAAGATGCCCAATGATCTCTCCCATTAATTAATACAGAGGGGTCATCACTTTTCCACTTCTTCAGCAAAAAGGATTTAAAGATTTTACTCTATTTCTTCTCACCCCTTCTCTACAAACTTGTCAAAAATGCCTTTTGTTTTAGTGCCACGCTACAGCAAATCTGTTTGTTCTTTGGGCATCTAAATGTTCTTATCAGTGACATTTTTAAAGCTATGAAAAAGGATCTTAATTGGCTGAAATGCTGATTGCCATAACAACTGGCTAATGAACCATCTGTTAGCATATGTAATATTTATTTATACATTTAAAGCACGCAGTTAAAGAGCAGGATGGGCTCTTTTTCAAGGACAGGGGCAGCTCGCTCCCTGTGCAGATGGGCAGGGAGCACGGGGGTGAGTTTTATGGAGTGTGAGTCCCAGAGGGACCACCACAGCCCTCTGGTCCATCCCCTGTATGGCCATCAGCAAGCTGTGAACTTGTCCCCCAGCCAGCCCTGCTGTAAGTTTAGCAGCTTGTGACGGGCAACCAGGATGGCAAGAGCCTGATCAGAGCTGCCTTGCTCTGGGACACTTTTCCCTCCACCAGTGTTGAGAGCAACATCGAACAAACCATAGAATCAGTGAATTATTAAGGTTGGAAAAGTCCTCTAAGCTCATCCAGTCCACCCATCAGCCCAACTTCACCGTGCCCAATAAAACACATCCTAAAGTGCCACAGCCATATGGTTTCTGAACACCTCCAGAGATGGAGACTCACCTATTGCCCTGGGCAGCCTCTGCCAGAGCTTTGACACTTTTTCAATAAAGAAGTTTTCCCTAATATCCAATTTGAACCTCCCCCAATGCAACTTGAGGCCATTTCCTTTCGCCCTATCACCTTTACTTGGGAGAAGAGCCCAACACCCACCTCACCACAACCTCCTTCCCAGGAGCTGCAGAGAGCGATGACGTCTCCCCTCAGGCTCCTCTTCTCCAGACCAAACATCCCAGGTCCCTCAGCTGCTCCCAGAACCCCTGTTCTCCAGCCCCTTCCCCAGCTCCTTTCCCTTCTCCAGATGCGTTCCAGCCCCTCAATGCCCTTCTCGGAGTGAGGGGCCCAAATCTGAAAGAACACAAACATGGGACCAGCACTTATTCTTTCCCACTCCTGCCGTTTTCGCAGCACAGAGGGAGGCCCAAGTGCCCAAAGGTGACACAAAGAGCTCACTTTACAGCTGAAAAATAGATGGGATTTCCCCTACAGCGCTTCCCCAAGTTTGCATTTTTAGTGAAAGCCTCTCCTTGGCAGCTCTCAGGTCCCATCTGCCAGAAAACACCCTCCTTCCTCACCCCAGGGGCCGATCCTGACCTGAGCCAAGGCAGCCTGTGCTCCCCTCGAACTACAACGCCCAAAGGAGACAAGAAACCCTCCTCATTTCTTCTGAGAACCCAAGTCCCCCGCCCCCCTAGGATAGTGCTGGGGACATAACTGGGAGATGTATTTTTAGGCCATTAATAAAGGGGGAAGAGAAGAAGGGGGCAGAGAAAGCCCCTCCTCACAAGTCACATGAATATGCAAAAGGAGCCTAATTGCCCCTCTTTAGAAACCAATCATTTGGGATTTCACAAGCCACATTATGGAACCTGACATGCTTATTTTTCCTTTTATTATGTTTGTAAGCAGTGATCCTATTGAAAAGAAAATCAACCCCTATTTTTACCAGTCACAACCATCTCCCTTTTTTCTTTCTGCCTGCTTTATTTTATTTTATTTTCCTTTCTTTCCATCAGTTGAATAGAGCAGCATTTTCATGTGTATTAATTGCCCTGTAAAATGCCCTCAAAGTCATTAGAATTCCCCATTCAAAACTATTATCTGTGCCATTATGTCTTTGCATTATATTTATTTAAATGGGCCTCTTCTGAATTAGCTTATTTTTAACAGCTAGCCATGCCTGAAATACTGTTCCAGGCCAAGCTGTTCTCAAATCTTTATTTTTTTTAATGATAACTTCATAGAAGCTCTTGATGTTTTATCCTGAGTGGAATCACAGTTTTAGGCTTTTAACCCTCTTCTCTTTTTCTATTTTGGGAAGATACGCAATAGCCTTGTAGAGATTCCTTTTTTTGTGATGCCACAAGCCTTTCTTACACCAGAACAGCAGGATTTACAGCTGGGGGTCCAGGCTGTCACACCAATTTAAATTTGTTGATTGCAAAGATGATGAAAAGAAAAACACACCCTTCTTTTCTAAATGTAATGCAAAGTTGCTCTCCCCCCTCAAAATATCCACATTTTCCACCCATTCTGTAAGTAATTTTGTCAACTCTTCTAGCCCACCGTGGCTCGAGTGGTTGGACACGTAGAAGCCCTTGAAGGAGAAGATTTTGAGGTAGCACTTCTGACCCACAAGAGTTGTTTTGTGGAAATATTTCCTGCTTGGAAGGGAAGGCCCCAGAGGCAGAAGTTGGTTTCCAGACTGAACTCCCTTGATTTTCAATGCCACCCCAAGAGCCTGAGCTTTTCCACACTGAGAACCTCACGTGAGGCTCAGACACCTCCAAGGCTGAAGTCCAGACCCAAACTCACAAAAGGGCCTTTATAAAAATGTGAGCCCAGATGCTGAACTCAGTTCTTCACCCCAGTATTTCCCTTCCCTGCTCATCAGGTTTATCCCTGAAGGAAGAAGCCAGACCAACATTGCACCAGCATCTTCCCCAGCTCCAGGCAAAGCTCTCCTCTTTCTTCATGCCATTTTCATATTTTAATTAGAGCAGCCGTTGCGCGTCCGCCTTCATTAACGACACCCACAGTTCCTGTGTGGCAGCTGAAGGAGCACATCCCCCATCCTTACCACCCCCTCGAGACCGGGCTGCAGGGCTGGGTCCCTGCTTTGTGCTCCTTGTTTAAACGTTCACAACAGATCCTCTCCCACAGCAGATGTGTTCACGACTCCAGTTACACGAGCTGCCGCTCCTTTGGTCCTTCCTCCCTGGTTGCCTCTTGTCATGTCTCTGTCCCATCCCTGGAGGGCTTCAAGGACACATTGGATGGAGCTCTGAGCAACCTGATCCAGTGGGAGGTGTCCCTGCTGCCCATGGCAGAGATGATCTTTAGGTCCCTTCCAACCTAAGTCATTCTACGATTCAGTTGGGATCTGGGGTAGGTTATCAGCTCCAGCCCAGTGCAAAACTGAAACAAAACACAGGTCCTTTTGCCACACCACCCGTCTGAAGAGATGGAGCCCAGCACCAGGTTATGACCAGGCTGCAGTGGGAGCAGAGAGATCAGGGTCAGCCAAAAGAAAAAATACTCATGAGATCTTTGAAAGGAACCCAGCAGTTTTCCACTCAGCCCGTTTCCCTTCACCCCAGCTGCAGCATCTCGGTGTAGGTGGGGGCATCCATGGGCAGGCAGGAGTGCCAGGGGGCTGGGAGGCACAGACCACAGTGCCCAGGCAGGTCTGTGCATTCCTGTCTGGCCTCATCTCCAACAGCCACCAGAGCAGGGGAGAACAGTTCATTGCTATTTTTTCATAAACATCTTTTCCCCAGAGCATCAGAAAAATCTCTCAATTTTAATCCCATCCCTCATAAAATTTCCTTTGAATATTTAAGAGCAAAAGCAGTGCTCAGATTCTATCTGCTGTGATATCCTCCTTCATTTCCTTTTACAGCATTCAGATAACACGGTGACCCACACGGGCCAATATGTGTCTATAAAAACATACTTCTCACACCAACAGAAAGCCCCTTCTCCCCCATCCAACGAGTATTTCCCCTAAAAGTCAGCTAAAGCAGGATTGCTCTATTTCACCATTGCCTTCCTTATCTGGCAGAACAGCAGCACATCGAGTTTAACCCTTCCAAGGATAAGCGCTTTCTGACTTCTGTCTGGATGCACTTGGGAGCAATTCAGGTCAAGCTTCAGTTGACATGGGAGCAGCTTAGCCTGTCTCTGGGGGAGATCACCTCAGATCCACACCCACGAGCTTTCCCACCAGCATAAAACAACAAGTTTTTTGCCACTAGATGGAGTTTAAGAAGCTTGATGATAACTTGGTTTCAGGAGAACCCACAGCCATTGGAGCTTGGGTTGGGACCATGGGACACGAGGCAGGGAAGGGTGGCAGTGCTCTAAAATGTCAAGGTTTGGCCTCTACTTCCACATCAGAGAACAGATCTTCCAGCCATGTGGCTGCTCCAGAGAGCAGGGATGTGGGAAAGATGCAGCTCCCAGCCTGACCTCGGAGCTGGCCCTGCCCTGCTCTGCAGGGCTGCACCTACCCAGGAGCTGCCATACAATTTCTATAAAATAGCAAATATCATCCACATTGGGAAGGCTATTGATCTGCAGATTTCACTGACATTTACAAATAAATGATGTATTGCAGTTTTCATTTTGCTTGCTGGGCTGACCCTAACGGCCTTTACATAATTTACTTTTGATTAAAGAAGTGCTTTGACGCAGAGAACTGGGAAAAAAGAAGAAAAATAAAAAAATCAATACTATTACGAGATCAGCTTAAAAACAATGTGTTACAGCAGGGGAAAAGTAGTCAAATCCTTTCGAGATGCTCATCTTACAGTGTGATGTCTAAAGCCATTTTGGTGATCAACAGATTACCCGTTCGCTGCGAGTTGAAATTCAGCTAAATACAGATTACAAGTTTCAGATTGATTGAATTTAAGGCCAGACGCTGGCAGCACGTTAAGAAATCATAGAACCCTTCAGCTGGAAAAGACCTTTGAGGTTGTAAAGTCCAACTGCACCGGTCCACTACTAAACCATCCCCGAGCACCGCATCTACCTGGCCTTTTAAATGTTCAATGAAGAATTTTTTCTTGATATCTACTCACTCAATCCCTTCATTCAGATCATTGATAAAGATGTTAAACAGAATTGGCCCCAACACTGAGCCCTGGGGAACGCCAAGGCCCATCCTGGTCACCTCAACCACAACCGTGGCAGCATTTTAGATTCATAAAATGCAAAGGAGGACCAGGCTCCACCATTCTCTTCCACCCATTTAAATATTTAGCAGCTTGGTCCACAATGTCAATAATATCTACTCTAGCTATGGAAAAACAACTTCCCTAGTTGAAGAAAATACGGCGTTGCAGTATCTATTGAAGCACCATATGTTCATTAAAACACCATAATGTGCAAAATAATGGTGACAGTAAGTTAAAGTAATACTCTGGTTAACAATATCCAAAAATATTTCTTTTGGCATCCGAACTGTGCACATCATCCATAATTAATGAGCGTTCTTGCAATTAGCATGTCCTTGCATAAAGGAAATAACCACAACCTGTTTGTATTTGTGAAGCACGAAAGAAAAATATGTATTTTTCACTCCTCCTGATCAGCCACACCACACGGCTCCAACGGATTCAGTCTTCTAGGAAACAGCCTTATTTGGAAACCCAACTCACCAAGATGGTGCCATTCTAATCACTGATATTCCAGAATAAACGGGGTGTGCACTGCCTGCCCTATTTTCTCTCTCATGTACTCGGAAATCTAAAAACATTCAAAGGTGGGGACAAAACCCAGGAACACAAAGATGTGACTGCGAGCGACACCACGGCTGCGCCGCACTTTCTGGGAGAGGCAGGCTGGCTGCAAGCTGTGGGCACTTGGGTTTGCTCTTTTTTGCATTGTTCAGCAAATTCAAGTCCTGACAGAGGGGAAAAACCATCCGAGGGCAGATCTGTGGATGGGGAAGTGAGGAGCTGCAAGGCTGAAATGAGGAGAGAACTTGCTTTTGCCATCAGTGGGCACAAGATGGAGTCTTGGAAAGCAGTGAATTGCACAGAGGTGGTTACTGCGCGAATCCTCGGGCGCTTGCAGTGATCGCCTGTCCTCACCGGAGCAGGGAGGTCCTGACACTCAGCTGGGATTTGCTCCCCACATCCATGCCCCAACACCCCTCCTGCTTCTGCTGCAGTGATTTAACTTGGCATTAGGAGAGGGAAGAATTAGGCTCGGTGCTATTTATCATCAATGACTTTGCATTCCCTGAGTAGCAACGCTCATTCACCCTGTTATTTCTGTTATCCCAAGGATCGTTGTTCTCTAAACACTGTGCTGATGTCTGGGAGAGGTAGAGCTGTTTGTAATCCCATCTCTCTCTCCAGAAGTCACGGTTGCAAGAAGAAAAAGAAAAAAAAAGCCCAGACAAAACAAAACCCCCAGAAGCAAATACTTAAAATGAAATAAATAAAAATGCAATGGCACTGCCTGATCTGAAGAAAAACAATCAGCTGTGAGCCAGTTTATTCAATCTGCCTAATGCAGGAAGGTTGCAAACATCCCACTGTTTATTCTATGACTTCTTTTTTCCCTTTTGGCAGCAGTAAAAACAAATAATGCAGAACCATTCACTATTCAATTTGAGCTCTGAATACAACAGAGGGACTGAAGAACAGGAGCAGAAGGGGCAAAGGCATTTTGCCCAGAGCCTTTTCACAAGGACTCCTGTAAGATTTACTCACTGTAACTCACATTTAGGAGTTATTCTAACAGGTGCCCCAGGATGTCCATAAAGAATGGGGAGCAAGAGGCTGGAGAGCAGCCCTGTGGAAAGGGATCTGGTTGACTACAAGTTGACCATGAGCCAGCAGTGAGCCCTGGAAACCAAGAGGGGTAACCATGTCCTGGGGTGCACCCAGCACAGCATCGAGGGAGGGGACTGCCCCGTTCTGCTCCGCACCAGTGTGGCCAACACCTCGAGCACTTGGTGCAGGTTTGGGTGCCATAGGATAGAAAGGACCTAAAGCTACTGGACAGTGTTCTGAAGAGGGCACAGAGTTGCTGAAGGGGAAGCCGTATGAGGAGCAGCTGGAGTTGGACTCGATGGTCCCTGTGGGTCCCTTCCAACTCAGGTCATTCCATGATTCTCATAAAGCTAGTTCGCTTTTTCTTGATTAACCATTGAAATAATATTTTAAAACCTTCCAGACATCAGCTCCTGTCATACCTTTCTCCGCTAGATTAAAAACTACTTTGTACCTCGTCCTTTCTCCCTGTGAACATATTTAAACAGCACGATCAGGTTGCTTTCTAATCTTCCCTTTGATAAGCTAATCAGATTGATCTCTAGAAGCCTGTCACCGCAAGGCACGTTTTTTCAAGCCCTGGAATACGCCGGCACCTTCAGACAAAGCAAGTGCTGTTCCCAGGGGACGAGTCATCCTCCAAGTTTCAGAGACAGGGTGGAGACCCTCAAGGCACTTCACGAATACATTTGTACCCTGCCTTGGCTCAGACTAATGAGTGTCTTGGCCTGATCACCTGAGAGCATCTTGTTTTTAAACCAGACAGATGACACTGAGCCCGAGCAGTTGCCCTTAGAAATCACATCTATTCTTTGAACTGGCACAAAACCCTGAGAAAGGCTGCTCAAAGCTAAGTCCCTGTGCAAGCCTCACTTTGGCTTTCAAAATTGGGTTTATTTAGCACTAATAAAAGGTTTCATGAAAGAATCAGAATAGTTTGAGTTGGAAGGGACCTTTAAAGCCCATCCAGGCCAACCCCCCAGGCTCCGCCACGGCTCACGCAACGGGATAAGGCACAGATTTTCCAGGATGCAGTTGTGGGTCTAAACACCTCCCTGGCATCGTTAAGCCACAAATTCACTCAAAATCCTTGCATTGTATCCCAGAGGAGATGAAATACAGTCACTTGCAAGGGAGAGAACAACAATAAAAGGAGAATGAGTGCTCCCTAAGTGCTTCCTAAACCGAAAAAATTTGATATGCAGCCCGTGTACCTATGCAATTATGAAGCTTCTAGCTCTGAGCTGTAACAGATGGAATTTTTTCCCCCCTGTCTCTCTTTGGTGATAAGGTGAATGGTTTCCTCAAGGGAAGAGTAGGCAGAGCTGCTGAGTTGGCAAGGCTTGTGCCAAGCAGCTGGTTGCTGATAAAATGATGGGTCTGGGTAGGCAGGGTCTGGGAGGGAGGCAGAAGAGTCCCTCTGTCACCAGCCCTTCCAAAGAAGGATTAAAATAGGTCGTGGATCTATGCATAAAAGCACACAAAATGGGAAAACAAGAGCTGTGCTACAAAGTTATCAGGAAATGATGCACATTTTCTGTGTATTTAAGTGGCTTATTTTCTTTTTGCTCTGCAGGTTGCACATTCAGCGCAAGCACTTGATTCCTGGGACAACTCAGAGCCTCACCAGAGAGACTGGGGCCAGGAAACAGGGGAAAGAAACAATGACAGTGCAGTTCTAGTCCTACACAGCTTTGTTCTAGGAGGTCTCAAAGCACTGTTTGAATATTAAACCAATCAGAACTCACACAACCTTTACCTGAAAGAAGCACACATCATTAGCCCCCCCCAAGGAAGAAAACAGACACACTGACAGTTACCTGTCTGTGGGACACAAGGCGAGCTGCTCACCTCTTCTCTGCCTGGGAGCTCACTATGATCACAGTTCCACGTGCAATACAGGTGTTTGCACCTGCAAACTGGGTTTCTGGACAAGCATTCACCCTGTTTGATGCTCAGTTAACATGAGTAGATCTACACACAAAAAAAAACCAAGCCAACAAAACCAGCCAAGCTTTGTAGGAGGAAGGATTCTTAAAGCTCCTCTTACTCCCTGCAGATGCTCCCTATAGACCTGGTGATGACCACAAAATTGTTTTTCTTTGATTTGTTGGGTAACAAAAGATCTCCTTTCCTGTGGCTCCAAGCATTGAGCCCACAAATAATGCAGGGGACATTCAGTGGAGATTGGGACTCCTGGGCAGGCTGGCAGGGATGTCCCTGCATACACAAAGAAGGTTCTTTCTCAGTAGGAAAGCCAGCTGGCAATGCTGACCCTGACCTTGGCTTAAGTGGGAAGGGGTGGCAAGTTCTGCCACTGAAACAAAGCTGCCCCTCCTCTCCCAGGTCATCCAGGGTTGGCCTATGGAGTTAAAATTTGAGCCTACAAAGCCAGAAGAAACAGAGAACAAGTACACACATCCTCTCTCCAAACACTCTTTGGTAAAGAAAGCCCCACAAACATTTAAAAGTATTGATCAGCTCAACTGCTGAGTGAGCCGAGACTGATCTTTCCAGAAGAAACTGAATAATTAACTTTGACAAATGCTAGCAGACTCTCTTCACTGGGCTGAAAGAGATTAAACCCATGTTAGCCACATAATGAATGGCACACAGCGTCCATCTTCTAGTGGCATTTATTTTGTTCACCTCTCCCCTTTTCTTTTCTGAAGTCAGAATACTTTGTTGTCTAACGTTATTTTCATGCAACATCCATCCCAGTTGCTCCTCCACCCATCTCTGCAGAGCAGGGCTTTGTTATCAGCACTCCTAAGTGCTGATTCAAACCAAGTCACCTGCCTTGCTGCAGACTTGCCCGTCCAGGGGACGGGGCAGAACCAAGGACTAAAGCCCCTCCTCTATTCCAAGGCCTTCGATGGACAAGGGAACGGCACCGACTCGAACAGCAGCAGAGGCAAAGCAGAGACAGACTCTGCTGAGAAATTGTTTGCGGTCTGTAATGTCAGGGGCTCTGCCCTCCATTCTTTTCCCAATCATAACACAACAAAGCCATTTGGATTTCTGAAATGTCACTGTGTCTACCCAGAGACCTGGCTCAGACAAGGTAATTATCCCTTCCTGTCACCCTTTCTTATTCAGACTTGTTTAAAAAGAAGTGGTTTTGCCATGTCTGTCAAACAGTGCACTAGGAAACGTTTCTGGCTTCTGGGAAGGACACCTCCAGAGACACCTCCAACAGGACAACTCCAGAGACACTGTGCTGGGATGCCCTGCCAAAGGCAACTGCACAATGTTGAGTGAACTTGAGTGGCTCAGCCCTTTCCCAGTGCTACCATAGGAAACCATGAAAACTGGCCAAGGTTCTACCTGGACAGGGGAATCCCCATAGTAAAAAAAAAAAAAAATCTCTACAGTCAACAACACTCATAAACTGTTCAACACCTGGATCCCGTGGCAGTGACACCCAAAGAACAGCAAGGGAGGAAGATGCCCATTTCTCATGGACTTCAACAGAATAAGGGCTATGAGAAACATTTCATCTCTAACAATCATTCCTGTTAATACTGACCATAGTGATTTCCACTCATTTATTCATTGCAGGGGGTTCCTTAGTTCTCCAGCAACAACCAAACCCCACAATCCCATTCCTCTTCTGTAGGAGCCACTTGGCTGCTGTCTCCCAAGATCACCAGGACAGAGCATGTGCTTGGTTTAATCATAACAGCAACAAGGGTTTAACTCCAGAAGAACAAGTACAGTAACACAAAACCAAATGAAGAGCACATTTTGACTTTGGACACACCTGGCACAAGGAAAATAAAGGAATCATTACCGAAAGCAAGCAGTTAATGATTGTGAACATGCTAGAGATATACTAGTTCTGGAAGCACATTTAGGTAGATCTCAACACATATGAATTAGGCTAATTATTAAAACAAGATTATCTCCTGCTTTCCTGCCTCACACACATGATAAATTAAATTGCAGGAGAGGGAGGGTGGTCACTGAAATTCTCACCAGGCCTCAGTATCAACCTCTGCCAATCATTCCTGCTGAGCCCTGGGATTTGGTGTTAACCATCAGCCTGTGGCTGCTTTTCTGCTGAAAAAAGCACATTTTAAAGTGGGGAGATCTTATCTTTCACTTTATACAGATCAGTTCTGCAGGATCTTGTTATATTTGTAAATTTAATGCACAACCATAAATGCCCCCTAAACAAGGGATATTGTACCTTTAGATTACTATTATTGCTTTATTGCTCATTGTAACCATAAATTAACAGCTTCCCCCAGCAATGCTGAAAGAGGACAGAATTAGATTACAACGTACATACACGAGAGCCTATTAAGGCATTGCTATTCCATAAAAGTCTTTATAGTTTTTAAGTGTACACCTATAAGTGTTTCAATTAAAGAACTACATGCTTGCCTGGTAATTGCCCTCCCATTTGAGATAGGGCTTGGCAGTAAAAAAAAAGAAAGAAGCAAGACTAAAAGGTGGAAAATTGGAATATAAAACATAGAATATGAAACCACCATAAAAAGAAAAGCATGGGTTTAAATTATGCTTATTAAAACCATTTGCATGGTTTAACTCTTGCACTCTGGTTGCTGTAAGGCATCAGTTGTTTGTTTCTCAGACAGAAGATCCTCTCCTATGTCAGGAGTTCTTAAGCTTTGTAAGGAATCAGTCATTGGGATAACATAGCTTTCTGTTCTGGAGAAGAGCTGCCACCATAAATCACTGTGGAATGACAGCAGAGGTCCTTCAAGCCTGGACGACATGACAGAAATACAAAGTCCACACTTGGGACTCCTGGAGCAGAAGACAGCCTCTGTGACAAGAGGCACGTCCCTACCTGTTGGAAGGATGACATCTTGTGGTAGGATGGGTCAGAGGACCAAGAACTAATCACATACAACAAATGAAGCTAAACTCAACATGAAACAAGGAGTACCAGGCTTCTTACAGGCATCACAGGTGGGAAGGAGAACTTCAATCAACTATGCTTTGATTTTCATTACTTTAAGCTGCAGGGAAGAAATTTATCATTTGTGCTTTGGTGATCACCGCTGAGTCCACCAGGCAGGGAGATTTCTGTTCATTACAGCCTCGTGTGAGCTCCTCTGCCTCCCACACAGCATTTCTGCCTGGGCAGCGTCATCTGCAGATGGAGCCAGGCTGGATGGGGCTTTGAGCAACCTGGCAGAGAGGAAGGTGTTTCTGCCAATGGCAGGACATCAGGAAAAGGCTCTTCCCCCAGAGGGTGGTGGAGAACTGGAACGGCTCAACAGGGAACCAGTGACAGTGCCAAACCTGACAATATTCCAAAAGCATTTTGGCCAATGCCCTCAGACACACAGTGTGAGTGTTGGGGTTGTCCTGTGCAGGAACAGCAGTTGGACTCGGTGGTCCTTGTGGGTCCCTTCCAACTCAGGACGTTTAGATTCTATGAGGGGTTTTACTGCAAACCTCAGAAGAACCAGCTCTTTGTATGAGAGAAGGCAGCAAAGGAGGCAACTGCCATCAGAAATGTCATCTGACTTCTTGCACACTACAAATACTGCCCAGCACCAGCTGCAGTCTTTGCAGCACTTCCATGCACAATTCTTCAAGAATTAGAGGCTGGGATGGAAGGGAGAAACGGGTAACACTCGATAAGCAGCAGACATTAATTAATGCTACATTACAATGGAATTCAGCTGAAATAATGTATGGAGGCCACATGAATAGTAAAAGAGAATTCATCACAGTTAATGTTATTACACTGAATGTCAAAAGAAGCAGTGATGATTTGCCACTTACTGTATAATGTAATGTAATCTAAATGCAATTTTGGTTGGACAGCCTTGAACATCCATATTAAGGAGAACAGGCAGAAAAGCCAGGATTCAGTCCCACTCCATGGACAGTTGGTAGGACCCTTGGCTCACTTGCAAGTCCAGCTTCTAAAGGATGGATCCATTTGCCAAGACGTGACCAGGACACATTTTGAGCTCAGGTATATTGCATTTGTCCTCCCCTTTTTAAGATTGACTGTAACTTTTGGCCACACTTGGATTTAGCAGCCTCTGATCAGATTATGGCCTCATTTTGGGACAAGCCTGAAAAAGCAAATCAACTTTTGGCAGCTGTTTTCTCCTCTCCATCACACCTGTGCATCATCCCTATGGGCAACCACCACAATATACAGATTTTTAAGCTTCTTCGAGTGGAATTTCAGGTGCCCACCTAGTAGAATTTAAACCTGATTACAGGCATCTGGTTGGGCTTAGTTAACATTCATGGGACTAAGAAGCAGTCTATGGCCCATCAGAGTCAAAGCTGGGTGACCAGTCCAAAGGAATTTAATAATCTCCTCCAGAATAAAAGCTTTTTCCCTATAAAATAACATCTCTGCAGATTTTTCTTAATATTTCTTCAACACAAAAATGCTGCTTTCAGCATTTAATATCTGATTTGATTGTTTAAAGCATTGCAGACCAAAACACATCACCTATGTTATGGCTACAAGCCACACCAACCAGCAAGGCCACCAACACATGAAAGCCTTTTGCATGGAACTGCACCATTTACTGTTCTTCCCCCAACAAATTACGTGGTGGGTTTCAGTACAGACTCTTCAGTAACAGAAGTCTGTTCAACATGTTTTTGTAAAACATTATTAATTTTCCCTCCTACACGAGGTGCCACAACTTTTAGCACAGAAATGCAAGAGACTGCCTGATGGAATATTATTCTAAAGCAGTGGAAGCCATCATTACCCATTCCCTTTTGAAATAATAAAAATACACAGCCATTTTGATATTTTTAAAGAAAAATATCTATAAATCAGTATTCATTGCAGCACTCAGAATGTAATTCTTTAAAAGAAATCCTGTAGAACACTTGCAATTTATTGCAGAGTCCCACACAGCTGTTCTACTGCTGTTTTGTCATTGAAATATAAAACACTGAGTCTTCCATTCACTTTAGCTTACGTTTACAAAAAGAAATACACTTCTGTATCTTTTAAAAGATTCTAAACAGTTATTATTTATTTATACAGCCCTGGAAGAGTGCTTGGCATTTCCCAGGCACACAAAGAGAGCTTGCAGCCTAAACAGTAAACAAATAAACCCAGCAGAGCAGGGAAGGAAAAAACTTTCTCTTCTCAGTATCGTTTTTGTCTTCTCCACATGGCTCTGCCTCTTCCACTTCAGCCAAATTCTCATCTGATTTGCAAGCACTGCCAATCTTTTCCAGCATCATTTATCTCAGAGGAACAAACCTGGTTTGTACCAAAGCAGAGCAGGTGGGAAAGAAAGTGGTGAAGTCCCCATCCCTGGAGGGATTTAAAAGCCGTGTGGATGTGGTGCTTAAGGACATGATTGGACTTGGCAGTGTGAAGTTTATGGTTGGATTTGATGATGTTAAAGGTCTCCTCCAACCTCATCTATTCTGTCATTTTGTGACTTCTGCACAACAGCTCCTGCAGTGAAGCCTTCTGGTTACATTCAAGGTAGGTGAATAATACAGAGAACTCAACGTGTGCAACCCAGGCAGGTACTGCCAGACATGGTGAAGTCTGAGAAGGCCCCTGCAGAGGAGGAGCGTTGGCTGATGAGCTGCCCACCAGCCTTCAGCACCCTCAGCCTCCCAGCTCAACCCCCATCAGCCCCAACGGGGCCAATGGGAGCACCAGAGTGCCTCAGTGATCTGTAGATGCCACCAGTTAAAGCACCATGGAGAAGGCCTTGTGCTTTGAGGAGTTTAGTTCTGAACCATTTACCATTGTAGAGGGAAGCAGGGACTTCTCTTCCACCAAAGGAGATATTTAAGCTTGGGCAGAAAGCCTAACTTGCAGTCTCCAAGAGTTCCCAGATAGGCAGCACTTTTGCCATTAACCTTTAGAGTAAGTTTACACTTAATTAGCTGCCCAAGCAGGGATGACTGGCTTTGTACACACAGGACTGTGTTCAGCATCATTTTCCTTTGTGTTAACACCACCTTCATAAGAGACCCAAAGCTGTCCTTTCCTCAAAAGCTTCTCTTCTCACAATCCCCCTCCCACCATCTTTGATTTGACCAATTAAAGACCAACTAAACCAACTCCTCCCATACTACATAGTAATGAGCTCTCTACCTACTTCTATTTACTAAGAGTTTGAATTTACAGGCAGAAATAAGAAAAATAAGAGGCCAAAGGTCCAGTTTTGGGGAAAAAGTTTCCATATCTCAGTTCTGAAAACTCAGAAGCATCTAGATGTCTATTTAGGCCTTACATCTAGACATTGCACTGTGCCCACACTTGTTTCTCACACAAGTGTAGCAGTCACTTGGACAGCCTACACAGAACAGCCCAAAACAGATCTTCACACCCCAGAGCTCGAAGCGACCATCACAAGTGGTGGTTGGTGCCAGGTCATTCCTGTACCACACAATTTGCTCTGCAAAGGCAATTTCCACCTCTTCCACCACTGCACATCCACAGAAGCAGCAGGGATTGCACCAACAGGAACCCTAAGCAGGTCAAAAATGGGCCTGGAAGTCCCACCCCACCTCCTCCACAGGCAACACCAGGCTGTGAAGAGGAATTAGTGCTGTTCTCGCTGGCAGCCACACGATGAATTTCTGTGTGTAGACTATTTGCTGTATCAGCTGCTTTGCTGATGCCAGTGAGAGCTCTGAGCACGACAGATTCTGGAGATAAATTATGGCAGTGCAAAAATCCTGCGTGTGCCAGTTAGCTCAGATGTCAACAACTACATTTAGGAGCTCCTTAAAGAGGAAAGGGCTTTCCCTAATACCCTTGTGACTTTGCAACCCAACTCTGCTGTGATGTCCCCAGCAGAGATGTTACAGTCTGCCATATTAAAGAGTGCTTTTAAAAAGGTCTGTTTGTCAATGCCACATAGAGACTTTTCCAGAAGAACCAAGTCCTTCCAATACCCAGACAGAGTGGCCTCAGGAACCAGTGAGCCATCCTGCTGCCTTCCTGCCACACCCCTGGTCTCAGGGGGCTTTATGGCTCTGTCTCAACTGGAATGGGCTGAATAATAAGAGAAAAACCATAGAATGTCCTGAGTTGGGACCCATGAGGATGAACGTACAACTCCTGTTCCTGCTCAGGACAAACCCAGCACTCACACTGTGTGTCTGACAGCATTGGCCAAATGCTTCTGGAATATTGTCAGGCTGTCACTGCTTCCCTGGGGAGCTGTTCCAGTGCTCCACCACCCTCTGGGGGAAGAGTCATTCCCTAATGCCCAACCTAACCCTCCCCAGCACATCTTGCAGCCTTTGCCTTGGGTCCAGAGAGAAGAGCTCAGCACCTGCTCCTCCTCCCCTTGTGAGGAAGCTGCAGACCACAACGAGGTCTCTCCCCAGTCTCCTCCAGGACCAACAGATCAAGTGACTTCAGCTGCTCCTCATACAGTTTCCCTTCTAAACCCACCACCAACTCCGTGCCCTCCCCTCTGGACACTCTCCAGTAGCTTTAAAACACCTTTACCCTGTGGTGCCCAAACCTGCACCCAGCACTCCAGGTGAGGCCGCCCCAGGGCAGAGCAGAGACTCTTTAGTGTTCAAGGCTATTTATCAGCACCCGTGCCCAGGACAAGCTGCCTGTGCCACAATGCAAATGAAGAACCAGTATTTCTCCCTCCCCGTGTGATCATCCCAGGTCTCTTCCCCACCCTGCTGCCTGCAAATGGAACTCTGTAGAAAATGAGCTTCTTCCCTCACCTCCCTTTTCCTTTGAAGGAGCTCACAAAAGTCAGGATGACATTTATGGACTAATTAAAGGTAACATTGATGAGCCCAGTAGTTGCAATTTTTCTTTTCAATTGAAGAACCCTTTTTAATCCATGTCATCTTTGGTCACCAGCTTTACAGCTCTGACAACTAATTTTTACAGAAACACTATTAGAGGTTGTAAACTTCAATGCCCCTTTCCTTTCTGGGTCCTTGTTTTTCCATACCTGTAATTAAGCAGTGCTCTACGTATACTTAAAGGACTACAAAAAATTCATATTACTGTAAAAATCATCTCTGTGCTCACCACTACAAACTTTAACAGCCCTGCAACCACTGATTCGGCTGTGGCCACCAGTACAAGAGGAGTCATTACTGTAACTAAATTAGACCGTTTGTTTTCTTTCCCTCGAATCGAATTGTGTAGGAGCTGCTTTATTGCAAAACAGACATTAAAATTCCAGCTAGACCTCAGAGAGAAAGTAATTTCTATTTTACCAGCACTGTAAAGCTGTCTATGTTCTGAAGCACGAAATATTGCAGGGATATTTATAGCTCCAGCACCAAAGCCAGCTTGAATAGAAATGTTACTGCAGTCGGCAGAGCTGTCACATTGCTCAGTGGAGCAGGGAATCTTAGTGAATTTGTGAATTACCGTTTCAGTCTTGACAAGTCTTTCAATGAGCCCGGTGAGCATCTGGAGCTACTTTGTGGTTTCAGGATCAGGACTCAAGACTTGGATCACTTTAAGAGGAGATTTAAATGGTATCTGAGCTAATCAGCTTCCATCAATGAGACCCTCGAACCAAGACGAGGGTTCCCAAACTCTGCTGGGCTCCAGCAGCAGCTCCTCATGGACTCCCCTTCGCTGCTCCTTGTCCAGCTGCTCTTCAGTAAGTTGAGTGCACAACTCTGCTGCACAGAACACACATCCTGCATTGCTGCCCAATATTTCTGCAGAGGATTAGCAACTTTTTCCTTCCATCGCCTTCACAGTGCAGGCAGGAATTCTGCCATATTCATCTTTGCCATCACCCTCCACAATGGATTTAATACTGCCATTATACAGATGAATAAACTCATGCATAGAGAGAACAGGACTCATTTGTTTTGGCAACTTCCTAACTTTGTGGCAGAGGCAGGAGAGCATCTTGGATTTTTCCCATATCTGTGTGACCACCCTAACCTTTGTAATTAAGCAGAATTACTAATAGGCTACACTAAGAGGAAATAGAAAATAAATACTTTCACTCCCTGATTAAAGCCATCCATTATCACATATGGGGTAATGGATCATTTCAGCAGAAGTATTGCAAATGCACTGCAGACTTCAGCCTAACAAATGTCCCTATCGCACGGTAAACAAAATAATTTGTATTGTGGTGGTAAAACACATCCACAGCCCAATAACTGTTGGGAAGGTCAAACGGAGCCTCACGTTGCTGTGTCAGTTGAGGATTTACAGTATTTCTTAGACAGTGCCTCTTGCCAGACACACAAAACCAGCCGGAAGCTTTGAGAAGCTGCTGCTCCCCCTTTAAAGCAGGCTGACAAAAGTCAGATGGATCATTTCACATCTCCAGACCTTGCATTGTACATAAAGGCTTTCCAGGTCCCCTCTGCACCATTTCTGGGGTTGGAACTGGATCATATTTAAGGTTCTTTCCAACCCAAACCACTCTGTGATTCTGGGCCCCCTCCCTCCAGCCCAACCGCACTGCGATCAGGAATTGCCACAACCCACGCACTGCTCCCCAGATCAGAGCCCCACGAGCCCCTTGCTTCATTGCTGTGATGACAGTCAACACCTCCATGAAACAAAACAGTCAACCCCTAAGCAACCAGCAGCCCACAGGGCCCCTTCTTCAGGCACAGGGAGCAGCAATTCACTCCCCACAGAGCAGGCCAGATCACCACAGCTGGGTTTGTGCCCCAGCAGCATCGCTGGGCGACTCTGCCAGCCAGGGCTGCCTGGACAAGACTGAACACACCAAGCTGTACAAACACTGAAACTGTTCAGAAATCAGTGTGTTTTGGTCTGCAACTTGTCAGAGCCTTAACAAGCTTGTAGGAAAACCTTGACACTTTAACTTTTTAAAGTTTTATTGAGCGGATTTTGATCTTAGTCTTATTTCACAGAGCTGAATTCTGAAAGCCAGTTAAGTGGAGAAAACTGGTGAGAAAGACTGTCTGTTCAAGACCACGGAGAAGATGCACCATGATGTGCTCATAACTGTTCTTTCATCCTTAAATTATTAACCCAAGTCAGCTCAGGCCTCACACAGACCTTGCCTTATTGGAATTAACTGATTTAATTAAAGTAGAGGAGTCTTAATGCCCTGGGCCACAGGTCTGCACCAGGAGGCCAGCAGGTCTCAACCTACCTGGGTCAGAACCACCTTTCCACAGCAGATTAGAGATCTCTCCTCTGATTTTGTGTGAGAACCAGCAGCAGAGAAAACAATGACTATCTGAAATGAAATATCAAAAATACCCAAATGAAAAGCCAGCAGGGGTCTGGATTCTGTCCAGATTGCCTCTACCTGCAGATATCTGAGGACTTCATCTCTCATAACAGCAGACAAATGCACCATAAAGGCAGGATTTGCATACAAGATCAGTGTTTTATTTTCTAATAATCTTGGGTGCCTCACCAGGACGATGAACATCATGAAGTCTCTGCCACTGAAAATGAAAGGCAGTAGCTAAGCTGGACAGTTTATCCATAATTGGAATTTGTAGTAGTGCATTTCTCCCAAATGCCTATAAATAAAGCTGGTGTTTTGGCAATTACTGATGTCTGCTGTCATTTTGCAAGGCTGGGTTTTTGATGAAGCATGTGGTGTTAGAGGCTAATATTTCTCATTTCTATCCTTCTCTAATTCTATTTTTTATGGAAATTAAGCTACAGTTTCATGCACTATGATTTATTTTTTTTATCTCCTTCAAGAACTGGGAGGTGCACGAGTGATGGAGCAGAGATTTGGCTGAGTGTGCATCTTGGGGAAGGGAGGAAGAAAAGGAGGCTCCACACCAATGCTTTCTGGAGTGATCTCTAAAGGAGAGAGTCCCCAGCACCCTCAGAGGGTGGCAGTGGAAAGGCTGCAACAGCCGATAGGAGGAAAAACCCTTCCAGAAGGTGGAGAGGTGTACTTTGAGCCTCCATAAGCAAACCAGATCCCTGACACCAGACAGGGCAACAGCTACTTTTGTAAATGTTATTTCTGATGGGTTTCCACTTCTCTGAGCTTGGCTTGTTGCCTGCTTTGATTTTTGTTTCTATTCATCCTTTCCTTCCCCTTCAACTTTTATTCTGCTACTTGCCTTCCATCATCCCTCTTCCCTGCAAATTTCATTTCAGCCCTCGAACTCACCTGTTCCTTCCAAATCCTGTTCCCATTAAAACTACCTGTAAACCACCTTCCCTGTCCTCTTCTGACACATCTCTACCCTATGCCCCTTTTCCTGTGTATCTATTTATGCTGCATTTAATTGCTTATTAACATCCTAGACCTGACCCAGTTCCCACTGAAGTCTGTGAAGGCTCCATCACTATTAATAGGTGCTGAATAAGAAACAGAACCTTTGTACCTAGAGGTGCTAAATGTCATTTATAGCTGAGGGCACTCCAGAAATAACAGGATGAGGCCTGATGTCACTGCATAGCTAATGCAATCAGTCCTGCTGAAAATAAATGCAGCAGCATTGCCTTCTGCTGTACCAGGCCCTCAATGGACGTCTGTCTCAAGGATGCTGATAATAATCAGTTGTTTGAAAGGAATTAGCTGGCTTTTCATTCTCTCCCTCTCTCTATCTCTGCTTCATGAATTTTCTCTTGTGTTCCATAGACCCATTTATAAAATATAGATTCCTATTGATTCCCCAAGGAGAATGAACATTAATATACTCCAGTGTCCATCTGTTTTCTCCCCCACATGGCAGAGAAAAAGATTTATATCACTTCTCTGGGTCTGCTGCTGACCTGCAATTGAGTCAACAATCAAGTCACACTAAATTAAACAGAGATACATTTCTTTTCCTGGCCTACACAAGAACTTTCTGCCAGCCTGTCTCTGGGGGAAGACACACATCCCCTCCCTCAGGTCAAGAAAAGCCAAATTCATTTGGACCAGAGCTAAATTCATACATGAAGATCACCTGAGCAAGCTGGATATCAGTTAGCAAGGGCAGGTTGGTTCTGTTTCAGGGTATTTGCTGGAAGGGCTCTAGAGGAGGCCACAAAGATAATGTCAGGGCTGAAGCACTTCTGCTACGAGAAAAGCCATGATTCAGGCCCTGCATATTCACACAAAGGGCTATTTGCAGGCTAACCAGCAGCTCTCCAGCTTTAGGATTTACAGCTGGTGGTGTATGAAAGATTTAGCCCTGCACTCTTAGGAAATTCATCTGTAGATTGTTGTGAAGATAAAGAAAAATATAAGTTCCTTTAATCTTAATGTCCTTTTATCTGCTGCTCATTACAGTACAATATACTTCCTGGGAAGCCTGTGACAATGACAGACTTGATGGCTCACAACCATCCAGCTTCTTCTCCCGGCTTCCAATAGTGACATTTACAAACTGCCAAGCACCCGGGACGGATGTACAAGAAAGTAGATGCTCATCCTTTTTGCATTAATTCAGGGTTCAGAGCTGCACTGCAACTGCCAAGAGAAGGGATAACAAAAGGGACAGCTAAAGGTTCATAAGCTCATAAATATGTGACAAGCAGTCTTGTCTTATTGCTCCTTTTAGCACACCCTGGTATTGAAATTGATAGCGTAATAGACTTTCTCCCAAATACAGGGAAAACCATCACGAGGCTTTTCATTTTTATCAGACCTAATTTTTATGCTGACAAAAAAATGATCAGTGAAAGGCAGAACAGGAGCTGTTTGCTCTGACATTAATTTTAAACATCTGGAATAGGCTATAATGTATGCAGATGTTTTGTAATGAAGACAGGTTACAAGGGAAATAAAATACATTGTGTTGCCGTTGCTTGTTAATATAAATTGACATCTGCTGAGTCTGGAAGTAAACTCCATGTTCTCCTGCCATCCAGGCTGTAATAATATTCCATCTGCTATGTTAATGCAGCTGAACATCACTTGTCCCTTAAGTCATCCTTGATAGGAAGAGACCTGGAAAAACTATGAGATGATATGGAGGTTGCATAGGGGACTTATCCTAAACTGCAAGAGAAACTTCTGAAAAATATTAGCTTCAGTTGCTTAAGCCACAGTGGAAAATCTCTCATCCACACACAGCTTTCATACATAGACACTGAACACAAGTCTGGATTTATTACCAAAGGAGCTACTGAGTCAAACAGTTGGAAGCCACATTCACAAGCCGAAGAACTAAATTCTACTCAAAGACTCAGAAGGGACCTCAAAGCCCATCCAGTTCCAACCCACTGCCACAGGCAGGGACACCTCCCACTGGATCAGGGAGCTCAAAGCCCCATCCAACCTGGCCTTGAACACCACCAGGGATGGGGCAGCCACCCCTTCTCTGGGCAACCTGGGCCAGGGCCTCTCCACCCTCACAGCAAAACATTTCTCCCCAAAATCTCATCTCAATCTCCCCTCTTTCAGCTCAAAACCACCACCCCCTTCCTATGCCTGCACTCCCTGATCAAGAGCTCCTCCCCTGGGGGAATCACAGGCTTCCTTACTGTTTTCTGATACCTTTGGATTCCCTTTTTCAGGAACATCTCCAAAGCCACACAAACCATACCCACAATCTAAAGAATCACCACAGGTTTTTCTCCTCATTTGCTTTTAAAAATTGCTCTCTGATTGAATCCACAGGGATCCTGAAAGCAAGAAAGTGTGCTCTGCATGATGAAATGCTTAAATCAGATTGGAGTGAGAACAGGACCAGCACCTGCACCACCCACTCTTTGGAAGAATTTGGTCACATGTTGAAAATTTTGAAACACAAGGTAAAAAAAAAATAGGCTCAAGGCAACTCCTTTGGGGAGTCAATGAGAAATTGCCAGCAAATGAAAGCATTACAAGAAAACAGATGGAGAATAAGAGAGGAACATCAGAAAAAATCAAATTACATGTTTAAAGGGGCAAAACATCAATATTACCCAGAGAATTGATAAAATGTGTCATTTTTAAGGATGCTGTAAAGCAGAGAAATCACGAAATGCATTATGACTCTGAAAGGGAAGAAAACAGCACATGCATCTACCTTTATAGATAGTGCCAGTACCCAAGAAATCAGATTTTGTTGTCAGGAATGAGTGTATATGGATGTAAATATATCGAGGAAGATTCATTACTGTTCACAAAAGGTTTGAAGTCATTAGAGAATGATGGAATGCGACACAAACATCGGCAAGATTTGTCCATTTACCTTGGTGAGAGTTACAGAATAAACTGTGCTTTGAAGTCCCCCAGCCAGGCCTGTTGTGACCCTCATGTTTGTGCACCTTCTGTTGGCTTTCTAAGCCACGTGAGCTCAGGAGGGGGACACTTTAGTATGCATCTACTGGCAAATCTAATATGAAAAACAAATTTACTAAAGCCCTCTGATCATTCTATTAGATACAGTTTGTTTACCTATGGAATCTGTGTCTGAAGAGCCTCTGAACACATCACCTGGTGTAACCAGTTTAAGAAATGAGACACGAGGCCTCGCAAACCAGTTTCCTTTTTTTTTTTCCATGCTAGAGAGATTAATTCTTCCTTCACTTTTTTCACATCTAAAAATCTTAGAAACCAAACTACACCCCCAACAAGAACAAGTGAGGACATCTTAAGAAATCAGAATAATAGAATGGCTTGGGTCAGAAGGGACCTAAAAGCCCATCCAGTTCCAGGGGCACCTCCCACTGGATCGGGGGGCTCAAAGCCCCATCCAACCTCACCTTGAACACCTCCAGGGAGGGGGCAGCCACAACTTCTCAGGGCAACCTTCCCCTCTAAACCCTTCACCAACTTTGTGGCCTCCTCTGGACGCTCTCCAGTATCTTCAGATCCTTTTAATCCTGTGGTGCCCAAAGCTGCACCCAGTGCTCAAGGTGGGGCCACCCCAGTGCAGGGCAGAGCAGGACAATCCCCTCCCTCACCTGGCTGGCAATGCCGTGCTGGACACACCCCAGGATATCACTGGCCTCGATTTGTGTCTCAAGAAACCTGGAGGTTTTTTCAAAAGGCAGCTGAAGCATTTGGGTTCTTCCAACATTGGAGAAGTGGGACAAAGCCAGGCTTCTCAGTGCGTTTCAATCAATCAAGACAGGGCACAGAGGTAATCAAATATTTTGCAACTGTAAAGATAAGGCTGCTTGGAGTTTGCCTGCTCAGATGAGGGAAGATAAAAGTGATGTCTTTTTTTCTCCTTAATCACATAAGATTCATAGTTTGCATGAAAATCAGCCCACGCTCTCCTCATTTGCAGTCCCTGCACAGGGACAAGAATCAAAACCATGCAGTGATCACTAAACTGACTCATCCCTCCAGGACAGTCCTGCTGGCAGGCATTACAGGGACTTTACATAAAAACCACATGTGGAGGCTCAGCTCATGCTTAGATTAAGAGTATATGGTATTCGGCAAACAAAGGTTTAGGTGGATTGCAAGCAAATCGTAGGAAAGTATTGAGCCATCCTGAAAAAATAAGCTGGTTTTACTGATAATGCACCAGAATGGCAACAAGGAGGAAAAGAGCACGATTGAATGAAGTACTCTGGTTTCCCAAAAGCACAGGAAATGGTAATATACAAGGACTTGACTCTGCATCCTCTTGGGGAAAAAGACACAATCAATCAGCAGCAATATTGCAGGGGGTTCCCAGGCCAAACAGCTCTGTTTGTCTGAAAGGAACACACCCCACCTCTCCCAGCTATGACACAGCAGAATTAAGTCCCCTTCCCAGCTCTGCTGCTGAGGACCTGAAACATCAGGCAAGTTCCTGGGTCTCTGGGTCCTTCCTAGGCTTCACCCATCTGTTCCATTCATAAACCAGCAGAACTATTCCAGGGGCTACTTCCTTTATTTTTAGAGTTCCATTTGCTTTCAAAGTAGATGAAAATGTAGACACAGTTTTTTGGAATAATTCTATGTAATCCATTGGTTACAGAAGAATAATTCACACCATTCTCTAAAAGTTCCTCACGGTTCCCCGGCTCACGGGGCTGGGAGCTGATCAGAGCAGCGCTGCACGGTGGGGATCAGCTCCCAGCAGCTCCTCCCCTGCCTGATCAAAGGGAGCATCTGAGAAAGATCCAGAGCCAGTAATGAGACAGAATCCTGGAGAGGTGCAGGGTGATAAGAAGGGTTTATTGGCCTCTGTTCAGAGCAGGTTGTTCTGCCAATGTGGCCTCATGGGACCAGTTATAGGACTCAGTCTGTGTTGCAGACACATCAACAGCGACCAAAAGCAGAGCTGCCTGGGATACTCTCAGTTCTCCTTATGCCAGGAGAAGGGGATGCTACGGAAATCAAGATATTCATCCTCTAGAAGCACTCTTTGCTCAACACAGCCATGCCAACAAGGCTCTGGTTTTTGCTAATTCTGTGCATCCATCCTCTACAAGTTGAATATATCTGCGCTGAAGACTTTTTGTACAGCTTTGCTGGTTAGACATCAGCCTTTTTTTACAACACTACCCACTGTCATTAGGGGGCAGGCATTTGTATTGTACCCTACCACAAACTGCAGAGACAACCTCACTGAAGATGGCTTGAGAAGAGCTTCTAAAGCTATCTGCTGTTCGCTACTTGCTGGTGCCACTGTGACACCTGGCACCTTAGCAAGGATGTAAAAATCTCAGGAGGACAGCTCATCCAGTATCCTGCCTAAGAAAGGACAATTAACCTTAGAGTTAAAGAATCATGGAATGATTAAGGTTGGAAAAGTCCTCTAAGCTCATCCAGTCCAGCCAGACAACCCCACTGTGCCTGCTAAACCATGTCCCAAAGGGACACGTCTACACGTTTTATAAAGAGCTCCAGGGGTGGCGACTCCACCACTCCCCTAGGCAGCTTCTGTCAATGCTTTATCATTACGTGAACAAATGAGAAAAACTAGCAAAATCATCAGTCTAGCACATCAGTCATAAGCAAATCCATGCTCTTGCTCCAGTATCATCTCACTTAACTCCTAATGTTTTAATTGTGTCTTCACCTCCATTCATACGTTTTGATCGGGTGCTGTTTTAGGAAGACTCCTACTACAGAGACCCAGTCACTTTACGTTTCCCTCTCCTTGCTGGGATTCCAACCACTACAGCACCTGTAAATATTTGATGTTGTTTTAGCACAGCAAGCAGAGGGAGAAGTCTCTCCAAACAGCTCTGCTCTACCTCTGTGAAGCGCCGCGGTTGCTCTGTCAGGTCTCTGGCACACCAGCAGTCTTGAAAGCAGGGAAAAAAAGAACCTTGCACACTCTGATTGAAAATTATGGAAAGCAGGTCTTTGTTGTTGCTCACGCCTGCCTGCCTGGATCTCATAGGTAGCTGGAAGCATACCTTCACGTTCCATAATAGATGAGATGTAAAACTAATTCTAAAACAAACTATTACCATGAAAGTGTTTCACTTTATTTCTGCATAAAGACTGCTTTTCACAGCCCAGAGCTGAAAGTTCCAGCAAATAATTTATAAAGAATGCATTAGAAGAGATGTGTATTTAGAGCTCTCGTACACACCTGCTTCAGAGGGGTAGCACTACCTTGCAGTTATCCATCATTTACTGCGTCACAGATGAGCGGTCGCTGGGCTAACGGCTGCTCTTCTTGTGACTGAGATTGTGTCACACCAGAACCCCGCTTGTCTCTGAATTATTCAAATATGGGAAGTTCTAAACTGAGTTAACAAATGGGATGTGTAGTAAATCTCCATGTGTGTGCATGCATCTGCTTTTGAGGCCAGGATCACACACCAAGGAAACGGCAGCATTGGATACACAATAATTAGCCAGAGATTAGTACTACAAGAGCAAGTCAGGCACCCAAGCTGAAATCAGCCTTCCACAGGGCTGTGACAATTGAAATCCCCCATAACAAAAACAAAAAATCAGGCCTTATTCAATTCACATGATTTTTTCCCAGGGCAAAATGCCTCTTTTATTTACAGAGCCTGCATGTTTCTACATCCATCCCACATCCTATAGCCTTGGGAGTTCAGGAATGCAGTAGGTCAGGGATGACCTGCACAGACACCAAGGTCTTGGCTCAAGCCAACAGGAATCTCACACTAAAACGATTCCTTACCCGTTCCCAATCACTGCAGTCTCTCAATTCACATGTGATATTCTGGGTTACATTTTTAATTCTTAATTTGGAAGCTCAATTCCAGCATATAAACTGTGCTGCTTGTTTTCAGATGCCATCATTTAAAGAATGTTCAAGGGAATTGTAAAACAGGATTCACTTTATGATGCGGATGAAGTCGGCACTGAATTCTAAATGAGCTGGATACCACATGCTAAATTGTGTCAGCAACACCTCAGTGAACAGAAATATGAGCTTTTCTCTGTCTCTTTGAGATGCCTCTCCTTGAGCAATCCAGAGTGGCATCCTTATCACCCTAGACAGAACAGAGTGGATTTGATGACAAATCTGTCAGTTGAGCAGGGTTTGAGATATGTTGCCAGCTGGGGTATCAGCAGGTGTAACAAGAATGTGGTCTCACAGATCAGTACCTTTCAGAGTTTAGTTTAGATAACGTACTAAAAC
Source organism: Tapera naevia (assembly GCA_033556795.1). Taxonomy (NCBI): domain Eukaryota; kingdom Metazoa; phylum Chordata; class Aves; order Cuculiformes; family Neomorphidae; genus Tapera; species Tapera naevia. The sequence goes on from JAUMJJ010000242.1 coordinate 1,598,889, forward strand.
TATCTGAGACATTCTTTCTGTTCCCTGTAGGGATTAATATTCAGTGGAACTCTCAGACCCAACAGAGAGCGAGCCCCTTTTCCCCCTTGCTTCTTTGCAATGAAGAGGTATCACTCCCCTCCTCACACCCTGTCCCTCTCCACTGTTGATGTGTCCTTGTATTGCAAGTGACCTGGATCATCCACATGAACAATAAACCAGCTGGCAAAATTGCAGTTCTGACCTAAGAGTCTGTAAACCAAGTGATCTGCAAGCAGTGGCCACAAAAGCTAAGAAATAGAGCTCTGATAAATAACTACTAATGGTCCAGCTATGCCTTTCCCCAGGGCTATCCATCTCCTGGGTACAGACACTCATGTGACCCTGGGAGTCAGGTGTACAGGTAAATGCATGAATTGCGTTATTTTCCATATCACAGTATTTGCAGTATTCCATAGATTTCAAATGAGAAAGAGCCTAAGTGCTAAAAATAGGATTAGCTGACAAGCACTACGACTGCACTTGCTCAAACCACTCTCCTCTCAGCATCGCAGGATTTGTGCCCTGCTCAGCTGTGCAGAAGTAATCAAAATGGTACCTTGCATCCGTCAAAAGATACGAGAGCACAGCAAGTTTTGACTTTCAAAGGTTGTGCATCCAGCCATGGAAAGAGATAGGAGATTGCATTGGGCATGAAAGTGATAGATTTTCTTAGGAAGACTTCGACCTGAAGTACCAGGATACAAGCAATTGATAAAAGCAGCATGCTCTCCCCATTTCATCTCCTCCTCTCCTCTCTGCAGCCTGGTAGACCAGACCATGACTAAGAGGTGAGACACATTTCACTGCCACTGCCACACCCTGATGCATCCTTTGGGCTCTACCCCTCGCAGGGTAGGATCTGAAAAGAGCATACTTCATTATATCTCACTAAAAGGCAGTGTGGACAAAACAGCAACTGCCAATTTGCAGGACAGTGTGGGTTCCAATCTGTCTGTTATTTATGTTCTAATGGAAATGGGATGGAAGAAACAACAAATACGCTTCGGAGATATGATGAGCATCCAGACAGAAAGGCATTATTAGCAAACATTCATTCAGCAGAAGCAACTACTGCTGCTACAGCCTGGGTAGTGTGTTGGACAGAACATGAGCTTGGAACAGGAATACCTCAAATGAACATGCAGAGAAGAAAAACGATGACGGAAAATACCACTCGTGTGGCTGCATATGGCAGCGAGCACTGTGCCAGGGCTGGGATTCCTTCATCCACCAAGATGAGCCGAGCTCTGCATCCAAACACCGCGATTAACTCTTTGAATGTCCCTCTTGGATCTGAGGAAAATTAGGAAAATCGGCCTTCAGACCTTGCCTGAGGTAACATAATGCATCGTTGGAAACCAGGGGTACCCAGCCAGATGCAGACAGCTGTGCACTAATCCTGCCCAGTCTGGTCTAGATGAGACGAGAAGGAGGAATGGGCTCTAACCCCAAGGCTGGATTTCTGCACAGGCTGCTGCTGACACCAAGGGGTTTATTTCTGATGCCTTCCCCATCCTGCACTTTCTTGTTCCCACAACTCACATGCAGCTCTTTTGCCTACAAAGACATCAACTCAAGCAAACCAGCACGGTCAGCATCCTCCTGCCTTCCCCGCAGAGAGAATCTGTCACTATCCTGCTCAAGGGGTCAACCGTCACTCCTCGATGCTGATTCCTACAAACTCTGCACTAAACCAAAAGCAATTTACTGACTGAGCAGCCAGCAGAGCCAGTGACTCTTCAGAATTTGCTTTCTCACCTCTTTGGAGTGCCCATAGCCCTTTGCAGCTCTGCCTCCCCGCGCTCTGCTCAAGCCAGACACATCCTCACAGTAGCTTTGCTGATATCCACAAGGAGAACAATACTTCTAATAGGACTCAAACTCCTAGCCCAAGATGCTGAATATTTTAAGCTTGTCATGTGCAAAAGCTTTCATTTATGTCAAAAATCTAATTTAGTGCAGGGTTTCCAGGCTCCAGTGACAAGAGACACACTTTTCTAGGGAAAACATTGATGAAGGAAAGCATCTCCTGAACTTTCAGTGAGCTCATTGACCACAGGCTTTTCCTTGAGGAAATGACAGTCCCCAGGTGTTTGCAGAGCCATTACCTTGACAGGGCTTTGATCTCCACAGAAATCTTTGAGTCTGCCTCTAACACAAGCAATAACAAAACAAAATTTAACCCTTTCCTTAGGAAAAGCCAAGTGGGTGCTTCTCCAAACACTAACTGCTGCTCTTGGCAGGCATTGGCTCTACCTTACTCTTCCCTAAAATTAAAGATGAAGCTGGAAAACCAGAGACCTGATCCTGAAGTGTTTCATCTCCATTTCACAACTCAAGACAGATGTGATGTTTTGATGAGGAAGCACCCCTCTGCTTCACCCCTGCTGCCCTGGCACTGACAGCTGTCACCACACACCCAGGCTGCACCCACAAATCAAATTCTGAACCCCAGCAACACCACCCACCCTTCATTTACAGCCCCCCTCCTGTCAAAGCGATGGTGACATTAACAAGCATACACAGAGGCAGGCTTTGCGCCAATTAACAATTTCTCATTAGCTTAATTAGGGGACACATGTTTTTAATCACAGCTAAGAATGTGGAGTGATTGAAGAATTGATTTGGAGCTTTTGAAAGCATCACTGTCAGCACATGGAATTTAATTCAGCAGATGCACTTGAAGAACAAGAGGAAGGGCCTAAATGGCTTTGGCTAAAGGAGCTTAAGAGCAGGCTGAAACTCAGGGAGCCCCAGTTAGATGGGCATCGTCTCCCCATCATCACAGACAGCCTACTCTGACTTTTCAAGACAATCAAACACATATGAAAACATCACCAACAACACTGATTTAGCTCTTGGGTTGGGCTCTATCATTTTGCAGTACAAATACGTCCCAAGTGCTGTGTCTTTTCTGAGCAGGACATGCTCCCTCCCATCTCCACGATTACCTTCCCCAGTGACAGCAACCTGGTTGTTTTACCTCAGACATTTCAATTCCATTCATAAACCTTCTCCTAGACTCCTAAATGCAAGTGGCAAGAGATTCTGAACCAGGGGTAGGGTTCTCTGGGTAAGGAGAAGGTGTCAGCATCACCCAGAGGGTGTGAGATACTCCCCTAGTGAGGGTCTGACCAGGCTTCCCACTGACAGAGCCACCTGCATAAGAGATGTTTGCAAACCACATGAGATGTTACTTTAGTCACAAAGAAGGCACTTAATTTCCTTAGCCAGAATTCAGCCTTTCTGTTACTAAATATATCAGGTGCCTGATTTGATTTCCTTGATATTATAACTTCCTTCTGTCCAGTGGCTTCACCCTCTAAGACAGAATCTTTTTTGCTTATCAGGGAAGACAGATATTCAGAAATGATCATCTAAACATTGACCAGGGCAGTGCCATCGTCCTGGCACAGGTCAGACTGCCTCAGACCTCCTTCAGCATCAGGATTGTGCCCTCTCCCCTCCTAAGTCCACACCTGCAGTTTTCAAAGGAGAAGAGAGCAAGCAAAAGATGGTTTGAAGTCATCTGTGTTAAAGTGTGTCACCAGACACTTGAGCCAGAGCGCACGTCAAAGCAGATCAAAGCTGTGACACCCAAACCATGTGTTCTGAGAAGGCAACTGAGGCTTCCCTTGCTTTTTCATAGGGTAATGCACTGTGTCACAGCAGGAGATGGAGAAACATTCACCTATCAAAGGGCTTGAGTGCTAAAAATGAAGATGTAATATTCTTGCTGCAGGAAGCAAATGCAAATACCGGCTTCTCTGCCTCTCCATCTTCCTGATCAGCAGGTGTCGTCCCCCTGTTCATTGTAACCAGAGCTTTCATTTAATAGTGTTACTTAACAAATCCCTTTCGTCTTCTTGTTCCAGTATTTCAAAGGCAAGGTCAGAACGTAACACACTGCAGCATTTGCACAATGCAAGAAATGATGACATTTACCAGAAATAGGATACATCGGAATAAAAGCCCCAAGGTCTTTGATAGCAGGAATAGTTTTATGCAAGTGCTAAAATGAGTGGTTTCAAGCAACAAAAACACATGGACATAACTGACAGCCTGGGCTTGACAAAACAAGGTTACATTTAATGCTGCTGGGTCAGCAGATCTGAACCCATTTCTATGCCACCTGTACAGACCACAAGCCTGTAATCAAGTCACCTTTTTTGATCTAGTTTTCTGCTTTACAGTCCACATCACTGCCTTCTCTATAAAGATGAGGAGGAGATGAAATGGATATCCACTTTTTAAAACACCTGGAAATTAACGACACTACAAGCTTCCATTGCCTTGAACTTATGTTGGCATTTATACTGACCATTGTAACTCAGTACCATCTCACAGGCACACTTTAAATGACTGTACAGAGGTTTGGGTGATAAGATATTCCAGGACCACAGCTTGGACAAATACCAGTATTGCCTCGTGTCTCAGCTGCTGCAAGTCAGCTCTATTTTAACACTCCCTCAATTCTACGTCCACGAGCCCATTCCCCCTTTAGGAACCTCCCTCTTCTGGAGGATGCCTTGTCTACTGGTTTCATCCATCAAACTTTGGAGAGTCACAAGTTTTAATTTCTTTCACATCAGCCACCTCCAAGGAATTTCCTTGTCAGGGAGGGCATTGCAACATCAAATTCTGGTTGATTCCAACTCATCTCAGAGCTGTTTGTCACAGGCTTCCACTGACCTCGTTAAAGCTCTGCTGTCTTAACAAATTTGGAAGATGTCATCTAAAATGGGAACAAGTTCACTGTTTACTAAACGTGCAGTAGATATCTTGTTTCTCCCCTTGATTTGTTTTCTAATGTATTCTCCTTTTCCCCACCCAAGCACAATAAATATTGTGGAAAGGTGAAGGTCAGGAATAGATGGATTCTCCAAGTTAGTAGACTGGAAATACTCAACGAATAAAATCAGCAGAACCCAAGCCAGCTCTAATAGCTTTCATCTGTTATATTTGCCTTCCTTCACTAATCTAATGCCTGTGTTTTTACACAAAAGGAGTTAAACCTAATTTTTTTTCCTTCCTAGATTTATGAATAATGTGCAGCAAGCCAGGCTGATCACTCATGTGAACAGTAGCTTTCCAATTCTCAGAAACATTCATCTTGAATAAAAATGGTGTGTGGGAGTTTTTAGAAATGTTGCAGCCCTTGTGTAAGCGTAGCTATTGATTTCACCTTTAAAGTAGCAATTATAAGATATATATGCAACGTCAATGTTGTTGTTAATGAAACTTATCTTCCCCTACTCAGTATTCTGTTTATTTTCTTAGCTATAGAACTTGACAGGAGTTAAAAAATCAGGCTGCAGTACGAGTTGGTGATCTATTACAAAAGATAATCATATTTTACAGAGCATCATTCATCCCCAGAGATCCCAAAATGCTGGCAGAATATTTGCATAGGCACACACTTTCCAAAACTGGCAGAGAAGAGACATTATGAGGATTGCTCTGCCCTCTCAGCTTCTACACACAATGCAGTCCAGTGGGCTGGTGGAGCTGTGCCAGTACAGAGCGGGGCACCCTTCAGACCTGCACTGAGGAGTTTGAAGCAGTAGCCCTTCTCCAGGGAGGGGACAGGCAACAACACTCCATGTGCCACGTAACATCACAAAGAACAGACTGGGATTAAATATATGAGCAGGAATTCCTAATTTTAATGGTAAGGGTAACATTGGATGGGCCTTCAATATTTTTCTGCTTCAGAGATGAAGGGCTGGGATGTCCGACTCTATTTCCAGCAGAATCACATTCGTGACATCTGTTGACTCACCCTGCTGGGTTTGGATGTCATGCTCTTTTCTCCTTCCTCTTTCTATTTATCTCTCTATAGCCAACTTTTCAAAGTCAAATGGATGATGTATTATGGAAGACAACTGCATTTCATACAGCATCTCGAGCACTGAACATCTTTGTCACCCACACAACAACTCCAGCAATATTAATGGATACTGCCCCGAGGCAATGCTAGAGCAGCCCAGAGAGCCTTCTGATGAGGGCAGAGCAGTTTATGGGGTGATCCATCAGAGCAGCCCAGCGAGACCCCCAGGGCTGACAGCGACCGCAGGGAGCCGCGCGCAGCCGGCAGCGCGTGGCACAAAGGGAACACACTCACCTTCTCTGCTTTCCCTTTTCCCCAGGAGCCTGCAGTGCCAGGGAGCCCTTTGGGAAGCACACACATGGCATCCAACCACTTGGTGCCACCTGGAGACACGGCACCACTATACCTGCTTCACATCATTCTAGTATGCTTTATAGAGAAATTCAACTTCGGCCTAGTGTAAAAGCTCCAGCACTTCTCAATTCCTTTCTCCAATATCAGCAAAAACACCAGGAAAAGTTAGAGAAGCAGGGTCACATACCTTCTGCAGCAATCGAGTTGAAGGAAATGGAATACCTTTGTTCACAAACCCACGAGGGCTCCATCTCAGGGGGATCACTGCTGGCTGGAACACACGAGGCGTTGATCTCACACACGTAACTCTTCTTCGTTGCTTTTCAGAGCTGTTTGCAACTTCAGGATCTGCAAGAAAACACCTCCATGAGCTGGATTACTCAACAGAAAGACAAACACACAAAACCAAAATCCCACCAGCATCACCTCCAGAGCCCCAGCTCCCTAACTTTATAGCGACTACTTTGGACACACCTGCTAGCATGACTCAACAGCAATTACCATGCAGGCTCCATAAATTATAATAATTAATTGCTAACAGTAACTTTAAGCACCTGCAGTTTGGAAAAAGCAAACAAACAGTCAATTAGAGAAGCTTACAACTGACACTTGAGTCACTGCTCCCCTGCATTTTCCCCTTCCTCTTTTTTTGGCAATAAAGTGTGAAGTTAACCAGGGCTGATATTGAAGCACTGCTTGGAATGATGTTGACATCATCAGTGTTCAGTTCAGAGGATGAGGCCAAGGAATCAATGGCCAAACCAGACTATAAAAGCAGGTCAAGGAGAAACAATGCACTGGGGGAAATTAGAGAAAATTATCTATTATCTTGGGGATTGAATGTCAGCTGAGTCTCCTGGGCAATGCAAGTCACAACAGCAATCATGGGCTGCCAGGCTGGGATGCTTGGGAAGTGGTTGAGAGCCACTGGAAAAAGGACAGCTTTAAAAAACATTAAAATAGAGTAATTTTTATAAAGAATAAAATGGTTTAAATATTTATAGAATATGAAGTAATTACTGCAAGGATTAAGAAAAAGAAGGAAATTGTTAAACAAATAAAATTACAATAAACAAACACATTGCTCAAAGAAATAAAGGGATTATGGCAAAGCTCGCCTGTGAAAATTGATAAAAAGCCTTATTCTTTATTTTCTCTCTGTCCATTAAGAGCTAGCCATGTGGAGAAATTATTAGTAGCTGTAATATTTCAACCTGTATTTTTAATCAGTCATTCAAATTAATGCAAAGCAGATGGAATGGATCATATTTTTCTAAATCACATGTATTAAAATATGTAATTGAAGTTTTTGAGCTTCGAAATGGAAATGAACTACAGTCACAGTCCTGAGTGCCACGTTATCTACCCTGACCTACGGAATCAGGGACTGGGATTCATGACACGCTTGAACCACCCAACAGAGAGTTGAGGTTGTTCAGCCTGGAGAAGAAAAGGCTCTGAGGAAACCTTGGAGCAGCCTCCCAGGACTGAAAGGGGCTCCAGGAAAGCTGGGGAGGGGCTCTTGATCGGGGAGCGCAGGGACAGGACAAGGGGGATCAGTATTGAGCTGAAAGAGGGGAGATTGAGGTAAGATCTTAGGGAGAAATATTTTCCTGTGAGGGTGGGGAGGCCCTGGCCCAGTTTGCCCAGAGCAGTGGTGGCTGCCCCATCCCTGGAGGTGTTCAAGGCCAGGTTGGATGGGGCTTTGAGCCCCGTGATGCAGTGGGAGATGTCCCTGCCCATGGCAGGGGGTAGAACTGGATGGGCTTTTGAGTTCCCCTCCCACCTAAACCATTCCAGGATTCTACTATCCTGTGCCACGCTGTGGATGAGCCCTGTTTTGGGAGTCCTCATTTGGAAAAAAATTGGACAAACCAGAACTATTAAAAGCGTGGTTCTTATTTTTTTTATCCCCAAACCCAAGCACTGCTCTATGTACTCTATTGTTTTGGCAGATATTTGTCTATCTGGTTATTAAAACCTATCAGCATCCATGGAATGCAGACCAGACATTTGTTTCCCATGGGCAGAGCGGATCTGCCACGGATCCACCGATCCTCCCCAGGTCCATGCTGGGTCCCATCTCCCATCGCAGCCCAGTGATGCTGAGCCCTCCCATTACACCCAGTGGCTGTGCAGCCCAGGAACGTGCACAGTGCCAGAAACCACCCGGCGGGTCCCTGCAGCCTGGCGCGTCCCAGGGCACGTGTGAGCCGGCAGCAGCACCCAAGGAGAAAGCAAAAGCATATGCACCACCAGGACAAACACGCCTCCCCCTCGCAGAGAGTCTGGCAAGAGCTCACAGAAAGGCGTGAAGAAAGTCGCTGCCAGGCTGTAAGAAAGGAGGGGAGAAGACAGCTGGCCTCTGAGCACAAAGTACGAACTTTCACACAAGCAGCAAGGCCAACAAAGCTTATTCTCCCCCCAACAACGCCCCTTCTGCTCCTTCCCCAATTGATGGGAACCGGCAGCCTCGCCGAAAGACTAAGGAAGGTTTATGCAAACTGCTACTGACATTTGGAGAGCAATTAAGCATATGTGCATCCACCTATGCACAACACGAGCCGAGTAAGCTGGGTAACAAGGAACCCTCTGGGGAAGGGGCAGTTTCAGGATGTACCCTGGGCAGCATCCAAAGCACTGGGAGCAGCAGAGCGAGGCAGGGGATTCTGCCCCTTTGCTCTGCTCCCACCTGTGTCCAGCTCTGGAGTCCCCAACACAGGAAGGACATGGATCTGTTGGAGTGAGTCCAGAGGAGGCCACGAAGATGTTCAGAAAGCTGGAGCACCTCCCGTACAAGGACAAGCTGAGAGAGTTGGGTTGTTCAGCCTGGAGAAGAGAAGCCTCCAGGGAGACCTCAGAGCAGCCTCCCAGGACTGAAAGGGGCTCCAGGAAAGCTGGGGAGGGGCTCTTGGTCAGGAAGTGCAGGGACAGCACAAGGGGGATCAGTATTGAGCTGAAAGAGGGGAGATTGAGATGAGATCTTGGGGAGAAATGTTTTGCTGTGAGGGTGGGGAGGCCCTGGCCCAGGTTGCCCAGAGCAGTGGTGGCTGCCCCATCCCTGGAGGTGTTCAAGGCCAGGCTGGATGGAGCTTTAAGCCCCCTGATCCAGGGGGAGGTGTCCCTGCCCGTGGTAGGGGAGTGGAACTGGATGGGCTTTAAGGCCCCTTCCAAACCATTCCATGATTCTATGATTAGTCCCTGGTTGGTCGTGCAAAAACTCCCACTGCCCCAGCAGGGTCAGGCAAACATCAGTGTCTCTCACCCAGTTGTGCCTCCTTTCCTCTAAAGCAGTGAGAAAAAAACATTGCATATTAGCTTGGCATCTAGGATCAATATGTAAAATAGACAACTTATATTGTTATCATATCTGGAGAAGGTGCAAATATGCCACGATTCTTCTGTAGCAGTTGAGTGGAGTATTTTATTTGGCAGCTTTGATTTTGGCTAAGGGAGGGGGAAGTTATTTTTTCCTCAATTTCCAAACTCTTTAATGATCAGGAACTCAAAATTTCCTTTCCACTTCAAATGTTAATGGGTTTGCTTTCTGATTTGCAGAAATTGCCATGTTTATACACTAAAATGGTAAGCACTGAGTGGTGATGATGATGTGCGCTGGGAAAAAAAATGAACTGAGATGGGAAGGCTGGGTTAAAAAAACAAGTTTGAATGAAAAAATGAAGTCTCCAGTGAAAAACAGAATTAAACATGCCACAATATTTCCTGCTACTTCTACCAGAAACCTCTTGTGTAAAGGGGTTCAAAATTCACTCGAGATCACTTCGAACAGAAAACCTCCTCAGTGAAGGCTGCTGTGGTTTTCACCACTCTCTATATTATAACTTAATAGTTAATTAATGTTTCCTAAATGATGTAAATATATCCATGTTAACCTAATGCCACTCATTTCAGTGTTCTTTTCAGAGGAAGAGTCACTGCTCTTCTCCTGTTCCCGATCAAACACAGATCTTCTACCCTGTTAGAGTGGGTTTGATGTTGTTGTCTCTTGATCTGTTTGTACAAACCTCTGTAAATGAAACAAAAAGCTTTCCCCTTGCAGTTCCCTTTGCTCCTTGCTGGCAAAACCCCCACAGCAGCAGCGCTGCCCTCCCTGTGTCAGGCTCCTCTGGGAGCCGCCTTTCCTTGCTCTTGCAAACCTTTCCTTGCTCTTGTATTTCATTTCAAAATATCTTCCTCCTGGCAAAATAAAACCTTCATTCCAGATGGGTTTCGGGAGGTAGGAAGGCAACGGCAGTGTGGCTCTCCTGACTCACAATCCACCATGAGAAAGGCTGTGATGCGAATCATAGAATTATGGAATCATGGAATGGTTTGGGTTGGAAGGGACCTCAAAGCCCATCCACTTCCAATCCCCTGCCATGGGCAGGGACACCTCCCACTGGATCAGGGTGCTCAAAGCCCCATCCAACCTCACCTAGAACATCTCCAGGGAGGGGGCAGCCACCGCTTCCCTGGGCAACCTGTGCCAGGGCCTCCCCACCAGTTTGGCTGTGGTTGGAACAAACCCTGAGATACCCCCCCCATTTAATCCTGCAACCGCAGACTCCAGCCAGCAACCAGCCAGTCCCCTCTGCTGGGATAAATCCTCGGGCAAGGAGCCAGCGGAGCTGCGATAGCCTCCACTGCCTGAGAGCCTGCTCTGCTCTTTCCAAATAAATAAAAAGCCCCACCGACAGAAGGTTGGCTCCGTGCGTACAGGGAGAGGGAGGCTTCAAACAGATAAATCTGGAAGCGAGCGCAAGGTCTGCAGGGGTTTTTGATGGATTACGTTGCATGTTTGAACATATTAAGGCTGGGAACACTGATGCTTTGAATGGTGTGAAATTCCATCTAACGTGGGTTGTTTGCCTGACACAAACATGTTTAGCACAAGATGGAACAAAGGCGAGAAAATCACAGCAGAGTTTTTGAGTGATGCTTGAAGAATTGGTTTCTCTTCCTCCCCCCACTGCTTTCAAAATGCTACTTTTTTTCCTCTGGCCCCATACCTCTCCCCCTTTTTTTCGGGTAATGGCTTAGTAAATAATTCAGAGAAAAAAGACGAACCAGAACGGAGCATAATAAAAATGATGTCTCTATCTGCTGCTGAGGCGCATCGTGCCACTTAAGTAAGACAGATGGGAGGATGTGCCGTACTTTGCTTAGTAAACTGCACTGGGAGAAACGGAATCAGCCTGGAATTAGAGCAGAGGGTGAGAGGGGGGTGGATGTTCTGCTACGGTGTTCCCTGACAAAGATGCGGGGAAAGGTAATTTACTCTAAAATGACAGTTTGAAGGGGGCAGAAAAATAAATACACGGGAGGGAGCTTACACTCATTAGTGGTCCAGCCTCAGTATTTCATCATTAATAATAATAAAGGACCCAGCTGAACCAGTGACTCACAATAACACTCACGGCTCTGGGTCTCCATTTTTAGGTAACACATAATAACTGGCAGTGCAGGGGGAGCGCAGAAGAGGAATGGGGCAGACAGGACGTGGGCTGCTGCCTCCGAAGCTGTGGAAGGCACAGGTGGCTCTTCGGGGAGCAGCACTGATTTATGCCAGGCCGAGGCAAAGGCAATTAGAACAGAAGTGTTCCTCCAGCTCCAGCCCATCCCGAGCACTCGCAGAACCAGCCCGGCTCCGGCAGCAGGGCCGCCGGGGCTCCCTCACCCAGACAACTCCCACTCACTTTTATGAATATTCCCCTTAACATGAAATATATTCCCTGCCTGCAGGAACCAGCGACACGCAGAGACAAAGGGAAATAGTGCTGCTGGTTGGAGGCCATAAGAGGAGATGGCAACAGGGCTGGAGCTTAACTGGAGACCTCAGCAGACAGAGCTCTCTCATTTAATCCAAGTTTAAGGACCACGGCTGGCCAAAATAATAATTCAACGTTGTTTATCTCAATAGAAACCATCCTGCTGAAATACATTTCCCCTTCTGTCTTCTCCACATCGTGCCACACTGTGGTCTGCACAGCCCTACAAACCAAACAAGGGCTGGCCTGGATCAGAATTGGGTGGGAAAGCAGCCAGGGAAAAGGAGGATGTGGATGGTGTTCGTGCTTTAGCAAATAGGCTTTCTTTCTCCAGCTAGTAATGAGCCAGCATCTCAGAAAGAAAGTACCCTATGTCTATCATGAAGATCCCGTGCTCCTGTTGTTTAGATTATTGCCCTAAATCTGCAGTGCTAAAGTATCTCAGCCTGAAGGGTGGAGAGGCCCTGGCACAGGGTGCCCAGAGAAGTGGTGACTGCCTTATCCCTGGAGGTGTTGAAGGCCATGTTGGATGGGGCTTGGAGCCCCCTGATCCAGTGGGAGGGTGGTGGGACCGGATGGCTTTGAGGTCCCTTCCAACCCAAACCATTCTATCATTCCATGACCTCAACGTGGTTCAGCTGCAGAAAGAGTTGGTAGTCACCCCAGCCAAAGATCACCTACAATTAAAATTATATTTTCAGTAAAGCCTTGGACCCAATGTGCGAAGCAATTCTGACCATCTAAACACTTATTTTGGTGCCAAGCTATTTAGAAGAGCTTTTCTTTGACTTTTGAGCACTTAAAGTCTGGCTTTCAGGATACCTCAGATTCAGGCTTTTAGTATTTTGCTTCCACTGGAAACCAAATAAAGCCTAACACCCCCGAAAGTCTCACGTTGCTTTAAGGCTGAAGCATAATTTATAAATATTGATTGTGTGCTGGAGGCTCAATCTTGCAAGGTGCTGAGTACACACACATCTTACTGCTGCCCTTTGGACAGCCTCAGGGGAAAGACACTTGATAAATGCACAATACAGTTATTCTGGCAACACGAAGTGCCAAGTACTGTTATTGTTACGTCCCTTCAAATTCAAGTGCAGATTTGTTTTGAAAGCACACATATAGTGGAAGTTGCAAGGTAGAGGTTTAACACATTAATTATGCCTCAGCATGAGAGCTCTGACAGATTATGGGTTGACTAATTAAAAGCCTTTAATTAAAATACACAGTCCTTGCAAATCTCAGACTGGACATGGAAGAGCTGGCTCTGAGACGGGTGGAAGTGACCTTACCAAAGGTACCCAGAACCAAACAAAGCCCAGTGTCTTCACTCTGTTCTGCATCAGCAGCTCATCAGGACCTAAGGTGTCCGGTGGGGAGGGAATACCTGACTGGCAGATCCTGCACGTGTTAGGAGCAGACCGTGTGCTCACCCTCAGCAAAAGAGATGGCACCTGACCCAGAAAAGAAGTTGTCTTATCGTTTGGTTTGCTTTCATCTCGGAATCTGGATGGATTGAGCCCAGGCTGGCTTGCTGAGGGAAAGGCTCAGATCCCATTCCTGCCACGGCAAGCACTGGCCCTACATAGGAGGGAGAAACATGATGTTGCACAAGAACACAAGGAGAGCAATAGTCTGGACCTCACCGTACTCTTGTGTTTCTTCTACAGAGATGTGAATTGAAAGACTCTGTTTATAATCCTGGAAAAACGCCCCACTGAAGGTCCTAAACTCAAAACTGGGAAAGGCTTCACCATTTTTTAAGCAAAGCTTCTGGCCTCCCCTTCTTTGTTCTGCACCAGAGAGCACAAGTTGTAAAGTCTACGTATCAATTTATGTTTTGTCATGAAAACCTTGGCTTTCAGACTCTTCCTACAGGTTCAACGGAATCTTTTCAACTGAGTTATGGTTTGTATTTACATAAATTACCATATGAAACTTGTTAATATCTCCTGAAAATCCTTTCTCATAGCACTGTTAGACAAGGTTCTGTGCTTTTGTTTGGGACTCAATGTCAGCAAATCAGAATTCATGACTGTGATCAGTTAGGAACACAGCAAAATAATTTATTCCCTAACATACACAGTCTGGATGTCAAATAATCCATCCTGAGAAACGCTATCTGAAATCAGCAGAATTTTGTCATGCAAATTACAGGAAGTGTTAATGTTGGGAACAGCGGGAAGTTCCTGATTCGCTGTCATTTACACATTAAATGAGCTCAAACTTGTTCCGTGGCAGGCACTGTGCTGGGAACGTGCTCTGGTCTCAGGCTTTTTTTAGAGTCACCAATAGCAGAAAAGGGCAAGAAGAATTTCCCCTATTGAGAAGAGTTCATTGTTGGGTTTCTTCATCTACAGAGTAATTCCCTACTGGCATAGGTATTTATCTGATCATCAGACAGCAAGCCCTATAGCTCTGCACTGGAGTCTGCACTGTGCATGAAAAGATACTTGGTTGACTCCATATGCGTTAGCTCTGGCACTGGGAGCGTGGGGAAGGATGGAACAATATCTCACCTGGCTTCAAGGGAGGTGCTGGGCACGTGGCCTGCTCAAGACACCAAGGTGTGCAGGATCTTGGCCTGCAGCCTCACACAAAAAAGCAGGACCTACCTATCATTCCTGAGCACTAAGCACTGTAGCCTTGGATGTAAACTATCCCTATGTTAAAAAAAGCAGAGTGAAGACAGTCACATTTATTCCACCAGGAGAGCAGCTCTATATTTTTTCCAGGGTTGATCTTGGCAAGTTTGCTGGGAAATGACAGATTCACTTCAGATTCTATCTGTGCAAGCTGGTACCAGCTGATAGGTGTTCTCATCTCCTGACTGATGGTGCAGTCGAGCAGACACTGCTACCCAAGCAAAGTGGAACCTCTAAACCTGCCTGAGCCAGACAAGACCCTAGGATTAAGTGAGCCCTGACCAAGCTCTCCAGAGTACAGCACATCCTAGAAGAAATACGCTCACAGTAGCATTAACACACTCAAGATCAGCACTGCTTTCCTACTTTTCATGGAAAATCAAGAAGGAATTCCCCAGAATGATCAACTGTTCTTGAGCAGCGTCTTTTTCCCACCCATAACAACTGGGTAGGACAGCAGATCTGGCCTGCAGATGTTTAATGACAACGGATGAAATTAGATTCCATCCACAACTGAGTCTAATTTCTCTGAGGACCATGAATCTGCCATTGGAAAGGGTGCTCACAGGAGTGGATGACAGTGCCTACCCAGGGCAATGATGTATTTGTGTAATCCATGTTAATTCAGGCTCGGTCTTTCTCCTCTTCCACAGATGAGACACACAGGGATTTCTGATGCTGCTCAGCATTTTAAGGTTAATGGACCTAATACTCCACTTCTAGCAATATGGACTCCTCCCCTTCAAGTCCTTGTTTACGTGAAATTAGTTTTTCATGCATTATGTGTTTCCTGAGTAGAACATCCAAGACAAGAAATTCCTGGTAAACACTGGAAATAAAAGCTGGGGCTCAGGTAGAGACTCAGTCTGCCCTGGCTTGAACACCTCCAGGGATGGGGCAGCCACCACTGCTCTGGGCAACCTGGGCCAGGGCCTCCCCACCCTCACAGGAAAACATTTCTCCCTAAGATCTCATATCAACCTCCCCTCTTTCAGCTGAAAATCCTTCCCTCTTGTGTTGTCCCTGATCCAGAGCCCCTCCCCAGCTTTCCTGGAGCCCCTTTCAGTACCCGGAGGCTGCTCTAAGGTCTCCCTGGAGGCTTCTCTTCTCCAGGCTGAACAACCCCAACTTTCAGCCTGTCCTTGTATGGGAGGTGCTCCAGCCCATTTCTTTCACTAAATGTTTTTACCACTTGTTAATCCCTTCCTCCCAGTTTGCTGTTTCACCCTGCCTGCACTGGAACAAGGGAGAGCTGAAGATAAACAAAGTAAGCCAAGCCCCCTGTAAAGGAGAGGTGATGAGATCACCTGCCATCTGGAGCCTGTGGCCTTCCAAAGAGGAAACTTGAAAACTAATTAAAAATACACTGTGTTGTAAAGGCTAAACTGCCAGCGGGGCCGAGAATAAATTGGAGATCATTAGACCTTCATTTCACTGCAGTATCTTCCAGTAATTTTAGTTTTGTGAACCAAACAGTTTGTAGCAGGGAGGAAAGCTGATATAATAGGAAGAGGTTGCAGCAAGTCATGTAGCTCCGAGAGCCCAGAGTAGGAGCTCTCATCTCTAAAGATTGTTTTATTGACTTCCATCTGCTGCCTTTGGACAGGTACAAAGCTCCCAGTCACACATCCTCCTCTCCTGAAAACTGGCAAATGTGGCAATGTGGGAAGGAGATGGCCAGATCCCAGGTAAACTATTAGAAATTCCCACCTCAGTTTTAGGCTCCTCCACAGCTCATATCCCCCTCCTCCCCCTGCTCACACATACCAGAATCATAGAATGGTTTAGGCTGGAAGGGACCTCAAAGCCCATCCAGTTCCAACCCCCTGCCATGGGCAGGGACACCTCCCACTGCATCAGGGGGCTCAAAGCTCCATCCAACCTGGCCTTGAACACCTCCAGGGATGGGGCAGCCACCACTGCTCTGGGCAACCTGGGCCAGGGCCTCCCCACCCTCACAGGAAAACATTTCTCCCTAAGTTCTCATCTCAATCTCCCCTCTTTCAGCTGAAAACTGTTCCCCCTTGTCTTACCCCTGCACTCCCTGATTAAGAGCCCCTCCCCAGCTTTCCTGGAGCTCCTTTCAGTACTGGGAGGCTGCTCTGAGGTCTCCCTGGAGCCTTTTCTTCTCTACCTTGTGATCTTTGAATCTTAAGCTCAACCCACCTGTACATGAACAATCAAAAGCAGAAAACAATAGCCTGGCAGAAACACCCCCTTATTACAGACAGAACAGAATAATGTTTCAAGTTTCATTTCAGTGACAAAATCTCTCTAAGACTCCACACACAGACAGCAAAAACTAGTGACCTTCAAGGCTCCTAAATGCACTTACTTTTTACATCCCACCTTACACCGAAAGGTATCACGGCAATAATTACTCCCTGTGCTCGCTCCGCGCAGCCTCGCTGCCGGGTAAGGTCAGGAGGCTCATTGTCAACAAACCTGCTAATGGCAATCACACAAAAGGCAATTTCTCTTCCAGGGCCCATCACTCCATTAATGAACCCGTAAGCTAAAGAACAGCAGTTTCCAAGATTTATGGACGTTTCTTTGCCTGTTTGGGGTCTATCAGCTCCAGGGAATAATTTCATTTTGCCAGACTGCATTGAATCAAGATGGGCACCTACCTCATAGAAGGGGTTTTCTTTCCCTAAATGGACATTCCATGGTATCACAATAACAAGTTCAAATTAGACTGTGTTTTTACTGATAACTCCAGTAACTGGACACTAGTGATGTGGTCTCAGTCTCACTCTCTGCCATTTGATTTACCAAGTCTTCTCGTGAAGGAGCTACAGAGTTATTTTTGCACCAGAGGTCCCCGGGTTGCAATCAGCAACTTCATTTTTTCAGTCACTTAGCATCTGTTGCGTTGATTTCCCATTGATTTTTATCTCTACGTAGCCTTTAAAAGCAGCCCCATGAAGGCCAAATAGCAGGCTTTCAAACTCATAAAGATGGGTGAAGGCAAAGAGCAATTTTTGGCCAAGCACATGGATTGTGGAGAAGTGGTGCAAGGCTGCCCACTCCCACTTTGTAACATCTCTTCCTAAGAAAAGGCCAGCAGGTCAAGGGAGGGGATTCTCCTCCTCTACTCCTCTCTCATGAGATCCCATCAGGAGTCCTGTGTCCAGTTCTGGAATCTTCAACATAAGAAGGATATGGAACTGTTGGAATGGGTCCAGGAGGCCACGAAGATGATCCAAGGGTTGGAGCACCTCTTCTATGAGAACAGGTTGAGACAGTTAGGGTTGTTCAGCCTGGAGAAGAGAAGGCTCCAGGGAGACCTTAGAGCAGCCTCCCAGTACTGAAAGTGGCTCCAGGAAAGCTGGGGAAGGACTTTTTACAAGAACCTGGAGTGATAGGATGAAGGGGAATGGCTTTAAACTGGAAGGGGAAAGATACAGATGAGAGATGAGGAAGAAATTCTTCATTGTGAGGGCAATGAGGCCCTGGCCCAGGTTGCCCAGAGCAGTGGTGGCTGCCCCATCCCTGGAGGTGTTCAAGGCCAGGGTGGATGGGGCTTGGAGCCCCCTGATCCAGTGGGAGGTGTCCCTGCCCATGGCAGGGGGATGGAACTGGATGGACTTTAAGGTTTGTTCCAACCCAAATCATTCCATCATTCTATGAAAAGGCTGTGGAGAATGGACTTTGTGCTTTCTCAGGTCTTTGCCCAGTCTACAGGGAGCCTCACCAGCTCAGGAAGGCTTCTTAGGCTTAAAGATCTTTTTTAATGTAGCGTAAAACATCAGGGAGACCGGTTTCCTGATACCGAGCAGCTCATTACAGAAAAGGTCTTGATTATGCTGGGGTTTCATTCATTTTCCTGGCCCTTAAACACCAATTCTTAATGCTCCATGTGAGAAGCAATCAGTTTATCAGGAGGAGGAGCACTGAATCATCGTGTGTGACAGGAGCTCGCTTGGCCTCTTGGTGAAAATGGCCTTAACCTCATCAAAGCTTTTCAGGAGCAATGATGAAAAGTGCTAACAAGAATAAGGTATTTAAATTGATGACTCGGTCAGGATTATTCAAAGTGATGGGCTGAAATTTGTTTTTCTCAGATGTTTGAGCCCCTCCGAGGGCCGCAGAGGACCAGAACAAACACCGGAGATGAGAGAAGTGGAAATTCTGCGCGACATTGCTTTTTCACCTTTGGAAAGATCAGTTTTACCTTTCAGAAATGAACAGGACTTTCACTCCAGGGACTTTGCTCTGTTTTAAGAGCTTTTCTTGTCTTGATTGTAATGTCACTTGAAAATGGATCCATGTGGTTTTATTCTCTCCCTTTCCATTAGTCCTATCTTTGCCACTGACTGAGTGGCTTCTGTCCCAGGAGCACTGGGTGAGTCAAGGAGGAGGATCTTAGGAAGGTGATTTTCTACACTGAGGGTAGTGAGGCCCTGGCACAGGTTGCTCAGACATGTGGGAGGTGCCCCATCCCTGGAAATATGCAAGGCCAGGTTGGACGGGGCTTTGAGCAACCTGATTTGGTTAAAGATGTCCCTGCTCACTGCAGGGAGACTGGACTGGATGACCTTCGTGGCCCCTTCCAACCCAAACCATTGTATGATCTGGAGCACTTCACAACACTGGGAGGTTCTTCCAAATACAAATCCCACTTCTTTATGAATTCATACCACTTGGGGACCATATTAATCTGGCTACTATTCCTCTGTAATTTATATTCAGGCATAATCTTGAACATCTAAAAGGAGAAGTATTTTATTTTCCAAGGAAAGCAAGCGACTCATAAAACATTATATGTTGACATTTTCTGAAGAATATAAAGGGACTCATTGCTCTGATTCAGACCCTATTTGCATAATTTTTCCTTCAGTCACCACAGGTAAATCATGGTTAAATACTGAAGCATTTATCACCTGTGTATTTTCAAGCCAGACTTTATATGAGCATAAAAGAGAGGGACACACTTTCTCAAGCACATGCATCAAACTGCAGAAATCTTTTGGCACTCAAATAGCTCCGCGCTCACAAAATTAAGACCATGGCCAGCTCTGGGTACGAAAACCTCTCTTTAGAGGAAACTCACCCTAGGATTATTTTCCACATGGCTCCTTAGGAAGGTCCCAAAGCAGAGCGCCCGTATGGCTGGAATGGTGCATGGGCTCATGGTGCCACCTGCACGGTGGTGAACTTCCCCCAGGGATGCTCCAGGAAACTGTTGCTTGGAGAAGTGGTGGATGCTCCATCCCTGGAAACATTCAAGGCTGGGTTGGATGGGGCTCTGAGCAATCCATCCCTTCTCATTGCAGGGTATTGGACAGGGCAACCTTCATGGTCCCTTCCAATCCAAACCATCCAATGATTCCGCAATTCTATGAAATAAATACTAAGGAAAAGAGTCTTTGGATGCTCAGTCACCCACACCAGAGCCCCTGCTCTGCCAGCTGAGCTGTTGCTATCCAGGTTTATCACTGTGTGATGTCGAGACATTTAATTTGGCTTAGAATTACTGGCTACATCCTCAGCTGATGGAAAGGGAGGTGACTTCACAGCAGAGGCTGACACAGCGATCACATCTCATCGTTCAAGCTCCTGTTCAGCAACTCTACAATATGTAAATGGTAGCCAATTAAAAATATCTACATCACACAATAGAAGCTTCCAGCATTTCACAAGTGAGAACATGGCAGAATAACAGGTGTCTGTTCTTCCACTGTCCACTTTCATTTCAACCCCAAACGGTGACTGAGCAACAAATAAATAAGTGAACAGGAGGAACACCACTGTTCGTCACATAACATCAAACGTTTTCCCTTGCCTCATCCTCCATTTTCCCTTCTGTTGTCCTAATAAATAAAATAATACTTTGGGGATTTAGATTTACAAACAAACCAGCTCTCTATTTGGCTCCATCCTCTACAGCGATGCAGGAGGAAGGTTCTGTTACTCAATAACTCACTGTACACAGAAAACGCATACAAATTATTGCAGCTGTCGCTATCACAACCTCGGAGTAAATGCAGATGGCATGAAATAATATTCACAAACAGCTAATAGAATTTTAATGGCTTTGGAAAGAAAATAAAATGAAAGACACTGTATTTACTTATGATATGAAGGGAATTTATAGCGTGCCAGTGCAAGTAACGAGTCACTTTGGACCTTGCGTTCTCACACATTCAGAAGTGGGCAAGTCCCTGTGGGTTTTATTTATGGGAAGTTTAACTAGCAATCATAATTTGTGAAACATTCAAGGCTGCATCTGCATAAAGTATGATGCTCACATTATGCAAATGTCATGTATGATGAATGAAATGCATCAAATGTCTTGAGGACACCCAGATGTTAAGCCTACCAGGATGCCAGGAAACATGGAAGGAGGTGAGGAACATGATGTCTTCTTGAGCTAATTGATTTTCATGTTCCAGCATCACCTTCTAAATACTTGCAATCAAGAATCAAGCTACAGTCACAGTTCACTTGTTGTGGTTGTCTTTTTCAATCATCGTTCTCACTTCCCTTTTCCCAGCACGGACCAAGGATCAGCACAGGCTTTTAAATGGTTAAATGAGACCACTTCCATCTACATGCAGTGTTCAACTGTGAGTGCTCACGAGTTAAGCCCTACATTTGGAGCTGTGCTTTCTTTATATTTTTTGTTCTGTGGCCAACAAAACAGGCAGAAAGGTCCTGCTGCAGCTCCGTTTTAACAGACAGGCACATACGAGCAGTGAGGATGGAGGAATTCCAGTCCCAGCACAAAACAATGGCCTGAGAACCAGAAGCAGATGGGGATTTGCAGCAGGGCAAGGATCATAACAATCCATATGGGCTGATGAGTGAAATTCAGGACAAAGCACGTCCTGTTGCAACAATCTGAACAAGCCTTTGACTCTATGTAGATGTAAACCCCAATACTGAGCCCATCCCGAGCTATGCTCCCCCAAACCCCACTATCTTTTCTCAAGCTGTTCACTGCACAGACATCAGATGTAAAAGGCCCGTGACACACAGCCAGATCTGCCCTAGCCAAGGGCTCTGACCTGGTGTCCCAGAGCTGGAAGGAATCACCTCTTGGTTACCATGAAATTCTGCATCTCATGGTGCAAATCAGTTGCCAGATGAAGACTGTCCATCTCCTGTATCACACACAAGGCTGACCAACAGGCCCAGGACAAGACAAGGGCTCATACTGGTTTTACTGGCAGAATAGTGAGGAATGAATTATTAATTAGCACATATATTTGGAAAAACTCTACTGTTCTTCCATGTCTTTGGGGCAAAGAGGCAATGGCCATCTTTCTACCCTCATTTAAATGAACAGGGGATGCCAGTCTAGCTTTTCCATATGTTGGAGGAGGATGTGGCTGCAGCAGGTGGGACACAGAGCAGCTGTTGAACACGTGTTAAGGATTTACGCACAATCAGGACCTGGCTTAGGCTGCATTCGCTAAAACCGTGAATGTGCCAACAGTGGAAGCAATCCTGCTTTGACCCAGAGAGAAAACATTTGGGGTAAAATCCTTAACAGACAAACCAAACCTGTAATTTAGCTTTTTCTGGTCGTAACCAGAGTGTGGAGCAGCGATGCTGTGCTGGAGGGCTGCAACCACACCCGGCCACTGATGGGATCAATGTGATCAGGACCTGTGTAGAGTATCATCCCCCTGTGCTTCCTCAAGCTCAGGTGCTGGAGCAGACTACAACAACTCCTAACTGCATCCCTGAGATGGACTATCCAAAGCCATTTATTTTTTTAACTGAGGCTTCAAATAAAATTGAGTAAGCTTATAATTAAGTTAGAAAAGTAAATCTCAGTTAACTTCAATGACGCTGATCTTATTGATACAGCAAATCAGTAACTGTCTTGAAATGACAGATTAAAACTGATAAAAATAATTTTACTATTGAGCACATTGTTTGATGCTGTAAAAATGGAATTGGTGAAAGCCAGTTAAAATGATGACTATTGAATCTGCCCGCAGTGATGGATAGCTTCTAAATGCACATAACTGCCCACAATCTGAAATTCATAATCATTTTTGATAATGTCCCCAGTAAAGGAACACTCACCCATAAATACACATTTTTGTCTGACGGGAAAAGCATTCTACTTTAAATAGCAATATATAACCTCATACCTTCTACTTAGTTTAACTTCAGGAGAGTGATGTGTGTGTGCCTGTACTCAACAGTTATACATCAGCCAGTTCCCAATCGGCACTTGTTTAGCTTGAGACTTTCATAAAGCCCATCAGGACTCTGCAATCCACATAGAAGAGTAAAGACAAGAATATAATTTTTCTTGCCCCAGACACTATCAGACAAAGTGATTAAAACCCCATCAGTCATTTAATGCAACAGGAATACAGCCCATGGAGCAGATCGCTGCTCCAGGATCAATAGCTTCTGTTTTATAACAAAAACTAAACGCTTTGGCTTCGCTTGCAGTTTTTCTAGCAGCAAGGGGCTGTTACCCAATGCCTGCACTCAATCCCATTGACATCCACTCTTAAATGTTATGGATTCCCAAAGAGTTCATGCAAATTCAAGCTACATCTGTCATTAAAACACTCTCTCAAGTCTCTTTGGAGTCAAAGCAATCATGGTTGTGTGTGGGGAAGGGGAGCTCAAAGCTCACAGCCAGTTCTGGCTCCTACCAGCTTCTGTCTCAATTTTTACCCTGCGTAAATACCCACCTTGCAGCCAGGAACGGGCTGGAGGGAGCAGAGATCTCCTATGCCCTGATGGGCTCCATGCAACCACTGCAGCTTTCCCAGCCAGACTGTCTGACCTGCCTCAGTAGGGTGGGGATAATGACACTTCACCATGGTGTCACTCAGGAAATTGTGGGGATGTGCTGAGTGCTCTGGAATAAGCTAAGTATGTGGAAAGGAAAGTTACTGGATGACCCTTCACTGTCCAAGAAGGGTTGCTTCCCACAGCCCCTTCCTCAGCCCTTTGCTTCATTTGCTCCTGAATGCTCAGATGGAGCCTGACCCCTCCTTGTAGGTCAGCATCCTGCATCCCAACACCCATCCCTGCTCAGAAACCATCCCTGATACTAAACCTCAATATTCCCGAGTTAATTCCAGCCCGTATTTCCCTGCATTTCATTCATCATTAATAACGCACACCAGAATATACAGCAGTAATAACATAACAGCACATGATATTGTTCTTCCTTTGACTTGGGACTTCCTCGCTCCTTGCTGATTTGTGCTGCAGCTCTCCTTAATGTATTTCATGGGTGTGAGGGGGGATTTATACTGCAGCGGGCTACGGCGCCGGCTCTAATGCATCTCTTTCCCTCGCCTCCTCCGAGGGTATGAATCTGCCACCCCCCTCGATGCTGCACTGATATTAAACACATTATTCTGGTTTGATTGAATACTAGTGAAATTAAATTTCCTCAGTGAGTTACTCCTTTCTGCTGAAGCTGAGTGGGGAATACGTAGGGGGGGGAAAAAGAACCAAGCACTGAACTAGAGAGTGACCATTTTCACCTCCATTAGCAGTTTTATGCCAGATATGATAAATTTTAGCGTCAGTGGTGCAAATTCCAACATCTGCTCCGTCTCTGCCTCGCAGACGCGTTGACAGGTGTAGTCTCCTTTCCAGGAACTGCTCGGGAGCCAACAGATGGACTGGCAGCAGTAAATAAAGGGTAAATCCCACTGGCAGTGGCAAGGGGCTCCTGAACTTTTCCTTTGTTTTCCCTCATTTGATTTCACGTTTCTAGGCTCCCTACTCACTGTCTATAACAGCATTTAGCAAGGAGTTTCCTTCTCTTTAATCCTTTCTCTTATCTCCCTTGAGAAGATGAAAGCTAAATGATGTTAATCTGCCAAATATTTCTGATCATTACGAGTGTGGTAGAAATTACCACCCTGGCTGGAAATTAATTGCAAAATAAAATGAGGTTGGAGGAGAAAGTCAACACCTGAACATTATTTCTTCTCACACATTGAAGGACAGCACTCTGCAGGTCCACAATTCAGCATACAACAAGAACTGGTGACACAGGGCATGGAATAGACCTCCGCAGAGCCAGGCCATCCCACAGTTCTCACACCTCCAGATGCTCAGTCCAGATAAAACAGAATCATGGAACAGTTTGGGTTAGAAAGGACCTCAAAGCCCATCCAGTCCCAACCCCCTGCCCTGGGCAGGGACACCTCCCACTGGATCAGGGGGCTCCAAGCCCCATCCAATGTGGTCTTGAACACCTCCAGGGATGGGGCAGCCACCACTGCTCTGGGCAACCTGTGCCAGGGCCTCTCCACCCTCACAGCAAAACATTTCTCCCCAAGATCTCCTCTCAATTTCCCCTCTTTCAGCTGAAAACTCTGCAAAACACCTGCTAATTTCAGCTGGAGCTCAGGGGCAACAAGGGCAGGGCCACAACTGAGTAAAACAATCTAACATATCTTTAATGAAAGCTTTCTGCCTATCACTATGTCCCCAGACAATGTGTGGATCCATCCTCTCCACGACATGAGAAAGAACTCTGGGATTCAGTCAAAGCAATGCAGGAAAGAATGTTGCTTCCTAATAGAGCAAGTTTTTCTTGGATTTTGCAATCCCTCTTCAGCTGCTGCTGATATTTATAATACTTGAGCATTACAAGGGGAAGAAAAGAGAATCCTGGACATTCTTCGACAAGAACGAGGTTACCCACTAGGAAATAAAAACATGAAAAAGCTGCTTTGCTGTTCTTATTTTTCTGATGAAAGAAGCTAAGCTAAGATAGTGAGGAATTTGCTGGCTTGCCTGTTGGCTACATCAACACTGTTCCTTTAATATAAATCAGATTTTATTGCTTCTTTTTTTTTTTTCACTGTAGTTGTACAGCTCCCCTTAGCTTAAAATATTCCATGCCCAGGAAGACTATGATAACCTGTATGAGCAAGGCAGTGTAAAGGCATTTTCTGGGCAATACAAACTGTTCTGCACCAAGCCATAATAATCACTCAGGTGGTTGTGCAGAGCAGCATTGGTACCTGGTAACCCGCCTGGCATGGGCACAGCTTGGCTCTCACGCTGCCAGCACAGGCTGGTACAGGGAGGGGGGACCCACACTGGCTGGGAGCAGGGAAGTAGCAAAAAAGCATGGAGCTGGTAGAAGTGTCTTGCAGGTTTTCAAGCCAAGTGAGGAAGAGGGAGGCCCCCAGCCCTGAGCCGGGGGGTGGTCAGTGGAGAAGTCAGTCCTGTGGCATTAAAGCCAAGGAGGGGGACTCGTTGAGCCCCTGAGGCTCAGCAGAAAGGGACTTTGCCCACACTGGGTGAGGGTCTGGCTGTGTTGTGGCTTCTGCAGCATCCCCTATCCCAAACAAGAACTGGTGGATGCTGAGGAGTCCCCTGTTTGCCCAAGTGAAGCCCTGCCCGGGCAATGCTGCTGATCACACAGCCACTGCCAACAGGCACCTACTCCGTGCTCCAGTCCCGAGAGCCTTCTGTGAACACCCAGCAATCCTCAGATCCCAAACCCCAGCCTTCCTGAACCTCTTCAACATGAAAGGATTAGGACACAGAGCCTGCATTAGCTTTCATACGCGCTCACATGTCAAACCCAAACTGATCAGGAACGAAATACTCTGATGTAACTCAAGACATTCAGAATTGCTCATAACACACATGGAAATGACAGACCCAGGATAAAACTGTACCACATTTGAACTTCAAAGCCTTTTCTCTCCCTTAGTTCCCAGCTACTTGCCAAGACCTGTTGAGTCCACAGAGCTGGGTTTTCTCTGTAAGAGCTGTTGATAGTTATTAGTGCTTAAAACTATTCAGGGAGACGGTGTCTCTGCAGTCCTGAGGCTCATTAAGCTGCTTTTTAGGCTGAGAAGCAGCTCGCCAGAGCAAAACTATTTGAACACAAAAATTAGACCCAAAATTCTTTAATACTTGGCTTAAAAATTATTAATTTGGAGAATGGGGAGGGGAGTTAATGAATTTCACACTCACAAAGCGCTATCAGATTTTGGTGCCATCTGCTTATGCTTAAGACAGTTTCCAAGGCAGCTTTCCTGCTCTGCGTCAAGCTTCTCCTGGTGAGAGACCATGTTGGAGGGAGAGGGGTAACCTCTTCTCCGTGCCTGGCCTCCCAGGGGAGCCTGTATCAAGCGTTGCAGTCTGACACTGAATATATGTGCAGTCAATTTATAAATAGCAACAGCTTTTAACTACTTTGTTGAAGGAAAGGGTGAAATGAAATAAAATCAGAAACAAATGGTACATCATGTGGCGGAACAGATTCACCCTCTTCTAAAGGCAATTCTGCATTTGTTCTGTATTGTATTCATTTACTCTCTATTAATCCTAAAGCATAACAAATTCATCGAGGAATTACTTCACTCACTGGAGAGAAAGCGATAGAACAAGCAAAATCCTAGCACCAACATACGGCGGAGAGAAGGAAGCACATAAGGCAAGTTACTGCACACTTTGGAAGAGAGTACATGGAATTGCTCTTATTAGAGACTACTTAGGACAACAGAACCAATACAGCCCTGAGACACTGCTTGTATAAAGCCATGGGACACACGTCCCAGCTCTTTGTCTGCATCAAAAGACCAAGTTTCTCTTTGAACAGAATAAAGCACCAACCCAGAGGGGAGTCATGTTCTGAATGGGCAGAACTGTGACAGGGTGCCTTGGAGAGCTTGGATGCAAACAGTCACCTCCCCAGCTGCTCAGCTTGGGAGATCTAAGGAGATCACACAGCACAATGTGGGCCAAGTGGGGTTAAAGTCTTTTGAAGAGAAGCACAAAGCCCAGGAACAGCATTTCCAACTCACATTTACTGTGATAGTGCTGGGATGCAGAAGCCTTCTGTTTTGGGACATTTTTCTGCAGTTCCAGCTGACAGATGACATGAAATGAGCTGGTGAAACGCTGCTTGCCCAGAGAGGTAGTGGAGGCCCCATCCCTGGAAATATTCAAGGACCAGGTTGGATGGGGCTCTGGCCAACCTTATCTGGTTGAAGATGTCCCTGCTCCTGCAGGGGGTGTTGGTCTGGATGAGCTTTAAAAGTCCCTTCCAACCCAAATCATTCTGTGATTCTATGATTTTATGACATCACACTATACTGCTTGTGTCTGCTTTTGCTCAGGTGCAATTCTTTTGCATTTCTTTTGGTCACATCATATACACACATTTTAGTGCTCTGCAAGAGTGTCTCAGCACTATATATGGGATATATATATTGTTGCACACATGCTACTAAGGGAAGGTTTTGTATATTCATAGAAATCGCAACAAAAGACATAAACATATCCCACTTAATTATTTATTGCATTTATTTCTTTAAATACCAAGAAATCTGACCCTTAAAACCATCAAGGCAGTGTGGCTTTTCCAGATTTCCCGTACAAGTGGCACTGGGGCCCAGTACTGCCCAGTTCAAGGTGTAAACCAGTAATCCTTGCCCTAAACAGCTTAGAGTGCAAGAAATGTTGTTAAAAACACAGTCCTGACTCATGCAAGAAGGACACCACAAAGACCTCGTGGTGCCCTGCACCACTGGGACAAGGCATTACGTGTTATGTTGTGTCCTTCATGTATTTTTGGAAGGTGGGAGTGTGAAAGTCCATTTCTGGAAGAGATGGAGAAGCAGCAACAGCTCTGCAGAGATTTGCTTGAAATGTTGTGCATGCTGGTTTCAGAGAGAGCTTTCTCCTGTTGACCCCAGGTGGTACACGCACGACTCCTCCAGCACAGAACACACACAAACCTTATCTAGACACATT
Source organism: Tapera naevia (assembly GCA_033556795.1). Taxonomy (NCBI): domain Eukaryota; kingdom Metazoa; phylum Chordata; class Aves; order Cuculiformes; family Neomorphidae; genus Tapera; species Tapera naevia. The sequence goes on from JAUMJJ010000242.1 coordinate 1,627,232, forward strand.
AAAGAAAGCTGCTTGACATTGAAAATCAAATTGATTTCTTGCCAAGATTTCACAAGGGCATGTGTGACAGCAAATGACATGCCTAAGCCTTGCAAGAAGAAAATAAACATGTCCAATGCAAAACCCATCCGTTTCTGTGCCAGCTTGAATTATGCACATCTGTACAGATTTGACACCCAGCTTGCTTGGCAGCATAAGCAAAGTGTGTGTTGCCACAAGCTGAAATAGATAAATAGGGTAGAAGAGTGCTCTCTGTCTTAAATAAGGCTGCAGAGAAAGCAGCTCACAGTATTAAGGCAATAGTGTCCAGTCCCTTTGTTTCTCACTGTCCTATTTGATAACAGTTGCTTGGAAAGCCACTGCTGGGACTTTCTGACTTCCTTTTCCTTTCGTGCTATGGACTGAACAACCCAGAAAAATGTTGACTGCCTTCTTTCTTACATCTAGGATAGAATTTTGAGTCAGGCAGAAACAGTCTCTTTCCAAGGAGCCAGCGATTTAGTGTTCAAGGCACTTTGATGGATAAGGAGACGTGAAGCTCACACCCTTGCTCCAGAAACCTGGCTGAGCAGGCACTTGAACATAAAGCTACCACACCCCGAGTGATTCCCTCCCTTAAACACCGAGCAATTTGGGGCTCCCTCTCACCGAGTGCCTTTTCATTTCCTGGAAATCTGTGTTCCAGTGTAAAATGAGCCACCTCAACCCCAATTTTTAAACAAAAAGCAATGGAAACAGAATTGCTTGCTCCTGCCCTGGTGGGTGACCCAAGGTCTCCCAACCCTCTGATGTCATCTCTCTTGAATCAGTTGTCAAATCAGAGTGCAGACTCTTCAGGCTGAGCACCATCCTTTAATACGAGTGCATGTCATGCCCAGCACATTGGGACCACTAAATAACCCTTCCTATTTCTCTACCTGGTGAACAGAAACAAATGTGCAAGTCCCTGCATTACTTCCACCCACCAGAGATTAATGTCACTGCCACCTCCTGCCGCGCGTTTTGCTATATTAACATAAAGTTTCTATTGCACAGCACTTTGATCCATTTGTGTTTATTTAACTCCTGTGTTCTGACAGAAGAAGATGGAGAATCTGCATAATTAATAATGACCCAAGCAATCTTACTTAATGCCTGTTCTGAAACCCCTGACTATCCTCGTTAACTAACGACATCTATAATAGCACCAGACAGGTAAAAGACTCCTTGAGTCTGCTGAGATATTATTCTCCTGGGATTATCAATGGGGGTTTTTCAGCTCTAGCCATTAGCTGGGATTGCTTAGGTCATTCATAAGACTTCTTTTACTTTCAAGGGAGGGAGCACAAAAGCAGGGCTGGAGCAAATAGCTGTGCATCAGGATGAATAGATGAGATTATCTATCTATCTATCTATCTATCTATCTATCTATCTATCTATCTATCTATCTATCTATCTATCTCCCCATAGACCTCCTCTGCCATCATCAAGGCAGAAAAAGGCATAGCAGGAGTTCTCCCAACAGCTTTTGAAGCATCAATGACTCGTTAAATGCTCACAACAAGCCATGCTTGCTGTGATACCCCCATCCTCAGGACCTCCCTCTCCCGCCTGGACAGAAGACCAACCATTTTAGTTGCCAGCTCTGTCCAGGCACCAGTCCCTGTGAGGTGGTGCAGGAGCAGGCACCTCATCTCCAGGGTTCCAGGGTCTGCTGAGCCCAGAGTTCAAAGCCCAAGTCCGTGTGATCTTAACCCAGGCTGCCCATCAAACCTCTCACTTTGGCTCAGCTTCCCTTTGAATCACAAACACTCTGTGGCACAGCAAAGTGATCACTCTGCCAGCGAGTCTCCAAGCTGCAGCCGGCGCAGCGAGAGCAGAGCAGAGCTGCTCTAACTGGTGTCCCAACTCCTTGCACAGCAAAGCCTTGGCTGCCCTTCAGCACTGAGTCAGTACTGACACTTGTTTTATTTCATTTACTAGCAGTTTTGAAGGGATTTAAAGATCATGCTCCTTGTGTGTCTCTATCATAGAGCATCAAGAAACAGGGAAACGGAATTTTAAGGTCAGAAGGCTGAAGGAAACTGGGTTTAGATTTCCAGTTGCTCAAAGAACAGATTCAGTTCAGTCCATAGGAGTAAAAGCTTTACAGGTTAGACTTGATGATCTCAGAGGTCTCCACCAATCTTAACAATTCTATGATTTTATGACTAGGTTTTTCCTCACCAAGATGCTCCTGGCCTGAGCACACTTTGGGCACACACACAGGTGGGTTTGGGCTTCTGACACACAGGGAAACCCATGGCACCAGGCTTTAATTATCCCAACCCTGTCAGCAGCTGAAGCGATGAGCACCCATTACTCATGGTGCAAGAACACAGGCAGGAGCATCACTCCAGATTTTAAAGAGGCAACAGCTCCCTGGCCCAAGGTGCCTCTTAACAAGGCCATGGCAGACGGATGGCTCGGAGTGGGCAAAGGCTTTATTTCCTCCGATGGAGTAAACTTGTAATTCCCAATATCGGAACAATGCCGGCTGCCAAATCAGATGAAATGCTTGTAACAGGGGCTAATCAGATTCTACATTAATGAGAGAAAATATGAAGCTAATCAACACCCAGGCAGGTCTCTAGGCTGCAGGCCTATTAAACTTCATAAAAAATTAACGACTGAAAGAGCAAAATCATTTGTAAAGGGTCTCCAGTGGCAGTGGTAGCGTCTTGAGCACCATTCACCTCTCATTACACTGAATTAGCCTCACATCCCAACCCCAAAGACCATGTAGTGAGCAGCAGCTTCTGCTCAGCCTGGATAATTGTGTTTCAAGAGTCCTGACATATTCATCCACCCTCCCTCACACCTTTTGCTCCACTTTTCTGATGGCTTTTTCCATTCAAATTAAGGACATCCGTATCGCGGCAGCTCCCAGGAAATACCTTTGTTCCCCAAGGTCTGCTCCCTGACGTCTGTAGGTGCCCACAACGAGTATGGAGCAGGGCTTCTCCATCAGCTGATCATGGGATGTGGGGAGGAACCTGCAAAACAGGGACAAGCTGGTGTAAGAACAGAAAGCACTAGAAAACCAGCTGATGCTCCACTGGTACACAGGGCTTCAAGGTGTTTTCCTGTTTGGAAATGCATTATCATTTGGAAACATGAATTGGGGCAAGATTCTGTTGGAGCAAGACCAGAGAAGCCACAAAGATGATCAGAGCACTGGAGCACCTCTGCTGTAAGGACAGGCTGAGAGAGTAGGGGGTGTTCAGCCTGGAGAAGAGAAGGCTCCAAGGAGACCTTAGAGCAGCCTCGCAGGACTGAAAGGGGCTCAAGGAAAGCTGGGGAGGGGCTCTTGATCAGGGAGTGCAGGGACAAGAGGAGGGGGAATGATTTTCAGCTGAAAGAGGGGATACCAAGATGACATCTTGGGCAGAAATGTTTTCCTGTGAGGGTGGGGAGGCCCTGGCCCAGGTTGCCCAGAGCAGTGGTGGCTGCCCCATCCCTGGAGGTGCTCAAGGCCAGGGTGGATGGGGCTTTGAGCCCCCTGATCCAGTGGGAGGTGTCCCTGCCCATGGCAGGGGGGTGGAACTGGCTGGGCTTTGAGGTCCCTTCCAGCACAAACCATTCCATGATTCTCTGTGGTGTCTGCAAGATGGCTTTGCAGAGGTTGGAATCCTGTCAGAGCTAATGGGATTTAGTCTCAGTGCTGCCAGTTTCACTCCGCCACCTCCAGCAGGTTATGAATTACTAATGAGATGCAAAAATATAGATAATAATACAATGAATCTTAGAAGAGTGGAAACAAGGCAGGTTCTTCTGGCTTAGATTGTGTTGAACAAAATAGATACTCCACTGATAAGAGCTGTTCTACTCGAGAACAAATAAGACAAGCAAATCTGCCAGGTCCAGTCCCTTTCTCAAATGCATTGTTCGAGTTCTCATATAATTACAAGGTTGTGCACAACAAATCACTTAAAGTGATCCTCTGTGTTCGGTGTCGTGGAGGTAAAACAATCATTTCTCAGATTTTTTTGGCTGGGAAAACAAAAGACCATTAGAACAAACCTTAAATATTTAACGTGCTATGTAAATTAGATGTTTAAGTACATATCCGGTTCGGTGAAAGAAAAGTAGCAGAGGTATGTTAAAAAGTATCAGAAAGACATCTGGAGGATTCAATAATCATTGTTTCTGTACATGTGTCTCAGAAGACCCAGAGGTTTTGGTCTGAAACATCTTCATGCCTGATGGCTGCCAGGGGTGCAGTCCCGGTCCTATTTATAACCCAGAGCAGCTGAATTAAGCACTGCTTGTTCGTTAATCAGGTTACAGGAGGTGTCACTTATGTCTTCAGTATTGAGATGTTTCATTTTCTCTCCTTCTGTGGTGTTGCAGTACATTAGTGGGAACTCATCGCCGGTAATGAACCTGCTTTGAGAATGGAAGTCCCACAGCTTATCAAGGTTTAATCTTTGCATGTTGCACTGGAGACAAGGCCACGTTCTCTGCTGCTTTGGACTCCGCAAGATCATTTACCTCTGCACAAAGAAGTGCATGTTTCTGCCATTTGGGTGTAGCAGTAGCTGAGATCCACTTTGTTCTCTGCTCTCAACGATGCACAAAGCTGTATCAGCAATTCAAAGTGTGTTTTCTCCAAGCTGGCCTTACTGAAACCAGATGAATTTGCTTCAGGAGCAGAACTGTAGAGCAGTAACTACAGAGCACGGTGGTTGTTTGATCTGTAGGATCCATATTGTGTTCCTGTATAGCTACAGAGGCAATAAGCTGTGGTTGCAGTTGGAGTCATGGATACATCCTTCCTCTTCCTTACCCTATAACGTCTGGGACAAACTCTCACCCATCAGATGAGATTTCTCACCTATATAGTTCAGACTTTGGGAGTCCAAAGGCTTGAATTTCACAGCTTAGTACAAAGGGAAAGGACTTGTCTAAGTCAATGGCAAAGACTGAGCTAAAATTCATCTTTCCTGACCTCCAGGTTAAAGTGTCTCCCATGTAAAAAGCCATGCAAGCCCCTTTGGTGATGCATGTTGACATGTGTAAGACCTTACTCCTACAGAAGATAAACTCATGACTAAAATGCATTTGAATGCAAATTGTGTAGATAAAGTGCTGGCTTTGGCTACAGCTCCAAAGCAATAAAACTGCTCTTAAGATCTACATGTTTGTTCCAGCCCCCTCAGACAAAGGATGCTCTGGGATATTCAGCCTAAGTTACCTGCGCCCTGTGCAGTGGTTGGAGGCTGTGACCCATCATTAGAATTTCCCTGGTTTCTGCAGTTCCTGTACCTGCACTCTACATAAAGCTGTTATTATATCCTTGTGCCACTGACGAGTTCCTCCAGCACTCATTTACTTTAAAATACTTTGATATTATTGAGTAACAGAGGTGGGATCCACTTGTCCACTGAAATACTCAGAAACTCATTCTTTTATAAAAAAATCTGTGATTTATCACCCATTGTAGCTGGACTGACTGAGGTTGGGAAGGTGGATGTGCTGGTTACAAAAAGGAAAGAACAAAGCAGGTGGGCACAGGTGGTGGGAGCCTTTGATGACCACACAGAGAATAAAACATCATTAAGAAGATAGATGCAGCTCTTCCTCTAATTTATTGTCTATGTTGTCTCTTCCAGGATCGCATTGTCTGCCGGGCAGAGGAAGGGGCTGTGTGATCTTGCATGAAGTTAGAAGGCAGAACTGCCTCAAAGGGCTCTGAGAAAAGGAAATAAATCAATTGCTTTGGTATCTTGGATTCTTAACTTTTTCAGGCAAAGCATATTTATCGCTGAACCTCGTCACGTTCCTAATATTCAGTTAGAATGCAATAAGTGAAATCAGTTCCTTAGAAATCCAGGCAATGTATTCATGTGGTTTTTTCTTCTCTTTTGGGAATCCTCTCCTGTGTAAATAAGATACATAATAACCCTTCTCTACATTTCACACGTGTGCGCTGCTTTTCAGCCATAAATGTCACAGTGCTAGTGTAATTATCCTCATTTTCCAGAAGAAAAAAAGAAGTACAGAGGGGTTTGATCCACAAATATTAGATGTGACAGCTAAATTTGGGTGCCCATGTAGAGTGCAATTTTCAGTCCTCCCACCATCTCCTCTAAAACAAGGAGGAATTGCTCAGGCAACAGCATCAAAACCCAGTCAGGCTCAGATTTCCAAACTAATTCCACAGACTGTTTACGGTTGGATGGTCCTGCTTTTGAAAAGACTAAAACTTAGTTTTTGCATCCAAAGAGGGATCTAGGTTCCTCAAAAGGTGTGAGCTTCATTTTGGGGTGATCCTGGCACTCTCAGAGGTAAGAAACTGACAGGAGAGCTGGTTCTTGGAAAAGTGGTTTGCAAGGTATTTTCTAGGAATGATGGAAGTCCACCCAGTTCCACCTTCCTGCCATGGGCAGGGACACCTCCCACTGGATAAAGGGTGCTCAAAGCCCCATCCAACCTCATCTTGAACACCTCCAGGGAAGGGGTAGCCACCACTTCCATTCCCATCTTTCCTGTGGCCCCCTTCAGGTACTGCAAGGCTGCTCTGAAGTCTCCCAGCACCTTCTCTTAAACGCTGCTCTAAGCTGAGCCAGTCCTCTTCGTGGCTCCCCGCTCCCTCCACCAGCAGAGACCGAGCCAGAGGCTGTGCAGAAAAGTATGGATGAAGATGAGGCTTACAGACGATACACTGACCAAAACATTAACCCTGCAGAGGGAAATCCCATGATCTGCTCTCTAAAAACCCACCCAAAGCACAGATGAGAGAGAACGTGAAGATGGTGAGACCCAACAGAGCCCATAAACCACTCAGCATGGCACAATCCCTCTCTGTTCCAATCACCCCTCAAGGAGCTACCGATTTCCAGCTGACACTACCTCAGCTTTAGCTCCATTTAATTTCTGAATTTACACAAAGATGCTGTAAGTGATTGTGATTTTCCAGTGGAAAAAAATAGGGTCTCGCTGTATCTAACCCTTTGAGTATTTTAATCTTTAAATCAATAAAATCCATTAACCAAATTGCTCCCCCCTCCCTTTCTCCAAGCATACCATCCAAAACGAGCGGCTTTGCCATTATTTATTTACTTTGAAGCACGTTTTGCAGCTCTGACAATAGATTGAGCCCTTCTGCTGGTGCAGTTCAGCTGTCGAAGGGTTGCTGCTAAAATCACAGTTTCAAACTTTGAATGGAAACAAATGGCCTGTAAATGTGGTGTTGGAGAGGAAAAGGCACTCCACAAAGAGCCTGAAATGTTTATAGATTTTAGGCTTCATGCTCTGTATGTGCAAATCAGAAGTAATGATTAAAAACAGCTCTTCTCTTTGGAAAGGTTAAGTGTCTCATCTCATACAAAGGAACTCTGTGTACCAGCACTCTTAAATCCTGGAGTGAGATCAAGTGCCTGTAGTCTTGATAGCGGAATATTTAGTGATAAAGAATGAATCTCGGGGAGGACTGAAAACATGGAGAGCAGGCAGATGTGCTGCAGCACTTGGAACTGTGTTGATGAGTCTGAGTTAGAAATTCACCCAACAGAGAACACCAAAATATAGAAAGCTGGCTGAAGATTCATATGTTTAGGTGAGGGTATCTCCTTACCATGCTGAGGAGGTAAAGGGACAAAGAGATTTCCTACTCCCTCTCACCAGAAATTCCTGCTCAGTCTGGGTATAGATGGATAAACAGGCAAAATATCTTGGAAAACCACATGTTAATATAATGGTGAGCATGGATATTCATTTTTCTCAGGTTTTGGGATGCAGCAAGAGCCCCTTCAGTTGTCAAGGCCAAGGGGAAGATCAGAAGTGACTTTCTCAGATTGAGCCTTCAGAGCCAGGCTTAGTGATGAACTTCCCCTGATCTTAAGAGCTTAGCAAATTATGAACTGAATATTTCACAATATACACTAAAAGGATTGTGGGTCTAGGACATAAAGTCTGATCAAGGATATGGAACTGTTGGAACAGCTTCAGAGGAGGCCACGGAGATGATCTGAGGGCTGGAGCACCTCTGCTATGAGGACAGATTGAGAGAGTTGGAGTTGTTCAGCCTGGAGAAGAAAAGGCTCCGGGAAGACCTTAGAGCAGCCTCCCAGGACTGAAAGAGGCTCCAAGAAAGCTAAGGAAGGGCTCTTGATCAGGGAGTGCACGGATGGGATGAGGAGGAATGGATTTAAATTGGAAGAGGGAAGATTTACAGCAGACATTAGGAAGAAATTCTTCACAATGAGGGTGGGGAGGCCCTGGCCCAGGTTGCCCAGAGCAGTGGTGGCTGCCCCATCCCTGGAGGTGTTTAAGGCCAGGTTGGATGGGGCTTTGAGCCCCCTGATCCAGTGGGAGGTGTCCCTGCCCGTGGTAGGGGGGTGGAACTGGATGGGCTTTAAGGTCCACTCCAACCCAAGACATTCTATGATCCTATGATTCCATGATCTCACTGAAACTGCAGAAGACACTAAGCACAAGTTTAAGTCTGGAAGCAGTAACTGTTTATCAGCCCATTTCACACTCAGCAAACAATGAACTGGGCAGAGCCCCGTATCTCTAGTGAGAAATATTTTTCTTACTGGTCTGTTGGAGCTAATGAGTTCGTTTTCTAAATGAAGTCTCTAAACTGAACAGGGAGGATAGTAAAGGGGCTGGCAAGAGTCCATAATTAATTTTCTGACATTTGGACAACTGTGACATTGGGTCTCATCTGTCTGTGATGAAACACTCCATAGCCCCAAGGCAAGTGATAGTACTCAACCAGACTTCTGATATCCAGACAAATAACAACTTATTGTGTCTCAGACTCAACAGAAGGACAAAAAAAAAAAAAAAAAGAAAAGTCAAGGGCTTAAAAATAAAGCATTCAAGTATTGTTATGACTGAGATTCTCAGGCAATGAGAATCCATTTTTGGCATATTGGCCTTACAAAAGGCAGGGTTAAAACATTAAGTTCTGGCTCGTTTACAAGCCAGTACTCTGTGTCTCCTGCTTTGGATGGTACGAGTACGTAAGAAGAGATGCTCTGTTGGCACAAGAAGGGGAAATGCTGGGAAATACGAGGAATCAGCACCAGAGTGTAGAGCCTGGAGCCTGGGATCACTGACGTTTGCCGCAGGGAGAGGAACTTCTTTCTGTTGGCTGCATTTAGGATTGTCTGAAAACGAACTCAAAGAAGGGCACAGGCCAAGCAGATCTCTCCGCAGTTCCTTGTCCGCTGCAGAGATCTCACACACATGCTGTAAATTCCCAGTGGAATTGGCCATGCCACCTAATTTCTATTTCCCAGCAAGAGGAGGGAGTAAGAGGATAAAGCTTTCTTTGTCAGTCTTGTCTATAAAGATTATGAACTCTTTTAAAGTGGATCTTCTCTTAATGAGTGTAACACAAAGGCATCTCACACCAACAGTAATATCAAAGCCCACAGGAACTGTTTGGGTTCCTATTTAATAGAAAAAAGTAAAGAAAATGGCAAGTGCCAGGAGTTTGTGGCAGCTCCATGCAGTCAGAACTCGATGATGAGTACGGGCGGCCGAACGACCTACAGGAGGTTTCCCTCCCCTGACCGCAGGACAGCTGCCAACACATGGAAACAAGGAGTTTTGTGAAGGATCCTTTTGACATCCCAAACGTGCAAAAATCACAAAACCTAGGAGTACAGCAAGCCCATTTAAACAGTGTTTAGCGAGATAATTGCAGCAGCTAATTGCCAAATAATAATAATAAAACATCTTGAAGTTTGCTAATGGATGGGTTGAAATACTGTAATTCTTAACAGATAGCAATTAATACAGGCTTGAGTATCCAATAAATTAAGAGACCTCATCTATTCTGTACTGGAACCACATGATGACATATTACATGATGACAGCTCTGGCCTAGAAATAAGATATGTCTGGAATCCTTTTATTTTTATGAGGACAGACAGACATTCTCTCGTGAAAGCTAAATGAAGTTAAAGCCCTTCTGTAAACAGTTTGCAATCCCTGTATTCATTAAAGTCAAAAGAAATTGTGCTGTTAATCAAGTCTTCATTTTAAAAGGATCAGACCTGGACCTGTCCTATAGCCCTCTTTCTCCCCCCACTTTGCCAATAATCACAGATTAAGTTTGTGTAAATTAAACCTATATTTGGCTTTCTGTTTAATTTAGTCAGCTCTGGCCTTTTAGCCACAGTATCATTTGCAAAGCGTGACCGTGAGATTTGAGAGCACATTTTTTCCCTGGTTTTCCTTTGGTTTGTGATGCAGAATATAAAGCTTTTCTTCTCACAAAGTTCTTTTTGCCTAAAATACATGTATCTGACGCTGACAGCACACGAGCACACTCTGAAAGAGTTTTATTCCAAACTGAAAAATGTGAATATCTCAAGGGGTGGGGAGGAGGGTGTTTGGTTTTCAGGGCCATTGTTTCAGGCAGGGTCACATCGCTCCTTCACTGTGAAGCAAAATCAAACAGCAGCCTATGTTGAGTTGTACCTTTCTGAAATGTCTCAGTCTCGGGGTCCTCGACATCACGATGTGTTACAGCCAAAATGATGGCACAGCACTTAAAAACATTTGAACAGGGCTCTTTCTTCATTCTAAAGACAGAGCATAACATTTTCTTCCTTCAAAGAAAAGGATGCAGCTACAGAAGCCGTGCATGGACGAAGCCCTGAAAGAACCCATCAGTCTCTGGACTCCGAGGAGCAGCGCGCGCCATCGGGCCCGGGTTCTGTTTCGCTCTCCGCAGTGCACACACAGATGCCTTCCCCCTAAGATGCAGAATGAACCATCAAAACCATCTGAAACCAAGCAAAGTCTATGAATGAGTTTGGAACTGTCACTACGATCACTTATCTACTGTCACTGCTCTAAAAATGAGTACTTTCATAACGAAGCCAAAGTATGGCTGTAATTGAGAGAGTCTTTCTCTGAAAGGTTAGAGCAAGCTCAGTTGGGCTCAGATGCTGCCACTCTCTGAAATGAAACGTAAATTTAGCCAAAAAAGGGAAGCGGTGCCTTCCATCAATGAGCATTCGATTGCGGTGACATAACAACGCCACCAGAGCAGTTTAATTCTTGGCATATTTAGAGGTGGCATTAGGGAGCCTACCAAGGTAGCAATTTTCTAGATAATCAACTTAATGTCTTCATTCAAAGTGCATTTATATGTGTAAGTTAATTAGGGGAGTTAATTGTCACAAATGGCAGAAAATCTGCATTTTCCAGTGAGCTTTGTTTCGTGTCAGTTCATGATTCAAGGCAGCTGAAACAGATAACCTGATGCTCCTCTCCGTTACAATAACCAGTCTGCATCATGAGCAGACTTCATCTGTCGCTCTGACAGACCCACTGACAGGTTTTGGGGGCTCCAAATGCCAAATCCAAGCACTCACTGGGGGCAAAAGGACAACTTTCCCTACCCCAGATTGCATCGTTGTAGAGAGTATTCATCGCAGCCCCAAAAGACTGCAGCATCCCAATTATTTAGAGTCAGCAAAGAGTAGAGAGAAACATTTGCTGGTGAAAATAAGAAAATAGAAACTAAGTGACTTTCTTTCTCTTCATACCATCTCAAAACAGTTAAGTGTGCCACATATCTGTGGCAGTGCAAACCCCTAGGGAACCAGGATGAATACGGATCAAAATTACGGGCAGTAAATATGGAATTGCAAAAATGCATCTCAAGGGGTGGCAAAATGTTTCCATTGCTCAAACTGAAGTTCCCCCACTGGAACCCCATTATGGGATGCTGTGTTGTAGGGAAAAATGCTAGAAAGGAACTTGGAGGAAGGGTTCACAATTGTCTCAAACCACTGTGCTAAAATTCTGTAAAAAAGATAAAAGCAGACAGTGATATCTGGCTTCAGTGAAGCAAAAGCGAATTTTACCACATACTTTAAAAAGCCCAGAACTCCAAACAGAGCCTGTAAAAGCAAAATTGCTCTGCAGAGCTGTGCCATATCTTTAGATTTAGCAGGGCTATCTGAGTCCACAGTAAGCACCTGTGTATTAAAATAATGACTGCTTTCCACTTTTTAAAAGCGCTAATGCCTTGGGTTAAAAATAAGAAAGCATTATGGTGGTTGCTTTTACAGATATGTCCCTCTGAGTAGCATTCTGCACTGCTCTCCTGTCCTCCTTTCTGCTGGGCTCCTGCATCCTTCCCTCTATACATCCCCCTTAGCCCCAGTTTCACACTCATTTTTAGGTTCCTGAGTACAAGTCAACGCAGAGCAAAGGCAGAGACAACAGAGCCAAAAGCACTTAAGATAACACCACAAGAGCAAATACCCCCTCTGCTCCTCTCTCATGAGTCCCCACCTGGAGTCCTGTTTCCAGTTCTGGAATCCCCAACATAAGAAGGATTTGGAACTGTACGAATGAAACCAAAGGAAGACCACAGAGATGATCTGAGGGCTGGAGCACCTCTGCTATGAGGACAGGCTGACAGAGTTGGGGTTGTTCAACCTGGAGAAGAGAAGGCTCCAAGGAGACCTTAGAGCTGCCTCCTAGGACTTAAAAGGGGTTCCAGGAAAGCTGGGGAGGGGCTTTTGATCAGGGAATGCAGGGACAGGACGAAGAGGAAGAGTTTTCAGCTGAAAGAGGGGAGACTGAGATGAGATCTCAGGGAGAAATATTTTCCTGTGAAGGTGGGGAGGCCCAGGTTGCCCAGAGCAGTGGTGGCTGCCCCGTCCCTGGAGGTGTTCAAGGCCAGGTTGGATGGGGCTTTGAGTCCTCTGATCCCGTGGGAGGTGTCCCTGCCCATGGTAGGGGGGTGGAACTGGATGGGCTTTAAGGTGCTTTCCAACTCAACCCATTCCATGACTCTGTGATTCTACAAAGCACAGCTTTTAAAGCAAACCACTTGCCATTTTCTACTACTGGTACGGAGCCAAAAATCCCCTTCTCTGTTCCCCAAATCCATCCACCCAAACAGCCTGAAACCCAGAGCTGGGAGGAAGGAGTTTGCTCTGTGTGCGCCAGATGAAAGATGCAAGGGTGCAAACTCACACAAAGGCGGGAGGAAAGAAAACATCTCTCTGACTGGTTCGTGTGAATGGAAGCTGCTGGTCTCTCCCCGGCAGTACAGAGACATGGATTTTGTGTTGTGACATGCTGAGCTGCCATTATATTTTGTGGCAGCAATAGTGAAAGAAAGGAACATATGGAAACTTTGATTTCCACATTTACACAACTCCTGCTATCACGGTTTTATATCCAACTATTCTCTTCAACATGAAATTTAATCATCTTCTAAGCATTCATAATCCACCCATCACTGTAGCACCCAGGTGCCAAACACAACAATTAAAAAGAGCAGTTGCTTCCCGTGAAAGAGCCAATTTTGTGGTTGTTCTCATGAGGAACAGTTCCTGCTGTTCACATGGATAGAAGGGCACGGAACTAAAAGAAGTATTGCTGGTGTGCAAACACAGAGGACACGAGAACAGCACCAGCTCAGTGCAATGTATTTAATGCAGAGATGCTGGAAAAGGGTTTGCAGACGGAAAGTGGACATTTCACGAGCAAAAGAATGGAATTTACCTATTGCAAACTGCTAGAAAAGTGGTTTTACCTTGCACACCCACGCTGAGCTGCCCCACTGCCACCACATGAGAGGAGCCAACACCTGTAAGAGAAGGAAAGACAGGAAGGTTAGTTTTTGCTGAATCTTACAAGTTACAATTCCATGTGGTTTGGTAACTTAAAACACATTTTTGCCTTGTAATTAGTCGGCCACTGCCTTTGTGCAATAACAGCCTGATGGGTTCCACAGAATCATAAAATTATTTGGTTGGAAAAGACCTTTGGGATCATCGAGTCCAACTGTACCTGTCCACTACTAAACCACATCCCTGAGCACCTCGTCTGCCCATCTTTTAAACACCTCCATGGATGGGGATGATGTGGGAAGGAAGAGTCTGGGCAGAAAGCAAGCAGTGGAGCAGCCAGCACCTGGTTCTAAAGGAGTTATTGCATCTTCGGGTGATCAATCGGCATTTGGCTCAGCCAGGAGAGGAACAGGAGCTGGCACCGCAGCCAGCAGCCAGGTGTACTGCAGTCAGCACAGCCTGCCAATGCCCCCACCCCTCTGGTTCTTCTAACATGATTTCCTATCAAGAAAAATGGAAACCATGACAAGAGAAGAAATCAAAGCAAAAGCCTGACACATTCAGCAAGAGATTGAGCTCTGCTGCTTTCTTACAGTGATGTAAAACAAGACTGAAGTACAGTGCTAGGCTGTTTTATACATGGAATATACATTTTAAAGCTATTTACCTATGTGAGCCTGCAATTAGATCAGTAATGCTTGGAGGGAAGAACGGTTTCTGATGTACACTTATACTAAATAATGAAAGACTGGCCCCCAGGTACCTCAGCCCTGTCAATAATAAACATTATTACTAAATAATAGCAACAAAGACTTGGAATTTACTTTTAAAATAGGAATGAGACCAAAAGTATGCTCAAGTACATTTCATGCTTGTTTTAATTGCCACAAGACAAATAGAATGAGGACGGATGTTCGCTCAAAAGGGTGTGATTCTGTTTTGCTGAAGCACTCAGATTTTAGTGTGCTATTGTCAAGCCTATTTGGAGTCAATTGTGGGTAGAATTGCAATGAGATGCAGTTGCCTAGCAAAGGTCTAAGATTTCCATTTAAAATTAATGTGAACTGTTTCTCTGAATCTGACATATGGGCTTTGAGAATCCCTGCCAAGATGTCAAGCTAGAATGCTCCCCCTTTGGCTCCAAAAAAATGCTGGAGGCAACTTTCTCCTGGTATTTTGGCATTTGGCTCAAATGCAAAACAAAGAGACACAGAAACCCTCCTGCAGTAGAGCTGCACAACACGGTCGGGTTACGGAGTCACAAATAATGGGATTGCTCAGATGAAGCATCAGCTCTGCTCCCTCCTGGACCTGGACCTGCCCGCAGGGTGTCCACCTCAGAGGTGCTTTGGGGAGGCTTCTCATCCTCTGCCCCCCAGGGCAATATCCCTCTATCATCTCCAGCACAATAATGCTACGAGGAAAGCTCCTTCTTCCTTCAGATCAGTGAATTGGAGAGTCCATTGCACTGAAAGCCCTTTGACTCTCCACAAAGGCAGGTGGTCATTGGCTTCTTTGAGTAAACTAAGCCCCTGTCTGAGGGATGAGGCCAAAGAACATCAGAGAGATCAGAGTGGCACACTCGGCACCAGAGCTTTTGGCTCTTCTGAAATCAGCTCCCACTTAGAGCCTTATCCTGTGACCAGTACAGAAAGGAGCAACACTCGCTGTGGTGGTGTGACAGAGGCATGGTTTGGTTAAAGAACTGGCATAAAACTGGTGCCAAAAAGAGATTTGGGAAGTGCTCCATTCTTAGGGGAATGGCATCCATTACATACCTCATGGGGGAGATAGATGGAGGAAAATTATGTTACCATTTAATCCCTTTACAAACCTCTCAGCTATTTAAAAAGCTTTTTATTATGACCTTTTGGAGCCCCCAGGCTTTGCTCTGAGTGCAGACTTGACTCTAGGTTTTGCTCCCCTGAACCACACAGTCCCCAGCCAGGTCATCCTGCAGCTTCCGCTCTCTGCATCACTGCTCCTGCCATCCCCTAAACCCTTCGTTCTGTTCCACCCTAGGCCACTGAGCACAGCAAAGGCCTTTTCAAACCCTCCATCTCCCAGCTTTACCCCCCTCCATCAGATCAGCTTCTGATCTAGATTGTTTTGAAGACCCAAGCTTACTCAGCACTTAGGAAAGTTCATTTCGTAGAATCATAGAATGGTTTGGGTTGGAAGGCACCTCCATACAGTTCCGACCTCCCAGGGACAGCTCCAAATGGATCGGGGGGCTCCAAGCCCCATCCACCCTGGCCTTCAACACCTCCAGGGATGGGGCAGCCACCACTTCTCTGGGCAACCTGGGCCAGGGCCTCCCCACCCGCACAGGAAAACATTTCTTCCTAAAATCTCATCCAAATCTACCTCTTCTTCAGGTGTGAGCCTCTTTGCAGCCAATTGTCGTGGCAAAAAGGGTGAAATCTGCCCAAGATTATAGAGAATCATAGACAAAACGGTCTCAGAAGGTGGTGTGGGAAGGGGAACTGTAGAGGAAGGGGGAAAGGGGAAAATAATCATCAAGGTGTATAAAGGATCCATTCCAAAATTCAAGAAAAAATGAAAGATACTAAAAAGGGCTCCACCAAGACAGAAATGAATGCTCAGCTTCCCACACCATCTTTAGGATGTCGAAGGAAGCGCACAGGCAAACAAGGAAAGATGGTCTCTGGATGAAGAAAGCTCCTGTAAGAAACAGGACAGAGTACTCAGTGCTCCTTCCTCCCTTCCTAAACACAATTCTTTCCCCAGGAACTTTTGGACAAAGATTTAACCCACATTCCTGGCTGCAGAGGCACATTAGGTCGCCCTGCAAAGTGTCAGGCAGTTCTGTACAAGTGCAGCTAAAAACAGGATCCCTGATGTAGATTATAAACTATTTAGGACAAAAACTTCTTTGTGTTATATTCGCTACGAAATCAGCCTGACACGGCCCTAATTTTCAGGGTAACCTATTCAGTTATACAAGAGCAGTAAAACATGTGCATAAATATGTCCAATTTCCAGCCATTCCTTCTTTTGAGATGCAAGCATTGCCTTTTTATAGTTGAATCCACTGTAGAAGAGAGAAAACTTAAAAACTAGGAAGATGATTCACAAGAAAATACCAGCAGTGCTTCTCCTGTGTCTGCTGGATGTAGAACACCTTCCAAAACTACTCCTTCCCTGCCACAGCAGAGCGCAGCCTTTATAAACAGCAACGCAGGGGCTCAGGTCACAGAACAGTTTGAGTTCGAAGGGACCTTAAACCCATCCAGTTCCAGCCCCCTGACATGAGCAGGGACACCTCCCAGCGGGTGCTCCAAGCCCGATCCAACCTGGTCTTGAACACCTCCAGGGATGGGGCAGCCACCACTTCCCTGGGCAACCTGGGCCAGGGCCTCCCCATCCTCACAGGAAAACATTTCTCCCTAAAATCTCATCTCAATCTCCCCTCTTTCAGCTTAAAACTGTTCCCCCTTATCCTATTCCTGATCAAGAGCCCCTCCCCAGCTTTCCTCCAGGTCCTCTTTAAGGTCCTGCAGAAGGGAACTATAAGGAGCTTCATATTCCTGTGAGATGGATAATGTCTATCAAGAGATTTCTTTCGCTCCAGTTGGGCTGCTGCAGGAAGAGACGGTGCCAAGCCATCAGCTCTCACATCAGTCTGAGCCACAGGCTTCCCAAAACCTCCACATTTGTTCACGTATCTTACGCTCAAAGCCATGCTTTATGTCAGCAGCACTGCCAGTGATAGGTGCAATATAAATGGGCTTCCATGCACGGCTTGTTGTCACTTTAAGTGTATCTTAATTACGCTGTGTAGTTCTGGGACCAAATTCCCTGGCTTTCAGATAGCTACGTGCAGCCGAGTGACACAACGGAGACAACGCTCCCCATGGAGACACAGCCTGTTCTGGCCACACCAGGAAAAGATTTTCTGGTAATGGAAATAGTCTGGAAGAAGAAACAAAACATGCACACGCACAAAGATGTTGGCTTTTTTTGTTTAATCTGACTTGGAATATGTTGAATTGGTTCATTGTTTGCCGAGGAATCTGAGCAGAATTAATGATCCGCGCCAGCAGGAAGAGGCACTGTTTTACAAATGCAGTGGCCAGCCATTCTCCAAGATCTGTAATCTAATTTAGCTTGGGGAGTTAATGATTTTAATGATTTGTTGTGATCTCAAAACAACTGTTAGGAGATAAATCTACATCATTAAACCTATTATGGTGGTTTGCTTCATTTAGCAAATGGTGTTTTTTTGTTCAGAAGACGCCCACATTTTAAACAAGCGGAGAGGTCAGCTGCGGATGCTAAGGAACAATTTATTCCCAGCTCCCTCAGAGGATGAAATGAAAGGTGTCCTTGGGAGACAAAAAATAATCCTTCACCAATGTTATTGACTATTTTATAAACAGAAAGCTTTGCTTGCACTGTGATGTGTGGCTTTGTGTTACAACCCAGCCAAGTTTTGTGGAAACAGCCACTGAGCTGACAGTTCAGGATCACTTGGTTTAAGTTCCAGTTGCTTCTCAAGGAATCACACGGGGCTGCTGAGCTCCGGGAGCAGAGTTCCCTGCCACTGACTTTAAGTTTAAGGCAGTTGGAGAGCAAGAGCAAGATATCAACATAATGAAGCTTTTTAGCAGCTCGTTCGCTCTGGATGAGGCCTTTCACTTCTGATTTTGGAAAGACAGGTCCACACTCCAAAGCACAGCAGCTGATGAACCATCCTCTTGCAAGACATCTCTGCAGAGGAAGCAAAGGCCCACTAACAAAGCCCACGTGTCGTTCCAGCACCTCCCTTCTGCCCTGCACCTCTCTCGCCCATCAAGACATCACGAAAGAACAGTTTATGTGAGGTTTAGCCCACAAAACTGCCTTAAATTCTCTTGACTGACTAATCACGCTGTCATATTCCTACAAACATGGTGCATAATCCTTCTGCATGCACCATCAAGCAATAACAAATGCCTGATAACATAGACATGAATGAACTGATTTGCATCATCTGTCACAACCCTCACATAAGCAGGGACAAATTTTATGACGAAGCAAGGGCAAAGAGATGAAGCTCTGCGAAGTCATTTCAGCCACACAAGGAAGATGGAGAGAGCGTGTTCACACAGTCAGCAGCGGGCACCCAGCCACCGCCGCGTCCCGGCGCATTAAGATCCTGATGCAGCTCCACTAAAGGATGGATTTCAACTACGGTTCCATTGTGTTCTCCCATCACAAGCTTCCTCCAATCTATTCTATTAAAAAGCCTTTTATGCTGACTGGGAGTGAAGAGGATGTAAGGAAGAGCAGAGGAAGAGATTTGTTTTCTTACTTTTGGTGTCAGTTATTTACACAGCACAGAGTAAACAATCAGCTTCTCTTCCCTGCACGTTTGAGGAGTCTATTATGATTTGACTGCATTTGCCTAAGCTAAATATTTTATCAATTCAAAATATGGCATAAAAGCTCCTTTTTTAATCCCTGGGTAGGGAGGAATATTTCAGCTCCTCAGATGCCATTCAGAAATTGCTACCATGACTCCACAGGTCCAGCCTGCCCAGCGTGTCTGCCTGCCACAAAGCAAACATGAGAGGGAGAGGAACGTGGTTGTTGTGGTGTGGAAGTTAAGCACCATGGGTCTGAGCTCTGTCCTTGGAGCCTTATAATCCCCTGCGCTGCATGGAGAGCACAGACTTGTCACTTTAATAACCCAAAGTAAATAAAAGCCACAGAAAATTCCTTTCGGTTGTGTTTATTTTGGGGAAGCTTCTTTCTTCAGCTCTGAATATAGGAAATACAGTGTATTACCCACTGTGACATCTCAAAACACAGCCACTGAACTGAACTGGAAAGGAAAGTCCTGCTCTGCCCTTCCACATCACTTTCATCCCCAGAGATTCCTATTTCTTATCAAAAGGAAAAGACAGCAGAGTCTGCAGCCACACACACGTATGTTAAAACACTCTTCCAAAACCATGAAGTGTTGGAGATGGCCACCACCTGGATGGCAGCTGCTGCCTGACATCCTCCCACATAACCCTATATCTACACTGTGTCTGAATTAGTTCCTAATTTGTACTTGTTAGTCAACCATATAATCCAAATCAACAAATCCACATTTTTAATTACTGAATCAAGACATGGAATTTTTTATGAAGGTGTTGTAGAGGCAGTAATAATAACGACCCAAAGGAAGGATACAGCTCCCACCATACACGTCCTGCCATTGTGCAGACTGTTAGAGCATCATCTCTTAGAAGTCCAGCTCCACTGCTGGCACGAGTGCTGCACCCAGAGAACTAACTGGTCTGCAGCTCAGAACTTTGCATTTGGCATTTTAAGAGAAAAAAATGAAATTCCATAACAAATAACATTCTGGGCATTTATAGTCTGCATTGGAGAGAGGGAAAAACAAATAACTCTTCCAAAGAAACAGAACTTTTCAAATTTAGATGGTAAAAATAAACTTATATTAGTTTTGGTTTCTAATTAGAAGCTTAGATGAAAGCTCAAGGTCATTTTGTTGTATTCAAACCTGTTCAGCCTTTACTCGGCACTGAGTCATTAAAGCTCTCTCCTTGTAAGTATGTTGGTACAGAAAACATCTGGTATTATACTCTAAGTCAATATATGTAAATTATACAAATACAGTTGAAAAGTGCTTTGGCTTCGTGATGATTGTGTCTGCCCAGGAGAACCATAGCTCAAGACACAGTGCTTTCTTTTGTGGGGTTACTCATATGGTTTGACTTTCCCCTATCCAAAGCAAGACACCCTGTTCATCATTTTGACCACTATTCCTGTGCCAACTGTTGCAGCTCTGCCTGGCTGTGCTGTGATATTCAGAAACTGCCCTCCAGGTAGAACAAATGTTGGTTTATTTGCTGGGTGGAAATTTGTTAAATAAATCATAGATTCATAGTGGCATAGGAAATTAGCAATAAGCTGTGCCTGGAAGGTTAGACATATTGTACTTCAAAATAAGCAGGAGGCCACTTTGCAATTCAAAAGAGATATATTGGGAGACGGGAAGACACATCCGTTAATCATTTTTTCCCAATACCCAAAAGGTTGTTAGCTGGAGTCCCAGTAGAGCCCATACTGACACCGACTGCCTCTTTTAAATGAGCTTCAGTGCCTTCTCTGCCTGGCTCTAGCTGCAGGTAGAAAAGCTTGGGAGCTTTCTCTCTGACGCCCTTGGCTGTGGAGCACACAGGCTGCAGAGCCGTGCTCCGGGAGCAGTGTGGTGGTTCCCATCCTGGCACGAGCCCCACATTATTATTGCATTATGCTTGCTGTTTTGAAACACCATGGGGCGTTATTAGTCTGGAAGGGCTGACATTTTAGTAGGGGCTATGGCCTGGGGTGCTCTTTATTTGACAGTTACGTACGAGTTTCCCTTAGAAATGAATACTTACAAAGGCTGGTTCTGAAAGCTGCCTTCAAAGTGACATCTGACGAATTTAAATAATGGGTTTTAGCACTGTTAACACTTCCAAACATTTTTACATTTACTATAACCTTTACAAAGCCTTTGTTCCTCTTCCTGATCATTTATAACCCCTATCTACCTGGAAATATTCAAGCAAGCATTTGGAAAAGACACCGAAAGCCTATACATCTTTTTATCATGTCCTGAATCACTGGTTGTATCAAATGTTCTCTCTCAACAAGAGATACAAGATAGGAACCCTTTCCTGAACAGGTTACGAGTCAGGCAACCAATTCCCTGAGTCCCTGTGGTGCCTCTGAAGGGCGAGGGTCCAGAGTCTGTGACAGACCTGGGCATAAACTCCACCTACTCAGCCTTAGTGCAAGGTTCACACATGGATTTGCTACCCCTCTTGCAGTCAGAGGGCTCCTTCTCAAACAGCAGCAAGCAGCTGTTGGGATTTTTTCACCCTTTAACCACCCAGAGAAGAGAAAAATTGGTGAAAGAAAGGGCAGAGAAAGTTCAGATAAAGCAGAAGAGATGCTCACTGCTGCAGGGCAGTTAAAACTGAACTACAATGTAGTTTAGATAAACAAGGATTAATTATATTTCTCTTAGTCTGTGAGGCAACTGATAGCACATATAATTAAATTATTTTGCAATTATTACTTTCTGAGGAAAATAAAAGTAGGATTTTTTTTTTTTGTATCTTGCAAAACAGTTTCATGTTAGGAATATTTTGTTTTACTGTATTAGCTTGTGTAAACTGTGGCAGGGCATTGTTTCCCTTTTATTTGCCCATTGGGTTGTTTACTTACTGGAACTGAAGTCAGAAGTGGTTTGCTTTCACTAGCAGCACTGAATTTCTAATAAATATGTAAATAATATATCTCTGAGCTGTTGCCTTTGGCATTTGTTCATACATTATCCTCAGCAGTAGTTACTCTGCTGTGAACACACACTTGTTTTAGTTGGAAGAAACATCCCTGCTCTAAACAGAGCCTCAGAGCGTCCTTACCCTGCCCGGCATCGCGGGTGCGATCCCCCACTTCGCTGTCAATCACCTACAGAAGGTACCACTTAAAATATATTAGGAGAGAGAAGAGAAACTGGAGGGCAGCAGAGGTCAAAGCTAACCAGCCCTGCCGCTGGCAGCACGCACGATGTGCTTGTGCAGAGAGGGTCAGCACAGGGCTTCGCATCACTCCTGTCCTTGAGAAATCCTCATTCCTCCACCAAGCAGGGAAACCTGATGATCTTGAAATGAAGCGATGTTGCCAGTGGGTGAAAGGGAATTTAAGCGAGCCCTGTGCTGAGTTTTATCTGGTGATTTCATGCAGTGCCCCTTGCAATACCTTCAGCCTCAGAAGTGCCCATCCCATCAGGGGCTCCAGAGCTGCTGCTGCCCGCTGCCCTCCAGGAGCAGGCAGTGGGGAGCAGGCTGGAGCTCAGCAGCTACGAGCACACAGAGAGAGGGACAGCGGATGTGACGGAGCAGGGATTAGGAAAAGCAGCAGCAGGGTCTTGGGGGAAAGAAGCTGATCTGTCAAGGCATAGTGTGACCTGAAGGATAAATGAGATGCCCGGAGATTAAAACCATGCCATGCGGAAACTGCTCCCATAGAAAAGGAGGGAGAGTATCACTCCTAATGCAGAAGTGCAAGCAGTCAGCCAGACACCTCATGGCACCATCGCTCCAGGCATTTACTTTGGATGCTGAGGTAAAAAGCAAAGTCTCTAACCACAGCGTATCTTGCCCAGGGGACTCCAGTCACCTCCTGCCTTGGAGGTTCCTTTCTATTTCCATCCAGCTCCGAGGAGGAAAAAAGACTCCTCTGGCTGCTGGCACCGGGACAAGACCTCTGCGAGGAGGGAGAGGAGAGGGGAAGGCTCTAGGGACTGTCACTGCTGTGCACGTCCTTGTGAGAGACAGCACCTTGAGGGAGCTGCTGGGCTTCAGCTCAGCCTCTGTAACCAAAGCCCGAGCACAAAGCATCAGCAGTGAAAATTTGCCTGTGCTGAACTGCAGCTTGGCCAAATTCCTCTCCGTTTTTCTATTTTTATTCTTTTCTGCTTGCTGCCTTCATGCCTCAAAGCAAGAAGCCAAAAAGGGTGAGCTCTGGCCTTCCCAACTTCTGGAATTCTCCATGTCCTTAGAAATCCCCTACCCTGGCTGTGCCCATGGTTGGTTTCTTTCTACCAGGCTCAGAGGGGCCACAAATTGGTTCCTTTACACCTTCCAGTACAGAGAATTCCCTTTGTGCTAACGGAGGAATCTGAGCAAGGCCCACAGATCTCCAGCCATAAATTGATCCTTAATTGCTTTCTTGGGCTGAGGCTTAAATAGAGGATGGAAAACAGAAAATATTATTTATTTGGGGCAAGCCGGAAGGTTATGAAATTTTCTTGCATTTAACCAATGAGATAATGAATCTTTTAGCTCGCAAAGAGCAGAGATCCATAGGTACTTTAGGCCATAATGTAATTCCATCCATATAAGCACTTTCACATCCAACAGTAGAAGAATGTTTTGTGCTTCTGGTGCTTTATCAACAAAATGCCCTCCTGTACCTACTTGGCCTTTAGAGATTATTTTCTCAGGGAAGCTGTCATCATGCAGCTGATTAATTACTCTAATAATCATAATTTTTTTTCTAATAAAAAACCCTCTTCCCATTCATTAACTACATTGCACGTAGGTGACAGTGGTAATTATTCTCGGGAAGTACTTCTGAATTATCTTTTCTAATCCAGCCTGTGCTGACATTTTTGAGAGAGAAAAACAACATTTTGTTTCTTTCAGGAGCGCAATGACATTTGAATATGCAAACAGTGTCAAAGCGTGCCCTCCGGATGTTTTCCTGAACTATGATTTATGAGGTTTGGCTATTATATTTGCTATCATAGACCTAGAAAGGTCATTAGACAAAGAGGCTTTCCCTACAGGGGTCCCTTGCCGTCTTTATCTTCTGATATTTTAATTTTTCTCTCGAACATCAAGCGGGAGATGTGCCGTGAGCTCTCCCATATGCCTCTGCTCTTTATTATTTATTTATTCATGAGTGCAAATGGTCCTACGCAACGCTCTAGGCACAGCAATCCACATTGACATCCACGCAGGGCCTCACGGGTCAAACACTCACCATCCAGGCTCCCAGGTGTGCAACACGTTCAATCTCAAGGCTTTCCAGCTTTTCCCCTTAAGCATGGGAATTTCTACCCAGGGGCCTGACTTCCAACCCCTGCTTTCACACAGCCGATGAGGATGAGAGGGAGCAAATCCAGCTCTTTCA
Source organism: Tapera naevia (assembly GCA_033556795.1). Classification (NCBI taxonomy): domain Eukaryota; kingdom Metazoa; phylum Chordata; class Aves; order Cuculiformes; family Neomorphidae; genus Tapera; species Tapera naevia. The sequence goes on from JAUMJJ010000242.1 coordinate 1,651,525, forward strand.
TACCCTCTCAGACTCCCAGCCCAGATCAGATCATTGTGCCCAAACCATTCATAATTAGGGACAGAGTTTCCAAATGTCCCAAGTGCTGAAGCTTTCAGAATTTTGTACTTTCCTCTCCGAGTTCACTTTTTAAGGAAAGGATCCCAAACGCACACAGGACTGCATCCTCCATGGAGATGGGGGCAGGAGTTACGGAGTGCTGGTCAGTGAGAACAGCTCAGAAACCTCATTCATTGCCCATCGAAATCCAGGCAGCCGTGAGCTCCCTCCATGGGGCTCCAGAGCAGGACCCCACGGGCAGCAGGCGCTGCACCCCCAATCCCCCAGCATCCTCTGCGCAGGCAGTCGGAGCCGCACAGACACACGGAGCGGCTCTCTGTCAGCGACGGGGACACGGTCTGGCCCATAATTAGTAAAGCTGGGCAAACAGTGCAACAGCTGCTCTGTAAACATTAGTCTGCATGTTTAAATTAACTTTTCATTGCCCCTGCCCTCTCCCCTTTTGTTCTTCATTCTGCCTAAGTGGTTATTGGAATTGGGTTTACTTGTGCAAACATTGCCAGAAAGGCATTTTAAGTCTCAGGTAGAAATATTAAGTTAAAAAAAAGAAATATATATCCATGAGAGTCTTCATGCACAGTTGAGAAGTCAGTCAGAAACAACATCATGTGTTCCATGGGATCATAAAAATATTAGATTGGAAGGGCTCTCTGGGATTATCTGGTGCAACCACCTGCAGGAAGAGGGGCCAACTTCAAAGTTCAATCAGCTCCGTCCAATTATAATGTACAAAAACTTAGTGAAATACAAGCAGTCAGCCTCCAATGAAGAGGAACAGCAGCCAACACAACCAAAATACAGAACTTTGGCCACTGAACTACCTTTCTCTGTTCTATTCTTATGGCTGTTTGCTGCCACTGCCTCTCCTGCACAGACCCCTCATGTCTGTATATCTTCCAACACCCCTCTCGTGACTGTAATCTTGTGTTATTATCCAACAAGCTCAACAAAATCTAACAATACAACATTGTTTCCAGTCTAACCAGAGAGCTGACACACTGAAGGATGTGGTGGATATGGGTCACCATAAACAAAACACTGTTTTGCAATTTATGTCTTGGCTGGTGCAGCGTTGGAGGCACTCTTGCTTCAATAGAGCTACCCGAATCCAATGTTAAATGCCTAAAGACACAACAGCACTGCTCCTGTGTTTATTAAAGCTACAAGTTTCAAGCTAGCCTAGGGAAAATGAGGATAAATTGATACCTTTCTGTTAAAGCTGGAAGCCAGCCTAGGATCTTATAATTCCTCTGCTGCTCTTTGAACAACACTGCTGACCTCCCCACTGCACAACCTCGCTGTATCACGCCGGCACAGACTTCACCTAAGGCTTGGTTCTGCACAGTGTGAGCAAGGAATAGCACCTCTTCACCAGTTTCAGTGCAGGAAAGAACAAGGAAGAATTATAATGAAAAAAATACAAAGCTCTGCCCAAAGAGCAGGATAGCATTTCTGCGGCTCTACTACTAGAAACACGGTCTGGGTTGGAAGGGACCTTAAAGCCCATCCAGTTCCAACTCCCTGCCATGGGCAGGGACACCTCCCACTGGATCAGGGGGCTCAAAAGCCCCATCCAACCTGGCCTTGAACACCTCCAGGGATGGGGCAGCCACCACTTCTCTGGCCAACCTGGGCCAGGGCCTCCCCATCCTCACACTGAAAACATTTCTTCCCAAGATCTTATCTTAATCTCCCCTCTTTCAGCTTAAAACTATTACCCCCTCATCCTATCCTTGCACTCCATCTCCTGGCGTGCCTCCCATAGGAGGACAGGCTGAGAAAATTGGGGTTGTTCAGTCTGCAGAAGAGAAGGCTCCAGGGAGACCTTAGAGCAGCCTTCCAGTGCTGAAAGGGGCTCCAGGAAAGCTGGGACAGACTCTCAACACACATGGTGCCTGTGAAGCTCACACAAAACAGATATGGTTTGAACTGTCTGTGAAAAGCCCCAGTGCTTCCAGAGACACCGATCTGTTCAGGGCCATACTTCTTAATAGAACAAGAGTGTGTCAGGATTGCAAATCCAAGGCATATGCAGCCCTGTCATGCCATCGCCACAATTTCAGCTCTCACTCAGTGCAGGCCTAAGGGCAAATTCAGAAGTTGAGAACTCATTTGAACTTGGGAAGCATTTCTGCATCTGGAGAATTGAGCCGAGACACACGATAACAGACAAGCGCTACGGAGCAGCCTGACCTCCTTAGCAGCTCATTTTGCACTGCTGGGGTAATGTAGGATGGCTGGTGTCCTCCTGACAGTCTGAGCATGAATTCTCATTATTAGTTTTGCAATTTGTATGAATTTTGTCAGCATTTGACTTCATCGCTCTGACTTCCTGCCTGCAATCTCATTTTGCCAGTTCTACCTGGTTCCTCTGCTTAATTGAGATCATTACTGAGTGCTTTTCTTATTGAGGCTGGTACCAAGCCCCTGGCTCGGGATTCTGAACATCATCCATTATCAGATATCTTTCCTTTGCCACCAGTGCCAAACACGACGGTTTGGCCATATTATCTGGGAAAGCTGAAGTGTCTTCAAGCAGACTTTGATCGTTCATGTATGCACACGCAGATTCCCCTGTACTGAAAGACATGCTGGGAAGGTTTTAACACATTCCTGAATTAAGGACAGAGCCAATTTATATAGTACCTACATGTCTATATAAGTTCCAGAATAGACACAGTCTTTCTTAGGAGGGGAAGAATATGGCTTAAATCAACATTGTCTCACTCATTAAGAAGAAAGAATTAGCTTTGTGTATATATCAATACACCTAAAAATGTTCACACAACATGTTCATGTGCAGGAAATGTTATTTTTATATATATATGCATAGCATCCACAGCTTGCTGAGAGTCAGGAGGCGGATGTGCAAGCTCAGGCAGAGAGCATGGAAACTAACCCACAGCAGTTTCCAGGAATGCCTGTACATGGTTATTTACTCAAAAATGCACGGCTCAGGTCCATGACTGTCAATTGGGAACACCTGAATATTAAATCCAAAGAATTAACTGAACAGAACAGTGGGTGTGAGCGGGGTTGAGGGCAGAGCTCATCTCCTCAACCTTTCTAGGCGCCTTTTTTTTTCCCAACCAATCTTTCCTTTCCAGTGGATCAGTAACCTCTAACAAAAGATCTGTCCTTCTTAATAATGTTCTTCCCTCCTCATTCCATCCTCTCTACATACACAACCACGTCGCATTTGTTGATCCCATCGCAGAAGCCCCAGGGCTTTAGAAAAGTCTTTTTCAGCATGATTATATACATCTCTTCAACCTTTCCTGCCCCTTTCCTTTTTACTGCCATTCACCATTACAGAGCACCAGCGCACTGAAAATTGAATGTGACAACAATGTTCTATATGTGTTTATATACAGAGAAAAAATAACATCATAGAATACATGTATCTATAGATCTGAATTTTTTTTTAATGGTAGCGAAGAATCCCCTTGTTTGCACATTCCTTTCTGTAACCGATTACTTTGTTCTGGATGATCAGAACAGGCAACTGCCTCAGATCACAGGAGGCTGCAGATATTTGGTATGGCAGATTATTTTCTGCAAAAGCCAGGAATCAGTTAACCTGCAAAGCGCTCTGTCTGCAAATTGTTTGATGCTTAACCCTGTTTGGTGATCGTTCAGTCCGAATGTTCAGGCAGGTAACGCTCCACAAAGCAAAATCTCCTGGCTGTACTAAGTCCTTCTTTTTCTTTCTTCAACCTCTTCACTTTTCTTATTTCTCTCCTGACTTCAGGACACTCTTCACCCACTTCGCTTTCTTCTTTGCTACAAGCTCTGGCTCTGCTAAAGTCAATGAGAACTTTCCCATCAAGGGCAAAGGAGTCATTTTTTCACTAAATTCAGGTCAAAACCAAGTAAAAGCCCTTTGAATGGAAATAAAATATATATCAAGGACCATAGGTTTGAATCCCAATTTTGATAGAAAGGTGGTACCTTCTCTGTGAGCATCAATATCTAAACCCACATAACTGTTGTGTCATAAGTACTGTTCTTACATTCTGAAAGCCAAAATCAGGATGTTATTTATGCTCACATCTCTGCAAACGGAGCAGATCAATAACAGAATAATTAAATACAAGAGTATATATGATAGATGACATAATAAGCATATAATAATCAGTTCTATAATAAGCAGTAAAATACTACAAGGTATATAAAAATGTCAGCTGTAAGATGAGAACTCCGTGTGAAGGCAATAAAAACCCAGATGTTTTTTTCAGCTCTGTATCTCTGTCATTTCATCCCAAAGTCCTTTGTAACCTTGAACCAGCTCTCTGAGATTTTGTTTGCCATATTTAGCAAAGAAATTGAAAAAGCCTTGGGAAGCGCTGTTCTTGTCCCTGCTAAGCTATCCTGACACAGGAGACAAGGTCTGTGATTAGCAGAATGACCCACTGCACCGAGACAGAGGAGCACCAGTGTGAGGGAGCTCAGGGCCACGCTGCTTCAAGATCCATGCCCTTCATGCCCTCCTTTTCCTTGATACGCTGCCCGCAGACAGTGCCTCTCACATCAGATAACACTAAATGAGTACATTTGGTGCATCCCTGGAGGTGTCACACAGGGCCATGGCTGTTTGCCTGGGTATACAGTGGCTATTTTTGCTCTTTGTCTTAGCTGAAAAAATATTGGGGGTTGAAAGCTTCTTATGGGGCACATGGATGAGAAATAAACCATCCATCAACTTAGCATGCTAGACATATGGAAGTCATGCCTGCCCCATCCCTGGAGGTGTTCAAGGCCAGGTTAGATGAGGCTCTGAGCCCCCTGATCCAGTGGGAGGTGTCCCTGCCCAAAGCAGAGGGGTTGGAACTGGATGGGCTTTAAGTCCCTTTCCAACCCAAATCATTCCATGATTCTATGACATTTATGTTAGATTATGGTTAGGGACACAACAGGTCTCCCACAGGTGACCCCCTATGTCTCGTGTATCGCGTATCTTGTATTTATGATGAGATAGCTGGTATTTGCTTGCTGACTTTGCAAAATGCATATTTAGGTACCAGCTATGCCTCAGCAGAAGGAAGAGGGAAAGCAGCCTGGAAACCCCCTACCGAATGGTGGGCAAGGGGAGATGTGTCTGAGCTCAGCTGGGTGAAGCCCCAGGCAGAGCTGATGGATAGAGACCGGTGCCGTACAAATACACTAATCCAACCTGACACTTCGATCTCCTTAGTCTGCAGCACCCAAGGTCTCAGAAGACAGAAAGAATTGCCTGAACCCTCCCGGATGCCTTGCACATCAGGAGGAGCGTGGCCTGGTGAGGCAGATGGACTCACACTATCAGGCAGTGTAAAATTCCCTTCTGGTACAAAAATATGTTGTTTCTGTCCGGTTTACACCAATAACTTGCTCTCTGGTGCCTGGACCTATCCATCTGCTACATTCTACCACCTCACCAAAGAGGGTGTCCATAATGCAAAAAGCAATCCCCAAGCACTCGCCATCACCAAACAGCCCGACTCAGCCGACACCTGAAAAACCCACCTGCCACGTGCTTATTTAGTACTAAACTCTCTGAGAAACAACCACTGTGAGAGGGAAAAAAGCAGAAATGTAAATTCTCTCCTCTCAGGTTTCCCAACAAGTCTTGGTGCTTCAAAACCCCCTCCTGTCTCCTCCTGCAGGGAGAACACCTTGTTATCCTCCTGGCCCTCTCCTCTCCGCAAGCAAGCACTCTTCTACACCAACAGATGGAGAACACTGGCACAGAAGACAACCATGTCTGTGCATTAATTATGGCAAGGGCAGGATTCCCAGATGAGAGCATTACAGTATCTATCTAGATGAAGCTTACTAGCCCACGGCTAGAAAGATTTGCTATTGGTAACCCTATCCTGGACTAGATTAACTCTTTCTCTTCTTCCTTTCCACTGGGAACTCTATAACCACGTCCTATGAAGTTTATGACACAGTGACAATTAGCATAGCACCTTTTATTCTTCTTTCATTCATTATTTCCTTGTTTCTTACCCTTAAATTTTTGATTTCCATATCTCCATTACATTTTCTAAGCCATTTGTTAGGCTTCCCAGAGAAACAGCAGAGCACAGACTCCTCACCATAGCAGGAACATTACATCTGGGCATAGAGATAAAAGTTTCATGAAGAAACAGGAGTTTGCAATCTCAAAAGCAAGTAGAAAGAAACAGGACGACAGGGGAAGCCAGATAAGTCTTGCAAAAAGTCTGAAATCAAAAGTGGAGTCCAGCAAGCAGCAGCCAAACCCTCAGCTGGCCAAGCTCCAGGCAGCAACCAGCAGTCCCCAGGGCTCTCGCTACTGCAAAGGATCAATATAGACCTAGGGGGCAGGATGAGAAGCAAGAGAGCAGGGCCCACTGAAAACATGGTTTTATTTTGTGTGCAGAACCAAAGGAAAATACTTTTCATTTTCATGGGAACAGCAGCTGCCAGAAGGCTCCAGTTCTTCTTTGCTTTGGCTGGGCTGCACTAAAGGAGACTCTGTGCCAGACACAGGCTCCACATGCAAGCAGGATCCGTTTTAGGGCTCTGCTGGGCAGCTGGATATGGTCTCTACCTAAAACCACAGGGATTTTGAACACAGCTTAAATCCCACGGGAAGCCCAAGCAGCACTGTAAGGATGAGTGCTCACTGTACACTGAACCCCTGCTGCACTGGAGCCCCAATTCTCCCATCCATAGGGACTGGATTAAAACACTCACCGAGGTTTTGTTCCCAATAATTCCCACAGGAACACACGTGGAATCAGTGCCAAGCACTGTGCACAGAGCTCAGGTACCCAAGCACTGGCCAATTTCTCCTAACCACTCACTAACCTAATGAAAGATATTACCTCTACCTACAAACCTGGTCATATCCCATCTACATCTCATCGCTCAGACCATGAAAAGATTTATGTGTGTGTTAAGTGTGTGAATGATCCCACCAGCATTAATAGTTACAATTGCTGTATAGTTCTCATCGACTCAATGTCAGAGGCAAATCAGAGCAGCACTTCCCCCATAGTTAGAAGAAGGCAGTTCAGACATTGCCATCTCTCCACTGCCACTAGCAAATACCACACAGACTTCCCAGGCAGGCAAAACATGAGGGCCAGGGTTATAGAAGCAAGCAGCAAACAGAGCAAGCAGTACATCTGCATACATTGGGAAGGGTTTCACCTCCCTGCTGAAGAGGAGGAGGATGATACACAGCCACTGGACTATGAAACACCCCATTTCGTTCTCTATCGCAACCTGACAGTTACACAGAGGTCAGGATGGGAGCCCAGCTATGGGCTGCTACCAGTTGCCTATCTGGGCTATGTTCCAGCCCACAAAATACTTCTCTCCATTGCAAAGTCTGGCCATATCTTACTGTTAAATATTAATTTTTTGAACCTGCTGCAGCAATACCTGCTCTACATAGCAGTGCTCCTGTCCAACACTCGACCTCCCTCCTTAAGGCTGGCTCTGGGCTGGAGCATCCTTCTCTCATCGTGCATTGTGAGTCAGGTTGAACACGGAAGGCAAGTGGATGCACAAGAACAGAAACACAGAGCAAGAACCCAAGAAACGTATTTCTTCCCAGTTCAATCTCCAAAGCACAGGCTGGATGTTTTGTAAGAGGATGATGGGGAGGACAACATCAGGCCACAACCTATGCACAGGGCACAAAGATAGGTAGGTGACTTGCTGAAATTCGAGCCAGGAGAGACTCACAACCTCCCTGATAAATGTGCATTTCTCTCCCTAATAAAAGGTTATTGTAGGAAGTCAAATAAAAATGTATTTGTGTTTAACAATTAAATGTAATTGGCAAGTACTAATGGCTCTGTGATCGCAAAACTGATCGCAAAACTGGGGGAAAAAGCAAAGAGGAAGAAACTAGTTTGAAGGGATTTTATCTAATTTCATTTTAATTAGATCCTTTTTCTAACTGAGTTCCTAATTTTTCAATTAGCAATTAGCAGCTGCAACTCATTCTGAGCATCACGAGGTGCCAGAGACACTAATTACACCACAGGAGTAGGAGGCTGAAAATGAGAAATAAAATTATCCATGAATGTTATTAGAAGAAAGGAATGATTACATTCTGTAATAATATACTGATGTGAGCCTAATTAGATTGAAGGATTGGGGGGAAAACAGGAGATTTGAAAATGGGTTATAGTTGGAAGCTTACAGATCACCTTTTCGTCATTAATAATGACTAAGTATATTGCTTGGGGAAAAGCCAGTTTGGGAGTGAAAATGAGTCTCGACCAGACACCCAGCAAAGGTCTCAGTAACACAGAGAGGTGAGGTAGGGCCAGAAAGAGAGGATGAGATCTTGCTGGAGGCCTCCAGCCTGTAAGGTGCCTACAGGAAAGCTGGGGAGGGGCTCTTGATCAGGGAGTGCAGGGATAGGATGAGTGGGAAGGGTTTTCAGCTGAAATAGGGGAGATTGAGATGAGATCTTGGGGAGAAATGTTTTCCTGTGAGGGTGGAGAGGCCCTGGCCCAGGTTGCCCAGAGCAGTGGTGGCTGCCCCATCCCTGGAGGTGCTCAAGGCCAGGCTGGATGGGGCTTGGAGCCCCCTGATCCAGTGGGAGGTGTCCCTGCCCATGGCAGAGGGGTGGGACTGGGTGGGCTTTGAGGTCCCTTCCAACCCAACCCATTCCCTGATTCTATGATCTACATGAACATAACGCAATCTCCTAAAATCCTTCTGCACCCTTACTTTACCATCCATAAACCAGTGAGGAAAACTTATCCACCTCTTTTTGACAACATTTTGAGATCCACAGCCGAAAAGAAACTCAAAGGCTCACTTATTTTCACATTTTACAAGCTACAGCAGGTCCCCTCTTGTCTGCTGGGAAACCTCTGCCCAGGCCCTGAGCTTTGCCCAAGGAAAAGCAGAAAGCAGAGTCTCAGAGGGAGAAAGCTATTTAAATCACACAAATGGGGTACCACAGGGGACCGAGCACAAACCTATAACGAGCCCCTCGATAGCAAATAGGGAATACTGCATTGAGTCCATTTATTTTCTCTTTTAAAACACACCACTTTTTCTTTGCAAATCAATAATCTCTTACACTTGATTTAGTAATGGGAGTGACCTCTCTCCTGCTCCAGTGTGCATAACCTTCATTTTGGAGTCACTTCAAGGGACCCCCAGTAATAAAAGATTACATCCAAATGGGGTTCTCAATAAAATTTATGAGATCCTATTCATCCCACTCCCCTATTTGTCTTTATATATCTCACAGCATTTGCCACTAATTATATTCCTCTTTATAATCTGTGCTCCCCAGTTAAAGGATGTAATTGATAGCTTCTGAAAATCATTAATTCCAAAATGGACCAGAAGTGTTTTGTCATGCTGTTTCACACACACACATTACTGCTTTCCTTCCCAGCATCCCCAGTCCTGGCACTAAGACTCTTCACAGCTCATAGAAGATCCAATAACAGTGCTATAATAAGAGAGGAAAAAGAACAGTGAATTAAACTCAAGTTCTTTCCCATTAGTTGGTAGTAAACAATTGCTGAAGGATACACACTTAGAGGTGAGTGCCTTGAGGAACAAGCCCAAGGTGTTATAAACCACTCCTCTGCCTTCTCTTTTAGGCTCACCACTAACTCTTGGTGATGACTCCTTGCCAGGGTGAAAGATTAGTGCAGAGTGATGGGGGGGGGGAAAGGGAAAAGAGATCCCTTCATTTAAAATTCAGGTCTCGTAGCATATGGTCCTCTTGAGCTGGAAATGGTCTTTGCAAGCAGCTCTGCTTTGTTCTTGTGCGACACAAGAGTTTGGTGATTTAGGGGCAGCGGGGTGCTGCCTTGAATAAATAAAACAGACATTTATTGCAGGAGAAAGGAGGGAGAGAGGCAGCAAAGGTAAATAAGAAAGTCTGAAATAGTCAGGGGGTTCAATTGTGCTGAACAATCTGAAGCTACTCTGTCCATGGCACGGGTATTGGAACCTGGATGGGCTTTGAGGTCCCTTCCAACTCAAACCACTCCACAATTCTATGTCTACCAAATAAAGTCTGGGAGTCAATATTTGTTCAGGGGAGTATCACAAGGCTTAGCTTGTACAGGGTGACCAGAAGAACTTTTTAAGCAAAATCATAATTTCAGACACAATTCAAATGGCCTCTGCATCCCCAGGAGGCTACACTTGCCACACAAATAAAACATGTAAAGCAGATGCTTGCCTGGTGTGGTGCTTTGCAAAATAAACAAAGGCTTCTTCAGAAATGCCCTTAGGAGGTCAAATTTTTTGTGAATTTGGATCCAGCCCATGGAAGCCAGCATGGTGCTCCCATTGAGTGGACACCTCAGATCTCGCCTTCGCTTCATGCTCAGGGCATGAGGCTGGCAGCTCTCCACTCACCTCCAACCACCAGCCCTGGACCTTTCTCTGTTTCCCTTACTGTAAATATTATGAAGAACCTCACATTTTCTACAAATATTTCTATCATCTCATTTGACACCAAAACAAGCAGGAAAAATATGGCCCATCACAAGAAATAGAAATATAATGTTCCAATTTCCCACCATTTGACAGCAATCAAGTAGAGACTAATGGCTTTCCTCTGTGACTAAATCATTTACCAACCAAGGTATTTCGTCTCATTCTCATTAGAAAAAAAAAAATATTCCAATAATCTCATTATCCAATGTGAATAACAGTAAAAATACACCAAGACTAATGGCTCCTTCAGCACTCACACTCGGTGAGATCGCTCAGGCAGGGGTTTTATGGCTGTGGTGGCACAGCGCCGCCGGCTCACCTCGCACTCCCGGCACGGTCCTACCGCTCAGGCTTTGTTTCAAAGGAGACTTACGCTCTCTCCGCACACTGAGGACTTTTATGTACTATTTTTAACTAACTTCCATAGAAAAAGAATGTGTCATGGAGTGTTAAACTTTATGGAAATTCTCCTGGAGAATAACATAATTTCACGGTGCATTACTTTACAATGACCTGGTACTTGAACAATTAATTTTTAAGGTATAGCCTTTTTCTTCCTGCACTGTATTTGGCTTTCTCCTAAACCATCAACAATGCCAGAATTTCTTCTCTTTCTCTTTATGATCTGAAGAGATAGTTAAAACCTCACAGCATGTGCTGCAGCTTCACAATCCATCATGCAGAGTATTTTGTTTGAAAACAGAGCAAAGAAGGGGAACCAAAATGCTCCAGGATTTACCTTAATTATCTCTACCTCATGAATCTCTTGCCATTTCCCAGCCTACCTTATTTTTCTGCTGAAAGTCTTCCAGAGTTTCCCAGAATGCACTGAAGTGGCAACACACTGCAAATACTCACTTCTAGGTCTGACAAATCCTACCAAAACCTTCCCACTGAACAGGAGCTGTGTCAACCTTCCAGAAAAACATGAACCAGGAAAATCTTACACTGAAAGAGGGAAGATTGAGATGTGATAGATGTTTTCCTGTGAGGGTGGGGAGGCCCTGGCCCAGGTTGCCCAGAGCAGTGGTGGCTGCCCCATCCCTGGAGGTGTTCAAGGCCAGGCTGGATGGGGCTTTGAGCCCCCTGATCCAGTGGGAGGTGTCCCTGCCCATGGCAGGGGGATGGAAATGGATGGGCTTTAAGGTCCCTTCCAGCCCAAACCATTCCATAATTCCATGAAAATCGGTATGGTTTCTAAAAGCATTAATGGTTCATCATTGCTGGACACAGCACCTGAAACAGTTTGCTCCACTAATTTATCAGACAACTGCCATCAAAGCCATTGTATTTGCAAGGATGCCGGCTGTGGCACAACATGTGCAAAAATACCTTTTACTTAAGGAAACTGCCATTTCTGACTTTTCTTTCTGTACTTAGAAATACACTGACTATATAAATTCTGCATGTGTGCAATTCGTATGGAACCAAGCAAAACAAGGATCAGCAAGTCATTAGAGCCCATCTCTTCCAACCCATATGTTTTCATGGCAAAATTAATCAGGCTAAGAAATAACTCCCTTAATGTTAGACATTATTCTCTTCTGCTACACTAATCTCATGGATTAACGCTGCCAGCTGCATATTAAAGTTAGATATTTTGGTCTCTTTCCCCTTCAGTGCCCCACTTGCATCCTTCTTTTGCAGCTCTGGGATGTATTTCAAAAGTTTTGGTACTCACTAATACACATTCACAGAGTGGAAGGCAGGAGGCTTCCAGAGCCAAACCCAAAACTGCTTTTGCTGTTACTTCCCCAGAACCACAACAAAGAGTAGCTCCAGATTTGCCTTGTGCCAGCTGTGCAGGGCCAGGGATGTCCCCCATCCCTAAGGGCTCTGCTTTTATGGGAGACAAGGAGATTGCTCCTCCAGTGGTCAGGAAGATCAGGGTGGCATCCAGCCTGGAATGAAAAGGAAGCCAACAGAGGCTGGGAGCATCCGAGAGCATCACTGTCACTGTAAACACATCACTGTTAGTAGCAATGACAGCCATGCAGAGAAAATTAAGAGTATCTGACACAGCTGCCAAGCTCCAGAGGGCTGACACCCCCGCAGTTCCTCCTTCCCCTGGCAGGTTACTCAGAGCTGCAAAGCGATGTGGGTTCCATTGGCCATTTACAGTAGGAGTCGTGCTGCCAAATTTAAGGAGACTGGGTGGTGTGTTAACCAGGGCTCCAAAGTCCTGCACAAACAAGGCTGGAAGTGGACTTGGGAGTCTCCATCAGCAGGGACACCTTCAACCAACCTGAAGCTGAATGTTTCCAGGGATGGGACACTGACCACCTCTCCGGGTAACCTGTGCCAGTGCCTCACCACCCTCATAGGAAAACTCTTCCTCTCAATATCCAGCCTGAAGTTCTCTTTCGCTATAAAACTGTTTCCCCTTGCTCCATAGCTACAGGCCCTCTAAAAAGCTTTTCCTCATCTTTCTTACAAGCCCCCCTTAAGTACTGAAAGGCTGCAATAAGGTCTCTTCAGAGCCTTCTCTTCTTCCATTATGGAGAGACGAATCAAAAGCAAAAGTATTTGTAAAGCATCTTCTCCTGTGAAATGAAGCTGTTGTCTGTCACCCACAGAATGTGTTAGTCTATGTAATTATTCTTCAGCTATTGGCTGGCTCTACTGGCCAAACCGTTCACATCAAACGGGAACACGTAGAGCCTGTCAGTCACAACTGATTCTTCACTCTCCGTGAGTTTTGATGGAAAATGCAATTTACAGAAAGAAATCAACATTTTCCTTGCAAGACATCAATAAATGACACTTTTCTGAAATGCTCTGGTATCTTCTGTAAGTGCTGCAGCTTAGATCCCTTAATCTTAAGTATTTTCCTCATCTACTGGGATTTTGGCTAGAACACAATTTCCTGCTGCACATGTTCTCCTCTCCAAGGAGCAGAGTCACAGCACTGTGTCTCTCCAAGAGACCTCCTGGAAGGGGAAGTTTCAACTTGAATTGAATTACATCGTTGTTTCAGTTCTAGAGCTGTTGAACTCCTCTTCCCCTCCACATTGGTTGCTTAAAAAAACTGGGTGCTCGTACCTAAAAGACAGCAAAACAAATCCCTGCTGATCGACCCCCTTGGATGGATTGGCATGATTTGTTTTGTTTAATTGGACAGCTGTTTGGAATCAATACAGTCCCTCCAATGCAATCACAACTGTCCCCAAAGAGCCCTTAGGATCTCCATGGAAATAAAGGTGATGGAAACAGCATTATTCAGAGATCATGGACACAACAGACCTAAATACCTCCGCTTGAGACCCGACGGTTACTGTGTCAATACACCATTAGGGACTCAGACCTGCTGACAATTACTGCTTCACTTTTCTTCAAAGCCATTACAGGCTCCTGTGACAACGAGCGCTTGGCTGGGGATTGCAGAGGCAGCGCTTGAGCAAAGTTGGTGCTCAGAGCTTTGCTGGATAAAGCCCTGCACTGAGCAGCATGTCCGATTCCCATTGCAGTGTGGTTTATGTCCATGTGTCCTGGCTGAATTCCTGCATGGACAATCATATCTATCCAGACATCCTCTGTATTTTCAACTGAATACCCACTCCACAGCCTTTTCTTGCTCAAAGCTGTTTAACAGTGCTGCTGTGTCCTGTTAACAGATGGTATATTCTGTTTCAAAGATGGCTGGGTTTTTTTTCATGGACAGTGATGATGTACAGGCTGCAAAGTGCTTCAGGATCTATTGGCATAAAAGTGATTATATTTCAATCGATGATTTCAAGAAAGTAATTTACTGTTGCATCTTGGGAGCTTAAATTGAGAGGTTTAAACCATCTAAAGTCTGTGTGTAAACAGACTAATACAGGAGATGCAATTAATGCTGTCCTGAACAGGAGTCCTACATGGACACAGAAGCAAAACATCTGAACAATCTTTCTCCTCTAATAGAGCTGATCTTGGAGCAGTTGTACCTTGTACCTTACGCTCCTTCAGGCAAAATTACCCTTTTTATAACAACCAGTAACAGTAATAATAATGCTTACTTCCATGGCCAGTCTGCATTGTTCCATTAACTGCCACAGAGAGAGACTAATTCCTGTCTACTCCAGACTGAGCCACTGTCCTTTACACAACGGTTTTAACCACAGGCTAAGAAAGCCAGACAACAGTGCAGAAAACACGAAGTAAAAATTCTGAAGTTTGAAGTAGAAAAAGCAGCTGCTCCAGGAAAGGATCAACCCCATTTGTCCTCTCCGAGTCATTTTAGCTATTGAATCCCATTGGCAGTTGTGTCATTTTTCACCACCTACTGCCGTATGTTCTTGCTAAATATAGAAATCCCATAGTGTTGCATCTTGACTTGGTGTGATGCATAATGATTAGGTGGCAGCCAGGTTTATTTTGAAGTAAGCGTTAGGTCACACCATTACTTTATGTCTGAGATGAGTTCTCTCTGCCTTTGAAAAGAGATAGGAGACTAAAACTGCAGTTACCATCTCATAAAGAACCAGTGGACAAATTACCCAGCTATGCTGTACTGGTTCAGATTGTTAGTTAAAAGTGACAACTGGGGCTATAATTTACATACAGACTATGAATTTAAACAAAGTCCCCAGCACTAAATCTTACATTGTAAGCTTTCTTTTGTGCTTCTGACTCATTTTGTGCTGGGAATCATTTAACCATAGACTTTAACTGCTAATACAGTTCCATGAAACGTGAAGTATAAATCAAAATTACTGGATCATTCAAACTCTGTCTGAGGAGTTGTTTATATGGTATTTTTCTTCTACTGCTTTTGTATGGCTACAGAGATGCTATAAAATTATGATATACTGCACACATCTCACTACCATCTTGGCAAACTTGTCGCAAATAAAAAAAAGCAGGCTTAATTATTTTCTTAGTTATACAAAGCATAAACACTAATGATAATAAAAGACACTAAGAAAGGGCAGGTACAGTTATTCATGAGATCACACTGAATGATGAATAAATGAAATATGTTATAATTAAAAGAAAAAGGAATCTCAGAAATCCCTTTGTCTCCATCAGACGAGTACAGTCACCCCTTGAAGCAGTCTGAGATCGAGACTGGTACTGGAGTGGAGCTGGTGATGGGGACAGGGCATGGGAAGAGACAGGTCTGGGAGTGCTGCTTGCTGCAAGACACTTAAACTCAGTATGTGTTCATATGAATTCAAGACAATTATCTACCCCACCACTTCACTCTGAGGTGCTGAATTAAGTACTTTCTGCATTATTTTATCAGTAAAAGGATGCAAACTCAGCATTACTTAACATTGTTCTCTCCATAAGAACTGGAATTCCTCATACAGCATAGACTGCCTGGGGTGAAGGACACAAACACTTCCTCCCTGCCAGCAGCTTCGAACATCCTGATCCAGTGGGAGGTGTTCAGAAGTAACTAATACTACTCATCCAGAGCTGTAATCTGGCTGGCGTTCCATGTGTGGTAAAAGAAAATGGGAGGGAAGACACTATGGAAGCTACAAATCAAAGATCTCTCTGTAAATCAGGCCTTTATGTTCATTAATCCCAAATTAGCACATTAAAATAAAGCAGCAGTTGATTAATATCCCTAAGTAACACTTACAGTTGAGTGAGAACTTGATGCTAATACACTTGATAGTACAGTGCATTAACGAAGAGACAGCCTCCCCTTACCAGAGATGCTCTTGGAATTCAGCTCTCGAAAACAAACAATAGTGAGCAGAAACACACGACGGAGAGAATAATTCACAGAATCATCAAATGCTTTGGGTTAGAAGGGACCTCAAAGCCCATCCAGTTCCAACCCCCTGCCACGGGCAGGGACACCTCCCACTGGATCAGGGGGCACAAAGCTCCATCCAACCTGGCCTTGAACACCTCCAGGGATGGGGCAGCCACCACTGCTCTGGGCAACCTGGGCCAGGGCCTCCCCACCCTCACAGCAAAACATTTCTCCCTAAAATCTCATCTCAATCCCCTCTCTTTCAGTTCAAAATCGTCCCCAACCCCATCCCAACACCCTACCCTCCCCCCTCGGCTTCTCCTTGGCCTCCCTGATCAGCCTCAGCTTTCTGAGGCCCCTTTAAGTATTAACTAAAATATTAATTTCTCCAATTTTACAGTTGGACTTGTTTATCTCAAAAGTCTTTTCCAACCAGATAATTCAATGATTTACCTCCCAACCCACCCCCGGGCCAGGTCAGCAGCCAGAGCTGGGCAACCTCCACTCCCAACTCTCCCCCACAGAAAGGGAAAACGAGAGAGAGAGATTTGTGGGTTGAAAAGTAACACTGAACCAGCTGTAATGCAACAACAACAATAAAAGGAAGGGAACTGGATTATATTTAAGGTTCCTTCCAAACCAAATAACTCTGTGATTCTAAGACGTAGGTTGGGAGTTTTTCAGGGAAACTGTTGCCCATTCAGAGCACACCAGTTACTGCAAAATTATACCGGGACTGGTTCAAATTTCAGGAGAATTTCCTGAACAAGAGGGTGAGGCAGCAAAGCCTCTGTGGTGTGAACACCTTGGAAATGGAACTGGCAAGTCCAGACATGGGAGCTTAATCTGAACCAGGCAGATTTTCAGGCACGGAGCCCCAAAGCTGCTGAACCCTGTGTGGGAACAAGCAAACACAAGACAATATGAAGGAACTGTTTGCTGCTCAGAGAAGGGCTCTTGTCAGTTGACTGCATCTTAACGATGGAGAAGGCACTTGTATTTTTTCACATCTCATCTGAGGATATGAACTATGAACATTTTCAAACGGGAAGGAACAGAAGGCATTCCAATAACTTTTTCCTGACAACACTGACATTCACACCGTATCCAAAAGCACTGGTAGACTTCTAAGCCCAGAATGTATCACAGGATCAACTTCTACAAGACACACCTTTAGAGTTTATACAGTTATCTCACCACTGAGCTCAGAGCATAATTTCTAGACAGCACCTAGTACCAAATAAACAGAATGTTGTAGCAATGCATGCAAAGGGAAACACGGATGTAAAAATCATTTAGGATAATTGAGCAACACTCACAGCTTTTAAAGATATGGAGCTGTTTCTTTCGTGGTGTAAGAGAATTAAGAGTTAATTACAGGAACAGCTGTTTTGCACTGCTCTGGCCCGAGCAAAAATTAGAATTCAGACCCATGTGTCATCGTTTCTTTGGAATTTCTGCCTTTTACTTCTATAGATTTCACAGTGCCAATAGTCCTCGTGCCCGCATGTTAGACAAATTAAAGTGACAAAACTCAATATGGAAATTAAGATCATTAACATATTAATCAAACTGTCGATATTATAAAAATTAGCATGTGCCTGCCAAATAATCATCTCGCTAATGACTTAAGGCCATGCCTTTTGTCAATTAGCGCACAGCCCGTCCGCTTCCAGACGCCAGGAATGAATAACCCAGCGCACTGTGGCAAAGACTGTCGTGTTAGTCTTTGTGTGATGATTACTTTGGTATTTAATTGCTTTGTTTTCTTATGAAAACTCTGTCCCTTAATTACACTGAGTTAACAACTGGTGCCACAGAGAAATCCTGAATTTCAGTTTTCCAAGTCCAGATTCTCAATCATGCCCAGGGAAGGTTTTTCCAGTTTCCCAAGTCTTATACGGTCCATGGACACCCTTCATGGCAACCACCACATACACACAGCCTTCTTTGTTCTGGAAAGGGCCTTTCCACAAATACATGGCTGTCAAAGTTCAACATAACTGGCATTTTCAAATTAATTTTGGTATTTCTCTGAACGTTACAATGTCAAAATTTCTGCCTGAGCTGTAGTTATCAAAACAAATCTTCCAGGAAGAAAAAGTGATTGTGTGGAAGAATTTGACAGTGATTCTAGTGAAAGATGATCATTAAGCATTTCCAATAACAATAAAGCATTTTCTTGTAAAACGGATACAGCAACGTTTACTTTATAAAGGAAACTTGAGGATTGCCACGTGCCTCTGTGT
This sequence comes from Tapera naevia, assembly GCA_033556795.1. Classification (NCBI taxonomy): domain Eukaryota; kingdom Metazoa; phylum Chordata; class Aves; order Cuculiformes; family Neomorphidae; genus Tapera; species Tapera naevia. The sequence continues at coordinate 1,669,969 of JAUMJJ010000242.1, forward strand.
CAACTGATATTTACTGGCTTCTTTCCAAGGTGGTTTCACAAGTGGGGCAGTGAGTTTTTCATTGCAACGGGACAAACCCTGATTTAGCATTTGCATGCCCAGCTCCTGACCCAGGGATGTTTGTCTTTGCTTTTATGGCTGAGCTATGAAAGCTTGGAAAACCAAGGCTTCCACAGGAGACAGAGAAACAACAGTAAGCGAGGATGGCACAGCACTAAGTACAGAGTCTTCACTCTATCACTGACATTTCCTCCAATGACACAAGGTCATGCAATTAATGAATGGCAAAGCGAAGCCATGAAAAATGGCTATTAATGAAGTGTAGCTCCAAGTAATAATGCCATAAGCAACCTCTGATAACAAACACATTCTCCTAATAACATCTTCAATTATCTTCATTAATGTCTGTCCATGGCAAGATGTGCAATCAAGCCCTTCAGACCCAGCAGATCTGGAACACTAAGTGCTTTCTCCAGCTTATTTGGGGAAGCGCTTACTGATAGATACTTTCAGAGATGATAATGTGCAATGGTCATAACTTTTCAGTAAAATATGCCTTCTTCATGTCATCAAGAACTTAAAATTTGAGTGAGATCACTTACATTACTCAGGAGATGGATGGGCTCCAAGGAGATGTGAAACATTGCCTGTCACATTCATGCAGTCCATCTTCTTTCATTAATTATATTGCCCGTGATGCTATTAATAGCAAGAGCCTGGGTCCATCACAAGTGCTCCCTGCCACGCTACTACTCTGGACAGCAGTTCAGGTCCAGTTGTTTCTGGCAACTATGGGAGTGCCAGGATTGGATGAGGGGGAACAGTTTTCAGCTGAAAAAGGGAAAATTGAGATGAGATCTTAGGAAGAAATATTTTCCTGCAAGAGTGGGGAGACCCTGGCATGGGTTGCCCAGAAAAGCTGCGGAAGCCCCATCCCTGGAGGTGTTCAAGGCCAGGTTGGATGGGGCTTTGAGCTCCCTGATCCAGTGGGAGGTGTCACTGCCCGTGGCAGGGGTTGGAACTGGCTGGGCTTTGAGGTCCCTTCCAACCCAAACCAATCTGTGATTCTATGAATATGCACATCACATCACATTTAAGCTCTTCCTTTTTCAAATGCGCTCTGAAAGATGCCAGACAGCAGTTCTGGGAAATTAAATCCTTTATTCAGAATTTAGCTCAGCATGGTACTGACATCTTCCTCAAATTGGCTCTCAACTATTTGAGTCCTGTTTTGGAAAGAAGAATTTGCAAGGAGAGGAGAGGTTATCAGTCAGCAAACCCTGGTGAGGTTTGCAACAAAGGAGGAATAATTAAGGTTTTCTGTAAAAAGCATCTTTTAGGATGTGACCATTATCTCTCTTCAAAGAAGGAAAGTGATACAAGAATTTCTGATGATACTTGGAGCCATTTACTGTGAGTGAAAGATGCTGAAGTACCAACAATCAACTCCGCTCAGAAGAGTTCTAGGCCTTTTGTGGCCGAGTCAGGATGATATGAATGACAGAACACCACTAATTAATTTGTGTATTTGTTTCAGTTTTAGATTTTTGTTGACTTGAACTTATGGGTCAGGACACTAGGAGTGCAGGGAGCTAACATTAGCAAAGCTGCCTTTACTCTGGATTTTGAAAGCTATTTTTCATTGCTGCATATGCAAAAATCCACAATTTGAATATTTACAAATAATTAAAAATTGTGTAAAATTCAGTCCCAAATGTGAAGGGAGGGAAACCATGTAAACAATGGAACTTGCTTGAAATCCTGTGCAATGGGAAGGAAAAATCTGAAAGAGATTTTCACGTCATCACTGAAACCTTGCCTGGATATTTTTATAGTAATTTAAATTTAATAAAGTCATCATCTGTAAATTTGCTCTCCTCTCCTTTGAATTGGAAAACATTTAGTCTCAACCCCTGCAGCCCTATTGTGATCATACCGAAATGCTAATGAGGTTATGTCTCAATCGAGCCCTCCCTGGGCAGAGAGAGTCAGTCTTTTCAACTCAGGAACCTCATTTATCTTCGGCGAGTTATTCACTTGTTATTACCGCTACTCTTCGCCAGAGCAGTGACAGCTGAGGAGGAAGGTGGAAAGGAGGAAGGAATCCTGCTTTCATGGCAGAGGAGTTATTGGTAGGGTTTCATTAAAATTTACCCACATACTGAGCATGCAGTAACAATAATTAAAGCCATTAAGTATAGTAAAAGTGGAAAAGCACAGTCGGGGCACCAATGAGTTACAAGGCTTTGTCAGTGGAAGGGGGAAACCTATGTTCAGGGCAGATCAGAGGAAGCTGAGAGGAATTAACACAAGAGATCATAGATTTATGGAATCAAGATTTAAGGACCCAGCTGTAGAAGGAGAGATATGAGGAAAAATAAGCACTTTTAATAGTGGGACATAATACAAATGAATAGATGCTCGGGCATTTATTACAGCTCCTTCTTTTGAACCATATTTAGGTATATAATAATAATTTACACCTTTCACCTTATAACTCAGAGCACCTACTGATCCAAATCACCCAGCTCTGCACCACTGACAGCAAGAAGGTGCAACGATAGCCTGTGTGGAACCAGGACTGCAGCTTGCCTGGGGCTGCCCAGACTCACAGGCATTCCCATGCCTCCCAGTTCAATTCAGCACCTCTCAGTGAAGCTTCTTGGCCTCCATTGCAGGGAACAAACCATTTTGTGAAAAACCCCAATCAAGTAACAAAAAGGGAAGCAAGGATGGATGCCTGCACATATGGGGTCTTGAGTTTCGGTTTGTTTAGAAAAATGAAGAACATGTTCCTAGTATATTTCTGGAGTTGGCCCTCCTTCCTTTTCATTCACTATCCTACCCAGGTTTTGGATGCATGGAAACATTTGCTTCTGAAATTTTACCTCTGCAGACTGTAATACACACAAACCACAATTATATTAATGTGCAGCAGACCCGCTGACTGCCACACTGACAGCCCTGAAACCCAAACCTTGTTAGCACAGCCATGCTACAAATCTGCCCAGAGTAAGGCTCCAGAATAGTCTCATCCTTGCCAGAGAGATGTGACAAGATGAAAAACAGCAGAAGACAACGTAGTAGTTGTGGGGGGGAGAAAGAAGTGGCAAAATAAGTAATTCCACGGGATCATTGATGCGCATTATCCACGTGTCTCTACTGTTCCCCAAGAACTTGACCAGATCCAACCTCTGCTGAAGCATCAGCATAGGAAGAAAAGGAATGGTACAAGTATTCTGCGTGGTGTGACACTGCAGCCCTTCAGATCCCAGCCCCTCATCTCACAGGAGCACTGATGCAGCCAGCAGCCCCACGTGCCCACAAGCTGCAGCCCCACGGTGCAGCACGTAGGCGCGTGCTGGTACCCACGCACTGCCAGGGCATCCTCACTGCACGTCTACAAGGAGGTCAGGAATATAGAGGTTTGCCCAAAATGTTTCTCAGCAAAAGCAGGATTTAGCTCCCTCCAGACTGCTGGGCTGCCTTCAGCCCACTTGCATCCATGAAAAGGGAGGGCAGCAAGAACAGGGGCAGTTTGCAGGGACCTGGAGCTTGTGGGGGAAGGTGGCACAATTCCTGGGGGTGGCTTTGCCTCATTGTGTGAGGAAATCTGCTATGGCCATGAGAAAGAAATCTGCAAAAACTTATGTGAACCCTGCCACCCATGCAGCCTGAGCTGTCAAACCCTTGCTGTGGTGCCCTCCTGCAGCTCCCAAAAGGATTATTTACTGAGATACAGTAAAACAGGACAGCACAAGGTGTGAGGGGTTGGATGTCAGCTAAGCCAGACTGCTTTACTGGCTTTGCAAAGGCATTTCCACAGAATAGGGAACAAAAGGATTAGGAGAAGGTGTGAATAATGCACTTCTCCCCCTGTCTAACCCCGCTTGCTGTAACAGATTGGTAAAATAACTTCATCCACCAGTTTATTAACAGCTTGCCCTCTCTTGTATCTCACCTCCGTAATGAGATAGAGCAGATATGATGGATTACATTTTGCCTCCTGCTTCCATCCCGAATGAATTATCATTTCACTCTTCTCACAGTCTCACGGCTTGGCTGCCTACAGCCCCTTAATGTTGGGGAGCAGGAGGGGGAGGAGGAAGCTCTGATGTAAAAAGGTATAGGTCCCACTGAGAAAGCAGTTTTAATTTTCAGACTGGAAGGCATAAAATTAGAAGAGAATGAGAAGATTCTCATATTTCAACTGGCAGTACTAAGAAACAGAAAAATCCTATTGCAGGGAGTTTCTGAGCTTGCAGCTCTTAAGAGCAAAACACCCTCTCAGTTCTCAAGGGCTCAGAGCCCAGATACAGTCAATCATAACAAGGCAGGGTAGGTTTTTTCCTCCCTGACCAAAATGCCTTATTCTGCAGCTTTGCCCCAGCAAAAGCCCTCAGAGAGCCAAGTATTCCCAGAGCCATAACTCTCGCCCTGCTCTGACAAGCAGTATTTTTTTATCCCATCCCTCTTCGTAAGAGCGTAGGAGTTTTACTCACACATCAGAACAGATCATCTCAAATGTAACATATTCTTCTACGCATCTTTCTTAATCAAACCCCTGAATAACAGAAATCAGAGTTTTCTTCAAGCATATTGAAGGTTTCAGGTGTTTTGGCTGTGTTGGAGAAATCAAGATGTTTCACAATGACACTAAATACCTGGTTTCTTTTGCTCAAAAATATGCTACTGCCTGACCTCAACCATAATCTCATCAGTTCTAATAACATTCAGTTCTTGCCCTGCTGGAAAAGAGAAATTAAACATTGCCAAGGATAATGCAGAGCCATGCTGGAACACAAGTATATTTGCGTGTCCCATTTCATAACTTTGGTCTGAAACATCCCAGGAGCATAACCAAGTCCTTGCCAACAGAAGTAAGAGATGCACAATGCAGTTCCACACATTTATCTCTGTTGCATCTTTCAGCAGTAAGCTTGATTAATTATATGTTGGGTAAAGACGTGACAATTGCCTTTTCACTTTAAAGTCAGTTTAGCACTATATGAAAATTCATGAAGCAAAAATTAATAAGCTTCACGCAGTTTCAGCACTGACCTCTGTCTTTGCTTTCTCTTCGCCAAGAATGTGTTACAGGTTCTGCTACCAAGAGCTGGTTCCTCCCTACAAATGAGGGAAAAGCATCCCAGAACTCATTGCATCTTGTAGCGGTGAAAATCTTCCACCCATCAGCACTTTACATGGAATCACAGAAGGTCCTGAGTTGGAAGAGACCCACAGGGATCACTGCATCCATCTCCTGCCCCTGCACAAGACAACCCCAACCTCTACACTGTGTGCATGAGGGTGTTGGCCAAATGCTTCTGGAACATTGTCAGGCTCTGACTGCGTCCCTGGGGAGCTGCTCCAGTTCTCCACCACCCTCTGGGGACAGAGCCTTCTCCTAATGTCCAACCCAACCCTCCCCTGGCACATCCTCCTGCCATTCCCTTGGGTCTAGAGAAAAGAGCTCAGCTCCTGCTCCTCCTCCTCTCCTGGTGAGGAAGCTGCAGACCACAATGAGGTCTCCCCTCAGTTATTCTTCTCTGAACAGGCTGAACAGACCCAGTCAACCCAGTGATTTCAACTGCTCCTCATACAGCTTCCCCTCTAAACCCAACTTCGTGGCCTCCACTGGACACTGTCCAGTAGCTTTAGATCTTTATACTGTGGCTCATTAGTATTTCCTCCTTATACAATCTTTCCATACGAGATTTGGTTTAAAGCTTATTTTAGTCTAAATTGCACGACTGGACCAGCCAACATTACCAGCATCCTGTAAGGAGTATCTGCAGGGTGATAGATTCTTGATTGCAACTGTATCGAAAAGGGTAAATTAAATCATAAAAGAGTTTTAGCTTTTGATAAACTTGATGAGCCGCTCACTACAAACCCAGTTAGAGAGGAGAAGCTCGGCTGACTTAGCAGCTTATCAGACACCTTTAATTTCCATCTTCAGAAACTCCTGCTGTGGTGAGAATATGAAAGGTATTGATTTTGCTTGTACCTACGATGCAGGACAAGATCTAAATTTGATTTCAGTTACTCTGTGTCCTATGCAGTCAGGCAAATTAAAGCCAACAGAGAAGGCTGCCCCTGTGGACAGCGACCTTTCTCACAGACACTGCAGTAACGCCTGGGGGCAGAGCTGACCCAGCACTGTACACACACAGCACCTGCAGGAACGGGCTCAGAGCTGGCTTTGAAAGCTCCCACAGGCAAGAGCAACACTCCCTGCAGGCAGGATCACATCTTCCGGGGGGTCTGCTCTTTTCCAAACTGTAACCCAAGCTCTGCCCTCAACAGAGGCCAGTTATTGAGGACTCTGTCAGCACAACATTGCCTTTCTGCCCAACCCACCATCCCCTCAGCCACGCAGCCATCACCATCATGTGCCCAAAGCCCCACGTTCACCCAGTGCTGGTGGCACTGCCTTAGAGTCATGGAATGGTTTGGCTTGGAAGGGACCTCAAAACCCAGCCAGTTCCACCCCCCTGCCATGGGCAGGGACACCTCCCACTGGATCAGGGGGCTCAAAGCCCCATCCAACCTGGCCTGGAACACTTCAGGGATGGGGCAGCCAACAGTGCTCTGGGCAACCTGGGCCAGGGCCTCCCCACCCTCACAGGAAAACATTTCTCCCTAAGATCTCATCTCAATCTCCCCTCTTTCAGCTGAAAACTGTTCCCCTCGTCCTATCCCTGAACTCCCTGATCAAGAGCCCCTCCCCAGCTTTCCTGGAGCCTCTTTTAAGTACTGGAGCCTCCTGCACTACTCCCAGCTGGGCCAGATGCTGCTCTTCACTGATGCCCAGTGCCCCACTGCTGGATATCAAATGATTTCGAATGTCATGAACCCAGCTTTGTAGCCAGGGCTTTGGTTTACAAGGATTAAAGCTCAAACACTCAGATCCTATGTTCTGTGTTTAATAATCCTGTAATAATACCTCCCTAAGGCTCAGAGGGGGAAAGAAAATAAAGGGGTGAAAACAAAAGAGAGATATTTTTGCTGTAGGTTCCTGAAAAACACGGGTGGGCTGGAAACGTCTGCTCCAAACTCGCCCCCATGAACAGAGCATGGGCTGAAACATGAGCAGAGGAACTCTGAAAAGACAAGGAACTGACTTTGACAGATGGATGTAAATGTGCCTTTCAGTGCAGGAGAACAGTTGATTCTAAGGCATGAAATCAAATTAGTGCATCTGCAGCTGCCTATGTGTCATCCAGCTTCATATTTTACACACTAAAGACATTTTTTAACCTGATGTTAGCTACACTTTTTTTTTTAACTCTATTACACTCCAGGATTTGCAAAATGCTATTGGCAGGTATTAAAATGAAAGCTGAGGCAACGGTGCAATCTGTCTCATTTTCCATTGTAACATGACAGAAATCTCCTTTGGACTCATTTTCTATCAGGTAGGAAAAGATTCGGATAAAATAAAATCCCAGCCTCAACTTTCATCAAGAAATGCAAAACTCTAAAAATTGTAAGCATGTAATTGTGCATTTCTTGATGAGTTGAGACCAGTAGGACCTCCAACTCTCCTACTGCTGCCCAGCTTCTCATCTCCCTGCCACACACACCAAAAAGCCTCCACCACCCCCACGCCCTATCAGAGCCAGCACGTGGACACGTTCCTCAAGGATGTGAAGGTGCTTCCTGACAGACCAAAGCGAAAGAAGGCAATTTTAGCAGAGGTGCTGGAGTGGTTCAGAGCACCTTTCACAGGATAGGGTCTCAGTGCTGCCCCGAGAGCTGCACATCACCAGGAAAGCAGCAAATAAAGGCACAGACCCAGCAGCTCACGAGCCTCGCTGAAAGGTCCCCTGTTCTCACACGCTCTGCGGATGCTCTTTCTTCCTCAACCCTTACTCAGGGTGGTAAGAAAGAAAGGCAAGAAGCAACACAAGGAGCCATCCCTCACCCCAGAGCCTCCCACTCCTCCAGGCTGGTTTTAATTCATAATTACTGCATTTTGCAAGACCTGGGTGAAAGGCTTTTGCACCCTCAGATGTTTGTTCTACCAGCCCAGCACTGAAGGAGCTCTTGCAGAAAATCAAAGCCTAGAGCCAGTTTTGGAAGACCTGCAGTGCTATCCTCTAAGCTGGCTGAGTTGATGAACTCCCTTGTTTTTATTCTAATGGGGCTGGAGGACAGTGCAGGATCATAAATCCATCCACAGAAAAAAAAAAACATTTTCCTTTTAAAAACAAATTAAAGCCATTATTAGGTGCCCAGACATAATGTAACTGCACTGCACTGAGGCCAGATGGAAATTAAATGATAAAAAAGTCAAAAAGTAATACTTTAAGAGTTGTTTGCAGTCTTAAACTTTCACACTCAATGCTTTTAACTTACAAGTTACTTGGTATTTCAAACATTGGGAACAATGCAGACAGCACAGATGAGTAGAAGTTTGTTGTCTGCTATTCAACATAAACATTACAGCACTACACTTCAGCTTTCCATGAGCAATGACTACATTACAGAATACCTGCCTACAGCCCTTCCAATTGATCAAAACACAAAGCTGAACTTGTACAGTTTTTATAACCAGTTCCTGAGGGTTTGGTCAAATTCAGTACAGGATAAAATTAAACAGAGATTGATTTATGTAGAAGGAAGTGTAGTTGCAAGGATGGCAAATTGTATAGACTGCAAGAGGGAATAGGCATTGCCTGAGCACAAATCAGATTAATTGTAGCAGAAATAGGAAGACAAAAAGGTACAACTTCTTTCCTGTTTTCTCCAGTGCAAGCACCAGACTAATCTGAGAGCCAAAAAAAGGCAAGTACACGAAGGGTGATTGTTTTCCTGTAACACAATGAGACAGCAAAACAAAATGAGGGTTTCTCAAGACCTAATCATTTGATTCCTGTCTCCAGCATTTCATTTGTCATACCCTGTAGAGCAGAAAGTCAAGACTTAATGGCACTGACTGAAGAGTTTCATCAAATAAAAGGACCAAGTGCTGGATCCTGCACTGGAATGAATTCTTCACACCTCCCTTGAAAAAGAGAGCTTATCTCTGCTGAGGGATTCAGGAAAAAAAAAAGAAGATTGCTTTGCTACGTGCCAGGGGGCATTAATCTGGCACCCTGGCATTTTTCTATCATTTCCTCTTGTAGAGAAGTGGGATAATAAACTTCTCCAAAAGCTGCCTCAGAACCCAGCAGTACCAATATGGGTGAATAAGGAGCAAGGGAAAAGCCAGCCTTGGCCCTGGGCTGTGTGGGCAGCTCTGCAGAGCCCTGCCCAGGCACCTCTGCTCTCAGATAAAGACTGCGCTACGGGAGCGAAGAACAGCACAAGGCATACGTGGGGATAAAACCTCCCCCACCTGCAGACTCGTTACCTATGGACATATTTAGCTATGTTATAAATTTAGAAGTGATATAGAACCATAGAATGGTTTAGGTTGGAAGACACAAAGCCCATCCAGTCCAATCCCACTCCCACGGGCAGAAACACCTCCAACTGGATCAGGGGATCAAGCCCCATCCAACCTGGCCTTGAACACCTCCAGGGATGGGGCAGCCACCACTGCTCTGGGCAACCTGGGCCAGGGTCTCCCCACCCTCATAGCAAAACATTCCTCCCTGAGATCTCATCTCAATCTCCTCTCTTTCAGCTTAAAACTGTTCCCCCACATCCTATCCCTGCACTCCCTGATCAAAAGCCCCTCCCCAGCTCTATCTACGTACACCCCACGTAGATGGGAAGAGGGTGCAGCTGCACAGGCAAACACATATGTTCTGCTTCAGGATGCTCAGAGGGGACCCTACAGCATCTGAAGACCATTACTGAGGAGAAGGTATCAGCTTTGGAGGAGCTCTCTGTGCACTCTAACTTGTAAAGCTCTCTGAACAGTTAAAAGGAAAAAAAAAACAGGATGGAAGTCATTGAAAGCTCTACCAACCAACGACCACTAGTTCTGCATCCCAACACATCCTGAAAAGTCAGGGCCCAAATTATTGTTTATTTTTATTGCAGGGAAAATCCCAGTTGGGCACTGAGAACCCTTTATGCAAAACAAGTTACTACTGCAAGGACTTAATGATTAAATGATTGCGGTTCTGATGTTTCCTCTGTGAGCTGCTGTAGCTTCATGAGGGACACAGGCTGAGAACAGGAGGAAAAAAATCTAGTAGGAAATTTCTGCATTAAGACGTGATCCAAAAGCAGCTCTTTTTATGTGGATCTTTCTTCTCTGACTCAGCAATAGCATTGATGAACAACAGTATTTGCAAAGCATCTCTGACTTTATCAAGCCTTTAGCCTTCTGCAATACTGGATTATGTTCCCCTACCCCGCTTTCCTTTTCCTTGAACACCCAGTGATGTCTCTGTCATGTTACCATTTCCAATCCCTGTTCTTACATGCATGTTACATCTGTGACGCCTGCTGTGGCTGCACACTGAAAGCAAAAAAAAAAGTGCCAAACAATGCAGGGGGAAGAAGGGGGGGCAGGGGAAAAAAAAAAATCAAAGCATTTTAGAAACCTTAAGCTTGGCAAAAGCTGTGAATAATTCTGCTTATGCTGCAAGTTGGCTCAAGAAAACAGTATCAAAGCATCATCTTTTCCAATTGCTTGAGCTTTACTTTTTAAGTTTACTTTTACTGCTTTTTGTAGATTGCAGACTGGCAGTCTCTGCAAGGCGGGTATTTTCCATTTATGCAAGAATAAGAAGCCACAACTCAGCAACAACACAGGCATCTGATACATCTTTCCCTATAATAAAACCAACCTGTTGACCTGGGAGCATCACCTGGAAGGACTGTTAACCCATAGTCCTGTCCTGCCCTTGATTTTCTTCAAGCTCCCTACTCACAAAAGTGCTTGTGACAGACACAGCCAGAACTATAAATTGACAGCCCGGTAATGAACAATTGATGGAAATTTCACGACCAATCTGCTCAAAGTCCACGAGGCTGCATACAAATGGAAACAGAACATAATAAACACTCAAGTCTCTTGGAAGACCAAGCCCTCCAAAAAGCCACTGCTCCAGCTGTAAAAGCTAAACCCACAATGCACAGGTGTCTGTTGCATTCCAACATCAATCTCAAATTCCCATTTGGATCAATTTTATAGTACTCTGACTTCGTTCACTGGTGTCAGAGAGACCTTTATTATATACCCAGAGATGAAGACAAAAAGGCTGGAAAATTCATTACTGCTCTGTGATCCCGAGCCTGCAGTTGGACCATCCCCCTGTTTATCAGCAGATCCAACAGAAGGGTTTGAAGTTCCCAGTGTCCTTAATTCCTAGGCTAAAGCACAAAATTGCTATTTCTGTAGCAATCTTTTAAAATAAAAACACTTTTACCTGTATATCTTTTGGTGCAAGTGATTTCTGCGGGTTCATCGCTGGCGGTAGATGAGATGCTCTCCTAACGCATCGCTTCCTGATATCCGGATGCAAATTACAGGAGCTGAACTTCCTGCAATCAGCATAAAAAAGTTGAAAATGCATTAGGTTTGGGAGTAAGCCTGGCTGCAAGTATAATATTTCTATTACAGCAGCTATCCAATTGGAAAAAAAACAGCTCATTCTTGCCTACAACAAAAATAAGAAGCTAAGTTTGCTGCTGTGATTTTGGAAAATTCTGACACTCGCAGTTATTTACACACCACACACAGTTTATTATAAGCTTGCAGTTAAAACTTTCTTTTCCTGTATCAAATAAAGTCATTTTTGGTACTGGTGACACAGAGGGCACAGGCCAAGCAACAAAGGTGCAACTTCCAGTTCCCAAACGATCTCAGCCTCTTCCCTCTGCTCTAATCTGCCATTTGCCCTTCCCAGAGATCCTGGAATGGTCTGGGTTGGAAGGGACCTCAAAGCCCATCCAGTTCCACCCCCCTGCCACGGGCAGGGACACCTCCCACTGGATCAGGGGCTCCAAGCCCCATCCAGCCTCGCCTTGAACACCTCCAGGGATGGGGCAGCCACCACTTCTCTGGGCAACCTGGGCCAGGGCCTCCCCACCCTCGCAGGAAAACATTTCTTCCTCAGATCTCACCTCAATCTCCCCTCTTTCAGCCACCAGCCCTCCCGCTCCCCGTGGGCGTTGTGACTCACAAAGTGGGTTGAAAAACAAGCCGAGAAGTAGATGGACCTTTTTGATCTGCTGCCTGGTGATGAGCTGTCAAAGGGGGAATGCTCATCCAAAGAGGTAATACTGATGCAGGAAGCTTTTGATGCAGCTCTGTCTGCACTTAAAGCAAATCCTGCTTTTGAGGATGACACAGTAGGTTTTGGCAGAGTGGGAATCGAGGAAGGGGTGAACCCCCCTAAGGAAAACCTCATAACCAGCTCCTGGGCTCATACACCCACCAGAAAACAGCTTTATCCACTTGGACCAAAAAGTGGGACTAAGTGCAAAATTAATTACTTTCCTAAGCCCCAGGTGAATTGACCTGACTGCAGGGCAGGGGGAAAAGCAATGGCCCAGCAACAGCGACGGCGTTTCCGCTGTCCACAGCATCCCAGGGAATCTCCAGCTGAAATCCTGCACATACTCTGTGTTAGCCACAGGATTTCTGCTCCTGTTTGACGTTACCATAGCTCTGGTCTGCACACCACTGCAAGCAGAACTTATCCGATTTCAGATCCTAGGATGCATCAGATAATTTGTGTTCAGGAAGAAATGTTTTGCTGTGAGGGTGGAGAGGCCCTGGCCCAGGTTGCCCAGAGCAGTGGTGGCTGCCCCATCCCTGGAGGTGTTCAAGGCCAGGTTGGATGGGGCTTTGAGCCCCCTGATTCAGTGGGAGTGTCCCTGCCCGTGGCAGGGGATGGAACTGGATGGGCTTTGAGGTCCCTTCAGACTCAAACCATTCGATGATTTATGATGAAAGGCTGCCAATAAGTATCTTCATTAAGTTGCAATAATCATTAAAACTAATAACTGTAATCACCTGTCTTCCTGCAGCAGAACCAACCTCTTTATAGCCACCTGAATGGCTTGCTTTGCCTCACAAATAGAGAGAGACAGCGTGTGCTGAACCACACAGTAAGTGTGGGGGAAAGCCATTGCAGGGAAACGCAGGAACCTGCTTACAGACACTTTATCTGCTTTACCTGACAGTGGCTACGTAAAGAGGAGAGGAAACTGAGATTTCTGCTTAAATTTCAGTGAAATACTCGATGGCAGTGCTACAAGAGGAGAGAGGAGCGTTGCCAGGAGCTGGAGGAGATGCCGAGCGGAGCTGTGCTGTCGATGAGCCCCCTCTAGCGCGGCTCCCCAGCCGGACAAACGCTCCCTCTGCGCAGGGAACCTGCAGCCTTAATACACCGAGCTGTTTCGGGCTGTTCAAATGATTTCTGTGCAACCATCTCGTTATTTATGGCTATTGTCAGGAGAAGAGAAGAATTTAAGGGTGTTCAGAGTCAGCTGGTTTGCACAGTTTGAGACCTCTTGCTATCTGACACGCCAAGAAATGAGATAAAGATCTTTACCATCCTTATATAGGCTAAATCTCATTTGGAAAGACTGCAGAAAACTGTAAAGATTCCACCTAATCTCAGTAAACAAGTTTATACCCTTAATTTTCCAGTGCAGCTCATCTGTCAGACAAGACATTTAACCTGCCTTTGGCCTGCAGAGCTAATCAAACATGCTTAAAAACGTAAATAAAATGCTGCAATGAGTCGTATTTGTAGATAGACTAATCTGAATGTTATCAAATGAAAGGAACAACTAAAATCTGAAAGTATTGCTGTTATCACTCTCTCCTACTTCTACAAAATTCTAAGGATTTTTTTGAGCCTCAATAAATTATATTCAGCTCTTAAAATGTCTGGGCCACAGCATATCTGCAACGGAACACAGCCCAGTTTTAAGGGCTTAGTGAGGAAACAACTGGGTGTGACTGAAACTTACCAATAAAGAGTGAAATGTCAAAAAAAATTACAATAAAAGTAACGAGGGAAATTGTGTTTTCCAGGGGAAAAGCACAGATCTTCCCAAGATCTTCCCAAGACGTGTCTTCACAAAACCTCTGATGTGAGATACTTCCTGTATCCACCTGGTTGGGTCAAACAAGCACCTCACGTGCTGCTCCCCCCAGGGTGATCCTGACTGCATCCTCCCTAACATCTCTAACAGGAGAGTCAGGAGCACAGACCTCTACTCTTCATCACAGGGGTGGGAGCTGTAGTTCTGGTGCTTCCCATGTCCTTCCCAGCAGTTGCTGAACCCCCACATCTCAATATCCATCAAGACACTCCGAAAGGGAGGCAGAGGTGCGACGCACAAGGACAGCAGGGCAATAGCTCAGTACTGTCTGCTCTCACTTTCACAGATCAGTGACAAGAAGCCACCCTAGACTTCTGCTCTTCACATTTAGGATCCTTTTGTGGCCCACAGTGCAAGGGATATAACAGCTGGAACCCTTCAAATAGTGAAAGGCACCTTAAGAGGGCTGTCTAACCAAAAAACTCATCTGTGCATCTCTAGTAGAGCTAATAAAAAATGTTATCTCTCCCTGAAAACCTTTCCTCCATCAAGACTTTGTCTCAGACACTCTTCAGCTGAGAAGAGCTGGTCCCAGGAGTGTTCTCCATCACCGTCCTCTGCACGGCACACACAAAAACCTCACCGTGAACTCAGACAAACTGTCCTTTTGATTTGTGAGGCTCACAAAAGGATCAAGGCTTCAAGCTACTGAGAAGGGGAGGACCAGGTTACGAGTTCTCCTCTTATTCTACTGCTGGAAGAAAATATTTTATACTCCTCTGAGCCTCACATGCAGTCTCTTCTCATTTTTTACCATTATGCCAATGAATAACTATTAATTTCTTAACCAGCCACCTGAGGCCCTCAGAAGTCATTGGGGCAAATTACTTGTGTAACCACAGCTCTGTCATCTTGTCATCTCTCTTACTTTATAGGGCATTATTTACTTGCCACCTGTTGGCTGCACATGAAAACACAACCTCTCAGCAGCTTAGTCCTTTGCTTTAACAACCTAAAACGAGGCCCTGACCTGAGCCCTGAGTTCTGACTGCACTAAACTCACACCATCACCAGGGATAAAGCAGAGATTGCTCTGTCTGCAATGGGCTTTGAGTGCTGTGCCTTCCACCACGTCCACACCCCATCTCATTGACCCTGCAGAGAACAAAACACCACTTAGGAGCAAAGATGCAGACAGAGCACGTTCTCAGTCACCAGCTTCCCGCAGTCGAGACGGCGCTGTCTGTCCTGGTGGTCCAGAGTGCTCACACTGTAGCTGTTGTTCAGCAGCCTTTGATCACACCTGCAGGGCATCTCCACCACACTGCACAGTATTAACGTTGGTCTCACGATTTATCAGCAGGTCTAAAGCCACACTGCTCTGGAACCAGTCGTGTTGGCTTTATCATCGGAGGAGGGCCGAAACATCACAGTGCCAGAGATCCCCTCGGTGAAGCCTAAGCAGTTGTCTGGAGCTTACCAGGAGGACATCGATGCCAAATCTGCAATTTGGAGTTGTCCCTCAGCCAGACTCAAGTCCCTGGTGTGGGTTTTCTTTCCAGTAAGACTTTACATGAATAATGAAGATCCAGATTTGCTTCGTGTACTTGGAAGCATTCATCTTCTGAAGATCCATTGGTTTCAGCTGCTACAGAGGTCACATCAGTTATTTGTACAACTGGCACCAGCTACACAAACCAGCAAGGAAGGTGTTTGGATACCTTCCTGGACAAGGATGCTAGCATTTGTTGGACACTTTGCCACAGGGAGCTAAAGAAGATTTTGCCCTTCTGCCCCCATTTCTTCCACTTTCCATTCACACCTCATGTGGAAAGTTGGACTTCAGAGTCTAAGTCCATAAAACAGAAGTCAAAAAAAGGAGACAGGAAAGGGTGATGGGCTACAGAGTAGGAGACATTGCAAAGTCAGTTAAATAAAGACTTTTTTTCTTCTTCTTCTTTTTTTAACAGCTTTGTATAATGCAAATGTGAAAAAAACCACCCTCAGCAATATGTGTTAAGGAACATTTGTCAATAAGAAAGGGAATAAAAGCAGGCACTAAAACAACAGAAATAATGACTCTACTTTCCAGATTTTGATTCTAAAATGTCTGGTGCCTCAGGCAGTTATCTGAAAAACTCTTCTTCAGCACAGAATCGCACTGTTTCGCCTCAAATAGTTGTAGTTAACAAATATTCTCTGTGTGTGTGTGTGAGAGTATGAGAGCCACTGACAGACAGCCTATAGCTACATGGAGAGATGGAACTGCCAGGAGGGAATAGAAGCAGAAGTAAAAAGACATATTAGAGAAATAAATCTTAGGCTTGGGAAAAAATATTTCCTCTTTCTTTGTCTTTCCCCCCACATCTGAGGGAGCCACAGCCTTGAACATGTGCAGGGAATGCTGTGGAGACGGCCTCGTCGGCAAGAATTGTCTCATCCCACTGAGAAGCCACCATCCAACCTGCCCACCTTTATCTTCTGGAGACACAAGGCAGTGAGGTTTTCCACAGCTGTGTTCACTGAGCTGCTGTGCCAGTTGCTGCAGATCTTCCGTGAGAGAACATTCCAAGAGAAATGGGAAGATCTCACCACACTTCTGAGAAAAGGTGCATCCAGCTGGGATTACTGCAGGCTGATTATGATTTTGCCACATTGCCTAAGCCAGGAGGTCCAGCCCAAGCTCCAAACTCCATCTGTGTTTTAGCCGTGATGGTTACAAAACCAGATCATCAATGTTTAAAGAGTAACTGTTTCACAGCATGCTTCCAGATGTTCTTCCTTTCATTAAAGTTAAAAAGTCAACAGTATGCGATATGTTAAATATATAATCTACCCTGACACTCATCTAGCTGCTGCTGTCTGGTGGGAGGATCTGATGGGAGACAAGTATGGTATTTTTTGTGCAATTACTGAAATGAAATTTGTGTTTAAGAACTGTCAGAATGCAACAAGTGAACACCCTCAGGCTGAACTGGATCCTGCTGCCCGCACAGAAGGTACACGAGAAGCAATGGTAAGGGCAGCACCTGGCTCTGAGCAAAACATGTCCATGGAATGGCCAGTCCATCTGGATACAAGCCAGCCACCACCCCTGGAGGAATCACACTCTTGAGGCTGCTTTGGTTTGTTTACTGCTGTAAATATTGCTCTTTTGTCCATCTTCAAGTCAGAGAAAGCAAGTATCAATAGAAAAGACCACCTAAAGCAGAGCTCAGTCCTTCAAGTGGTCAGAGATGCTCCTGTCTGCTTGTTCAGGAGGATCTCTGCTGCTGGAGAACATCAGGGACCTCTAGAGGACATTAGTGATGCCTCATTAGCAGGTAATTTTATTCTGGAACCCAGGAACTCCTGTGCCCCTCTGGTGCTTCCTGAACAAGCATGCACTGCACAGCTCAGCCCGCAGAACAATTCCTCCTAGTCGTGTCATATCTCTGGGAGGAAAACAACCTGGCACCTTCCCTCAACAGAGATGCAACTCCAGCACATGGAATTCCCTGTCCTGGTGGAAACTCTCTCAGATTCCCAGTTTTGCCTCTCCTTCCCGATTACAGCACTTCCTGCAGAAGTGTTTTGCCAGCAAGGGAAAAACCAAGAGGAGTGGATGACACTTATGTAACCTGGGCAAGAAGATCTCTGTCCCTGTATCCCTCAGTCTGGACACTCACTCTAGCAGAATATTAAACCACCACGAATTTCCCTCCACTTGCATTTCCCCTGTCTAAACCACATGAATGTCCATGCAGACCTGTATTTGATTACAAAATTGCTTTGTATTCCATTTAAGGCCACTTCATCTGTTTTCCAGGGATGTAGGAGAACTCTGAGTTGTGTCACCCTCTGATCTCTGCCAATAATGTCATAATTTGATATGGAAACTCTGCAAGCTATTCTATTCCAATTTGATATTTAAAACACGCTTCGGCAGGCAGCTGACTCCTATTGATGCATTTATCTGATTTCTCGCTGCCTTTTTATTCTCAAAATACTCAGAGGGAATATGTCATATCACATTTTTGTTATGCACACTGAATCTACATAACTTCCATTTCCTTTTTTTCTGCAGCCTGGTAAACATATGAGCATTGAAGAAAAGAAAGGAAAATGCCAAGACTACAAATTGGGTAAAATTCAACACATGCTGCAGAGATGTCCTAACGCTCTCATCTTAGATACTTGATTTTTGCTGACTTCAGTCCTGCCCTTTATTTCTGCTCTTCCTACTCCAGTTCCTTGGTCTCCAGATTCCCCATCACTTCCACCTCAATCTATACCGGCCTCACCAAGCATCTTTCTCTCTCCTTCCACCTGTCTGTCCTAGAACCATAGAACTGCTTGGTGGGGAAACACCTTTGGGACCACCGAGTCCAACCGTACCCGTCCACTATTGAACCAGATCCCTGAGCACCTCATCTTTTAAACATCTCCAGGGATGGCAACTCCACCACTTCCCTGGACAGTCTGGGCCAATGTCTGATAACCCTTTCAGTGAAGAATTTTTTCTTAATATCCAGTCTAAACCTCCCCTGGTGTAACCAGAGGACACTTCTCATCCTACGGCAGGGGTGTTGGAACTGGATGGGCTTTGAGGTGCCTTCCAGCCCAAACCATTCCACGATTCTACCATGTTCCTGCTTCACACAAACAGCACTCACCATGGCCACTGTAAATGGGAATTAATTTCACTGGAAACACTGCAAATGCTTCATATTGAGGCTATGGAATAGTTGGACAGAAAATTGGTCGAGCAGTGCTCGTGATGGATCAATATTTGTAAGGAAGTGATACAAACTGATGAGGGAAGGCGAGCAGCAGTGCTGCGGCGAGCGCGTCCACCCAGCAGAAGTGACACGAAGTGACAGGGGAGGTGCAGCCAGCCACTGCCATAATGAAAATCACAGTAGAAAAGCAATACCAACTCAGTCGACGAAGCAGTTTGCCAGAGGAAAAAGAAAAACAAACCATCAAGTTCAAAAACAGGAGGTTGACCGAATGCAAAGGGAGAAGGAAACAGAGAGGAATCAACGGCAAAATGGGAGCAGCAAACTGGCAGCGGGAGCGCCTGGGCAGGGGAAGCTCCTGCCCTCCCCGAGAATAAGCAAAAGTGTCTTCGCAGAAAGAATATTTCTGCCACTTCTAATTGCTCCCGCATGGGTAAGTGCCCTAATTCAATTAAGTTTTTATTTCTAATGAACTGCGGTGAAGAGAGCTCAGTTATGGAACCAACAGTTTCATGGAGTAACTGTGAGCTCGGCCGAAGCAAACACATCCCCAGACAGGGAGCCGGGAAAGTTGCCCTTCAATATATCAATATAGAAGTGACGCAGAATTAAGCAGCTCTTTCACCTGCTTTTGGAGGATCTATTTCCACACAAACGTAAAAGGCCTGGTAGTGGCCACACAGCTGTTTAGAAAGCTCTTGCATCCTGAATAATAGGATCATGGAATGGTTTGGGTTGGAAGGGACCTCAAAGCCCATCCAGTCCCTCCCCCTGCCATGGGCAGGGACACCTCCCACTGGATCAGGGGCTCCAAGCCCCATCCAACCTGGCCTTGAACACCTCCAGGGATGGGGCAGCCACCACTTCTCTGGGCAACCTGGGCCAGGGCCTCCCCACCCTCATAGCAAAACATTTCTCCCTAAGATCTCCTCTCAGTCTCCCCTCTTTCAGCTCAAAACTATTCCCCCTTGTCCCGTCCCTGCACTCCCTGATCAAGGACCCCTCACCAGCTTCCCTGGAGCCCCTTTCAGTAACGGAGGGATTCCAATAGGTTCCCTTCTGTATCACCCCATATGATGTGAATTGCCATCTCTCCCCATCACTGCATATGAATTTTCTCCCAATAACTCTGAAATTTTGTATATTTTATGAACTCGATGAGCAATAGAACCCAAGGAAGATTAAAAAAAGTGTCATTTAAGAGAATGACAGTTACAAACAGTTTCAATTAAAGCTACTCGACCCCCTGTATTCCCTGTGTTATGTTTTCCACATTTCAATATTTGTCCATGATATGCACACAAACAGCTCTCCAATGAATCCTGCCCTCAGTAATTTTCCCTTTTCTTAATCCTGATGTACAAAGCCTGGCCTCCTGGGATATTAAGAGGATCTCATAAGGACAATCCAACTTCATATTGATTCTATTTCCCAGACCCATAAAATTCATTGCCTTAGGAAAAACAAGAATGAAGAAAAAAAACAACGCATGGTTTAATTTAAATACCACTTCGAGCAAGAGGAAGAAAACCACAAATGGGAAAAACAGCAGAGATGATGCTTGTTTGCTAAGACTGCGCTATGTGAGAAATGCAATGTAAACTGACAAGGGAAGGGGACGATCATTGTTTGAATAACATCAATATCAACACAGACACATACGAATCTGGCAAGGGACACAGAAGATCCATACTCTGAGTAACACTGATGTACCAGCAAATATTATTCCGACAGTGAGGGGGGAGGGAGGAGGAGCAGAGGGGAGCAGAGACTTGGAGACAGGCTGGGAGGCGCTGGGAAGAAGATTTGCTCCAAGTCACTGCTGGGCAGTAAATGTGCAAATCTAATTAAGGGCTTCCCAGCTTCTCTGTCTTGTTTTCCTCCCCTCTTTCTTCTCCCCCCACTCCTGTTTTCCATCTGGATCACCACCATTAATCGGGGTTTCAGGTATTTTCTGCTAATTGTTTAGGTGTAATTAATCCTGCCTCAGAAGAGGGAGGTCAAAGCTGCTCAGCCACGGAGTGGCTGAAGATGTGACAAGGTGACCAACCATGCCTTACAAGCCCAACACAGCCTTGCTCCACAGGCCTCCAGACACAGGCCAGCATGGAAATAAAACTGGGGAGAAGAAGTTATAAACAGCAATGAGCACTCCGACCTGTGCCTCTCATTCTGGTGTCAGCACAGAAAAAGGGTCAGAATCCTACACAAGATTATCCAAGCGGTTCTTCTTCCAAAAGATGTTTGACAGCTTTCCCTTTTAAGAAGGTTGAGGATAAACTTTTAAAGCCTTCTCCTGCCCTTTTCCTTCTTTTTTTTGACAAATGACTTTTCAGCCCATTTTGTCCTCCTTTTGGGTCAGCAGAGCCATCCAAGCCTTGCTGAGACATCCTGTGGTTCAGAGGATGCGTTTTGTCAGACAGAGCATCGCATCCCACCAGGCACCATCCAAGCCACCAACCGCACCCCAAGAACTGCATCCCCAGCACCAGAGCAATCAGGAACATCTTCAGTAAGCACTGCCTTTGGGTACCACAGCTCCACCAGCCCTTCCCCTCATGTACGATTGTGGCAGCAAAGCTCAACTACAACCCAAAAGTTGTAGCCAGAACTTTTAATTCTAAATACTTAGAGTTGACATTTAAAGAGGTAACATGGCAATTCATTGTGCTAAATCAATTACTGATTATCAATATAGCACTTAGTGATGTATAATTAGTATGTAAAAGATATATTTAGCTGTAGATTATTCTTGTAATAAGGGCTACATGAGCAATAGCTGTATAATTATATTTTATGAATACAGGAAACCTTTGAGAAATGCTCTGAGATTTAATTGACATTTAACAAGATAACTACAGCAAGTTAATTAGAAATTATATGCTAAAAATATGAATTAACTTTTAAATAATATTTTAGCTTGCTGCCATATAACTGTAGCACTTCGTTAGATGCCAGTGAAACACCTAAATGAGACAGTTCTTCCAAATACCATCTTTCTAATCCATTTCCCACAAAGTAAAGCCTGTATTATCGGCTTCTCATTTTGAATCCTTTTTGGTATAAAGAGGCTGAGTTGATCAGCTTAGTGAAAGACTTTTTTTTTATGGTCCTTTCAGACTTTTTTTTTTTTAAATAAGATTTCTCTTACATTTCTATCAGCATCCAGAGAAAAGATTTCAGTTCAGCTGCGCTTTCAGCTTTGAACCCAGCACAAAAATGCAAAGTAAGGCACTGACAAGCATTTAGACTCCCCGCAAGGTGATACATCAGGGATTCTGACAGTGCTAATACAGCCAGAAATTTGGAGAATAAAACAACCCTGAACCGGTTCTGATGTGGATGGGTGTAATCACAAAGAAAATATAATAGCAGGTTCTCAGCACAGCCACGTTATTTTTAGATCTAGGTAGGGTACTGCAAAGATGATGGAAATCTGGCTCAAAATTGAGTTTGCTATGGATTCACAGGGGAGCTGTAGAGCCAATGCACAAGCACAGGGGGTTTGCATCAGCCTCCAGCAGGCTGGGTGAATGTTCTTCCATAGCTGAAACACCCAGCAGCCCTGGGGGATCAGAAAGACTTGTGGAAGGCAGCAAGGACTTGCAAGTTCAGCTCTGAGAGGAGTATCACGAGATATAAAGTCTCTACACTTCAGCCACTGGTATTGTTGATGATTTTGGATAAGACTCTTCACATCATTTTGTATTTGGGCTGGTTTATTACCCCTGTCCTACCATCCTTTGCCCATAAGTCACCCAGATCTTAACTCATCTCCACGGAGAGCTTTGCAGCCCCTCAACTACACGAGGCTGCATGGAGAGGGAATTAAGCTATTCCAAGGAAAAATGGACTACCATTACTAAGAGAAAACAGTGCAATTTCACCTGTCTCCTGCTCAGAGTGTACCAGCAGCCTCCAAGGTCTCTCTTACAATTTCTTTTCACCAGCACACCCTCGTTAGCATTCTGGGCCAGATCCTCCAGATTATGCATACACAGAGCTTACATGATTTAGTGTCCCTGCTCTTGAAAATGTCGCTTGCTTCAATATATCACGGGAGGAAATGGAGAAAACAAGATGATAAAGCAGTGAGGGATGGGCGAGATGACCTGATCTGCACCTGAGATTGCAGCGCCGCGCGCTTCATGTAAATTGAGGGGTTGTTTTTAAACAATGAAAGCCAGGTACAAGCAGAGCGCTTTCGACAAGAGTTACACCTTCTTTGGTTTTGGCCCAAGGCCTGAACCTCTATCTGATTAAAAGTTAAGAAACAGCCTTAAAAATAAAAAGCACAGCCAAAATTGTCAAATTGTCCCTGACCTCCTCTTTTAATCCAGAAAGGGAGAAGAGTGAAGTGACAAAGAGTCACCCTCTTAGAGGGTCACGTGTTTTCCTGATTACAAATCTCACAAAACCAAAGATAAGAGAGAAGAAACATGGAAAATATAAGAGAAAAATAGAGGGTTTCTAGAATGCAGAAGCCTGAGCGAAGCTTACCTTCACATGGCTGCTGCACAGGCTGTGTCTTCTCTTCTGGTAAAGCCACATCTCTGTGGCTTCTGATGAAGCCCAAGTTCCTGGTTACAGAATCACTGCTGAAAGAGGGTTTTTTTCTGCCATAAGTGCTACCCGCTATAGAAAAAACATTTTAAAAAATAAGGCAATGAGAACAGCCTTTCTCACAGCAAACACCAAACCCTCCAACAAGCAGAGGGGTGGCCCATGTTCCTGCCTTTCTCTGCTCCCTGGACCCAGGTGATTGCCTCAGCTGTGTCTGCAGCAGGACCTCAGGCCTCCAGCTCTCACTGCAGAGGAGAGCAGGTACAGCCCTGGCTGTTCTTAAACCTGCACAGATGGGGAGGATCCATCTGCTGTTTCTTCCTAAGACTCTCTCTTCGAGAGCAACGAAGGGGCCTTTCAGGACAAAGGGGTTTCCTTCCAAGACCTGTGAGGAAGCTTTCAATGTTTTGCTGAGCTTCTCTATGAAATACATTTTAAAGAAGATAAAGAGAGTGTTTATATGGGTTCGTTTTTTACTTTTACTTGGTCAGTAGATTAGTCAAGATTGATTTTTCTGCATGAGAGGGAGAGGCCTAAGGTTAAGAGATAAAAGGGTAGATTCCTTTTAAAATGTAATTTAGATTTTTCTGGTATTAGCTCCAGTACCAGCACAAAATCACTTCAATTTTCCTGGAGCACCTGAGACTCATCGCACAGCTGCAGGCAAGCAGGGAGTATCTCCTCTGGTAAACAGCACAGCTGAGGGACTGGGATGCCTGCAGTACCTGCCCCACACAGGGTCTCCTGTCTGGGGAACCTGAGCTTGCTCTCTCTGAACATCAGCCAAACAAGACAGATCAGTGATGAAAGTTCTGTTGAGGACTTTGGCTTTGGTTAATTTGTTTCTTTTTGCTGGATTGGATATTAGATAAAATAAATAAATATGAACCTGCCATCATAGCTAGAGTTAGGGCTTGACCTTCAATTTCAGCCCAAGTTTGAGGACCTTCTTATCTGAACTCCTTCTCGTGACTGCTCTTGTTGGAGAGCAGGATGATCAGAGTTTCTCACTTGGAGCAGCCTGGGTTAGCTACCTGGAGTTCTCATTTTGTTCAAAAAAAAAAGCATCTTTGTATGACAAGTCACAGTGAGCTGGGTGGGAATGGCTTCACTTATTCACCAAGAAGAATTGAGCTGATACATTCCAGCATTTTTCTTTGAATAAATTATTTGCAAATAAACATTTTCATTATTCGACCATCTCTGATGTTCTATTAGCATTCAGTGAATTATTTATTCAGCAGCTTTTCCCATCAATCACTGAATAAATTATTCGCAAATAAATTATTCTACCAGCTTTTGCTTTAAAGATGTCCCTTTGAGAACAATAGCTTCCCAGAATAGCAAACAGGCAAAAGGAGTCATTTAAAAAGCTTGATTCTCATCTCTGTTGCTTTAGTAGAAATCTGGAGGGGTTATCCTCGAAATTCCTGGCCTTTTCTGTATTTACAGGTCCATAAGTCAGCTGGGATTACGGGAGGAGTGCTCCACTTGCTGAAGCCCAACACAGAGGCGTTCAAGGCCTTCAGAACCACATCTTTGCCTACATCCTAACAGGCAGCTTCACCTCCAGCTCACAAAACTGGGTTCAAGTGACCTCTAATCAAACCAACCAGCTCTGCTCCCATCGGTGGCCAGAGAGAGACCTCGGATATCTCCCTCTCCCTCCTAGTCCACCAGGCAGCTCCGTTTCCACACCTCCTGATGCATAATGCATTCAGATCTCGTCGGCGCACCAAGCGCCGGCGTAAGTCTTGTTTGTGTCTGGGCCAAGGAGGATGAAAGCCCGTTAGAACTAAATGAAGGCTACGTTTATGCCAATTTTAAGGAATAATTGAGGTGCAGCACAGGGGAATTTGCTGAACTCCTCTGTCCTTCGAACAAGAAAGAGCCTCTTTTGTCAGGCAGCACAAAAAGTCACCCTCATTAAAACAAGCCATCTTTATCAAAACCACACGGAGGATTTATCGTCTCGCCCATATGTTGGGGCCTTTCAAGAGAGATGCAGGCAAAAAGTGGAGGGAGACCGAGCACAGAGCCCTCATTCCAAGAGGGGTAAATTATCAAAGCCCCGTGATCCTCAGGCCGATATCGATCATGGCAACACGAGCAAGGTTGTGCCAGAGTTCTAATGACACCAACCCTACCTGGGCTGCCTGTGAGTATCATTGTGATAAATAATTGCTAATTTGCACAAAAGGAACAAATGAGACACAATGTAATTGTACGAGGGGGGACAACCCAACAATAACATTAAGATATATAATTGACTTAATATCAGACGCTCTTCCCCAGCGAACCTTTCTTCATCCGCAGAGTAATTGTGTAATGACATTTATGTGTAATAGACTTGTGACATTATAAATGACACTTATGTCAGGATTGTCAGGCTGTGACAGCCTCGGAGACAGCTCCAGTGAGAAATTAATCACTTCTGAGGCTTGAAAGTTGCTCATTTATCGCTGCCAAATAAGATCTTGCAAAAACAAGATCTTGCAGTGAAATATGAGCCCCAACCCACCTCGCTTTCCAAGACGTTTTCTCCCCACGGAACATCTTCCCAGGGACCACACCGTAATGGTCCCTCACCACCAGCAGCTCTCTGCATGGGCAGCTTTTTTTGCCTTTCCTCTACTCAAAGTACACAACCACCATTTTATCCTTATCTCCATTTCTTCTCCTCTCAACATCACAGCATCTTTTGCCAACTCTTAAGTGCATATTTCTTAAATATATGTGTTACATATGCATATATTAGCATCTATGTATTTCACATTTCCAGCACTGCCGGTTGTGAAGGGGTTAAGTTATTTGTTGGGGGGGAAAAAAGGACATTTTGAAATTTACTGTACATAATGAATACAAAAAGGAAAAGAAAACCTTCTCCAGATCAGCGTAGGGGCTATTATTAGACTATCAAACTGTCATTTTTCAAAGCATTTCAATTGTCACAATTGTTTCTAATGGCTTCTAAAGCATTATCTAATGCTTGGGCCAAAAAAAAGGAAGAGGATCAAAGCGTGTCGAAAAGCACCAGTCAGACTGTGTGACAAAAAAGTGTTTGCAGGCTGAACTCTTCCTATCCTATTTGCCTTCAAAAATAGTTGTGAACTTCAAACCAAGATGGCTTTATTTTGTTCTTTACAGATGCAAGAGTCCTAATGTTTTCCCTTTTGTTGTTGTTTTTGATAAACTAGAAGCAGGTTAAAGGAAAGGATGACCCTGTTGTGGTCCTTTAGCACTGCAGCTCCAGCTGCCGTGGCTGGCAGTGGGGTTCCTACGGACACGCAGGGAGCTGTGGGAAAGCCCCTGCTGTCCCACCACTCCAGCACCAGGGCCACCAACCTGCAGTCCCTCTCCTCCTACACACGTAAGATTAGGCTGCTAATGTAACATATTTTTTTTCAGCCCCGATGACAATGGAATTTACAAACTGATTCAGCTTAACCGAGTGTGACTGCAATAGGCTAATTCCACGTTCCTAATTAAATTACATTATTTTCTACGTGGAGGTTTATGAGCAGAGGTGAAGAGTAATGATACAAGCAAGGCACGGAATCACACGTACATGTTAGACTCGAGACTCTTGTCTAGGTGGCAAAATGAGTTATTCTATTTACATCTTTTCTAAATGTCACAGTCTTTCCTTGTGTTTAATCTGGGGCTGTTTATGCAGAATCATTCTCAGAAGAGGAAATGGGAGCTACTCAAAGGGAAAACTGCAGACCTGACTACAGAAATGAATGAATAATTATCCAGATTTTCTCAAAACAGCCCAAATTCCCCATCTCCAGCCACCTCCAGAAAACCACACGCAAACTCAACCGGCTTTTTTGCTGACCCTGTCCTCAGTGAACAAGTGATTGGAACCCAGCTTTGCATTATGGATGTTCAGCAGCAAAATATGGATTGCAGGCTTAGAGATCTTTCTGAAATCATAGACACAAAGGAAAGAAATGCAAGAAGTGGTCCCCCTCTCAAACTGTGGTCAGATTACCTAGAACCATGAATGACATGGATATAATGGGTGCAAGTGATGGTGGATCTGCTCTGTTCCCTTAGGAATTTACTCCAGAGCTCTGTTCTCCTCATTTAAACAGTGCATCTTACTTCCAAGTTAGTTTAGAAAACCTTTACTATTCAGACACTGTGTTTCACAGCATCAACTTTCATTGCATTAAAAGGGCTTTAAAACTTCCCATTCCCACTCCACCCTTTGGACCTATCAGAGAAGTGAAGGACTATTCAACATCACAGACATCGACAATCGAGAGAAAGCATGGCCAGGCTGAGCCAAAAGTGCTGGCCCTGTCGAAGACAGCCCTGTTTCTGAACCCCTGAGTAGTGAGGAAGTTGGAAGAACCAAGTTTTTGTATCCCTAGCAATAAAACATAGAGCCCTCAGGTTATATGTGTAATCATCAGAGAAGTAAGGAGGCTGTCACCACATTTCAGTTCTGGTGTAATTTGGTCTGTCTTCTTGTAGATTCTGTTTCATACTTCAGATAATTCTGGCTACCTTTATTATAGCATTTGATTCCAATAAATTGATTTTGATGATGTACTGAGAATTAGGCAGATGCTTCATTACATTGACTTGAGATCAAACTTAGGAAGACATAATTGAGCCTTTAGGAATCCTGCAATCCCATTTAGTTGATCAATTATTTTGTTTATCTATTTAAGCACACTAATGGGAGCTGAGGAGGGCAGCAGGAGAAAACCAAGGCACTTAAGCCAGTGTGAAGTTTGTGGGTGTAACTGAAAACGAATTTTCAAGCTGGGGCAGGTGGGGAAGAGCATGCATTTGAAATGGTATCTAAAGCAGAACATAAGAATAGTCTCAGCAAGCTTCTCAGATGCCACAAGCACCACTTAAATGCAGCAGCACAGTAGAAGAATAAGCATATATTCATGTAAAAAAAGTATACACCTTAACTTTAGCCACAAAGGGCTGTATCACACAGACACAACTCTAAAGATGCAGATAAGTACTTAGTGGAAAGTACAAAAGCATCTGAGCAGAGCAGGTACCCCATTCTCATGCAAAGACCCAGCACTTTCCAGACCTTGAAAATCCAATGCTTTTAAGATTCTGGCTGTAGTTCTCCAGTGCTGAGAAAGGAAAAGCAGTAATCAGCATAAATGAGACAGGCTTTCAGAAGCCAAAACCACGTGGAAGGAGGAAGGGCTGCAGGTTTGACAAGGAATGTGGGAGGCTGACCCTGTGGATGCTGGGAAAGCCTGGGCTTTCACCGAATCATAGAATGGTTTGGGTTGAAAGGGACCTTAAAGATCATCCAGTTCCACCCCCTCTGCCTAAGTGCATCTGAAATCGAGTTAACTCATCTACATGTTTTAAAACTCCTAGCCATAATAATCATTATCATTATATAGTACAGTTATTGCTAACAACGAGAATAATAATTATTACGGCTATAAGTTACTGTTATTATTACTATTATTATTACTATTATAACTTCCTACTGTATTAGGGATCAATTCAGCCAGGAGACAAATGAGCATCAGGTCAGGGAGGTAGATGGGAAGGCTAAAGACAGAAAGGAAATGCTAGAATAAACAATCCTATTGGTTTTTTGGCAGCAAATGATAAAAGATATCCAGCTGTCCTGGCTCCAAGGAGGGACATTAATACATCACCTGGTACAGTTAAAAAGCTTACAAAAATCTGGTTATATTTTTTAATCATCTTGCATTTTAGACCTTTAAAGTACAAATATGGATTTCAAACATATCAGGGGAACAAATTAACTTAGAAAAATGGCCGAGCTTTCCAAGGTTGCACCTGCCATGAAATTGCTCCAAGTTTGCATTTTCCCTCCGTCTCCAGTGTGTCATTACAGCAGATTGATCGCCCTCCTCTCCCGGCAACTCCCCCATTAGAGGGTTATTGTATGGAAATTAATGGGAGCCTAGAAACATTTCTTTTGCAGCTGCAGTAGTAGAAGTCAGTTTTGATTAAGCACTCGAAACCCGGCAGGCTGGGGTGATCTCTTTGCTTTAGTTCCCTCTTTTATTATCACTGGTGTCAAGTTTTGTTACTTTAGCCGTTCCCCTGGTGCTCCCACTGCATCCTTGTGTGATAATAGGGGTTATTTTTTTATGTGCACGTCTATTTATTTTAAATATGTACAGACTGACTCTCACTGGTGCAAAATCCCTTTACACCACCCTTAGCACAGCCACAGGAGTTGATGATGCTCATGGCAAAGGCCTGTTTATGCTGGCTGAGCAGAGTAAGGATGTAAATGAGTACCAGGAGCGTGGCCATTTCTCTGTTCAATTACCCTAACGGCACTTATATCGGACGTCACATTTGATGTGTACCTGCTCGGGCTCTTATTCATCTTGCTGTTTCCTACCTGCCCAGTTTGATCCCACTGTCAGCTGGCAAATAACAGACGTACAAATTGATTCTTATAAGCACAGACCACATTTTAAAAGCTGGATATTAATCAAAGCCCTAATGGAAGAGAGGGGTAAGAATCCTTGTAAAATGCATGACCAGATACAAGCTCGGAGGAGAGCACCAGGCCTCTCCTGTTGTCTTGACAGTTGTTGCAAAGAGTGATCTGGGTGGGCATAAAAACCGAGGGAGGGAAGTTTCTTTTAAAGTGATGCCACTGTAAATCATGCAATAATTAAAAAAAAAATGAAACTTCACACTGTCAGCTTGAATTACAGGCTTGGAGTTTGAGAAGGAAACTGGAGTAATTTTGTCCAAGCTGCAGGGAGCAGCACAGGGCAGGTTCAGGGGGAAGGTGGGTGTGCTCACACATCCCCAGTGCCTTTCCTGCAGCCTCATTTGCTCCTGGATGTAGCACACAGACCTGTGAAAGGTGGGGTTACCTGCTGCCTGCAAAGCTGCTGAAGGTTTCTTTTGGCTTTACTGCTGTTTAAAACTCAGAAACCTCAGGTTTGAGGAAGCTTCCTGCGATGCTTCCCTTCCTGCAACACTTCAGCACTTCAGTTTTAGCAAAATGTGGGACCTTCTCAATCGAGAGACACAGATGGCTCTGGATGCTGGAGAGTCTCTGGATGTTGTTACACATGCACAAAAATCTTGTTGACCAGGCTGCCCACCTGCTGTTTCCTGTCCAGTTTCCACTTCAAGTGTAATTTCTAACAAGTTTCAGAGCAGGAAAGGTCTTTATTCCCCCTTCATGGTGCCCATACAAATTCCCAAAATCATCTGTCAGTAACACTGATGACAAAAAGCACAGTTAGGCTTTTGGGAACAAAACACAAAGCCATGTGCAGCAAGGCCAATCCCACCAAACACCATCCCTAGAACGTTCAGAGCACGTCAGATCCTGCTCACACGGCAAGATGTGGGGAGGACCAGTGCTGGGAGAGCTGATAAAGTGGCACCTTTGGGGGGAGGAACAAAAGAAAAACCTTTAAGGGATTATTTATAGGGCTCATAAAGGTGCCTTTTGAATATCCATCAATCAAACAGTCAGTTAAAAAGTTTGCTCAGCACAAAAAAGAGTAGAAGAAGTAAAGAAAATCGGATACGGTGAGCATTTGAGATGTGCAAGCTGCCATCCAATCTTCAGCGACCTGTTTCATGTGTAAAGCCCAGCCATTTGGGGAACAGGATGTGAGCAGGATGGTGGCACTGAACAAGCACTTGGCTCACAACTGGTGTGGCTGTTTCTCCCACTCAAGTTCTAAAAGCTTCGCAGAAATAATGGAAGGCAGGAAATAATCTACACAAGAAAGGAACTGAAGACCTTTGAGTGCCAGCCAAAGGGCTGTAACCTGCCTTCAAGGAGCAAATAAAATCAGGAAGACAATAACAACAAAGCAGTTGCTGACTGCAGATGGGATAAAGGGTAATTGCTGGCTGAGCATATGGCCTGGAAGAGAACAGCCAGCAGAGGAGAGGAGCTCACAGGCTGGTGCAGAGCTTACAGAGCGATGGGCTCATGACGATCACTGGTTTTATGGCTGGTTCCTTTGCATCCCCACTACTGCAGGAATAAATTACTGATCCATGGCAAATGTATTTTTTTCCAGGACTCCCCTTCATCTCTTTCTTTGTGCTGGTTTTGCAGTGGCATTTGTAAATGTAGTATTTCAGTGAATTAGAGCAGCAAAACCAGGCCCTTCCCAGCTTCCCTTGTTACCCAACCCTTGTTTGGGCTAATTCAGAAAATAGAGAGGGGTGGTTTTTTGGGGCGATAAGTAGAAAAAAGAGGCAGAAGCTGATATCTGAAATAGGGGTTCCACCACTGCAGCAGCCTGGCTCAGCAGGCATCATGTGGCTCATTCCAGCAGACACCTACACAAGGCACCACTTTACATTTCTTCCTGATGCGACTTACACATTTAATGACCAAATACTCTACTACAACTCCCCATTTATCCTATTAAATGGTCCCAGAACAGCTCTGAGAAATGTATTTAACATTAAGACATCTATTAATTAATAAGCACATTAGTCAGCAATCAATACTCAGCTGATGATATTGTGTAAATTATATATGTATAATAAGGATGTGTTTCTGCCTTCCTCATCTGTTTTAAGGCGTGTATTGAAAGGGAGCAGTGCAGAACGGCTTTGCATTTAAAAAAGTTTGATTAAGATTATTTTTAAATAGACTAATCCTATGAACATATTATATTGCATAAAATTAGCCCTGAGCACAGTCACTTTATCACCTCGGTCTCTTCACAGTCCATTGATTAACCAGACACTGGGAGCAGTCTGTTCTCTTTACTGCATTTCTGTTTTATAGTAGTGATGCTGTTTCCTGTTTCCAAATCCTGAGCAAGGCATTCCTAGCTATTACTTCCTCTTGGCCTGCATCAAACGTGCAGGTAATTCTCAGCCAGATCCCCTCTTTCCACTTGTATTACTGGAAGATAACAGGAGTAACTTTACAATGCAGATCCCTGTCCTCAGCAATGGACAACACACGTGCTCACATCAGCATCTACGCAACAGCATCCCTGTCCTCTTCCACAACAGCATGCTGGTCCCCTTCCACGACTGCTCCCACAGAGCCCACCTCAGCGCTGGGGCTGGACCAGCATCCTCCCAGACACAGAGACATTTTGCAAGATGAGACCTTTGTGGTTTTGCGTGGCCACATGAAACCAGGGAAATTTTCCTCCTAAGCAGGGCTGCCATAAATGGGAATAACACAATAAAATGGAATTATCCTGGGCTTCTGTCAATTTGGGGATTTACTTCTGTCCCACTGATGTGGTTTAAGAGCTTAAGTTCTCAGCCTGGACAATCTCAAAATGGATTATAAAAGGTATTTATTTTACATTAGGAAGCAGTCTGCTTAGGTGTAAAGTTAACATATTATAATATTTAATGTATTAATGTTTATATTAAGACGTTTAAGTTATATTACATTAATAGAAGCCGTTTACACAAGCAGTTTTACCTGGGAAGTTTTAACTAAATTAGCTGATGTTCATTTCCATGAGTGTACACAAGCCCTAGAGCCAAGGTGTTCACTTTTAAATTATCACTCTGTGTAAAAGCAGAGTACATCCTCACTTCCTACACGTGCAACCCTAAGTTACTATTTTTATTAGCATATCCAACAAAGAAAACTTTTGTCTGCTTTGCTTTCAGACGCTGAGTATTGATGCATGGCTATTTTCCTCCCAATTTTGGCTTCCTAGAGCCTAGATCTGCTGGATTATAGCAGTATTTTCTGTTTTCTCATAAGGACAATGGTATTTGTTTGTTGGCATCCCAGCAGTCACCCTCCAGAGAAGAAAATTACCTGAACCCAAGGATATTTACCAAATGCTGGAATTGGAAATCACATAAGTGCTCATTAATGAAAGTCATAGCAAGGGGATGAGTTGATTTGATCAAATTACAGGTGTTTCCTTGATCCCCGTTGCGGGCAGAGCAGGAGGGAGAAGGGGATGACGGAGATCATCAACCCTGGGCAGTGTCCTACCAGCGCTGCGCGTGAGAGGGTGCTCTGCTCCCACCTAACTCCTGTGCTCTTTTCCAGCTGGGCTCCCTGCATTTACACCTTTCCTCGCTGTGTCATAAACTCACAGAGAAATCCAAGGGAGCTCAGAGCCTGAGGCAGGTCTGGACGAGGCACCTAAAGGGGTGTGGGAGCTGCTGGGCGGCAGAGGTGGCCCCATGAGTGACGAATTGCATTTTAGGAGCAAGTGCTGTTAAAAAACCCATGCTTTTAATCAGTCTGTGTGGTGCCTGTGTCAGAAAATGTGTCTGGGCTGAGCAGTGAGTCCTGAGTGTGTCCAGCTCATGCTCTGCCCCTCACGTTGCACGGACAGACAGACGCAGCACACTGCAGTGGAGTTCCCCGGTGTTGCACACCCGGAGCCAGCGAACCTCGCTCAGAAACTGAGATCTTGGTGTGAATATTTACAATTACAAATTCCACATCTCTTTCCTATGACTGTGCTCTGATGTTTATCTAAAACTTGCCCTTTTAGCAAAGGCTTTGCCAATGAACATCTTTGCTGTGATATTCTTGGCACGTGGACTTGAACAGGGACACTGACCCAGCCAAACAGCTTAAAAGCTAAAATGAGCTCTCGCAGAGGGATTCATCCAACCCTGCAATGAAATCACTGCAATGAGGAGCAACCTCTGTCCTCTGCTACAGGGACCAAGCGACGCTCTTCCCAGCTTTCCTGGACCCCCTTTCAGTACTGGGAGGCTGCTCTAAGGTCTCCCCAGAACCTTCTCTTCTCCAGGCTGAACAACCCAAACTCTCTCAGCCTGTCCTCATAGCAGAGGGGCTCCAGCCCTCGGATCATCTCCACGGCCTCCTCTAGGCTCACATAAACCCACGGTAACTAAACCAGAAATGGACTTTCTCAGCCATGCTGCACGTGCCTGGCTGCCACATCACTCACAAAAGCAGGGGGGATTTTTCTCCCAGTCATTCAACCACTGGGTTTAAGTCAGAGGGGAGAGGACAGCTCAGTTGAAATTGCACAGCCAGGCCCAGGATCACGGCTCTAACCCACAAACCTGGACACCAGGAGTGAAATCGAAGCAGGAGCCCGAGCGCGTGTAGTGCTGGTGATGAGTCAGTTTTACCTCATCACCTCTGAAACACCACAGATCAGACATTTCTGGAGGTCAGCACATGGAGCCACAGACAATTTTGCAATACCTGTGGTAAAAATAAAAACATAATGTGTTCTGATAGATTGAAAATTGGCTTTAGGGTCTTCACGCGTTGCTTTCTTAATGATGTGTAACATAATAGCCTCGACTGTAATAAAGATGAATTACTTTTTAATAAAATAATGAAACTCCAGTAAACACTCAAGGTTTATCACTTAATTCATCCCCAGTGCTCACATAGAAAAAAAAATCTTTTGCTACCCCGTTTTTAATATTCTCAGTGATGAGATTTCCCCAACCCACTCCACAGTAATGTGTGCCTCATTTCCCTGGACAGCCAAAATAGGCCATAACTTCCTCTCCGCTGGAGCACTAATGCTGTAATTTAGAACTTCTGTCAGGAAGAAAGATCTTCCCAGGGAGCTGCAGCAGGCCCATGGCAACCCTTCGGCACAGGGCTGGATAATGAAGTTTTCATTATTAAATAAAGATATTTTAGGAATGTCATAACCCATAAATCCATCCTCTACAACGCATCAACACATGATTTTGTTTGTTTCTCATCTCCTCATTCCACCCTGCCCCTCCTGGCTACCCTGTGAGCTCTCTTAAGTTGCCATAAACATAAATGCAAGGATCTCTCCCCATGGTCCTGGGGCAGCAGGAACTGGATGCAGAGGCCCAAGTGCCACGGGAAGGCAGGGACTCCCATTCCTTTGCTGGCAGAGAGGCTGAGCCTGCAATTTGATGTTACCTGAAGGAAATGCAATGTGCTCAGGAACATCAAGAATGATGTAAAGAGGGTGTTTTTCAGGAGGAAATTCAGTACTGCTGAAGGGTGCCAGGGTGCCTTTTAGGTAAAGGCAGTGAGGGAAAGCCAAGGCAGATTTGCCTTGTTTCCCAGCACTTAAGGCTCATTGAGACGAATCAATAGATACCAGCAGGGTAACTTGTTGCCTTCTAAAGACACAAGAAAGAAAATTATGAACTGCACAGAGACCTGCTCACCTATCAGAAAATTATATTTATTTTTGGAGTTTAAACCCTATCAGCACTTGAATTAATTGAAAATCATTTTCCCCTGCCAGCATTAGGCAAACAGGAAATTTCTGTCTAATGGTTTGCTAAGATCCTACTAATTTAAAAGAAAAACTCCTACCTGAAGATAGTGAATGGATTCTGCACTTCTACAAAGCCTTAGGAAAGCAATGTTTATCTGGACTGGAGGCTGGTGCTGATTACTACTCAATTAGCTGTGATTCAGTTCACTAAAGAAAAATGCCCATTTCACTAGCACAAAGCAACAACCACTGGCCACAAAATAAATTGTGTGAAATTGCTCTACCAACAGGTTTTATATTGTGTTATGTTTAGAATTCTAGTGTTGCTACCATGCTTTAATTGCAGCCCTGATTTCATGTCACTGGGCTCAATCCACCTCATTAATGCTCTTCTTCCTTTCCTTGAGACAACCAGTAAACACAACCAGATGGAGGAGTTTTGACTGTGCAAACCAGATGCCACATTAGAACATTGTACAGCACGGGGGTGAAAGTACTGAGGATGCTGTTCCACTGCATTTTGACAGAGCACCCTTTGCCAAATTCAGTTGTTGCCTTCAGCACATTAACAAAGGGTTCTGGTTCCACAGAGCAAACACATCCTGTGGTGCTGCCAACAACACTAAGTTTGGGTGCACAGGTAGCAGAGATGGAACAGTTTCATTTTGCAGCTTGAAAGTAGCCAAGGATGCTATGCTGACTGCCAAAATAAAATCCCATCAGCACTCTGAGGCTTCAGAGTTTACAGCAATCAATGTGAAAATCCTATTTTTCCGCTTAAGAGAACAGATAAATCTCGGAGACAGGGGGCAGGTGCGCTGGGCAGGACAAAAGTAGTTGCAACCAAATTGAACAAGAGGCTTCCTGCCTTGCTTTTTGCTGGTGCTGTTGAGACAATTCTTGGAGCGGTCTCTCCAGCATCATCTCATTGTTTGTGTTATTTCACCACATATCCCATCCTTCTCGAAGGCCTACAGGAAAGCTGGGCAGGGGCTCTTGATCAGGGAGGGCAGGGATGGGATGAGGGGGAACAGTTTTGAGCTGAAAGAGGGGAGATGGAGATGAGATCTTAGATAGAAATGTTTTGCTGTGAGGATGGGGAGGCCCTGGCCCAGGTTGCCCAGAGAAGTGGTGGCTGCCCCATCCCTGGAGGTGTTCAAGGCCAGGTTGGATGGGGCTTTGAGCCCCCTGATCCAGTGGGAGGTGTCCCTGCCCATGGCAGGGGGTGGGACTGGATGGGCTTTGAGGTTCTTTCCAACACAAGCAAGGTCTCCCTCTTTTAGCAGTTGTGTTTCAAGCAGTTTTGAACCTCACTTCCTCAGCACAGATAAAGTTGTTACTTTGCACAAATTGATTCCAGTAGCAATGCTAAGAGATATCAAATTTCCAGGAGGGAATCTATATTCCTATGAAAATAGCCTTGAATTTTTAGAGTAGTGTTCCCACGATAAAGCTCAGGAACAGCTCAAGGCAAATCAGGACCAAAGGAAATGCAGCGTGGAGATAAGGATCAGCGTTAATAACTTGCTTTCATCTTCCTTAAAATAAACAAATAAATAAATATGAAGGAAAAGGAAGATAGTGCGGGGAGGGAATCTCCCCAAGGAACAAAGCTTGGGGAAATTCCAGCTCCCTGGCCACTAGGTGTCTGTCTTGACTCAAAATCCTGACCTGGCCGAAGGGAGACACTGAAGCCGGGCTGGAGAAGCTCTCCAGTCCCCAGCAGTTGCGTAGATGAAATAAGTGCTTTCCACATTCCCTGTTCTTTATCAGATTTCCAGGCTGCTCAAGTTCTGGACCTCTTTGTCTCCCGTTACCGTATCAGCCGCATCTCCGGGGACCAAGTCCAAGCCCCCCGCGCTCCCTGCCTGCAGGAGCACAGATCTGGCTGAGGTGGCTCTCACCACGCACCTCGGGGTGGGTGGCTGGGCTCAGAGCCCTGTGCTGTTCTTGGAAGCTCTTCTATTTATGGAAATTAACATCTTTCATTTCACTTAATTAGAGCACCCAGGAGCTATCCGGCTCGTGTTTTTCAGGAGATTAAAGCGTGCTTTTAGGAGGCAGAGAGGGGCCAAAGCCTGAAGCTTAAATCTGAACCAGCTACTTGGTGGGAAGAGATGACGTGAGATTCAAGTCCATACCGATGCGATTCAGCAGTATCCCAGCTAAATTCTGAAGCCTGATTCCTACTGAGAATTTTAAATTGGACAAAATAACACCAGAAACACAGTCTGGGATATATTTCTGTTTCCACTACTGGCCAAAACCCTAAGTATTCAGGAAAAAGACAAATACAAATGACAATACAAAATACTTTCCACTTGTCTGATTTATCCAGTTCCAGATCAATTCAAACACTCACCTGAAATGTACGTTTTCCATTACATAGAAAAATTGTGTGATTAAATCTTACTGACATCGCAGAAGTACAACCCATAGCAGTAAAAACCTATCAAGATTGAACAGATTGACCCCTCTACTTTCACTATGAATTGACTTGCAGAAGACCCACTTGTGTAAAGGTAATTTGGAATTTAGAAACGGTTCATGCTGGGAGCTCTGAGGCCATCCATCACAGCCCCAGGACATTCCGTTTCCACTTCATGCCATTATCTAGTCCAGCATCAGGCATATATTCTAATCTCATTGGTAAAGCCCAAACCAAGATTAACACCGCAGGAGACGACGCACTTTTGGCAGCGCAGCCGTGGTGAGATCAGCTTCAAGCCTTAGGCCATTCTGTGTGACGAGTGGCAAGCACCTAAAACCATTTTAAAATAGCAAAAGCCAGCTATGTGGATAATTACCTATTTATGTTTTCCAACTTATATCAGAAATATCTAAACCAAACGTACAATGCCAGGTGAAGAACTCATCACTATTTAATCCACCTAAACTTTATAGGTTGAAAAGGTGCACACTAATGACCCATTCACGTGCAAGAGCTGCTTCCTGTGCTTCCAGGTTGCTTAGAAGAACACATTTGTCACTTTGACATTTTCAATGTCTATCTGATCGCACTGCTGTCACTCCGAGAGTGTTTGCTACCAGTAACAGACTGTATCTACAATAAAATCTATACAAACCTACAGAAGTTGACTTAGGTGACATCCCATCAGCCACCCTTCACAGCGGAAAATTACCTGAACCCAAAGATCTTTACCAGATGCTGGAATCAGGAATTAAATACGTGCTCACTAATAGAAGTCATAGGCAGGGAAACAAGCTGATTTGATAGATCAAATTAAAGGTGTTTTTTCTGATCCATGTTGTGGGCTGAGACAGAAGGAAGAAGGGGATGACAGAGATGGAGTGGTCTTGTTGGACAGCCCTGGGCACTGTCCTACCAGTGCCACACGTGAGAGAGCTGACTTAGTTTTATAACTTCAAACTTCACTTTAA
This sequence comes from Tapera naevia, assembly GCA_033556795.1. Taxonomy (NCBI): domain Eukaryota; kingdom Metazoa; phylum Chordata; class Aves; order Cuculiformes; family Neomorphidae; genus Tapera; species Tapera naevia. The sequence continues at coordinate 1,708,793 of JAUMJJ010000242.1, forward strand.
AAGGGAATAAAACTGCTCCTGGCAGCAGTACCATGAGAAGCCACCCTTTCAGACGTGGCTCATCAGCAGACACAAGGCCACCAGACACGTGCGTTGCCACTCTGCGTTCCTTATCAACCAGTAGCTGACTTTCCCCTTGAAAACAGCCAGGAGGAAATATCCTGTGGCTCCATCTGGCCAGCAAGGTATTGGAGCAGAGAAATGAATCTGCCCAGCTAATGAAGCCTAGGTCAGAACTGTGTAAATATGGTAGAAAAGAATTTGCAAACATTTGTTCAGACGAAGGCTTGGAATTAGTCTCAATAGCACCCACGAGTCGTAACATCTCTTGTACGCTCTCCTGGGGTACTCACACAAATGAACTGCTGTTTGAAAGAATATTCAGACAAAGCGTCATAAAAACACAGGCAAATACAGGCTCCAATCTGAGCAGTTACGCAAATATTGTCTCTGATGACTAATGACACCGAGGACTATTCATGCTGTTTATGAACTTGAAGTCAGCTGCCTGGGAGTCCAGAATGTACCGTGTGGAAAATAACACCCATTGGTAAAAAGCACTGTAGCTGGAAAGAGGGGTTCCTGTAGAATTTATTAGTATATGAGGAAGCCTACAAGAAAGCTGGGGAGGGAGTCTTTACAAGGGCCTGTAGTGACAGGATGAGGAGGAATGGCTTTAAATTGGAAGAGGGAAGGTTTAGATTAGAATTAGGAAGAAATTCTTCATGATGAGGGTGGGGAGGCCCTGGCCCAGGTTGCCCAGAGCAGTGGTGGCTGCCCCATCCCTGGAGGTGTTCAAGGCCAGGTTGGATGGGGCTTTGAGCCTCCTGATCCAGTGGGAGGTGTCCCTGTGCTTGGCAGGGAAATAGATGATCTTAAAGGTCCCTTCCAACCAAAATCATTCTATAATTCTATGACACTTCTACTAAGATCAAATCCAACATCTTTCATCTGATTAGGAAGTCACTTTAGTACCTTTGGAGACTATTCCTCATATCGCCCAATTTATCTGAAAGCCTCCAAATTCCTCTCTGCAGGCATCTCAATATCCCAAGGCTGTTGCAAACATCTGTCTCCTTAGCACCTGTCAGTAATTTCCTCATATCACAGCTTTAAAAATGCCAATATTCCTCTAACAAATAAACAACCCTACTTGGGCACTGGACGGACCAAGATGTTGTAAAATCATAGCAGGGCAGCTGTTAATGAATAATAGACACTGTGTCTGCACAACAAGAGGCTTTTAAGGAACTGAGGAGGTGAAAAGTGGAAGTCAAGGATTTCAGCAGAGCACTAATGAGAAGTCAGCAGCAAGATATATGGGTGGAAAGTCCGGAGGCCCCACAGATCGCTGAGGTCAGAGATGGGAAGATGCACCCAAGAAGAGTTTCTGCGGGGTTCTGGCAGTTGCCCACCCTAAATCAAGCTCCTACTGGCTCAGCTGAGCTCAATAAACCTGACACATAGCCAAAAGTCTTTGACAAGCTGGATCTTGAAGAATAAGAAAACAACGCCCTGACAACATTTGTATTTGCATAAACATTATTTAATCAGTTCTGTGCCATCTCATTTCTACAGTAGGCTGTGCCCAGGCAATTTCCAAAAATGAGTTTAAATGCATTTAATTCTGGTGGGAATAGTTTTCATTGTGACTGATCCTGAAGGCAAAGCGCTCTGGAGGAGAAACTAAGAAAGGAAAAGAAGCACAAGCATCCCTTCTGCTTGGAGAGACACTTGCTCTCAGATGCAAGCTCAGCCCACATAGTCCAGTGAATTTAGAAGAGGGCTACCTGGTGGCAACTTTTATGGCACTTCTTTGCCAGGATTTTGAGACTAATAACTCATTTCCAGTCAACAGACATTAAAATTGTGTATTGTGAGTAGTACTGATCGCAGCTTCTGAGCCACCAAATAATCCCTGTGCTTTCTTCCTGTGCTAATTGTGTTTCCAGAACATTCCTGCACATTCCACCTATGACACTTTCCTTGAAAAACATAGAGTTTTCTGGCTTCCCTTGACTCAGTAGCGGGAAAGCTTGCAAAGAGGAACTCAAAGCCTTTGGAGATAATTCATACACTGGTCAACAACTGTAATACTGTAGCTAAAATTACAATGCGCTCCGAGCACTGAACACTGAAGACCTTGCATTTTATAAAACTAATAAATCAAACACTTCTGGCTAAATCTAGATAATAGGTGCAGCTTCACTTCCCCGAATCACAAAGAGGTTTGGGCACCTGAAATAACTCTGCCTCCAAAACTCATTGAATCAGCAGTAGATTTTGCAACGTCTGGTGAGACTGCCTGACGTTTAGAGATTCACAGAAAACAGTTTATCAGGTGAAGCTGATCAGGAGTGGCCTCTTTTCCTCCCTTTCTCTCTCTGGCTCTGAGTGCATTATTTTGCTGATACAGACAGGAGCAATTTTTTTGAAGCTTGGAATTGATGGTGATATATTATTAAAAATCAAACCATGTATACGTTCTCATAAGAGGTTTTTGCTGACTTGAGCTAAGTTAGCAACTGTGTCTGCAAAGTCTCTAATCAACTTACAGATAAATAAGGCTTTTAAGGACACGAAGTTGATGCTTAATTGTTCATGGTGCATCTAGTGGGTTCAGGAGAAAGCATGAGCAGGTTCTCCCACCACCCTGAAGAAGCTTTTTTCCTTTGCAATAACAATATTATACATATAAAACCAAGGAGGATGTGGTCTTTTTCCTTGAGCAAAGGATAAGCCCTCTGCCTAAGGTCAGGACAGTTGCTGATTTAGGTCCAACGGCAACCAGAGTTTGGCTGATTTGTGTCACTGGAGGACTCGGCAGCAGCTGTGTGACTTCTCCATCTCATCTTGAACACCTTTTTCACTTTCTTTCACCCTCAGCTTCCATAGCAGCAAAAGAGATGCTCTGGTAATGGGTGGTTTGCACAGTTTAGTTCAGCTGTTTGAAGTAGCCTGAGATCCTCAGCTCAAGGGCACTAGAGAAGGCAGTGACAAAGCACAAGCAGATGTCAAATGTCACCAGGCACAAGAACTCCCAGCCTGGCTGCGTTTATGTACTGTCCTCTGTATCCTCCTGAGGTTGTGGATTCGCTTTGTTGAAAGCAGAAGCTTGGAACAAAGGGAATGGGGAATGGAAATTTACTTCCATTTAGCTGCCACTGAGTTTTATGTGGAAAATGCACCCCACCCTCTCTATCTGAGAATCAGCAGGATCGTAACTCCCAGTGCCATCGCTCAAGGGGAGATCTCCTCTGTCAACTTGATTTGTGATGCATTTGAGATGACAGATTGCCTTGGGCAAGGGAGGAGGTGGGTTTGCAAAGGAAGGAAGAAAGGAGATTAAACCTCCATCAAAATGTGTGGTTACCTATCCTAGGGAAGGGGAGAGGCAGTAGGGGAGGGCGGAAAGGCAAAAAACACAGGAGAAAACTGCATTACCAAATAGGGGAAAAGTGAAAAGGCTTTAAGATTTTACATAAGAGCCCTGTTTTTTCAACACCTCCAGCACAAAGCTTCACTAGGGCTCCACAAGGTGTCAAGCCTTTCCTCCAAGTCAGAGTCAAGCACCTTAAGAAAAGTTTAAGAAAGAAGACAGTCAGGAAGCACCAGGCATCTTGATTTTACCCAGCAGTGTGCAGAGGAAGTGGAAAAGCAAGTATGTCCTAATTTTCAGATATGCTGACAACGTGCAACTCCATGGGAAGCTGCTGGAAACCTGGACTGTTCAGTACCCCTGAAAATAAGATTTCAAGTGATTCTAATGCTGTCTTCACACTCAGAGAAGGGGAACATGCTGTATACATTGCATACTGATAGTCTTTGGTCTGGAAAAAACATTGAGGTAACTCTGGCTGAAGGGGCATCTAAAAATAATACCTTGAATGACACTGAAATTGCAAGAAAGAAAATCATTTTTTTCTTGTTATACCTGCAGAAAGGCACACGAGCATGATCTCAGAGGAGAAAAATTACAGCTCCCCCTTTGCGGCCACAGACTTGGGTATCTCTAAATTTGCTTTATCAGACTTGATCTGTGATTGAACCAAGCAAAAAGTCAAAGGTAAGTGTTTCCATCAGGTGGTTAAAATGCAAACACCACACAGCTCTGTTCCTCCTCTCTTGGTTCTTGCATTTTTCCAGACCTGGTGTCTGTCACCATCTCTGAAGATGGCCTGGATGAATAAGGACCCTGAAAGGGATTGTGATGCTGCTGGGCTCCTCCTTCTACCGATGCACTCTCTCGATGGACGCAGGTTACTCCCGGATGCTAAATGGGGTTTGATTTTCACTATTTCTGTGGTATCACCCTCATTTCTCTGGGTACATTTCTAACACCCACAATGCTGAAACACAGTTGAGCCTCCTCTGGTTTGTTCCTTGCGAGTGGCACCATCGCATACACGAGGAGTACAGCACAGCCAGTGCTGCAGATGGTCAAGAGCACTTGATGTAGCCATGTGAACTCTGAAGCCAAACAAAAGTACCTTTAGCATCTATGGGAAACATCTATGAACATTATGGATCCACCTCACACCTTCTCTTACTGCAGGTGCCAAGGGATTTCACACTGCAGGTATTACTAAAGGCCAATAAAACTGTAGAAAAAAACAGGGCTCCCTGTGCAACAAAGTCAATAAATTTAAATTCCAATTTCAAAATACAAATGTTTCAGTTAACTCTTCTTCCTACTGCCTTTACAAGCTGGGAGGGAGGATTGAGACCTATGGTTTCCATTCTGACTCCATCCAAACACCTCATGGGAGCCTGTGTTAGAGGTGCCTCTTGGATTTTCTTATGTACTTATTGGAAAAGGGCAAAGAGAGAGGCTGGAATTGTCTAATGGAAACACAGCAGATATTATGCTTGGAACGTCCTACTTCAGCTAAGTACCCTAGCTAAAACAGAGTCATCTGGGAGAGAAAATGTGAATCATGGGATTAAATAACACCAAAGGAAGATCACTTACATACACAAATGACCTCTTTTGATTTTCTTTCCAGTATATTTCTACGCAATGATTTCATATTGGAAAATGTGAAAAACACTGTATTTTCTATAATATTGAATTCCATTATTTTTTCTATCACACATACACTAATTCCATTATATTCTAGTTCAGCCTGTGCTGAAAATACACATTCTATGCCAGTCTGAGGTTTTACCGCTTCAACATATTTATTTATGTGTCTGCCCACTGATGTCCCTTAATTCTCTCTTAGATTATCTCCATAAATAATTTCTTTCTTACTCATCCTAGAATTCATGGAAGCCTCATCCCTGGAGGTGTTCAAGGCCAGGTTGGATGGGGCTTTGAGCCCCCTGATCCAGTGGGAGGTGTCCCTGCCCATGGCAGGGGGACGGAACTGCATGAGCTTTAAGGTCCCTTCCAACCCAAACCATTCCATGATTCATCAGTAACTTACTTTTAAGACAATTGTTTGTATTTTTGTTTCTATGTGAAATGCCAGGCTTTGTAACAGCTCTGTGCAGCAACCATCTTCCCATAGCTAAACAGTCTCGACCGGAGATGTAACAGGCATTCCTACGCTCTTGCCCTGCCTTAGCACCTTTCCTCAGCAAGTTATTATTAGTAATTAATGTTTTATGTATTTAAACTGCCAAGTATGTTGACATCTACTGCTATCAACAGCCAGATAAACTTCTCCAAGAACCTATTGCCATTTTATGGCTGTGTATTTGCCATTATCTTTACTGATCTTAAATCCATTTTCTTTGTTACCTCCTTCAATATTTCAAACGCCCTTGCTGCTCTCTGACAGTAACAGCACAACCAAAAAGTTGCTCCAGTCTATTTAAACTTACTTCATCCTGACGCTTTCCCAGACTCTGCTTGGCTTTTTTCCCAGTGGGATGCAAAGAGAGGCAGACGTGGGGTGTATAAATCCTATTACAAGCTCTGCCTTTTCAGCATTAAACAGTAAGCTAATAATTTTATTGGAATTCTAAAGTGTTGTACAGCCAAGTGATATCTTGGGGAATAGATACATATTCTCTTTAAAAGTCTATAAATAATATATATTTTTCTGACCATATTTTCAAATTCCATTAAATAGAAACTTCTGTGAAAAAGAATGAAATCTTTAATTCTCTGGAACACAGATCCATATTTTCTTTCCATTCCCTTTGTGCAAAGAATAAACATATCAAAGACAAGACTGAATGATGGGATTTTAAAGATCAACATGAGAAGGAAACACCAAGATGCCCAGCATGACCATGAGGAACCACCCCAATCTGTATTTTGAACACACACTATTTAAATATCATGAAGATGCGAATGAGTGCAAGCTGGCTTGTCTGCTGTGGAAACGGCCTAAAGTTGCACCTGGGGAGATTTAGATTGGATATGATTGAAAATTTTGTGACAGAAAGAGTGGTGAAACCCAGGCAGAGGCTGCCCAGGGCAGTGGTGGAGTCTCCAACCCTGGAGGGGTTCAAAAAGCCTGTGGTCGTGGTACTTTGGGACAGGGTTTAGCAGGCACGGTGGGGCTGGGCTGAGGGTTGGACTGGATGAGCTTAGAGGTCTTTTCCAACCTTAATGATTCTACAATTCTATGCACTGAAACATCAACATTGCTAACAATGACTAAAATTAGTTAGGAGAAGGCCTTTTGGCATGTTTTCCCTGAATCAGCTCTGTTAACAACAACTGGGAGAGGACTTCGAAGCCTTGTCTGCTCACAGTGGTGTTGCTGCACCACTGGAGTGAAACTTTTCTTCTCCCATGGGTCCAGGTCTGGATGATCTTTAAGGTCCCTTCCAGCCCAAACCATTCTATGATTCAATGAAGACAAGGACTTTGTCCCTCCGTACTCCGGATTCAGTTCAGAGGGCGGTGACACAAGGCCCTCTGGGGAGGAAGAGTTCCAGGGGCTGCCAGGAAAACTCTGACAGTCAGTTTGTTTCTATCGATCACGGTTTTAGTAGTGCCTTATGAGAGAAGTCGTTAAGAACTGGTAATGACTGCACCCTGAAGGATTACCTCTTAAAACCACGAGGATCAATAGAAAAACCTTTCTGCTAAAAGTTCCATTGATACGCTAAGACCCCAAGCACACAGCAGCATTGTTCTCTGTCTCAACACCCAACCTTCTTCTTTTTAATTGCCCAGGGAATTAAAACTTTTGAAACTACTTAATTACTGGATTTATACTTCATGAAAGGATCAGTTGTAATTATAGGTTGTTTGGGGTAGGGGGTTTCTCTTTTAATTCTAATTGCAAATAATTGACTGTAAAACATTTCTGAGCACTACATTTACAACAAAGATGTATCCTTTGAAGTCAATATTTGGTTTGTACCTTTCTGCAAAGGGGATGCCCACGGAAAAAATATCTCACTCCTAGTAATATTAACTTATTCTGATGGCAGCCCTTGCAGCACTCAATCACAGAGTAAAATACTCCACTAAAATAGAATGGATGGTCCCTGCTCAGACAGATTGCAAGGCATTTACAGGCTGATGCAGTAATAGGTATAAAGCAAAGAAAGAAACAAAGAGGAAATAATAAGCACTGAATCAATCCTGACCAGTTCACAAAGTATCATTTTCCATACCCTCGTTTTCTGGTGTCGTTACCCTGTTTCTAAATGGCCTGTCACCACCACAAATTGCTTTTAAGGAGGGATGTGGAAGGAGGCAGTCTATCACAGTGGATTTTAGTTCCCCTAGGACAGCACACTTGAGCTGCTCTCCTGGAAGGATGAAGTTTTCTACCATCATTATGGCACCTGCTTATGCAGCGAGAGGAGCTTTCTGGGCAAGAGCTCCACACTTGAACACGTGCATTTCAAAGGACAGAAGAACTTGAAACGCACCACTGAAGGCTTGGGAAACATCAACACAGTTTGGAAACCCCAACGTGAAGTACAGAAACCAGATGATTTAAAAGTGAGACTGATCTGGTAATCTCTTTGAAAATTCTACTCTGAGGAAGGCATGAGGAGCTCTGGAGGCTGCACGCAGAGGTAAATTATGTGTTTATTAAGAAAAGAAAGAGGGCACTACAGTCTGGACTACAGAAAGTCAAGACTGAAAGGAACACCTTTGCCTGTGCTGTCTCAGGGGGAAAAATAGTAAGGTGCTTTTGTTCTGGGAGAGAATTTATTTGTCCTCATATTCTACCAGTAAAGTATGAAACTATTTGAAGATATTTGATCATTCTTTTCAGTAAAAGAGTAGAATTATTCAAGATGACTGAGAGATTTGGGCCCAGACTTGCACCTTTATATTATTTTCTCCATGGCCTTCAGGGTGTGACTCATCTCTCTAAATGTCTGGATCTAAACTACTCACCTTAGGCTTCCTAGAGAGATAAGAGAGAGAAATCAGCACATGCAAGGTGTGATTCATCTCATCCCAAGGTAGACACCGAAAACTGGTCCCACAAAGAGCCCTGTGGAAGCATCTCTATCTCAGCTGAGGATAAGCAGAGCCTGGGCTCTCCAGCCCTGCCTGGCTGCAATGCAGACTCTGGTGAAGGGGTTTAACTTCAGACTTTTTGAGATGTCAGACTTTTCCTGCCTTAATATTATGACAAGGAAATACATGTGTGCCCTTGGTAAGTACAGAGAAAACCTAAAAAAAACCCCAAACCTGTTAATTTACTTCTGAAAAATAAAAAGGAAATCAGTTAGCCTTCTTTGCCTCCCGTGTTTGATTGTATGCCTTGAAATCTCTGGAAAAATCAAGTTTTAGAGCAACTATTCAATAAAATGCCTTTCCTGTTCCTGCTTGCCTAAATTTCAGTAGCCAGTCATCATCATTCTACTTTATTAGCTCTCCGATAAAAAAGGAAGTCAAGGTTTTCTGGATCTGATCCCCCCCTATATCCTAGATTAATGTATCTGAGATTAAGTTTGACAGAACTAATATTAGTTCGATTGTTCCTGGAATATCTCATCTGTAAAATGAGAGGAGAAATCAATTCAACAGAATACCTAGGGGAAAAGAACAGGGGAAAAGGATTCCCATGTACAAGAAGGCTTTGCCACAATGAGGAAACAAGAAAAAATACACATATGGGGTTGTTTTGACAATAGGTTTTTGCCTGTAGGAATGCCCATTCCAGGAAGCCCTGATACAGGCAAGAGGCTGGAGGAAAGCAGCAGGAAAAAAAAAAAAGAAAAGAAAAACACAGCAGAGAGAAAAGAAAGCCAACAAGAAATAATAATAATAATGAGAAAAATGTCACACTAGACTCCAAGAGCAGCATCAGCAGCTGCCTACACCTGGAGGGTGAATGAATGCAGACGGCAGCCAGGGCCGCATGCTGCGTCTTGCGAGCATTCCTGTGGGGAAGACAAGTCCCTGCAGCCCCCGGAACATTCCACCGCCCTCCTGCCCCGTGCAGGGCACTTCCAGCTCCACTGCTTTGCAAAAAGACATAAAATACACATATGCTGCTAACGTGGCCCCAGTCCTGCCCTTCACGTTAGCAGGGTGTCCTTGCAGCAGCACCACAGCTCCATCTGATTTCCAGTTAAGGCAGAAGCTGCAGAGGAGCAAAGCAGAGCCCTTGCAAGGTGGGGTGGTGTCCTGGCCCCCCAGTAACCTCAGCCTCCACCAGTGGTCACATTGACTTTGGATAATCATTTGTAGAAGGAAGGATGGGCGATGGGTTCCTCAGTCTCAGCTTCAGTTCCGCACATGGATAAAGGAGCAGAGGAGACAACGCAGCAGTTGTAAATGATCATGGAATCACAGAATCTTAGAATGGTTTGGTTTGGAAGGGACCTCAAAGCCCACCGAGTCCCACCCCTGCCATGGGCAGGGACACCTCCCACTGGATCAGGGGGCTCAAAGCCCCATCCAGCCTGGTCTTGAACATCTCCAAGGATGGGGCAGCCACCACTGCTCTGGGCAACCTGGGCCAGGACCTCCCCACCCTCACAGCAAAACATTTCTAAACTAAGATCTCATCTCAATCTCCCCTCTTTCAGCCCAAAATCGTTCCCCCTCGTCCTATCACTGCACACAACCATTAAAAGATAAAATGAGCCTTTACTTCCTACCCCATGTTTTACCCCCTCTGCTTCTCTGCTGTGAGAAACTTCATTTGATTTTTAATCCACTCTGACCTAGTTGTGGGCTGCACCTCGAGAAAGTGCTAACAAGCACTTAATTATCCTGATGCTCACTGTTCTGTGTCTGTTCCTGGGAATAGAGCACATTTGCTCTCCAGGACACTATCCAGGACACATGAGGGGTCCCAAGCACACATAAGCAAATCTGAGTAATGTCAGGACTCCACCAGCTCCAGTTTGGCAGGACCAGAGAACCAACCAGGAGAAGTGCTGCAGCCTGGGAATTTCAGGAATGCAATTTCCAGCACCAGCCTGGTGCAGAGTTAACTGGGTGAATTTATCTTCATGCACCCTGCTAGGATGCCCAGCTTGTATTAATAAAAAGCTGCAAAGGGTAGATGGATGGAAACAGAAAGCAAGTGTGTAAAGGCTCAGTTCAGCAGATCTGTCCTTGTGCTGCCTCCTTCCAGCTCTCATGTGCTGCCTGCTGAGCTCACAAGAGGGGCATGGAGCTACGGTGGGTTTTTTCCCTTTGCCTCCTGTTGTCTCCACAGAACTTTAGAATATGCTGCCAGATGCTCATTCATGCCAGAGCAGGATGAGTAATAGTTTCTTCATTCCTAAATAAGCCCCTCTGATTCATGGTATGCACGAGTCATTTTCTCCAAATGCCCAGGGAATCAAAGTTCCTCATGACCCCCCTGTAGAAAGATTAACGGGCTCACAAAAGCCTGATTGGGAAGGTGGGTAAATACTGCTGGTTTGTGTATTTGTTCTTTGCCTGCAGTTCTTCCTCTCTAAGCAAAGCCCATCAGCATTTCCATGGATTTTATACCCATTATCATAATGAGTATGAGGTAAATCTTTCTCATCGTCTCCTTCCTAATTCTGCCCTGACTGTGCTGCTGTAACCTTCATCAGATTGCACCTTCTGTAAGGCTGCAAGAGCTGGAGCAGTGAGATCATGTCCAAAGAAGCCTTAGGTTTGTATGTATCGCTTTGTACATTTTTCCAAAGAAAACATGCACGGAGGAAACTCCTAAAACGCCTGCTCTTTCTTCAGTTGCTTCAGAACTAAGAGACTTGTAAATCACTGCTGAATGGGATGCTATATGCTTTCCTGCCTCTATTATGTATTATGGGGAAATTAATAAGTAATGGGATTTGCGAGATGAAAAGCAAGGAAACCCATAGGGCAGGTGATGGAGAGGCATAATTTAAAAAGTCAATGAAAGGTTCTGTTAAATCACAGTTAAATTATGCCGATATTCACCAAAGTCTGGTGGTAAAATGCTTTTTTCATAAAATATTGAGATTCCTTTCCGCAGTGACAAATGAAGGCTCCTGCTATCCCAGAGGAGTGAAGGAGCTGGGAGCCCTTTTTTATATCATGTGAGCAAGAGAACAGGGTGTGCATACAGAGAATTGTCTCATCGTGCCCCAAAGCTGCTTTCGAGTGCCCCAGTCCTCAGGAAAGGTTCAGAGAACATGCAGCATGGGTTCAGACTTCCCAGGCTCCCTCTCACATCTTGCTCCTGACAAATGTGGTCACAACATTAATTCAAATAGCCACATTATTGCCTTTAAGCTCTCCTAAAACCAGGCCTGTTCCACTCCCTTAAGTCCTGCCCATGCTCTGCATTTTTGAGGGCAAAAGAAGCTTGTGGAGCCACATCTCACATAGAATAATAGAATCATTAAGGTTGGAAATGACCTCTAAGATCAAGTCCAGCACACTCAGCAGAGGTCTGCAGGGTGGTCCACCCATCCACCTCGCTTTACTCAGCACACTCCTCATGGCAGTGAGTGATCTGTTGTTTCAGCACGTGCCCCCAGCACAGCCCTGGTCTGGCACAGAGCTTGTCAGCAGAAGTGAAACATAAATAACCCTCCAGGCAAATCCCCTGCAGCCCTTCCAGTCCCTGCAGATCCACCGGCCCCACAGTCTGGCATCCCCCCTGTGAATGAAGGGCTACGTCGGAAGTGATTTCACCTCTAACCGAGTTGCTGCTCTGTATCATATGAGATAAATCCATTGATTTGTACAGCTTGTGCCATGGCATCACTGCAGATCAGGAGATAAGCTTTCTCCTTCATTCCTCACAGAAAGGAAATTCCTTTTGCTGAAACTATAAAGAGTTTTGCACTTGGAAAATCACTTTATCAATGTGGTAGATAAGACAAAGGAAACAAAGAGAACTGAAGAGGGTCAGTACTACAGCACTGAGCACCAGCTTTGTGGTTGGGGAAAATGGGTGCAATTCCTGGCCCCAGGGGCACACAGATGAGGGGGAAAGTACATCAGGTATCAGTATATCAGACAGAACAGAAATGCCTCTTCCTAACTCCTATGGATTCAGAATTCCATCAGTCTCGGTATTCTCATTTAAATCAGGATACGGTTCTTACACCCTGTGGTCCTCAGATTGTAGAGGTTTTGTGAAATTATGTCAGTTCACATCCTCCATGACTTGGCCCTGTTGATGACAGAGGTAATTTGGCCCCGGCAAGAGCAAGGACAGACTCAAACCCCCTCATACATGCAATCTGCTAAATGCAGTCTTGTAGAGAACAGTTCAGCAATGGAACTCTACCTTAGATCACATCATTTTAATGCCTTTTTTTTCTCTCCTATTAAAGCTTGTAAAAAGTAATCTCTGTCTTGTGAAGAATTGTTTTGCATTTTAGGGACCTTCGGGAATTAGATGGGGCTAAGTAATTACCAGGGAACTTCCATGAGTTGAATAGAAATGGACTAAATGGTTAGAAAGCTCTACAATGCATTAAGATAAGGAAACTGAAATTCAAGAAATGGCTAAAAAAGATCGTGTAACCTTTCTGTGGGTTTTACCCCATTTTGAATTGATTTGAATATGTATTTTAAAGGCTGTTTAAAACTGTCTGCTCAAACATGCCAAAATAGCTTTGTACATCAACACTGCCTTTGACCCAAAGGGGAAAAAAAACCTCCCTCAGCTCAGATCTTTTCAAATATTTATAGATGTATTTTCCATTTTTGACCTTAATTTGAATTGCACATTTATTTCTAATAAATTCCAACTGTTGGCCAAATCTACTGAAATACTCATAGGAATGGGAGGGAGGGAATGAATGTTGAGGCAAGAATCAAAATTTGAAGGAAATTTTGGCTTCACGTGAAGGGATGAGCAGAAGCAAAGTGCTTCTGGAATAAGGGCACAGTTATCCACAGGGATCCACCAGCAAACCTGGCAGGGCTTGGGCTCACAGGATTGAAGCTGTCTGGAGGAAAGTCAGGGGCAGAGTTAGCTCTGCCTCACAGGCAGAGAAAGGGAATTAAAACCACATCCAGACAAACACAAGACAAAGATTCAGTGGAGAGAGGCACGCAGTCTTCCGAGCAGTCTGAAGAAGTCATAACCCCTGCCCTCTGCTTCATATTTGAAACAAAAATGCAATATTCCTTTCTCTTCCAATCTGACCATTTTCCATTCAGCTTCAGACTGTGATTCCTGTCTCTCCCAGGCAGCCACCTCACTGGCTCCATCCTGCACCCGGGGGAATGCGCAGAGAAGGGCACCACCTTCAAGTTCCAATACATGATTTCATGCCACCAAAGCCCCCACACACCGGGTACCTGCATGGATTTAGTGGAGGTCAAGCATCACACAGATACCAAAGGCCAGCACCACCAGTGATGCTGGTTCCTCTGCCAGACTGAACGTGGCTCTGGGAGAGGAGAAATCACACTAGAATTTTATGAATACAATTACGTGAAAAGCAATCACCTATAGATATAAAGAGAGTTGCCTTCAGCAGCTTGCACGGGCATTTATTACCACTTGTCACATCTTTTTTGATTAAAAACAGAAAGATTTTCTTTCCTCCTTATTTGAGGACAGACAGAAGCTGTGCCCTTTGGGCAGCCGTGCAGAGGAGCACCCATCACCACATCAAAATGTTGAACTGACTTATTGCTATTGCCACTGCTTTTCCTCTGAGGACCTGCACAGGCAAAGGCTGCTCGAGATCAGACACCAGTGTGTGACTGGGAATGAATGGGCTGTGGAGGTGGCAGCAAGGATGGAGAGACTCCATCACGCTCACCGCACCGGGCACATCCCTGCATGAAAATCCCTGCACGAAGGCACAGCAGCTCAACAGTGCAATCTCCTATAGAGCCTTGTGCTGGGAGCATTTCAAGGCAACTGAAGTGAGGTGATCACCTTCATTAGCTCCTCCCAAGCAGCAGCACTTGTAAATTATTTTAAATAGAATGTTACAGCTGAAATTTGCCCTTGGTACCACACCTACACCTCGTTTCAGCCTGCTCTAAGGACTTCAGGTCCCACACAATCTTCTCCATACATTTCCACCAGTGTCCAACAGCTCTGGGAGCCTCCAGCCTCCCTCACCTCAGGCTGCTGAAGGTGCAGCTGAAATATAGCCCTTTTACTCAAGGGCACAGTAAAGTTCATAGGGATTTCATGCTAAAGCAAGTTATTTGTAAAGGGAGATGATTCGTTACTGAGGGTGAAATGCCAGGAGCAGAGCACAAAACAGCAATGGGGATTTTAATTCTTATTAAGTTCACTAGTTTCATTACTTTTTGCACTGAATATTTATGCAGTGGCTGCATCTCGCTTTAGTTTCCTCTCAATACTCCTATACTCCTTCCTATTTTTGCACCAAAAGCCAGTGTCTACCACTTGATTTTTACAGTCCAACAGAGAGAAAATTTGCTTAGCGATAGCGTGACAAGTGATGCTGAAATTTAGGAGCTTTACGACATGTTTTTACTGGGTGATTCCACTTTTATCACGCTGACATTTTCCTAAGATGCTGTTACAATTACCCATTGTTCTTCTTTCAGTTTGCATGGAGGCACATCCCAGGGAATTAGCAACTTTCCATCACCCTTGTCACGCCGTGAGCGGTGCCGCGTACCCCTGAGATGCAGATTTATGGAGCCACCGGTAGCAGCTCCAAAAAAGTATAAAGGCCTTATTCTTGTCTGCATCGTGAACGGCTCCCAATCATGGGATCATAAAGACAACACGGAGGAAGACAATTAAAGGGATCAGCACTGCCTCATGAAGACATCTCGGTGTTCTTGCTCTGTTAGAAAACCTCTCACAGCCTCAGTGGAGCCTCGGTCAGGATTTGCCCCTTGCTTTGACAACTGCTGCGTGATGTGTAACGTTAAAGTCTCATCCTGCTTTAATTTCCAGACAGGAACACACATCTAGGATAGCTGCAGGGAATCAAGGCAGAAATGGGCAATTGTTTCTAATTTCGGCTTCTAATGAAGATGACAACGATCACTGAAGGGGTTGAGGCATCTCCCAGTCCCCACGCAGCACTTGCCAGCAGCTTCTCCAGGGTGGGATCATATTTGGATTGGCCCTGGATCCCCTGCCTTAAACCCTCAGGGACAGGCATCAACTCGCTCCAAGGGGCCGTATGTGCACGTGGGCTTAAAGGGGGCTTTGAATTCAAACTATAAGAAAACATTGGCCAGGAGAGAGGTTTTTATTAGAGTTCACTTTCCTCTCATGTGTGTGCACACCTGATCTGGGGGGAGGAGGAGCTGGCTGTTGTTTTAAGTCTCCCTTTTCTTTTGTGCTGTGTCTGGGCAGGACCCATATGTCTGGAATGCACCTTAAAACAGCCTTATCTTCAGAACCGATCATTACATGGCAGGTGGTGGAGCCTACTTTATTTTCTCATTTCGCTTCTTTTTTTTTCTTCTCCTCTCTCTTACTTCCCTCTCCACCCCAGGGTAGGAATTTCTGAACCTCAACCAGTAAAAGTCGTATGGCTCACACACCTGGAATCCACTCCTCTCCATCACTGCTCCAACATGGAAAAAGAAAAATAGTGGAAGGAAGAACATGAAAAGCCACACCAGAAAGACCATAGGCTACTCAGGAAGATGAATGCCTGTAATATCTTAAACTTGCACAGAAAGTTAAAAATTAATGTTAACTTGTTTTCCTATTCGGTTGCCCCGGTCGACAATAAAGACAAATTGTTTCCCCTTCTGAAAATCAGCAGAGGCTTCGGTGATGCTTCAGAAGTGGTGGCACTCGACTGGAGATGATCTGGCTCCGTACCCAGTGCTAAAATGAGCTCTTGCTCCCCAGCTCTCCCAGCAAGCACAGAACACCCTGGGGTACAGCTCATTGTGCCCCCAAGTTCCGTCTACACCAAGTCCATGAGGTTCAAGTAGAAAAACACAATCTTTATCTGGATGAGAGACCACGTAAAATGACCTTCCACTGCCCACAATTCCCTGGAACACCTGGCACATGAATCCTTTTAAAATATGAACACGCTTTGGCTCAGAGCATTGTAATTGCAGAGGTTGGTTTAGGATCATTTACACACTCAGTGTAAACGCTGCAATTCTGCTGCACAGGCAGCCTTTCCCACATCTCTGCTGCAGCAGAGCCATCCTTAGCCTTGGTTTTCACCTTTGTGTTTCAGCAGAACCCAGTGCTCAGACGCTTCATAGAATCACTGAGGTTAGAAAAGACTTAGATCATCCAGTCCAACCCCACTGTGCCAACTAAACCATGTCCCAAAGTGCCATGGCTACGTGTTTTTTCAACCTCTCCAGGGATGGTGACTCCACCACTGCCCTGGGCATCTACTGATGCACAAATCTGTGTGCCTAGAATGAAGGAGGAGCGAGTGTCGCAAAGCCTGGATTCATCTGCCTACCAGGAACCTTTCAGATGTAAGATCTAGGTGCAGGATGGGCATTGCAATATCTCAACACTAACTCTACTGTATCTTGTTTGAATTAACTGGGAAAGTGATGCTATAATTGGTTCCGTGTCACTGCCAAATCTGCCACAGGGAGCTGATAAGCAAAAGAAAATCTGTTGAAGTCACTGACAGTTATTTTTGGTTATGTTCTCATTTGCACTTTGCTTGCTGCACACCTGGTTTTTGAGACAACTGAGCACTTTTGTAAAGACATTCCATAACACCAGGAAAGCAGGAATTGGCTGGAGCCCTGGTCCCAGAACCCCCATGGCTGCAGCAACTTTCCTCCAACTCAGCAGCTCCCAGGGTGGGTTTGGGCAGAGGCAGCCCTGGTGTTGTTGCAACTTGTGCAGCAACGAACTGGCACAGAAAAGCCTAAGGATTAGAAGCATGCAAAAAGCCTGCAATTGTATCGCCTTTGCTTTGCCATCCCTGAAAACATAGCCCACAGTTACGCTCTCTGAGCTGGAAAACCCCAGAAACCACAGCACACGAGCAGCAGCAGAGCTGGAGCTTCTGGTTTCATTAAAGGAAGAGTTTATCACTTGCAGACTTCTGTGGGCTGGAGGAGCAAGAGCAGCACAGGGCCCACTTTTGGAAGGATTCAAGAGCCTCCCAACCCAAAGCCTCGGGGAGGTCAGTCAGGGTGCTCCTATCATCCAGCCTGCTAAGGGTGATGCAACTGTTCCAAAGGGAAAAGGGCAGTGACACTCAGCCATTACTCCTGCCTACGTTTTTTAGCAGAAGGCCACCAGACCTAGTGTTCTCAATACAGTTTAAAGAAAATCAGGTCTAATTTACAGGATTAAGAAACCAAACTCTGCATGAACCCTTTCTCTGTGCCCCATTAGTGAGGTGGGGGCTGGTCTCTTCCTCCAAGTAACAAGTGATAGGACAAGAGGAAACCATCTCAAGTTGCACCAGAGGACATTTAGTTTGGATAGTAGGAAACAGCACTGGCAGAGGCTGCCCAGGGCAGGGGGCAGTATTTCCTATCAATTCAGTCTTCCCATCTGGAGCAGGAAGGACTGTGCCCATACGTTGACACCTCTCAGCACCCCAACCCAATACAGACCATGAGATGAGCTCTTAGGAAGAACTGTTTTCCTGTGAGGGTGGAGAGGCCCTGGCCCAGGTTGTCCAGAGAGGTGGGAGATGCCCCATCCCTGGAGGTGTTCAAGGCCAGGCTGCATGGGGCTTGGAGCAACCTGATCTGGTTAAAGATGTTGCCGCTCACTGCACAGAGGTTGGACTGGATGACCTTCATGGCCCCTCCCAATTCAAACCATTCTATGATTTTATCTTCCTGTATCGTACACTCAAGAATAAAACCCATTCCTCACATCTAACTGCACAACAAAACTGGTCAGCAATTTCAGCCCACCAGTGGTTGCAAAACTGTTTGTGATGCATTTGCAGAGACCTTGAGGAGTTCTATTTAGCTTTATTGTTCCATCTGAAATGCAGGAAGAGAAATTCAAATCAGGGCAATGCAATAATCTCCAAGCCTGCTGTTCGTCAGCTCATCACCCGTTAAAGAGCAGAGCCCTTTATTAAAAAGGACACGTCTTATTAAAAAGATATGAAACAAAAGTGATTTTTAATTTTATTGGGGAGGCAGAGTCATTGCCAGAGACAGCCCGTGGCTACGTGTGATGATCAAGTCAAGAGGGAGGGCAGTGAAGCACTAACACAAATATGAAGCTAATAACTTTTTTACTCTTAGGGAAAGTGCTGTTCAATTTCTGGTGCTCCAGGCATGTGCAGCTTGAATGGAAATTTAGAGAAATTACATCCACCTGCTTCCATTTCTTACATCCATGGCCAGATCTTCAGCCAGTGTAAATCAGTTTATCTCCACACAGCCGCGCAGATTTATGCCAGATGAAGATGTAGCCCCTGGTCCTGCACTTCAGAATAAGAAGCTTTAAAATACAAATGAGCATGAACCCCTTTAAACATTCTCTGCTCTCAGAACTCAGAAGGAAACCCAGACCTCTTGGACCATCTCCTGTCATCCCACATGTGCTGGCTTTGGGCCTGATGCTATCCCATCACGCTTGTCGTGAAGTATATATCTAAATATACATACTGAAAATACAGGCTGGTGTTTTTGGTTGGTGGGGATTTAAGTATTGATTTTTATTCCTTCACTAACATCTATTGGACCAATGTTTGAGTACACCATATTCCATCCCTCTGCATGCTGACAACCAGAAAAAATGAACAGCAGATACACAAATATCAAAAGCTCTTATTCCCTCACCAGGCTTTTCTCAGAACAGGACAAAGGTGAGACCATTCCACTGCTCCTCAGCAACTCAGATAACTCACCCAAGAGTCACCAGATGGTAAACAAGGGCAGCCAGGGCAGAGACCATCTCCTAAGAAAGAGCTGTTGCTTATCTGTAACGCGTCAGTGAGACCTGAGCGTAAGGCTGAGCTCTGCTCTGCCTGTCAGAAGTGCCCTGAGCCCAGGCAGCTCCACCAAACACTGCCCCACCATCCTGGTGCCGAGCTCAATGAGTCCTCAAGAGCACACCAGCTCCCTGCACACCTGCAGGCAGACACAGCACTACAGAGAGGATGAAAATGCTGTAAATAACACAAGTGTGGGATCCAGCGAGTCCAGTTTATTTTAGCTTTGCAGCAGGCAAGAATGCCAGCTTCTCAAAGCCAGTGGCTTTGCAAGTCCAGACAAAGAACAGTTTGCATGTGATTGAGAAACTGAATATACCTGTGAGACAGTGACTGATGTCAGACTGCCCTGGCTGCTCGATGCTGCTGCTACAGAAATTCCAGAGCAGAACAGCAATGAAGCAAGTTGCTTCATGTTTGCTGCTGAGACACAAAAGAAGTACATTTAAAGCGGATGAGAGTTTAACTGTGGTATCGAGTGTTGCTGGGTGCATTCAGATTTGTTTGAAGAGGGGAAGTCTTGTGAAATTGGTGGGAGATGCTCTAAAACTGTGACAAAGGCAAGGACCAGCCAAGAAGCCCATGACATCCCCTTCACGGATGTGCATGCAGCAGGTCTGGAGTCGCTGGCCTGGCTTGGGGCTGGGGACAGACTGCCTGGTGCCAGAGCATGTGGCACGGACAGAGCACCAAGGAGGTTGTTTATCCAAGATTGGGCAGACAGACAGACACCTCCTGACACAACCACCTCATCATTTGTTCAAGTCAGGTGAGAAGAGCAGCAAAAGAGCCACTGCTCCCACCTGAAAGCCCAGGAAGATCTGGGAAGGGTGCACAGCTGGGTCCCACTGCAATCACCCTCCTCAATGAGGTTTAAGTCCTTGCTGAGAGCCTTGGCAGCCCCAAGCATGGACCACTTCCCATCCCAACTCTACCTCAACTTTCACTGTTCCTGAAATGAAGTCAACCCAAAAAAATCCCTTTCTAACTGTGAAACATCTTTCATTCCTGGCTGGATGAGAGGGATTCCCTCATGTACCTTCTATGTTTATATTTAAAATTGGTTTCTTACACATTCAAAAATGCCCTCTCAGAACATGAAAATACAGATAGCATCAGGAAAAGCAAGCTAACGCCTCATTCTAAATCATTAATGGAACAATGACATACTGGGACTCTGCATAAAGCCCCCATCAATCAGGTCTGCAAACAGGCAGAATGTAAAACATGGTCTCACGTGGTGGGGATTTTGCTGAGAGTTAGAAATCTTCAATTTTTAAAAAGGCAGAGGGATCCAAATCAAACGTGAGCTGCTTCTCTTTCTTTGTCTCATTATAATAGTCATCATCAAGAATCCCGAGCCGAGATGTCACCTTAGACAGGAGAGCATGGGAATACACATTGCAACAGTAAATAATGCAGGAGGAGAATATTAGTACGTAGCATCCGTTTTATGTTTTTGCTTGGGCGATGTTGGAAGGCAGTAACAGCCCATCATTTGCAAGCAGAATACCTTGCAGTTCTTAATTTTTTTTTCCCCCAAGGTGTGGTCAAAGTTACTGAGGGAGACAGGGTTCATGGAGTGAATGTGCCCTGAAGCTACACATCCCACACTGGGAGAGGCAGAGACACAGGGAAGAGCTGAACCAGGAGCCACCAGAGCCCAGAGGTGGCTGCCAGCACACTGGCACTTTGGCTGTTGACAACACATGGGCTGCCCTGGTCCACATTCAGCAAAGCACCCTAAGGTGTATGTAACTCAAACCACGTCCTTCAGGCCTTGCCAACAGAATTTCTTTATTGCCCCAGCCTGAAACTAGTGCAAGTCTGGGGTTACTGATGCTGTTTCTAACATGGTTTTGTCAACCCAAGCTGCACTGGAATGCATCAAGGCTTGCAACGCCACCCGTGGGGATGTGCCTAAGCAACTGCCCTGGTAAAAACATCACCTTTCTAACCAGAATCACTAAATTAGCATCATTAGCATTGGCTGGGCCTCAGCCCTTGTGACTTCTAGCAACTCCATGGCATATACTTTAAATACTTCTCCAAAGCCTTTCATCTCCTGCTCAACTGAAGCCACATATTTACAAATACTTCTCTGTTTTTCCCAATCTACATAAAGATCAGAACATCAGCTATTATGCAGAATAATTAAAATCATGCATCTGCTATTTTAATGTGTGGCTCTGAACAGAAAGGTGCAGCCGTTCCCACAGGCAGGAAGCAGCTGCAGGCCCCCCCCAGCAGCCTGATTTGTGCCTTCACCCCTGAACTGCGCTGCCCGTGACCTGCAGGACAGCCTCCGGCTGCGCTTCACCTCAGCTTTGTATTTTCAGGTGGGATACAGCACAGTTTGCATAGGGTCTCCCTTCAGCTAGAGTTTCAAAGATTCTCCAAAAAGGTGATTTTGCCTTTGGAGATGTTACTTACAGACACAGAAATAGAAATGATTGATTTTTTTTCCCTTCAACATACCAAGTTTCACATTTCAGACTGTGTTAACAGCCACCAGTGTCCGTATGCACGTTCCTATATACTGCCAGTACTCGACTTGGTCAGAAGAATGAAGCTTAAATTAAAAACTACTTATTTAAACACCACACAAAGGAATCTGAGTGCTACTGCAACACAGCCAGCTCAAGCTAGGGTCCATGCACATGAGCACGTTCTCCATGGCAGCGCTTGGATTGCCCCAACCATGGCACGTGGCACACAAACCAACCAGATCACAGCTACACTCAAACACTAAGCTGTTTCCTTCAGATTGGAACGGGCATCACCGAGCACGGAAAGCTCCCGCGTAGGGTTCGCTCACAGAGGCACTGTTAGCCTAGAGAGCATCGCACAACAAGCTGAGACAAGGCAAAGCTGAATAAGGCTAAAGAAAGGAGCGTTCCCAAAGGCGTGTCCTTGGCCCAGGCTGGAATTGCTCAGATAAGCCAGCGTGTTCCTTCTTGTCGGGGCAAGGGAAGGGCTTGGGTTACTCACAAACTGCACTCTGAGCTGCAGACAAAAGGCCAGGGATGAGCTGACAAAGCCTCTGCTCTTGGGCTTACGGGAAGGTCTGTCCCTGACCCACCAGGAGGCAACACAGGGAACACACGGAGCCACAAAGCGAGCCTGGGGAGCAGGTGATGGGGATGGGCTGCTAAATCCATCCTCAACACAGATCTCCTAGGATGTCTCTTAAATGCATATGTCAAATGCTAGGAAAGCCTCTTCCCCCAACAGACTCACAGTCAATGGCTGCAGAAACTTTTCATAGAGTTGTTTCCTACTTTTAGTCAGTAAAAACACCAAGCACCCAAATCAGAAAACACATTTCTCGCTATTTTCAGCTTCACTCAAGCCTTAAAAACCACTTTGCCACATCCCAACTTCTTACCATTACCAGTAAATGGATTCAGAAAAAAATATCAGAAAGAGCTAGAATATTATCAAAAACCTCCAGAAGTCAAAGACACGAATCCAAACTTTAATAAAATTTTTCACTTCCACATTTTGAAACTCAGCTTTGTCAGCACTTGCAGTTTTGTAGGGATGGAGCCAGAACAACTGCTGTTGGTTTTGCTCTGTACCCACAGAAGCACTCAGGGGCAGTGATTGTGTAATGCCGGCAGATTTCTTTCACCAGAAGCCATCAAGATGGAACAAGTACTAAATAATTGTTTCATACATACTGAGGGACATACATTTTTAGTCCAATGAACAGAACTTTTACCTGAAGACCGGTATTCCCCATCATACAGAGCAGCAGAGCAAAGCCTATGACTTCCCATCCAGCTTGGGCTCCACTAAGAGAGCAAATCCAAGATGAAGCATCTAAAAGGTGTTTTGTGCCCAAATCCACTCTTTAGAAAGCAGTTCAGAAAGGGCACAGCCACGGTTGTAAGGCTCTCTGGGACAGGAAGGGACACCTCCCACTGGATCAGGGGGCTCCAAGCCCCATCCAACCTGGCCTTGAACACCTCCAGGGATGGGGCAGCCACCACTGCTCTGGGAAACCTGGGCCAGGGCCTCCCCACCCTCACAAAAAAACATTTCTCCCTAAGATCTCATCTCACTCTCACCTTTTTCAGCTCAAAACTGTTCCCCCTGGTCCTATCCCTGTGGTCCCAGATCAAAACCCCTCCCCAGCTTTCCTCTCAGTACTGGGAGGCTGCTCCAAGGTCTCCCGAGAGCCTTCATTTAGGTATAATAACTGATAATGACAGACACATCAACTCCTTCCTGAGAGAGGGTGTTTTGTGTGATTTTTGGGCTGGGTCTCCTATTGTAGTAGGTTTACAGCAATATAATTCATTTATGTCCTCAGCCCTACAGCTGACTTACAGTTCATGCAGCTGCAGACATGTGCCTGCAGCTCTTCCAAAGAGGTTTGGCTCAATTGTTTGTGGCTTTCCTGGTTTAAAAAAAAAAAAACACAACCCTGTGCCTGTAGTGCACAGATTCCTTGGAAAACAAGCTGTCCTCTGTCCCTCCCACCCATAAGAGTTAGCAGATTCTTTCAAATGCCTGCTATTGTGGAAAGTAACTTTTTAGTGCTGCTCTACAGTACAGAACAGAGGGAGGAATATTACCTCTATATTTTCCAGGAAATAGGTTTCTGCGTAATTTAATTTTCCAGCCTGTGCTGTGTTTCTCAGTACATTTTTATAGGATAAATAACACAGATCTCTATAGACATATATCTGTGATTCAGTTACATCAGCTGCCTGATACTTACCCTCCCTAGCCTTGAATTTCTGCCATTGTATTTTTCATTTGGTTGGGAGCATGGAGCAAGCAAGGTTCCAGCCTGGGAACAGGCAAAGAGGGCTCTTAAAATGCAGCTGTGTATGGAGAAGCAAAGACACTACAAATCAACAGCTAAAACAGTGTCAAATATTTCTTTCAGGTCACTAAAAGAGCACTAAGGCATTAAAATGCACAGAATCAAAGAACCACAGAATGGTTTGGGTTAGAAGGGAGCTCAAAGCCCATCCAGTCCCACCCCCTGCCATGGGCAGGGACACCTCCCACTGGATCAGGGGGCTCAAAGCCCCATCCAACCTGGCCTTGAACACCTCCAGGGATGGGGCAGCCATAACTTCTCTGGGCAACCTGGGCCAGGGCCTCCCCACCCTCACAGCAAAACATTTCTTCCTAAAAATCTCATTTCAATCTCCCCTCTGTCAGCTTAAATCAGCAAAGTCAAAAATTTCATCTTTTCTGTTTAGAAGTTCATTCCCTGTGAGCGTAGATGCCAAGACTTTCTTCTTGCTCTTTTTCTTTTTTTCTTTTTAGCAAACATCAAACTGAAAACTTTCCTCCTTAGCAGCACTCTGCTGGCTTTAGGCCACGTACATCAGCTTAAAAGGTTTATTCTTAAATTACTGTTGCATTAGCCTTGCCAGCAGGATGATTCATTTTCCCTCCTTGCTATCAAACCCAACATAGAAACCCAACTACACCCAGAGAGATTCAATTCTGAAGTGACCTCCGACTGCAGAGTCTCCTTTCCCTGCTGGCCCTGCGGGTCGGGCACATGGAGCTTTGTTCAATGAGGTTTAGATGGCCTTAGAACTAAAACTCACTGAGACCAAGGAGTCTGAGCCAAAACACTACATTAAGGCTGTTGTTCTGATCAGCTCCTCACGTGTGAAGTTGCCTCACACACACTGATCTGGGCACCACGCATAGAGCAGTTTGGCTTTTGGGGATACTCACAAATACCAGAGCAGGATGAGTTACTGCAAAACCAGTATTTTATTTTTCTACTGCTTCTGGTTTTAAACCCAGGACCTAAAGACCAAGCAAAAATTTAATAGAGTTATGATCTAAAGCAGAAAATCAAGAATTACTATAAATTTCAGCTCTTGGCCCCTTATAGACACAGAAAATGAAAGCAACCTTCCAGTAATTAAAACACAGCCATCCTGTCTTATCCTCAAAGGCAGAGAGGAGAAAGCCTGCTACCTTTAGAGCCTTGGGATATTGTTTTACGATCCAGGTATCATCAATCTTTAATTAACTTGCTTGCAGTTTATTTAAGCCCTTTTGGAGAGCCTTAGTAGAGGTGGGGCGGCAGCTGCTGAGTCTCCTTCTCCCCCCAGAGTGCCCTGGAGCAGGGACAGGAGCAGAGATCCACGCACACATCCTGCCTCAGTGTAGCCACATTGGCAGAAAGGGCAGGTTTTACACAGAAATTAATCTACCCAAGGACATCATCCAGTGAGAGAAGATATATTGGCATGGAGGCGCCTCTTTGTCTTCTCAAGGAGATTCATGTCCATATTAGCTCATTTCAACACAGTTGCATCCCAAAACCCACACCATCACTGCCTTTAGTCCTGGCATTTCATTAAAGCTCACATTTATGTACTTTTGTAACTGCTCCTGTCAAAACTCCCCTTCCCACCCCACCCCCCTGCAGCAAAACCTGCATCACATGAACGCTTGTTTAGGGCCTGTTATTTTTCCAGTTACTTCAACAGCAGCCCAGACCACCTTATTTACAGCCAAAGGTTTTCCCTGGTTTAACACATCAGGATTTAGCTGGTTAAAACTTCAAACCTGTGTGAATGTGCAAGTCTGGAACAGCAAAATAAAAAACACTACAGAAGAAACAGCGAGGTTTCCAATTTTCTACTTTAATGGAAAGGCAGCGAGATCCTTCCCGTGCCTCAGCCCCCACAGGCATGCTCTTAAGCTCAGCCTTAGTTTGCCATCCCATAAACATTGCTGGGAAACACAGAGCTAACATGATGTGTCACCAGCATCCTTTTATAAGCCCTAAGCACTGTGTTGAAACATGGATGTGGCACCCAGAAATAACAGTGCAGGAGAGCAGGTTACAGCTTGTTGGCTCTTTTCAGCAGCACCTTCTGAAGCAACCAAGTGAAGCCGAGCAAAGATAATTTTTCCTCAAAAACTTCCTTGTTTTAAAGCAGCTAATATTTTCATGGAAATGGTCCCTACTGCAAAGACAGAACTAAATCTCCTGGAAAATGGTTTTCTCCTCCCGCTTCTCTATTTTCCGTACTTTCCTTTTCCAGTTTATTTTACTTCTTTAGTGATGAAAGAGGAGAACAAGAGGAACATGGCAACATCAAACTTTGACTTGAAGACACTAAAGTCAATTTTTTTTTTGCTAGAACTCATAAGAGAATGAAAAGTCCAATGCTCTGTTTTGCTACTAGTTATTTATTTTCACCCTGGTTTAGCTTGAGAGGACCTCTACTGAAAACATCAGGGCAAAGCCTCTGCCTCTGTGCAGAGAGCTCTCTGCGAGGAGCACAAACTCCATGTGTTACCCTGCCCTAGTGTCTGCAGCACCCTTTCTGTGACTGCTCTACTCTGGAAACATTACCTGCTGTCTGCTGCACACCTGGGCTTCCCTCACAGTAGCCCCAACTCTGCCTGCTCTGGCTTGCTTTGCCACATGCTCCCCGCAACCAGAGGTTATGAGAGTTTGAACGTGGAAGAAGTCCTGTTCCCCAAATATCACAGAATCATTAAAGTTGGAGAAGACCTCCAAGATCATCAAGTCCAAGCATCAGCCTAAAACTGCGCCTGCTAAACCAATGCAGCAGGGAGAAGCTGGGAGCCTTCCTGCTCTGCTGCAGGCTCAGTAACACGGAACTCTGAGAGATGCCCAGAACTGCCAAGCACATGTATTTCAGTTGAATTTGGATGCCTCTGAAGGAAGAAAAGAGCCAAACATACTAAATGTGGAAAAGCCAGATACTTAACCACGCTGCAGAACCAGGTGCGCTAGCTCATGCCAACTCCCATTGCCAAAGGGGGAATGGGATGAGAACAGAGGCAGTGTTTTCTTTTAAATTTGGAAGTAAAAGGGATAAAGTAAACTTGCATGGAGCCTGGTGATTGGGTGAAGATGACAAGAGAGGTTGATGCAATCGATTTTCTTTCCTCTGTAAGTTGCAAATGAGCAATTATGGCTGAGAATATTTGAAATAAAATTACTGGAACCTGTCATCAGTTGATTGACTTCTGTACAGATGTCTTGTTGAATGAGGAGGATGATTAGAGTCTTGGCTATATCAAGCCATTAAGGATCTAAGGCCATTTGGTGTAGACATAAAATCATTAGGACAAGTGCCCCGAAAACATTTTGGCATGCTTTGCCTTTTCCTCGCAAGTTCCAGTAGAAGCACTTTTAAACTTGCCCCACGCCATCTCAGGGACATCTGCTCACAGAGATGAGCAGAACTAATCCAATTTGTGAAACTCTCCATCTCCTGCATGGCTGGGATGTAAACGAGAACACACATTTCTGAGCAGCTACCAGCAGAAAGCAAGAGTAACTGCAAAGTAGGCTTTAAAAACTAGAACCAGTAATTCAAAGGCTCGAGCTGTAGTCTCAAACAAGCGGTTTACACAGTACAGGGATAAACCTCCAAGAAACCTAAGCGAGCCTCAATCTTTCTCCTTTTCTCTATTATTTTGGAATACAAAGACTTTCTTATAAGCTTTAAGTCTTAATTTTGCAACAGACATTTGCTATCCACAGCAATAAGCTCCAGCACAACCCCTTCTGTACAGAGACACGAGTGGGTGGAGGAGTGGAGCAACTGAATAATGCTAATACTCGCGCCAGTGCTGAGCAAGACCCAAACATCTCCCCCAAAGGACTTGCAAACACTACCAGTCTCACCACAGGTTTGAGGAGACTGGAGAACAGAGCTGGGAAGTGACTCTCTGATCAAACAAGGCTTTTTGGCTTCACTTCAGAAAGGTTACAGGACTGTTTTCCTTTTAGGCATGTGGGAGAGCAAGCACTGCACAGGGCAAGGGCACAGAAGGTTGGTTAGGCTGCAGCACAGCAGAGTCAGAGACCATGTGGAATAGAAGTGAAACACCATTACCCTGTGGTTCATTTTTCTGTGATGGGTAGTATGAAGAATGCATAGTCTGAGGGCTCCATTTAATCCTTTCTCCTATGTAGGCTGTTGCTTTATAAAGATGTTTTTCAGGATCATAAATAAACTTGGGAGGCAAACTCATGAAAACCCTCAAATATTCTCCACCTGCTTGTGGACTGGATTTACGGTGGGCAATTTCAGGAGACATGGCCCTGAGCTTTCCTCTGCTGTGTTTGATGTC
Organism: Tapera naevia; assembly: GCA_033556795.1. Classification (NCBI taxonomy): domain Eukaryota; kingdom Metazoa; phylum Chordata; class Aves; order Cuculiformes; family Neomorphidae; genus Tapera; species Tapera naevia. The sequence continues at coordinate 1,737,128 of JAUMJJ010000242.1, forward strand.
TCAAATCTGCAGACCAAGTAAATAACTTGATGCCATTTATTGACAAATTTAGAGGTCAAAGCTGACAAGCCTTCAAGACCACACAGGTTTCCTCCTCGGAAGGCGGACAGTGGAATGTGCCTTTCAGATACTGCAGGGAAGAGTCCGTCAGCAGGGTTTCAGAGCTTGCAGTAGCAGTTTTATGATGTGTTGGCAGCTTTTTCCACCTAACGGATACGTGTTGAAAGTTTAAGGGAACCAATAGCTGAAATGATTGGTATGATGGAACAAGATGCTCCTCCCCAGCTCTCCACACCACAGCCAGTCCCACCATCTCTGTCCTTGTCAGTAGCAAGTGTTTGTTATTTTGCAGTAGCAAGTAAAACAAATAAAGAAATGATTTGTATCTAAAAGAACTACTGCCCTGGCTTCAATTTGTGCAGCAATGCAAAATTGTTGAGTGTTTGGCTTATTGTTCCACACAGCCCTAAGAAAATAAAAGCAGGCAATGAATAGTGATATCCTTTAGTCCATATTTCTCATATGGAAAACACTGACTGCCTTTTCGCTAGAAGTATCCCAGTAGACATAGTTACAGGCTGATATGTTCACATCCACACTTAAAACGTCTGGCAAAGGAATCAGAACTTCTAACTCAAAATTGTGGGTAGGCACAATGGACACTGCTGCTCAGTGCAATTCAACACAGTCAGAATTAACGCAGCAAACCTCATGACCTGTGTCATAAGCACAGCAGCCAGGATGTGGAACCTCTGGTTTACCCAGCAAAAAAACTGAAAAGCAGGATTCATGTGCAGTCCTTACATGTAAAACAGCGTGAAAGAACAGCAGTTAAGTCATCAGAAGTATAAAAAGAAGTAAAGAAGTGGAATTCAATTTTTTTTTTCCAGTTTCCACTGGAAAGGCAAACTCACTGAAGTATTTTGATTCATGGAGATTAATAGAGTTAAAAGATCCAGGAGTAATCTGCCTTCCAGAATATTTATGCTAAATGTAAAGCACAGGCACCTCAAGTCTGGATCTCCCCCAGCCATGGGTTGGGAGGCTGAAGGGCAGACCCTGGCTCTAGGAGCACCGTGCTCACTCCCATTGGGCACCTTCCAAGCCCACACCCTGTGGAAAAGGAGGGCAAAGATAAAAGTTTAAAACAAAATTAAAAAAAGGACTCTATATAATACACAATGCAACTCCAGGAATCTGACTATAAACTGACTTCCTTTAGAGCTGGAATTAAAACCATTGCATTGAAGCCCTCTGACAGAGCATCCCTATGCTTCACAAGGTGGTTCTTGAACTACTAGTTCGGAGGGGTTACACTATGGTTGCAATCTCACAGCACATTGCATACTCCAGAGCCAGCTGTGGAGCAGGACTTCCTACTCCACAGCAGCCCTGGAAAAGCAGAATGAGATGTTCCTTACCTAGAAGAGCCAATACAAAACTTAGGCTAAATGATCTGAAAAAAGATTAAAAATGTTACCTTTTAAATTGGGCAGTTACAGTAAGAATGTGTTTAAAAATAAGGACAAGAGCAAAGTTAGGTTGAAAAAGATATTTAACACCATCGAGTCCAACCATTAACCCAGCACTGCCAACTCTACCACTAGATCATGTCCTAAGTGCCACGGCTTTTGAACACCTGCAGGGATGGTGACTCCACTTCCTTGGGCAGCCTCTGCCGGTGCTCAACAACCCCCAAACGCTTTCATCGTTCCCTCAGGAATGAAGAAAGCAAAGCAGCCTGCTCCTAGTCCTTTCTGCAGGACTTGGGGGATGGAAGGTGGATCCCAGCACAGTTGGGTGATCCTGACCCAGCTGGGAACCCCTGGCTCCCTGGGGAACCTCACCGTGGCTGCACAGAGTCCCAGGCACGGCAGGAACCCCAGCACCCAGTTCATGTGCCCCCACACAGGCAGCGCGGGGAGGAGCCCCCACCCCTGCCCTCTCCATTGGCTGCGCAAATAAAGACTGCACCTGCCGACAGCACCTGGAGGGGCAGAGCCTCTGCAGAGGCTTCCTTAAATCCCCCGTGCTTCCTTGGTGTAAAGATGCCCTGCACGCCCTCCCGCTCCTCTCCCTCCCAAACTCTTCTCACTGCCAGACCAGGACATCCCAACACACGGTACCACCCGAGTCACGGACCATCCTCCTGCCTCCATTCCACCTCCTCTCGGATTCTGTTCAAAAGAAGGATGGAAAAGAAGAAAAATAGTCCCTGCATTTATTTATTTACCAGCTCTTTTATTTTAAATTTCCTGTCTCCTTAGTCTTTTTTATTTTGGTTGAAAGTTAAGCAGCAACAAGACGGGTTGGGTACCTGGTCAACCACCAGAGGTGAGTGCACAGTGTGATCACACGCCCTTCTGTATCATATGAAACTGGTGAACTGGGGAGCTTTGGGACGGGGAGCCTCCACGGGGAGAGGTGGGTGCTTGGGGAGGCTGCTGTGCTGGTGGGAAGATGCAGGAGGCTGGAGCAAGGGGTGATAATTCTGATCACACAGCAGAAGCGCTGCTCACTTCCTGCATCCATCAATGCAGGAAACTGAAGCCAGGAGGCAGCTTTTAAAAGGAAAACCACAAATTTCTTAACCATTTCCTATGGGTATTTTAAATTACAAATAATAGCGAAATAATTCAAAGCAGGAATTGATGATACATGGGGAGATATTTCCTAAACTAGGAAGAATTGTTAGGTTATTGTTGACCTTTAAGGACCCTGTAACTCAGAGCCCATGGAGTTGCTCTGGATTTACACTGGTGCAACAAATAGCAGATTGGAGCTGCCATCCAAACCACTGTTTGTAAGAAGTTCTTAGGAGTCAATCAGTTGATTCTTCTCTTGATTTTCTATGCAAATATCATTTGAAAAATATTTTCTTACCTATAGTTATCACAAAAAAGTGAAATATTTAAGAATAGTTATTTGTTATTTTTCTTCATAGAAAAAGTTTAACTTGCTTTAGTTTGACAACTCTGCTAAGCATTTTGAAGTCCAGAAGTCCCACATTTCTGTGGGGCACTACGCTAGAATTCAGCTAGGTGAGTTCTCTCCTCAAGAGGCAGAGCTTATCACCAGGATCCAAGGAGCCACTGGGTTCAGGCTGCTTTTCCCCCCTGCTGTGGATCTTTTCCTGCTACACAATAGCCAGCATAAACAAGAGAAGAGACTAAAAGGCCTTCTCACTCACTTTTAAAACTGAGAATCAGGAACTTTGTAAATTACTTCAGCTACTGCTGTGACATCAGGTTTCTCTCCAAGAGCAACACACTGCGGGAAAGCCAAATACAAATTTAACTTATTGCTATGTAGCAGAACTTGCTCAAAATCAGGAGAAATGTAAGCTGTTTTCTCCTAAACACCAACAGCAGCCAATTTCAAGCAAAGGCTTTGAAAAAGGGTGAGGGTAACACAGAGGTAAGGCTGAAAAATTGAAACCACTGAATAAGAAGCAGAACATGCTTTGAGTAGGAGCATTTCCTAGAAGAGACCTGAGCCAAGGTTGATCTCAAACCTGCATCAGATAGAGATTGCAGAAGAGGTCACACTTGGTGTCAGATCCGAGCTTCATAAAGCAGTTTTTACTCATGCTTAGTACTAAATATTACAGTAAAACAAGTTCTTAAATACTTTTCTAACCAGGATTATGAGTTACTGGCACTTGAAGAGCACACAGGGCGTTGCGCTGAGTTCCAAGGGTTTGTGATCACCAGGCATAATGCAAAGTACATTTAGTGCTGGCTCCGAGCATCTGTCTTTACCTCTTAGTTCCCCCATAGACAAGAAAGTCCAGAAACATTTGCTCACTTTAAAGTTCAGAGAAGTCCAGTACAATTTTATTTGACCTTTACTTCAAGGTTTGCCACTTCTGAGAATGCAGCAGAGCTCTGCTGCTGCTCAGGTGGATGCAAAAGGCTGCAGCCTGACTCGCAAGGCTTCTCCCCAGGGAGCAGCCAAAACCAAGTGGTATCTCATTAAAAGGATGACAAAAACCCATCCATACTGCTAACCTTTAATTTACTTTAAAAAGTGATCAGGTCTGAGGGGGTGAGCTGTTGGAGGTGGGTCCCCAGAGCTTGTATTTCCAGTTGATTATCATTGTTTTAATCTAAGATTTTGTTGATAAGCACTTTTCAGATAATTAAGGAACTGTTCCCAAAGGATGTCAAAGCCAAATCCAGCCTTGCAGCTGCTGATTCTCTCTCCTGGGCATTCTGGCTTTGCAAATTCCAGGCACGAAGTGGTTAATCGCTGGAAGCTGAGCATTAGGCATTTGAGGTGCTAAAGCCCGTTGTAACTTGCCTGATAAAAGGCATTTCAAAGCAGCCAGGATTGCACAGAGGAATTTCAGTTGCTGGGTTCCTGCCTAGGCCACCCTTTCTCAGGACTTACCCAAATGCTTTTAACATGTCTTGACAAAGCCAAGGGAGCGGCTCCAGGCAGCAGGTTTATATTTAAAAGCAAAAGTGAGAGAAGCCCCCTAAGCCATTTGTGCTCTTTAAATCCTCTACCAGCACCTCCACGGTGGGGTTGGCTTTTTTTTTTAAAGTACAGGCAAGTTTTTCTGTTCATCTTCGAGTCACGATTCTGCACCCCACCCAACCTTTTCTGAAGCTGCAAAATACAAGCAAATTAAGAGCCGAAATCTGAAGTTATCCAAGTGCGTGGGAGAGCTGCCAAAATTCGTTGCTCTGAACTGGACCTTTGTTTCACTGGGTGCTCTGAAAGTCCCAGTTTTCCCAGGCACCAAGAGGCAGGAACTGCAGGCTGGGTCCCTGAATTTACCACTGAAACTGTAACCAATATTTGTCATTCCTTACTGGGATACAATGAACTTTCATTTCACTCATGGAATTTGAGTATTCCAGGGTAAATATTTTTAATGTTTTCAATTTTTTAGATGAGAAGCCACCTGCAATGCTAAGGATATGCATTATATTTGGACTTCGGTATTAATTTTTACAGGTAAAACCTGGATAAATCTAAAGAAAGCAAAATATTTTGATCTCTAATCAGATTCCTTTGCAAGAATCTCAAAGCTCTTTCCTGCATAGATGCAGGGATTGGCTGATTTTTCGGGGGAATGTTTCCAACAGTCTTAATTTTCTTTATTTTTATCTGTTTCACAGATTGGAAGAGCTTTGGAAGAGGTTACACATCTTTTAGATGGCTTGGACAGTGCTTAGCTTCACCTTTTGCACCTTCATAGTCCTTAGGGTAATCCCATAACACACAATCCATTTCACAGATGCTCCAGCGCGTGTGCAAGAGTAGGAGGAGCCTGGCAATACCACGTTCCTTGCTCTGCTTTACGGGAAGCCTGACGCAAGCAGACTCCAATTACCACACCATGTGGGACTGTGACTAAGTATGATGACTTCTCCCTTATCTAGGCTGAAGGGAAACAGTAGCTTAACACACACTCACCACAGCCAAAGGTCTTCAAGAAGAACCAGAACATAGAAAGTGACCCACTGGCACTCCTTAGATTTTGCAGATTCAGGGGTTTAAGGCCAGAAGGTGATGATCCTGTTGGACCTCCCCTGTACAAGCCATAAGCTCAAGCCCTCGAGCCTTCAAACTATCAGGAGTTTCTCCACGCCTGCAAAAGGCAGAGAATTGCCATATCCTTTGGTAAGTTGTTCCCACACTTAACATCGCAAACTGTACCTGGCTCCTTTGTTACAGGTTTAAATTAAAGTGAATGGAAAACAGGGATACGGGGAAAAGAAAGCAAAGGGAAGTTGCAGCCCATAGCATCCCCATAAGCACTGACTGTAGAGTTCCACATCTCCCACACATGATTTGTACACCGCAGGCGTTCCGGCTGTGCTTCCCCAAAAGGTAGGTTAACATGCCATAAACTCACCTGCTTTTTCCAAGTGAGATAAGGATGATCCATGGGTTCTGTTGTCCTTCATTCCACCGGAGTCTGTCTCATACCTAACCAGATTTCAGTGGAGTGAAGCACAAGAGGCATGGAGATGAATCAGCAACAAGAGGAGCTGCTTCCCACTGAGAAAAGGGAAACTGCATGGAGATTTGGATACAGCAGGCATCCAAACAGATCCAGCAAGCTGGGAAGTCGAGAGAGTATTAATAACTTGACTACTTCTTGCAAGTCTCCAGTAAGAACCCATTTTGAGAATGTACTTGCTTTCTGCATAGTGTGTAAAGATTAAAAGTCTACAAAGACCACAAGCTGCTTTCTGAAGCCTTAAACTCCTTATTAGCAGGAAATTAAACCTTAATGCGGATAAATTAGACACGGAACCTCATCGCTTTCGGTCATCTCTCTAGGATGGTTTATGCAGTGGAGAAACCACAATGTAACCTTGTTTTGGTGCACATGCACCGCTTCGCGTTTCCTCAAGGATCTCTCTGAAGATCTACCCCAGCACTGCCTGTTTCCTTCCAACTCTCCTGCCTTCAGAACCTGGCAAAACTCCACTAAAATTTTAGATCCATTTATTTTGTAATAAAATGAATGTAAATAAGATTTGAGGGAGAAGTTAGATTTTTCAGGCTGAGCCCCAGATAGATCTTTTAAGGTGTCAGTGTAAATTCCTCAAAGGTTAATGCAGTTAAAACTATTTGATGCATAAAAGCATCACATCTAACACCAATCATTCACCACTTGTAATTGCCTTCTCAAAGTCTCACCTCCCTGAGACAAATGCCCAAAAAAATGAGCTCTAGCAAATTTAAACCAAAAAACAAATAATGGCCTTCTACCATCAGGACGTATTATTTGCTTTGATAGATTTAGGACCATATTTCAATAATTTATTGTCCTGTATTATTTCCCAGCTGCCTGCCTAATTCTTCTTCCTCCCTTCCCCTTCTATTTGACTGTTTTAAAAGCATTCAAAACCCACTTGCTGGTGGATTTTCTTACAAACCAGACCACAGGAGGCTTTGCTCCCTGGGAAGCCCATAGCCAGCTTCCACGTGCAGCAGTGCTGAGCTCTTCCAGCCAGCAGCACAAGTTCTCAAACCAAACAGAATCACTAAGGTTGGAAAAGACCTCTAAGCCCATCCAGCCCAACACCACCGTGCCTACTAAATCATTACAATAACAGGACCACAGTGTATTTCCAACCCACAATCCAGCCAGCCCGATACTGTTTCGGTTCTCTATCCTTCCTTATCCATTTAATGCTCCAGCTCTGTGGGTATCCTGGAATACATAACAACCCAAAAGAGCTCTTGATCTCTTTTACTGAAGTATTTTTCTTCAGGGCATCCCAGAACAACTGAGACCTTGACAAGCCATTCTTCAGAGTTCTGGTGGTGATTGATGGTGGAGGGTAACAAAAACATCAGCAATAAATTGGGGGTTATTCCCTGTTATCTTTTTAGTGAGACAGAGCAGAGGCACAAGAGGTTAAGTATCACATGTAAAGCATAAGCAGATAGAAACCACACAATTTTGCATTTTTACCAATCAAGGGTAATAAAATAGCAGTGCCTACCTTCCCATTGCCTGGGCAGCAACAGGTCCAGTGGGCAGGACCTTGTGCTGGGAAGCTGCTTGGTTCTACTGAAGATCCCTTGAAGCACTGTCCTCTGCTCACCTTCTTGCTCTTCTGTCCCATCTGGCTTCATCCTCCCAGGCATAAGAGGCCTTCATTTGTAGGGCAGTATAAGCTCTAGGGATGAGGACAGAAATACAGTTGAGTATTAATGATATGCTAGGGAATATTTACAGCACTACTTAGCCATTTGTTGGTTTTTTTCCCCCTATGAAGGACATTTTGGCTAACAGCTTTCCCTACATTAAAGCAATGAATATAATGAGACAGCAGACAAACTGCCAGAGAGACACATTGCTATGGACAAGTCTTTACCAATGCCCTGTGCAGTTAGCAAAGCTCCTTTAAGGGATGACAGGTTCTGTGTAAATGCAAGCTTGTTATCAAAGAAACCACGGCTTGTTGCTCACATTGATGTAGCACCCAAGACAAGAAAAACCCTGAAGTTAGCCTCTGAAGTAATATGTGCAGTCTAAAGACTGAATATTTCCAGACCTTAGAAAGCAATTGATGATGTAGATCTGGCAATTCAGACAAGAAAAAGTCCTTTCAGGCAAAAGGAATGAGACCGAAGCAACACAGTCAAAAAAGGACCAGCCACGAGTCCTGGATTTGGAAGCTGTTTATCAAAGGGACCTTATGAACACTAGGAACACCCATACAGAAAAGCACAGCCCTTTTCCAGCAGCACCCCACTACACATCACTACTTGCAGGCCCACAATGACACAGAGTGCACGAAAGAATTTAAAACCCAGTGCCCTTTCCTGCTGCTTTTAGTGAACACCAGCTCCTGCACAGCATCTGTCACTGCAGCTTGGCGCGCAGGGACACCTCCCACTGGACCAGGGGGCTCCAAGCCCCATCCAACCTGGCCTTTAACACCTCCAGGGATGGGGCAGCCACCACTTCTCCGGGCAACCTGGGCCAGGGCCTCCCCACCCTCACAGCAAAACATTTCTTCCTAAGAGCTCATTTAAATCAAAGTTTCTAAATGAGAAATGACACCATTGAGCCAAATGCCCAGGGAGACAGACAGCTAGAAAAGCCAGAAATCTCCAAGTTAACAGTTACATTTCAGTGTTGGGCCTAAATTCCTTACCTAAAAATCAGATTTTATTCTGGAGACAGCCAGGCCCCAGATATCCCCTCCATACAAACCTCACAGCCCTTTTCTTTGAGTTGCTGTCGCCTTGTGGCTGGTGTTAACTTTGCAGAGCACTGGAGGGGAGGTTTGGCTGAGCGGCCCTTTAGAAACCCTTTACAAATGTAGATTTGATTGACTGACTGATTGAACTTAATTGCAGACATTCTCTTAATTGTACACTTAATTACTGACACTGTGTCAAAAGATTTCTGATGCAGCACCTGGAGGACAACCTTGTGAGTGCCAGTCAGAGCCAGCTGCACGCGACACCAGGGAGGTGCTGCTCATCGCTCCAGCTTGGAAGGGGAAAAATCATAATATTTTAATAATATACAATTAGGGCTTCACCCACCCTCAAACACGCGTGTGCACGTACACACAATCACAACTCTCTTGACGGGGAGGGCATCCAATACATACGGAACAGAAAAGAAACAAAGGGTGATAATTATGGGACCATGTGACAGTTCCACCCTTTTGTGGTCTCTCCTAATATCGCCAGCATTGTGAGCTGCAGGGGGAGGGCAGGATGCCATCGGGTTTGGCAGGAGCCATACAGCTGCTGGCCACTCTCAATTTAGCAACTCCAGATTTTTTTCTTCATGCTAAAATTGTAACCAGAAATGAAAACCCATGATATTTGTTCAAAGGTTAAAACTTGGAATATTCTCAGCAGTGATTTTGGGTCACTGCTGGTCTTCTTGAAAATTGTTACGCGTGGAGCAAAGATAACTGTTCTTACTGTTTATAAGAAGAAATATCTGCAGGAACTTGGTAATTATGGCTTCTGTGCTTTTCAATAGACAAATTAGTATTTTAGTGAATGCAAAACTGAAACTCATGTTGCAATAGCTTGTACGTATGGTGCGTGTGATGCACAAATAAGTAGAAACTAATCTGGGTGGGTGCATTTTTTCCTCACTCTATTTTTACCAATAAAGTCACATTTACAAAATCTTGTTATTAACTAGATGTGCCAGTTAATAAAAATGAGCGTCTGCAAAGTACTGGAGATACTTCCACTACTGCTGCATGTGAATCATTTTGGGAATCACATTAACATCAGTGCATTCCCAGTGTTCCCACACCATATCTCTGTTATTCCTGCCGAGGATCCAAGCACAGAGACCGACCAACCTATAATTCTTACTCAAGTCTCAAAGATTTCCTGGCCAGTGGTCAGCTCAGGTCACCTTCGAGATCTGTGACAAAACCAGAGCCACCTCCTGGGCTGGCAACCAGAGGAGAATTGAAGATAATATTGTCCTTGAAGCAGTGCTCCCTGGGATGTTTTTTTAGGGTCATCCCACAGCCCCGTGCTGCCTGGCTGTGCACAAAGCTCTGCACTCCTCTGCTTGAGGTGTCGTGAAGGAGGTGGTGTTGGATCCTGCTGGATCAGAGCAAGACCAAAACCAGTCGATATGCAGGTCTGCTTACAAAAGGGAACATCTTCCAGAAAGTAGTAGTGACAGATTTTAAGCATCTCTAAAATCAGGGCTATTCAATAGGTATCATATTACAGAGACCCTATAAAATACAGCCAGGCTCAGGTGCTGATGCATAGCTAAAAACCCAAAAACCAGAGCTCACCAAAACTGCACAGACAACTGGCAGAGACAATGGGAATTGGTTTACACCCTTATAAATGCAATTTGCTCAAAACACCTGGAGTCTCGTTAATTTACCTGTGACATGTTGCTACACTTAATTGCCTTTGACAATTAGTAACATTTCAACACCTCCTTTAATGGCCCAATTATGAGAACACTTGTCTTCTGTGCAGCAGATAGAAGAAAATAGATGGGTGAACTTCCAATGCAAAATTCCTCTGCAGGTATTTTAATGAAGAGCTTCAAAAAAAAAAAAAAAAAAACGATGCGTTCTGATTTTGTTTGGTTCACACTGCAGAGCCAGGCTGGGCTTTCAAGGTCCCTTTTAACCCAAACCATTCAGATGCAAAATGAGCGCAAGAGGGAGAGGGGCAGGTCCAGCCTGGCTGTGCCTTCTTGTAAATGCAGGTTCATTACTGGGCCCATCCTGCTCCAAATGAGTGCCCTGCATAAACACAACCAGGTTTTGCTCATATTTTCAGTTCTCCAATGTGCGTCGAGATTTTCTGTTCTTTCCCTTCTCCTCCCACCTTTTCAAGTTCAGTTTTCTTCCCAGAGATTCAACTGAGCAGCACAAGTCATCCTCAGATTCCTCCAACACTACTGTCAACCCTCAATTTCCTTTCACATCTCTGCTGAACACTGTGCCTCCCCTCTGGTACCTGCAATACTTCTCTTCCAGATTTATTGAGTTCAGTGAAGTATCTCGAGTTTTAAATCCTTCTCCAACATCAGTCACTGCATCCCCACTGATAGAGTCAAGCACGGCTGACTTGTACACACCCACCAGTGATGTACCTCAAAAGGCTTCACTGAAAGCTTTCCAGCCAGATCCTGCAGGGACTGTGGGATCTTTCACCAGCAGCCTAACAACTATTATACTTTTGTCTTTCCTTTTTAACAGCATCTCTAAAAATATTTAGGTCAGGACATGGTCTGGATGCTGCTGGGCATCTGCTAACCAGTTTTTGCCTGGATCCCAGGTGACTGTGGAGCAGCGAGCATCTATGCAGCTCCAGGAAGCACACATGGGGTTGGATGGAGTCACACGCACAGATTTCATAGAATCACAGAATGATTTGGGTTGGAAGGGACCTCAAAGACCATCCAGTTCATCCCCCTGCCAAGGGGATGCAGCCCATTTCAACCTCACTGCAGGGCAATGATTTTGAGAAGGGGATCCTGCTCTTGCTCAGTGATCTCCATGTGCTTTTGTGTAAAACAGACACAAGTCAGAAGAAAACTCACCAGCCCAAACTGGCTTCTCCAAAAGAGCCAGTGTAGTCTTAATGCTGGATGGAGTTTATGAATAAAACAATGTTTTATTAAACTACTATTACATTTTGATTGAATAGCATTTGGACTACATAGGAGCAGACATATTCCTGAAAGTAATTGGTTTTCCACATCTGCTTTCCTTTCTAATTGGACTAATTACTTCAGTGTAGGATCATGTTCACTACTCTCCAAAAAGCAAGAAACCTTGATTTACAGTGAGAAGAGCAGCAATTAGAGAGAATTAATTCATATGGCAACATCTAAATAAATCATATTATGAGAAGACAGCAATGTAATTATTGTGACTGGTGACTCCCTTGCGGAGAAACAGCATCCTTAAGCCTAAATCAAGCAGCTCAGTTCTCCGAGGATTCCACCATAGCCCTTCCAATTTCACAGAGCATGTACTACCAATTTTATTTTTAAGACCTAATTGAAGTGCATTGTCAGAAACAATAGGGTCTGACACTCCTCGAGCAGCTGAGAAAAGCAATCAAATCCTTGACAACTCTGTGTTTGCCCTCCAAATCAAATGTGTGTTCAACAGCCATGGATAACTTACACCTCAAGCAGCTTCCAATCAAACATGCCTGACTTTCCTGGGTGTTAATACTTTCCCCATGATAAGTCAGGCTCATCTTGCTCTCCAAAGCCAGCCTGCCCCATCCAGGTGACTGATTAAAAGGTTTAGTGAGCAGAACGTGCAGAACTACATTTCAGAAGATAAACTTGCCCCTTACGCTGATAATTTATCTTCCTGCTTATACCTTAGCAATCTGGTCAGCGATAGGATGAGGGGGAATGGTTTTCAGCTGAAAGAGGGGAGACTGACAGGAGATCTTAGGGAGAAATGATTTTTTGTGAGGGTGGGGAGGCCCTGGCCCAGGCTGCCCAGAGCAGTGGTGGCTGCCCCATCCCTGGAGATGTTCAAGGCCAGGTTGGATGGGGTTTGGAGCCCCCTGATCCAGTGGGAGGTGTCCCTGCCCATGGCAGGGGGTGAAACCGGATGGATGTCAGGGCTCACCCCTGACACAGTTGAAGAGGGAACGTAAAAAGGGTTCTTTCAGTATCTGCGTGGCAAATGGGAGACTGACAAATCTGCCAGGGTAAATTAAAACACAGGATTCATTTTGGATACAGCCAAAATCACAAAACAGATACTCAGGTGTATGATGAGCAGCAACTTCTCAAGGTTGCAAGAATAGATCCCAATCTGTTCAGATCACAATCTGATTCCTTGAACACGACCAAGGTCACTAAACAAACTACAACACAACTCGGATTCAATCCAATAAACCACAGTGCCAAGGAAAAAGACAGTATGGTATGATAAGTCAGGGAAGGAGAGAGAAAGAAGTAGTAGAGGGAAAAAAATACTATCACCACTCCAATGGGATGTAGTGGTTCCTTAGGAAAATGCAGTTCATCAGGCATCAACTTCTCCAGCAGCAATTCTTCAGGAACATGGGGTCCAGGAGTTCTTCAGGCTGGTCGAGCAGCAGCACCTCAGGCCCATCCCATGGAGTAGAATCATATCATAGATTCACCCGAACTGGAAGGGACCCAAAAGCATCACCAGTCCCACTCCTACTCCTACACAGGACACTCCCAACGTTCCCACCGTGTGACCACACTGTGCCTTCTGGGCAGGCACTATTTATAGGGCAAGTCCATGCCCCCCTGAGGAGCGGGGGAGAGTGGTGCCTGCCCCTCCACCTCCCCCCTCATAGTCAGCCAGGAGCCAGACAGAAAAGTCCCTCGGGGGCACGAGACACAACAAAATCAAGTAAAGAAACATTGCTGCAGAACAGAGGTCTACAAAGCCCTGCACTCAGACAGCGCTTTAGATATAACAGATAAAAGTGAAGAACTCACTCTTTACAGTGGACTTTAAAGTCCCTTCCAACCCAAACCATTCTGTGATTCTATGATTCCTGATGGTCAGACATTTCTTTGCTGCTTCGGCAAGAGGTGAAAGCCATTCTACCAAGGCAAAGCTGCCTTTGTCTGCAGCTATTAATTCTGTGCCTAATATTCTCATCAACTTGTGTTCCCCTCACAAATGCTTCCTGCTGCAGAAAACACTACCTTCTTCTCATATAATTCATGTACTTTCAGAAAGAAATCAAGATGCCTTTTTTGGGGGGGGAGACGATCATTTCCACACATAAACCAGGCAGCAGTGAATTTTCTGTACAATAACTTGGCCTAGAGTTTGCCATACAAAAACTGGCTCTGGGCATGGAATCAGAACAAACCAGTTCATTAGTCCTCTTAATACAGTTGTTTTTCCAGGAGGTGTCTCAGTACAAGATTCACCCTCTGAATTAGTAGTGGGCATTCCATGTTTCAGAGACACTTGCTACTCCTTCACTTTCAACAGTCACGTTGTCTTACACCATCACATCATATGCATAAGCGTGACAAGAATTAGCATAATACGCTGTTATACTTTATATCCACAACCTGACACATCATAAATCCCTTGCATCAGAAAAGCCACGTTTCACATCCAAACAATTACCCTCTTTTGGCAAATGCTTGATCCATTAGGAATTAAGGTGATAAATTGTCAGTTCAGACAGGTGGAAACATATCCATCTCGATTTGCTGTTCTTTTGCCACAGCAGATAAACACAGATATCAGTTACAGCTCCTGCTTGCTACAAGCAGGGCTCCAGGATTTGGAGGGAAAGGTGTTTAACACCAAGCCTGGAAAAAAGCAAAGCTTGTAGCTTTGTGGTTTTAAGCAAACACACTTAGGACCCTTGCTCTTTATGTTGTTATACTTTAATGCTATTCAAATTTCTCTTCTTTTCCCTCTAAGGAATTTTCACAGCTGCCATTAAATCTCAAAACATTTAAAAAAAACCCAAGAAATAAAAATAAAATCAATAATAAAAAATTATCAATAATAAAATCAATAAAAATTAAGTATCACCCTCTGCTCTTTGAGCTGATCCTGACTGCAGACATCTACATACATGCCTAAGGTTGGATTCCTTGCACCCCATAACCTGGAGGCCATTTATCATAGAATCATGGAACGGTTTCGGTTGGAAGGAACCCCAAAGCCCATCCAGTTCCAACCCCCTGCCATGGGCAGAGACACCTTCCACTGGATCAGGGGGCTCAAAGCCCCATCCAGTCTGGCTGCTCTTTCTCCAGTCACTCCCTGTTCTCCTTTTGCATATGCTACAGTTGGTAGAAATCTGGATTTTGACAACAAGCAGCTTCACAACTTAGAACTGAGCCCCATCTCTGCAAATATCTACAGGAAATGTTCAAAGCAGCACAAAATTAGCTCATTCAACTTCCCTAGATCGCTTCATTTTTATATTTATATTTGTTGCATCATCCTGGCCTAGAAATAGAATAATGGAAAATAGATCCAATTAGTTTGGATGCATGGAAGAAAGATTTAATTGATTTCAGCCCTGTATATCCATAACAAAAATATAGATGCAGAATTATGAGGGATTCCAAAGAAAATGAAGGACCCAGGAACCACATGCACATTAAAAAAACCCAAGATGTACAAAAATAAATATATTCAAGTATCACAACAATGCAAAAATTATTTTGAAGGTAAGTGGAACAGCTAATAATTCACAACCATTATTCTTTTATCATTGTTCAGCTGAAGGTTGAGACGATTTTAAAACTGCAATTATCAACAATAGATTTGCATTGAAATCAGCTTCTCTGCTGAATTTCTCACTCCCCTCCTCCTCCTCCTAAATAAAGGAGAGGAAGCAACAAAGAAAGCAGCATCTTTTATACAACAGAGAAAGATCTTTCCAAGAAATATCTATGCAATAAGTTACACCTAAAAAAGAAGGAAAGCAGAGCCTGTTTGGACTTCATTTAAAACCGAGCCAATTAAGGCAGGTCAGTCAAGTAAGGAAACAGGAGAAACTCCCCGCATACACATTATTCAACCACATAGCTTTTTACTCCTCCTGGCCAAGGTTCAGTTATTACTCCTCGAGGACCACGCAGCTCACCTTAACAGAAAGTCTTGAAGAACTGGGAGCAGTGGAATGGGGAAAATGGGACCCAAGAATCAAGGCTGAGCCCCCAGCCCTGCTCAGCACAGGAACAGGCAGAGAGCAGTCTCACTGCACTTGACAGAGAGGCACCCACCTTGTTCCACCTCCCCACCCTCCGCCACACAGACCGGCTCTTCCAGCAGTAATTAAGCCCCTAAAATAACTTAAACTTAAAAACCATGTTCTCCTAAAGGTATCACAGGCAAGATACTGCCCACTTTGGGTTTGTTTTTCTTTTCTGGTGCTTTCTTCCATCCTTCTCCTAATAACCATGGATTAATGAACAATTACAAGGCTTCATTCTTAAGGCCATGTAATTCCAAGAAAGGAAGAGCATCTTTCTGGAACATTATGCTTGAAAAACAAAGGAGAGCTTTGACTGTCAAGTCACTGATGTTCCCTCTTCACTTAAAAGCTTTCCAATTTACTTACAAATTATAGTGTTTTTAATGCAAATTAAGCACTAGAGAACATTCTTTCCTTCCCCCAGATTAGCAAAAACCAAATTGACCAAGAAAGCCAAACATGGAATCTGGACGCAATGAATATTTAAAATAATGAGCCTGTTTAATTATTCGGACTGGTGAAGTATGAGGTTATTAAACGCCTCTGAACTGATGACAGGGTTCGAGCATATGGTTTTGCTTTCTGAACACAGAGAAAATGTTTTCTGATACTCTGTGTTCCAGTGTTCTTTGTTGAATTAACTATGGGGATGAAATACAGCCACACATGCTCATGGACCCTTGGGAGATCTCTCTTGCTTCAGAAGCAAATACTATGCTGTGGAAGGCAGAGGCACCCCAGGAAACAGCAAAAGAGAGCACATAATTAACTGATTCCTGCACAAATCACCTGGGTCATTCTTACTACTTAGGGAAAAACAAAGTTTATTCCATTTTGGTTTTGCTCCAACACGTGCCTGAACACTGAGGTACGCAGGAAAAACCCGAACCAGAGAGACTGAGACACAAAAATACACTGTGCTGAACCCAACAAGAGAATACACCAAGGTCTCTATTTCCTATTAAGGTTATAATCATGGAATGGTTTGGGCTGGAAGGGACCTCAAAGCCCAGCCAGTCCCACCCCCCTGCCATGGGCAGGGACACCTCCCACTGGATCAGGGGGCTCGAAGCCCCATCCAACCTGGCCTTGAACACCTCCAGGGATGGGGTAACCATGGGCTTGTGGTAAACATTATCCAGATTTTTTACTTTGAACCTTGCAAACCTTTCTTAGCCATGAGGCCTGTCAAAGCCTGCGAGTTCAACCAGCCAGTTATGCTCTCTACGCTGAAAAGCTCTTACATGGCCCTGCATGGCTCCCAAGGCCCTGCACTGTATTACTAAGGAAAGCACTCTCTCCAATAGGAGAGCATAAAACAGGGGGAAAGAGGGTTTTACTCAGACTCCCCAAACAAGCAGACAGCAAAGTTCTTTCCTTGCTCTAACATCAGGGTAAAACTGTCCCTGCTCATCAGTACAACTCATCTTTGCTATTACCAGGTAGTCTCTGTTCCTCTCCCACTACACATCACAGTTTGCACCCTCCTCTTTTGTTTTGGGATTGAAATTCCAGAGAGTTTTTTGTTAATAAATGCTCTCAAATTCAGGGATGCTTATCTGCAGACAGGGCAGGGGAAAGGCAAACAAGCTGCTGCTGGAAATCCTGATTTTTCAAGGTATTGACCACCTGCTGCTTCTCTCAATTTCATGGACCTTTGGGTCAGTGCTCTCTGTTTCCCAATGATCATCCATATAGCAAATTTCTCTGAGATAGCACGCATGGTTTGCACAAAACCAAGCCAAAGCTTTTGACCCACACAAGCACTTCTGCCACCTCCCTAGTCCGGCTCCAGCAGTGACTTTCACAGAAGGCAGCAGTTTCAGGACAGCACAGTGCTGTTGCAGAGCCCATCAAGAGGATGCATGGGTGAAAAGTTCACATCCCAGTGGCAACTCATTCACACCTCCTGATTCTTAATGTCATCTGCTCCTTCCTGAACCTAATTTTTGTCTTTAATTAGAGATTCTGGAACTTCTGGAGACTGAAAGGGCAAAGAGGTGAATAAGCGCATCTGGTCTGTGCCTCCGGGTTTAGTATCTTACACGTTAGACATCCCCAATATCTAATGGCTGAGTGCAGAGTGACTGTCTCTGCCCTTTGATGTGCACTCAGAAAGGTCAGAACCCAATGGAGAAATTCCCTGCTCTTGGGCTTTTTAGTATGGATTCCCATTCTCCTGGTTGCCTATGTTTTGGCTTAGTCAGTACACACCTGACTCCCATCTGCCATCCCATCTCTTGCACCTCATCAACTGCTTCTGTTCCCTCAAGGAGAAAGCTGGAAGCAACAAACACAAAATGCTGTGATAATTACCTTGTCGACATCTTTCCTTGAGCTAGCATGAATGATCAGTTGGGGATTCCTCTGAATTAAATTCCTCTTCCATTTCCTCTTGGCTTCTCACACCCCAATGCTATTATGTACCATGTGAAGAACACTTGAACCCTAAGCCCAAAACACGTGCTCCAAAATTGTACAGAAAAACACAAGCAAGAACAGAGATCAGGCAGTACCATGCAGGCTCAGAAGGACCACACTGGAAACAGTTTCAGATGCTGAGATTTCTACGTTATTTTGCCAATTTTTTTCTATGGTGCTATTTTAACGATTTCCAATCAATGTCTAATCCAGAATGCTTTGAAGAAGCCTCATGCCCAAGGGTAGGAGCCGAGTGTTGTCAAAAGCCAGGGCATTCAGTTCTGGTAACACAATGCTCCCCAGCACCGGCAGAGCCTTGAGGCACCACAGGCAACTCAAGCCAGCTCTGATGCACTCACACACCACTCTATGGGCAAAACAGCCTCACGCAGTTCCCACTGAGCTTTTCCAGCAGAGCCTGGCAAATTTCCCCTCAGAAAAAAAGAACATATTCAAGCTTCTACCTACATGAGCTACTGAACCAAAAAAAAAAAACCCACAAAAGCCAACTAAGCAAACAAAAAGGAGATAAAAGCAGTTTGCTTTAAGGCAGCAGCTTTTCTGAAAGCCCACAGTAAATCTTTAAGATTATCAATAATGAACACATTCAATGTCTTTTTTTGTCTTCTTTTAAATCACTTCTTCCAGGGGAAAGAAATCAGTCCAGGGGGTTGTTCATATGCGAGCTGCATTTATTATCAAGGGATTGAGACTGCTAGAGATGGAGAGAAGCAAAATGAGCCTCGACAAGGCTTGGGAAAAAAAGCACGCTGCCACTTTATAGTCCTTCCTCCACCTATTTGTCACAGCACCCCAGTAATGAGCACTGGAATTCATCTCTCTCTAATGACACTCACAGTGGTAGATGTTTTCCCAAATTTAGTCAAGTGACAATACAAAGTCTTTAATATGCAAAGGAGCCCTTTGTGCAACCCACCATAACTTTGGTGTCTTGTCATGCCTTACAGGAATTTCAGGAGAAACAAATTGCAATAATCATAGGAGGGAACAAGTTGGAAGGAACGTGTCACGGCGGTAATGAAACCTTCTGTTGATTTCCGTGTCTGTGTAGACATACATTACACAAAAGTAAATGTAGTTCCATGAATTTCTTATAAATCACAATAATTCATTCCTATGGAGAGCAAACATATCACACACCTAGGTAGAAAACACCGTTGTCACTTAGTCACTCCCCCTGTTTCTCACCTACCTCAAATACAATTATTGTGCCTTAAGCTCTTACTTGTGTTGCAGTAATATTTTCCTCAGCCACAGAGGCAGCATGAAAGCCTTGGCTCATGCTTTTTGCATATGTCACATATTAGCACGTTTAGAGACCAAGAGGACTTCTTTGCAGGACCATTTCCCAGCCACAGTACAAGCAGGGCTGCCAACTTTACGCCATGTAAAGCACAAGCTGGGCATTGAAACAATGAAATGGGCTTTGCAATCAGGGAATCAAAAGAAATAAATTTGATATTCTTACTTTTTTCTTTTGCTTTTAGGCCATTACCTGTGCTCACGTGTTCTGAGCCCACGGCACAGCGCCAGCAAGCAGGTTGGATGTGAAACTTCAAAGATGACCTCTCATGGGCAAATCAAACACTGAGCAGAGGAGTGAAACTGCACGGATGTTGCCACAAGAACACACAGTGGGACAATGCTCTGCTCCCACCCCACCATGGGCCACGTGAACCCCAGTTTCAGCTCATGGATAAAAGCAACGTGAAACACAGGGACAGGGTAAAATGATGTTTTGATGGTAACGCCCTGGTGTCATCATTCCACCAATGATCCTTGCAGCACTGGTGACACCAGAGGATATCAATCCCCCCCCAGACAGGGGTCCTGCTATTCCACCCAGCACAGTTTAAGGTAGTTGACTGCCAGAACACTAAACCCATTTTGGGTCATTGCATGCAATAGGAATGCAAGTTCCCACTGATTTTGCTCCTGGCATTCCCACCCAGCAAGATGCAGGATGGCTTCCTTTTTCTTAAGTGGAAAGGAAACAAAACACAATGACATTTTCCCTCTAGCCTCCAATCATTATGTTAGAAAATCCCTCTGGCTCAAGACATTAAATTAAAAGAACACATCATTTTCTCCTGATAATTTTTAATTGATCACATCTACGACATAGGTGGAGCTGCTCAGCTGGCAAGGGTCTGCATCAAACAAAGTGTCCTATTTGTTTGTGATTTCCCCAGGGCATCTTTTAAACCATTAAAATTTGCAAACAACTTGATTTCTTATTAACACAGTTTCTTAACTGCTTCCATGGGAAAAGAGTCAAGTTATTTGCATCTTCTTTCCCAGGGCTCCAGGGCTTTAGAACAAACATTCAAGGAGAAGCTTTTAAATGAAGCAAAAGCAGAAGGGCTGCTCCAGACCCACCCCAGGCTTGGATTTATTTGGTTTTGTGGTGCAAATGGTACAGTCTCTCTTCCTGGTTTGCTTGGATACCTGCTCGTCCCACAAGGTCAGTTTGAACCTCTCTGAGGCTGATGAATTTGGGATGGTTCTTGGAAAATATGTTATTGGCAGTTTATGCCAAGCCAGCCTTCTTCTCCCCTACGGTTGCCAAACAAGGGCAGCACCAGAGCCCTCCATCTCTAATTTCAGAGACATTCATCTCTAATCTAACACCCAGCAGGGTTTCAGGACACAGCCTGCCCCATTTGAATCCTCAAAAAAGCACTGTGTGTGCAGAAACCCAGCGTGGATCTCAAGCACAGTAAATTACAGAGAGCTTTTAGACAAGTACATTCTTATTCCAACCGAGTACCTCATCATTTTAATGCGTTAATCAAATCTCCGTGGTTCAGGACTGAAGTCCCTGCATTCATCATCAATTCGAGATGAACCTATTATTTAAGTTCAGAAAATTACTCGCTAAACACAATCAAGCATTACTTTTCTGAGGTCTTTATAATGGGAGTGTTTTCCCTGTGAAGAGCCCAACGGCCCATCTCCCACCCTCCTGGGTGCAGCACAGCAGCCCAGGGCAAGCATCTCAAGAGCCACTTCACCTCACTTTGGTTTAACACTTCACCTGGAGCTCACAGCTGCAGGGAACACTCCTTTTAGCCCCTTCAGACCCTTGCCAGCCCATTCTGTGCTTCCACACATGCTGCCACAGGTGGTTGCAATGCCAGAGGCCCAGAGGTGCTTTACCTTAATCCCCTGAACAGACTATACGTGGTGTATTTGATAATGGCATCAGGGAAAGGCAGCAGCGAAAGAGCAACACAGCACCTGCCAAGGGAGGCTGCTCCAACCTACCCTGCTCCCTCTCTGCCCCAAATCCAAGTTCCCCAGGGGCTTGCAAACACTTTAAACTTCTACATAAAATTTTTCAACAGCAAACTGTGTTTCTGTAACAGAAATGTTTAAGGAGAGCATTACATTGAGATTTTCCATGTATGCATTTCTATTTAAAAAGTACTCCAGCAGGGAACAGATTTATGGGAAGTACCTACAGATGAAATGGAAATCCCCAACTCCTCCCACACATTTGCCAAGGAGACCAAGCACTGCTCTAGTCAGTTGACTGTGTGCATTCTTGCAGTCAAAAACTCCCAGCAAATGGCACCTAATTTGCCATAAACAGATACATTTCACACATGCACTTCACATATAAAGACGAAAATATAAATCCCAGTGCTATATTGAAGCTGGATATCACCCAGAAGTCAGGAGTCTATTTCTTGGCTTTAAATATCACTGGGAAATATAAAGGGATCCTTTTAGTTAATACTAATTATTATTCAGTCTATCATTAACAGCAACTGCACACACTTTGATGGATGGGTTGAGAAGCAGCTTTGTTTCATTTTATTGCTGATTCCATGAGTAGTTGCCAAACTTTTCTTATTACTGGTAATTAGATCCTGTTAGTTCAGCATCTGCTTCTGCTCCAGCACCAAGTGCAGAGGACTCCTCATGCATCAGGGCAGAGCTGGGGGGGTCTGCATCTGGGATGGGAGGGGTATCTCGGCAGGCTTCCCAAAATTTTGAGTGGGCAGGAGCTGCTGCCTGGACAAGGGAAGGGGAGCTGGGGGAAAGTATATTCTTTGCCTCCATGGTCTGAAGCATATTTCATAAGACAGCCTTTGCAAAACAGGAAATGGCTCATCATCTTTCAGCACATATAACATACACAATAAAATGATTGGCAATAGCAGCATTTAAGTTTCCTTCCGATGAACATGGAATGGCTGAATGTGTGTGTTTGCACTTAGGACACATCCATCAGGGTACAACAAAGAAAGCAGGGGCACAGAGAACTCATTACAGGAGCCTTTCTCAAAATTCTCATCAGTTGAGTCATAGTTTTGTAAAATAAAGACTGTGCTGCTGTCTCCTCAGGCCATAAGAAACATTTATAAATATGTAATACACAGAGGGGTCACAAGCAACGTGGAGATTTATTTTTATATGTAAAATTGATAAAATCTCTGAAAAATATTACTTTCATGAAACATCAGGCTTCCAATTCCTTTGTTCTAACAGACAATGGTAAACAATGTTCCAGTGACCTCCAGTGGGGACCAGGGGAAAATACACCCGTCCCCGGCTCCGCGCAGAGATCTTTGTTTGCAAAGCCCAGAGCACAGGCAGTTGGGCTGAGATGCCCCTGCAGAGGCTGCCCAATTTTACTGCCCGATCACCAAGTAATCCAAGGTGTCCTCCTCAATATTTTTACCTTAATAAATCCCAATCAACCCTCATATCCCTCCAGCACATAGACAACTCTTCAGTGTTCTGATAAGGGGGGAAAAAGCCACACACGTGGAGGCCTTGCTGCTCTCTGGCCCTGGATTCACATCTTCATGGGACACAGAAGACACAAGAAGTGGAAAGCACATGAAGGGACTGAATGCTCAGTGCCAGGAGCAAAGCCACATTAACTCCTTCCAGCTCAAGAGCATTAATTGACTGTAAAAAGGGACACTTTATTTGAAAGTAAGTTCATTGTTACGATTCAAGTTCAGAATCCTGCAACTCATGCACACTGATACAGCATCTTCAATTGTTCCACCCTAAATTTTTAATATCTCAAGGCACACAAGCCCCGAGAAGCCTACAAAGCCACACTGACCCCTTGGATCCCCCCAGTGGGGATGGGTCACCTGTGCTGGAGTTAGACCTGTGCGTTCGGCAGAGCAGGGATCATCTCCATCAGCAGCTGCTGTTTGTAAGGCTGTTGTATCCTGTACAAAGCAGCCTGATCCCAATAAAAACAACAGTGCTGCACAGTGGTTCACTGCTTTTTCTGTCAACATAAGCCAAGCTCTCCTACATCAGTCTGATTACCCCGTTACCTCACTAATGACTTCTGGAGGGAGGCATCAACCGAAACACTTTAGGTGCAAGATTAATCCCCTCTGTTTCTTTCATTGGTGAGGGCCAGGGAAGAAAAGAAGAAAGGTAATTTTTAAAGCAGAAGTCCTTACCACCATCTGGCCCTGCTGAATATGGGCAGAACTCTGCTGATACATTAATAAATCCAGTATTACAAGGTAGAACAGATAGCAGGAGGAAGACATCAGTCATCAACAGAAAAGCCTCTGCTAAACTCAGATGAGTGACCTTCAAGTTAAAGAGAAGCAGTAATAGAAGGGGAGAACCTGTGTCACATAATGGATATTCTGGCCCTGATTCAGGAGTCATTCAGAAAGTTAACAGGACATAATAAAAATCTTCTCCTGATCTCACCTTTCCATAACCACCACCTGGGGCCTAAGACCTGCATCTACAAGTGGGATGGCCTGAAGCACCATTCTTTTTAATTCACCTATAAAAACACCCACTGTGTGCTGATTTCCCAGTCATCTCCCAAAACAGAAAGTAACATATACAGAAAACTCTTCCCCAAAGCCATATTCCCAAGAGGATTCATCTTACACCAGTTCCTCCTGATAGCACAAGAAAAATAATTGTGCATTTTGCCTGTTTCTTTGTATAATGAAAGCACTAAAATTTCCATAAGAAATCATTTAGTGTCCCAAACCATCATTCCTCAGGGAAGTGAAACTTCACAGAAGTGCAATTCTTCATCATGGCAAAACCACCAACACCAGTTGCAGGGTCTCTATTTGCTATTGCTGCACAATATTAATGTAGAAGATAATATATTGGCTTGAATCAATACTTCCCTGACTTCCCCATCCATCATCCTCCCTGCTTCATTTGATAAAAGTCCTTCCACGTCACATTCTCCCAGACTGATGAGATCACAGAGTCTCCTTCCAGCATGAGCAATGGGGTGTAGATGGATAATTGCCCAATAAATCACACCCTCTGGATCCAAGATCCTCTGGGTGCCAAGGAGCCACACCAAACACCGTAAAAATACAATGAGTGAACTAATTACAGCAAGATTTTTACCATCTTTAGACAGGTTGAGTGTTCCTTGTCAAACAGATATCCTGAAAGATTCAGCCAAAAGCACCTCACGGTGGAATCGGGGCCCAAAAATACAAAGATGTGAGGGTAAGGATTGAGGGAGCTGTGTGGGGCAAAGGGAGCTCATCCTCCTGCAGCACAGGATCCCAAGAGCTGCAAATAAGACTGAAGCATCACTTACTTCCATGCCCACACAATGACTGCTTTAGGACTCCAAGCAGGGTTTCAGGCTGTTGAAGAGGCCTGTCTGCATCTCAGGGATTTCATCACATGAGCCACCAGAACAGATTAGGCAAGGCCAGGGAGAACAGGCCTGCAAAATGGACATCTTGTCCAGTATCCGATTTCCATTGCCACAAATACCCATTGGAGTGACTCCTGCCCTGGTGTCACCTCCCCACACACAGCCCTGGAGCAAGCTGGGATTCCCAAGGTGCCTCTTCCTTTCTGCTGACCCTCACACGTGAGCTGCTCAGCACCCCAACACTACAAAAACAAGTGCTCCAGATTGTCACATTGGTGGAAAAATACACGTTGCTGGCTGCTTGGTGGGCCTTGTGGAGGTGCCATGGGGAGCAGTCACATCACCAAAGCCCTGTCAGCCTCAGGTCACAGGAGCTTGCAGGGATAGGTGCTGATACAACACACGTCATGCGCCAGCACCCCACAAAGCTCCCCAGCCACAGCAGCAAGGCTGTTATAAAACACACAAACTGAAAGATCATATTTCATAGCTACAAGGTGTAGGTGTTATTTCAGGTCTTTTTGATTAATTTGATACCATCAAAGTTTCAAGGAATTAAGACCTTCCCAGCAGTCCCACCCTTGGCCCCAGTGCAAGCCAGTCTCCCTAAGCTCAGACGTGCTCCAATGAGCACATTCACCCCAGCAAGTGAGGCCACAATCTCCTCACTTGAGCTCAGAAGGACAGTAGAGCCCAAAACTCTGTTTTACAGGCATCCAACTCCACAACCTTTAATCCTTTCTGTCAGCCCTGCAAGATCAGGTATTAACATCTCCGTAACCTCTTGTACTAATTAAGATAGCAGATCTTTGGTGTTCACCTCCGCGGGGGCTTCAAAGCCAAGGGCTGACAGGTTGCTCACGTGTTTGTGCGCTGCAGTGAGTGGCCCTTGTAAGACAAATTATAATGAACACGCTACAGGAAGCTTTATTCAAAGTATGCAGTTGTTATAAAGTGACTGGGAACTGAAAGAACTGAGCTAAGCTTTGGAGATTCACAGGGGGAAGCAACAGTGATGAGGTGTTCCCAAACACTTTGCAGTCACTGGTCAGAGACCTGGACACTGTCCAAGACCTGTCCTTTCTGCAGAGTCACATTTCAATGGCCTCAGACCTTTTGCTCCACCAAAGCATGCATTATATTACAAACGACCTTAAAAGCAGCCCTGGCTTCCAGCAGGCTCTCAAGAGAGGCCAAATGAGTTTAAGGTAAACACAGGAGCAGCCAGCCTGTCTTCTCTGACCTAAAGTGCTTTTTAAAGGTACTTCAGTTATGCAGAGCATCTCCCATGCTTCAGCATTGAGCTCAGTTCTTGGCAAGTCCAGCCCAGGCATTTGTAGCAGGGAGGGTTTTTCCCACTCCAACAAGACTCCCAACTCATCTCCTCCATCCTTGACCCTCCCTGCCCACGCACCATAACAAGGATGTGCAGGCAAGGGCTGGACTCATCCAACACAGCCCAAGGCTTTTGGATTCAGGCAGCACTAACCAGGTCAGGAAGGGTTGACCCAGCTGTAGATGAGGTTTGAGCTTAAGGCACAGCCTGGAATACAGGATTGAATAAAGTTTAAATCCCGAAAGCTGCTTAAGTCTTAGTATTGCTATTTTTTGCTTGTCTGTACCCAGACATACTGTGCTGAGAGACTGAGCACTTTCTGAACTTGCAGCATGAGATACCAGAGCTGGAGGGAAAGGGAACTGCAAAAGATGTTTTCTATATATAAACATCACCAACTCCCTGCACTAGCAGCACAGGACAGGGATAGGATACAGCCAAGACAAGAAAAAACATTTGCAAAGAGAGAGGAGAAACAAAAAAGTGGGTTAATCTGACAGGAATAGAAATGACTCAGGATCCTGATGAACACAGAGAAGCCTCACTGCTTCAGTCACACAAAGGCAGCTCAGTAAACAGGTCCCTGTCTCAGAGTCCCAAGACCAAGCACTAAAAGGGATGAAATCAGGAGCTTTTCCTTCTCCAGCCTTAAGCAGAAAAATCAGTAAACATGAAAACCATGACTTAGAGAATCCTCTCTCCCTCCAATTACTCACTCCAGCAAAAAGCTTAGAGCAAACTTCTTCCAAACTTCCCAAACCACATGTTGTATCTAAACTGTGGCAACCAGACAGAAATCACTGCAGAACTGTAGAATGCTTCATGCTGGAAGGGACCCTTAAAGCCCATCCAGTCCAACCTCCTGCAGTGAGCAGGGACATCTTCAACTCCACCAGATTGCTCAGAGCCCCATCAAACCTAAGCAAGGAGGAAAAAGAGAATAAAAATACCAAACACCTTTCCTTGCCCAGCTTTTCCAGCCTTCCAAGGCGCTGAACTTCCCTTTCTCTCTCACTACCTCCCCCCAGTCCTTGCTAAAGATGCTCTGCTGCAAGTGTCACTGGTGGAGCCTCATCATTTCAACACAACCCACCTTGTGCCGTGATTCTGCACCTCCTTCACCTGCTGAGTCCCAGCCAGACCCACCCTGCCCCACAGCAGCTGATTACATGGAGCAGATGTGGCCATAGAGCTCTGTGTCTCTGGGCAAAGATGCAGAAATCACAAAACCAACCCACACAACAAAATAAATCTTGGGGAGGAGGGGGAAAACCATTCAATTGGGAATTTCATTCCTTTTCTAAACATCTCCCCTGGATTTCCCTCCATGCTAATCTCTTCTAACTCAACAGCATCCCTCGCCACCAACCTTTGAAAAGCTTTTTTTATTGATCAAGTGTTCCACAGATGTTTATGTTTCTTGGAGGGAGGCAGAGGCAGGAAAGAAAATTAAATTACTTTGCTTAGTGATCTTAATTATCTGAAATAATTACCTTCAGTCAATTCTTGAATGAGAACTCTCTAGAGAACAGCATATTTTAGTTTGGATAAAGGGAAAGAAATTGAGTCAAAAAGAGTGATTTTTGTAACTTATTTAGATATACCTAATTAACCAGCTGAGTGAGGAATCCAATCAAAGCTTCTCCATTACACTTAGTTATTAAAAGCAATTTAGAGGGGAAAAAACAAAAAGGAGGGATCTAAAAGAGCTGTCTGTGACTCAAAGGATAACTTTAGCCAAGAACCGAACAAATGGGTGAAAGGAGAGCAGAAGTGAAATATTTTTCATAAAAGTGATTCACTTTCTAGCCAGGCCCCAACAGGGAGACTCGGTAACTCTTGTATTTTGTATACAGCTCCACGCTGGAACGAGCACAAAGGTTTTTAGGCTTCCCAGAAATGGGCAGAGCTTCATTAAGACCTTTTCAGTGGAACACAAGGCTCTGTTCTCTGTTCAGCGGTGGCTGGCGGAGATGTTGGCTGATTAAAAGAAATGATCCCTGGTCTATTCATTGTATTAAAAAATCCTCCAAAGAGTTTTCACATGGGTCTGTAGATCCAAATGTGGACCTGCCCACCCAGAGAGCAATGAAGTCCTCTCCTGTCTAGAGCTGTTTGTGAGCATGCAGGTGGTGGCACGCAGGACGTGCATCTCCCCACGTCACCCCCTGAGCGCAAGCACGAGAGTCCTGAGCAGCTTCTCATTCCTCATTTTGCTCCTTCGAAGGCAGCCCCAGGGCAGTTTCTCTTTTACCTCTTGCACATTGGCAGGGATGCTGAGCATACCCTGCATTCTTCTCTGCCAGTGCCAACCTGGAAACGGACACCTGACAGCTATTTCTAGTTCTTCACAATATAAATAATGAACGGTTCTGTACTGGGAGGGATCAAATGGCACCAGATGACTCTGGTAATAAATCAGGAGAAAGGCCAGGTGGTCTCTTGTCTGGCAGCTCAAAGCTGATAGGCAGCTTTATGAGGGGGGAGGTGGTACAAAATCCATCAGTATAAATCTCAGAATCCATAGCAGTTTTCATGCTGGTTTCAAACATTGCCATATTTCCGGCCTTATATGAAACATCCTTGGCAAGGGGCTGGGCTAAGGAACTCACCTGCCCTGCTCTTGACTTTAGGGTTTGTGTTCATCCCTGTACCCCGAATTGAACTTTATGTCATTCACTGAGGGACAACTCGCTCACTGCCAAGCAAATACCTGGATACTAGGGATTGGGAAAGAACTGATCTAAAAATCACCTTCTCCCACTTGGCTCCTTGCTATTCGGCTGTAATAATAAATAATCATTTTCACCACATTAAGAGCTGAGCACCCCATTCATCACTGGTGAAGTGCTCCAGGATGTCTCTTTGTGTGCCCATGTGGGATAAGGGGACCCATGGTTGCCATGGAGGGGACACCCTGTGCTGGATGGGTCTGTGAGGAGCAGGGGCTGCATGTTCGGAAACCACCCCCACCTGAAACAACCACAGGAAGGGGTCAGGTAAACAAAGGCTGTGAACAAGGGGGATGCAAGTCTGGCTGCTGACAGAGAGCCACTCTTTGGGCACATGAGCTCTATTCCCTCACCATCTTCTGTGGGTTTCTTCCCCAGCGTGCAATACCCCAGGGATGCTCAGCACATATTTGACTAATTTCTCCATTTCTTTACTCAGCTGTTCCAGCCTTGTTCTTTAATGTGCTTAGAAAACTTTTACTTCTAGGGAGGACAAAAAAAAAAGAGGAGACTGTGTCACCATCTCAACTCCCCATTCAGACAGCACGGCCGAGACAGAGCGGGGGTCACCTGAGCAGGAAAGCCATTACCTGCCGTGTGCGCTGTCAAATTTCATAGGAAGGAGGTGGGAAGGTTCCTTCTGATAAGAAGTGGGTTTGATTTAGTGCAGCTTTAACTGCATGGTGTGTCTAAAAGATGCCACAGCACCTGGGAGGTAGTTGATTTACCTGTGAGAATAACTGCCATCCTTTCAAATAGAACAGGCAAAAAAGGATTTAAATAGGTTTGGATCCATTCCCTGTGACACAGCAGACGTGTTGGCTGCCAGCAGCCATCCACAGCTATTTTCAAACGGTCAGAAAACAGATATTCTGAATAATTGCATCGAGCAGGATCCAGGGAGATAAGAACTTCTACGAACATCACCAAAGCAGGGTAATGGCCCATTATGAGTAACAGCACCTTGGGAAACCCTACTAACCTGTGTTTCTGGTCATTTTCCACGTAGATGAGTAAAGTGAAGGCTTCCAAATGCTGATGGCCAGCCAGGTCTCGTGGGAAACATGAGGACAATGTGACAGAGCTACTAAACTACTGAAGTGCAGTTGACAATTTCAGGGAAAGCCGGCTTTTATCAGCACTCCCACACGCCGCGAGATGGACTCTGTGACTGCTTATGAAATGTTTTGTCATCTGGCTTCAACTTTTCAGCAAGCTGATGAAAAAAAAGCATAAATCCATCAGGCATGTTGTCTCACCAACTCCTGATATGTTTTGGCTACTTCCAGAGAGTAAGAGAAGTCTTTGGAGCAGATGTGAAGCTCAGATCTTGTTTGCTCACATGTCATCGCTCACAAAGCAAAACAAACACTCCTGCTCCTGCAGAAATTCACCCTCGTGTGCCACTGCTCTGCCTCACCACACGCTCGCTCCACCTCCCCTGTACATGACAACTCCTTTTGGTGCACAGCCTGGTCCCACAGCATTGGAGGAGCACAGAATCACAGAATGGTTTGGGTTTGAAGGGACCTGAAAGCCCAGCCATTTCCAACCCCCTGCCTTCTCCGAGCTCACAAGCCCAACTCTCAAAGCCTCTCCTCGTTTTTGCTCTCTGATCATCTCCATCTTCTTTTCCTTCTGACACTTCAACGTGTTCTCCAAATTCCATGAAGTTTCTCGTGCAACACTTCAAGACGCAGAGATGGTTTGGCAGGGCCTCCACACACTCCTCACATGCAGTTTTCCAGCATCTTCTCCTTATACCTTGGCTGTCCTTCACAGTATTTTGCTGTGTTACCCCTGCACGCGTAGGGCCAGGATGTGACCAGCTGTGTGATGAGGGAATGGAAACTCAGGTCTAGGCCATCTCCATCCACTTCCCTAACTGTTGATGCATCACCTGCAGGAAGGTTTCTTCTTCTTGTACCTGGAATCATAGATAAAACAGAAAAAGTGATTTGAAGCTGCTATCTGGCCCAGGAGGAAAAAAAATCTGAACACAAACATATATAAACCTGCACGAGAGCAGCCCAGAAGAAGCTAATTGGATTCTTTCTTGAGCTAAATCCTACAGTGCTGTTACTGCACACAGGAATAAGCAAAGAAAAATCGCACTTGCTGAAGTCTTTCAGCCAGATTTCAGCATCTTGAAAGAATCCTTTTTTAACTGAAAAAAAAGAAAGCTATATCTTTACTGGGAATGCCTTAATATGTTTGGAGTTTAACAGCCATCACAATGGTGTAAAAATAATTGTTCTGGAAATTCCAGATTTTATTGGTACTGTGCTTTTTTTTTTTCTCATGTAACAACTGATGCATTTAACCTTATAGAATCATAGAATCATTAAGGTTGGAGAAGATCTCTAAGCTCATCCAGTCCAACTGTCAGCCCAACCCCACCGTGCCTATTAAACCATCGCGGAGCACCACATTTACGCATTTTTTGCTCAGGCATGCAGACTCCACCACTGCCCTGGGCAGCCTCTGCCAGGCCTCGACAACTGTTTTGATGAAGAAATTGTTCCTGATATCCAATCTAAACCTCCCCTGATGCAACTTGAGGTCATTTCCTCCTATCCTCTCACTTGTTACAGCCTGCAGGACGAGGTAGCAGGGGGGAATCCTGCTGCTCAAGCACGGGCAGTTTTCCCTTTGGAACAGGCGCATCCCTGCTGACTTTAAGAGGATGCTGCCAGGTTCGTGGTCCTGCTCCTGCTCCTGGTCCAGGCGCTGCGGGGGGCGCAGTTCCGCGTTATGCCACCAGAGGGAGCCCGAGGCCGCGTCCCGGCGGGAGGAGCAGGCTCGCATCCCATGGGACCGGTATCAGCATCCACGGGGGAATAAACCCAGACATGGCCCGAGGTCTCCTTCCCTGCGTTTTGCCTCTTTCCTCCATCCTCCCAGCGAAAGGATGCCGCTCCCTCTGCATTTTTCCCAAGGGATGGGTGAACTTTCCTCCCACTCAATCCTCTTTCCCAGCCTCCCCTCCCCAGATGCACAGTTAGGTTTTGCTTTTAATGGATGTGTAATTAACCCCTCGAGTAAATATCTATTCAAACCTACATAATTAGTGCTCAGTTTTTCGAAAAGCTAATGAAAGGCCCTTTTAGGCCCCTAATTGGCTGCTGCTTCCTATTAGTTAACTCTGAGTGCGAACTATCAACATGGGAAATGCATTGCATGGCAGGAATTCTATGGCATCATAGAATCATGGAATGGTTTTGAATTGGAAAGGACCCCAAAGCCCATCCAGTTCCACCACCCTGCCATGGGCAGGGACACTTCCCACTGCATCAGGGGGTTCAAAGCCCCATCCAACCAGGTCTTGAACACCTCCAGGGATAGGGCAGCCACCACTTCTCCGGGCAACCTGTGCCAGGGCCTCCCCACCCTTACAGCAAAACATTTCTTCCCAAGATCTCATCTCAATCTCCCCTCTTTCAGCTGAAAACCCTTCCCCCTCATCCCGTCCCTGCCCTCCCTGATCAAGAGCCCCTCCACAGCTTTCCTGGAGCCCCTTTCAGTACTGGGAGGCTGCTCTAAGGTCTCCAGGGAGCCTTCTCTTCTCCAGGCTGAGGCTGAAAGCTGACAAGCAGGATGGCCAAGCAGCTGGGTGCCTGAACAAGCATCCCCCATGTTGACCATTGTTGTGCAATATGGACTAAATGAGATTCAAAAGTAGCCATTTTTCAGTTGAAGAAATCCAGTCTCAAACCCAAATCCGCAACGTTTCATCTCTATGTCACGGGGTGGTTGTACACTTTGGGATGGTGGTTGGTACAATGGGTCAGGATGAGTTCCAGAGAGTTTTCTATAAAAGCAATGGTGATAAAAGAGTCGTGCTGGCTGGAATTATTTAGGGTCAGATAAACAGTAAAGGTACCACCGAACACCTTAATTAACAGTGCATGTCTATCAGGAGCTAATTACATGATTACTTACCATTTTATAAATGAATGGTTCCCAATTAGTTCCCTGGACCATAATTACCAGGTTAAGAATAATGTGCAAAATCTGCGGCTACATTCTTTGGGTAACTCAGTTACCAATTTAACCACTCTATTTAGAAAAATCAAGCCTGTAGAGAAGAGCAGCTCTTTCCAACAGAGACAGCAGGCATCAGCATGTGCCCTACCATGCTGTAAATGTAGGAATCTCCTTGCTTTACAGTCAGTGTCTGTGTTTCAAGGCAACAAAGGAAAGCAAATAATGCTCACAGATTCCTCTTGGGAGGCACACATTATTGAATCACACAGTACTTCAAGGAGCTCATCAAGAATAACACCTTCCTGCAACCAACGGCTCCAAAATCCCAGCTGTGTTGCTTATGAAAGTCCTTATTTCTTTATTTTTGCTCCCAGGTCCGTGGTGTTGCCATCAGCTGTGCTGCAGTGCTCTCTGCCGGCACCAGCCTGGGAGCTCGGGGGATGCTGCAGCCAAGCAAAGGCAGTGCCCAGGCTGTCCCACTCTGAGCAAATCCACCCAGGGATTGCACTTCTGCTGCTGCCAGGCCCAAGGATTTACAGTCCATGAGTCAGGCTCCTGGAAAACCCAGAGATTACTAACATTGGTTCTTTGTGTTTGCTTTATGAGTTTGTATTTACATTCAGGGTGTTGTGTCTCAAAAATTCTTGGCTTGAAAACCCCTTTGCAGGCACCTCCTGAGCAGTGACCCTGCTGCCCTGTTTGCCCTCTCACCCATAATATTCAGGAGGTATTTTCTCTTCTCACTTCTCTGTAAAAACATGCAGAAGTGTTCCAGGTCCCTTCTCACCAGAGGATACCTGAGCTAAGTCACAGAATCACAGAATCATAGAATGGTTTGAGTCAGAAGGGACCTCAAAGTCCATCCAGTTCCAACCCCCTGCCATGGGCAGGGACACCTCCCACTGGATCAGAGGACTCAAAGCCCCATCCAGCCTGGCCTGGAACACCTCCAGGGATGGGGCAGCCACCACTTCTCTGGGCAACCTGGGCCAGGGCCTCCCCACCCTCACAGCAAAACATTTCTGCCTAAGACTTCATCTCAATCTCCCCTCTTTCAGCTGAAAACCCTTCCCCCTCATCCTCTCCCTGCGCTCCCTGATCAAGAGCCCTTGCCCAGCTTTCCTGGCGCCCCTTTCAGTATTATTTTCTTAATTTCCAAGGCAAAGGTCTCTGGCATTGTCTCATGAACAGCACCCTGGGCCAGGATAAAATATGAGACATGATTTTCTTGGAAAATCTCCTTGCCTGTTTGATCTGCAGGGATGGGGCTAACGGCGCCTTCTGAACTCCTCTGCAAAGGGGCTGCTGCGATGCGCACATTGTGCTGTTGGTTTCCATCACTCCTCCTCACTTCTGATTCATGCCGTTAAAAATGAGATTGCTGCTTGCTCTGGGTGCCTTTGGTTAATAACTGCTATTTTAACTCCAGCCCATTGAGAGCTCAGCACAAGTCCCTGAACTGAATTGCCTGTTGTCCTAGATTCCCGCCAGGCAAGGTCCAGAGCCACTGTCTCGATGGATCCTTCCCATGGCAAAGCACACAGGGGCAATTTTCCCTCTCGCTCCCCCTGGCTTGTTGGTGTTTTTCTCAGTGTGTTTCTGAAGGCCAAGCTCTCCACACCATTGGTGTGGGGACTGTTGCAGCTCTCACATACTGAGGAGCTCTGCTCCACTCTCCTTTTCTTCAGGCAAGTTTCTTCTCACTCCCAAGCAAGGACTCTCCTCGCATTGCCCTGGTGCAGCCCTGCTCCTTCTTCAAGGCTGAGAATACACTGACCCTGAGTGCTACCCGAGCAAGACCAGGCGTGCGTACCCACTCCAGTTTATCCCAGCCATCTCCTATTCAACACAACTAACACCACCACACAAATTCCAAGAACTGGAGTGAGTAAATGGGTGCCTTTTGTTCTCATTAAACTTCTCCTAAAGCAATGGCATTATCGCAAATTTTGTCATTCTTAATTCCATTTCCCATTAATCACCCAAGAAATAACCCAGCCTGGCCAGAGCTGCTGCCCCCCAGCATCCTGGGGCAGAGGGATGTGCATACATGGGTGCCAGTTAGTTCTCCTTACTGGCACTCTATCTGGAATTACAATCATTGTGCCAACTCCACCACCAAACCATGTCCCTAAGCACCACATCTACAAGGCTTTTAAACCCCTCCAGGGATGGAGACTTCACCACTGCCTTGGGCAGCCTCTGCCAGTGCTTGACAATCCTTTTGGTGAAGAAACTGTACCTCATATCCAATCTAAACTTGAGGTGCAACTTGGTGGTGCAACTTGAGGCCGTTTCCTCTCATCCCATCCCTTGTCATTTGGGAGAAGAAACCAACACCCACCTCACCACAACCTCCTTTCAGGCAGTTGTAGAGTACAATGAGGTCTCCCCTCAGCCTCCTCTTCTCCACATTGAACAGCCACAGGACCCTCAGGTGCTCCCATAACCCCTGTGCTCCAGACCCTTGGGGCAGACCCAAGGCGTGTTGGGCAGAGCAGTCCCTGGCCGGGTGCAGGAGGGCACCGTGAGCACCCAGGTCCAGCAGCCAGGGCAGGAGCTGCACCTCCCTGCTGAGGGTTTCTGATGTTGGCCAGCTGCCCTAGGTTTTACACCAGGGTGCAAAAGGAAACATCTGTGCTGCACATCCACCCATGTTGATACCTATACAGCAGATATCTACACATCTCTTACAGATAAGCCCCAATAAATGACCTCATGTTACTCTGATTTTGGCGTCTCTCCCAGGGTGCCACCAGCTCCCCTGCACTCCACAGGAGGTACACAAGGGTTTGTGGTGCTGCCTCAACAAAGACATCAAAGTAAGGAAGAGATGAAGATTTATAGGGCTTCAAGATCAGAACAATGCAAATTCTGCCAAAACTTAGCACTAAATACAAACAGTAATTAAATCTACATCCAGAATCTCTGACTTGATGCTATGGAGTTTGCAGTGATGGGTCCAGCCAACAAAGAAATGGAAAGCACTGAACTGCCTCCGCCTTGGAACTAAGCTACTAAAGAAATAAATTCTTGAGTATAGCCTTAGAGTTGATTTATTCCTCTTATAAAACTAAACTTTGCAATGATAGGCACTTTTTTCATGCATTATTCTAGATGGCAGTGTAAATCAACCCAGAGCACAGTCAGTAAAGTTGTTATTGCCATCTCTAAAATCATACACTATAGAAAAGATGCAAAGAATTATTAGTATTTCCTATATTCATATGTGCTGGGCCTTTTGGGAAGGCACACACACACACAGAGGTTTTAAAAGGCAAAATAGTGCCTCTGAATGGCTTAAAATAGCCCAGAGCTCTGGTGATGGAGATTAATCCTTGCTGCAATGATTTCTCTCCACGGTTTTCTGCCATCTAAAAATGGTGGAGAGCATCCCCTGTCCAGGGTTGGAGGCGAGAGGGCTGTGGAAACCCTCTCCCAGTCCAGTCTCGCTCCACGTTGTGCAGCCCCACAGACCTCTCATCCAGCAGAAAATGGGGCGATTTTTAATGCCACGGAGTCATTCGACCGATGAAGGCAAATGATATTTGCATTCCACCCAGGAATGTTTCAGTACCCGGGTCAGTCCCTGCGAGGAGGGCTGCAGGATCAATCCCTGCTGGGTGCCCGTGCCCGGGTCCCACTGCCGCCAGCGCCAGCGCCGCGCACGCACACCCACGGCAGCTCGCGCCCGAGTGATTTACTCCTCGCCAAGTGCTGCCTGGTTACCACCACGGCAGAGCCATCGCCTCCTCCTCCTCCTCCTCCTCCCGCTGCCGGTGAGCGCCCAGGCGGGCTCTAATCCCCGCAGACCGCGGGAGCCGGAGCAGCAGCCAAGAGGAGTTGCTTTGTGCTGACTTGGGTAAGCAAAATGTTCTTTCTTTAGTAGCCATTCGCTTGTCCTGGCTGTTCCATGCAGGGAAGCAGGTGGGATTCTGGCTAACCTGGGATTTTAACATGAATTTTCTCCAGGAACAGGAAAATACCGGAAGACTCCTCTGCGCAGGCTGTTGGTTCATTACCCTACGGCACTCGCCTTATATTTAGCAGTTTCATAGAAAGCTGCCTTCTGATATTTCACTTCAAAAGTATTGTAAGGGATGTGAAATAATTACAATGAAAATTGTGGTTTTGCAAGTGTTGATGAAGGAGAACTAAGTTAAGGCTGCTTTTGAACTGATGGGGCAGCGGGGTGAATAGAAGATGTTCAGTGTGGGTTTGTTTTCAATGGTGAGCTCATGTTTTCGGTTTCTTGTTCTTTTGTCCCCGAGCACACAGCCTGGCCTGGCCATCAATTCATTCACATGCAGATTGCTTGGTTTGGTGGATTTTATAAAGCAAAGCCCTTTGACTTTGTATTCTCCTTTTTTCTGTAAACTTTTTTCTAATTCTAAAGGCAAAAACATGAAAGCATCGTGTATCTCCCCCCTCCACATGTAACTTTGTCACAAGACTATTAATCATGCCTTACAATAATGTTGCTAATGCAGAACATCCATTCTGAAGCAGAGCCTCTGCCTGCAGATGGATTTGTTCCTGCGAGATAGGAAAGTGGAACAAATTTCTTCAGGAAATATTTAAGCAAGGTCATAATAACACTCATTACATTCCAAGCCATGATGTGTCATGTGCTGGATCAGACAGAGCGTAGCAGCACGCACGGTTATTGACTTAGTCTGTAGAGGAGCCCAAAGGTTGGACATTTATGTTGAAATTCCTTACTACTTTCCACTTATGCTCGTCAGATTGAAGTCCTGTGAATTGCTTAATTGGTTATGATGAGGAAGAAGGAGGAGAAACCAATTAAAGCAATATTATGTACTTAATTTTAATCTCCCAAGGACTTTATTAACATTAATGAGCATTTTCATTGTATAGTGCAATTATTACTACTACAAACACACTATTGTTCCTGCACTGCCAAAAGGTGATTGGGTGAACAAGCAAACCCAGACTGTTCTCTAGATCAAGGGTTTAAACAAAGGCAGATTGGGTGGACCCTACCCATGCGTCCCACGCTGTGGCTGAAGATGTGCCCACCAAGCCAGCAGATGATGCACGTGTGAACGGGGTGTCAGGGTGGATCTGACAAACAATGCCAGGAGCATGATGGAAGTGTGCGGATGGACACATCGAATGGCAGGGAAATCATGTCACACTACACTGGCTGAGGCTTTGAGGAACCCAATCCAACGGGAGGCGTTCCTGTCCATGGCGGAGGGAGTGGAACTGGATGGGCTTTAAGGTCCCTTTCAACCCAAACCTTTCTATGACTCTAAAACCTGCAATCCAAGCACAAGGTCCATTTGCCCACCTTTTGTTATGATGCTTTATATTCCTATGGAAAGGGAAACAGTAGGTACATTAACACCCACTTATACATCCGCTGTGTGGTAGCACTGAGAAAGGTCACAATTCTGTTGGGCCACAGACTGAATAAATAGCAAGAACCAGACAACAAATATATCAAGCACTGTGTTCTCACAAACTGCTGCAAAGTGCAACAAGTGGGTCGACCACGCTGAGAGACAAAGGACAGGCGAGTTCCCTGAGCATCAAGAAAGTCACAGGTCTCGTAATCCTGTAAACACAGCTGGACCAAGAGGCCACTGCATCCTGCACTAAACCCCTGCACAAATACTTCCCTGTTTATTAAAAGAGGAAAAAGTATTGAGAATAATATGATCCAACATGAGGAATCATAGAATCATTAAGGATGGAAAAGATCTCTAAGCTCATCCAGTCCAACCATCAGCCCAACCCCACCGTGCCCATTAAACCCTATCCCAAAGTGCCACGTCTACACTCTTATTGAACCCCTCCAGGGATGGAGGTTCACCCACTGCCCTGGGCAGGAAGGAGGAAGGTGGGCAAGCATTCATCACCCGAGCACATATGCAGATTTACATTTCAGTCAATTCAAACACTTCATTATTTTGCTCTCAAAATAGCAGTGCTCACTCCCCTTCCTCGCAGCAAGGCAAGGGGAGGCAGGAAATGACTTGCTCGTGATGGCACAGAAAAACTGAGAAAGCAGGAAATCCAATTCACGTGTAGGGAGTCAGAGCTGCTCATCCAGCCTTCCCTCCAGATACCAGCACAACCAAATGCCATACGCAGAGA
This sequence comes from Tapera naevia, assembly GCA_033556795.1. Classification (NCBI taxonomy): domain Eukaryota; kingdom Metazoa; phylum Chordata; class Aves; order Cuculiformes; family Neomorphidae; genus Tapera; species Tapera naevia. Next base: position 1,776,072 of record JAUMJJ010000242.1, read on the forward strand.
GTGACAGAAGGAGGGACTGTGAGATGAACAGATGATTCACAGGAGACTAAAGAAAACACAACGCTACCTTCCTTTGGGAGCAAAATCCATTTTAAAAAGAAACTTGTTGAATTCATAAAGAATGAAATGTAAGGACACTAAGGGAACTGACGTTAAATGAGCAAATATTGGGCAAATTGACATTTGTGCTCAAATGGGCCAAATTCACTGAAGGGTGTCTGTGGCTTCCGTGTCACCTCCCAGCAGGGGGTACACGGTCGCCTCTGCCCCGGTGCCTGCAGTGTGGTCCAGCATCCCTAGGAGGGATCTCTGCACCCCGCTAGGGCTGCCCCAAAGAGTTTGTGTCAACCAGGCTGCCCTTCAGCACTGGGGCTACCCAGGAACGGAGACGACAACACTGCTTGTCCCTGGGGCCAAGCTGACCTAGTTTGGGGTTCTTTTAGTTCATATTCTTTGTTTGACAGCAGGCTGGGGAAAAAACAGAGAGGTCATCTGAATTTTATCCATCATTCAACACCACACTGGCATCACACATTTGACATTTGGATAAAGTGGATAAAACTCACCTTCCACCAGCTGGGCACCTCTGCTGAGAATTCTCTTTTTGTGACATTTCATTCTGTGCAGACTTGGGTGGGATGGGCAGGTTACTGCAAAGGAAAACGTCATTTTTGAGTCTCAAAATACTGGCAGAAAGGCTTCTATTAATTGATCAGCATTGTTGTGAAGAACTTTTGGTCTTCACTGATTCTAAACTGCAAAATATGGCTGTTTTCTATAAGGAGTTATGTTTCTAGGGGTTACAGATGCATCAGAATCCAGAAGGTAAATAAAGGTCAAGTGCATGCTGCCCTTTGGTGATTTTATAGACTGAAGCCTTCAACTGTTTACAATTGAGTCAATTTTGTTTTCAATAATGTTAAGTTAACCTTTAAAAAATTGTGTCAAGGAGCCCAAAACCCCGACACCGTGCTAATTAAGGAGATAAACTTGATTTAGGAGGAATTCAATATCTAAACTGCCTGTCATGAAACATCTTTCACCTTTTTCTCTGCTTTTATACTTCTGCCTCTTCCAAATACTCATTGTTACACAAAAGGTTGTGCTGTGTCTTTTGAAGGCTCAGCTCTGGGGCAGCTGTTCCTGCTTTTGCGAGGTGCAATGCTCTGGGTGCCAAGGGGATGGTCCCTGTGCCAAGGGCACTGCTGGTGGCACCCAAACCCCTGCTGCCCAAGGATATTTTAATTTCTTTTGTATCCCAATAGTGTGCACAAGCGACTTTTTTTTTGTATTTTTCTAGTCTCAGAGCTTCTTTTTCACCTTCCAGTGTACTTACAGTTCTGTAACTCCAGACCTGATCTTATTAAGGGTGATTAGATATTTGTATAACATTTCACACCTCCCCGACCTTGTGCAAGCTGTACCTAATTCCCCACCAAACCCCTCCAGTGAGCTCCCCAAGGCTGACAGCATTACTTTCTGTCTTAAAGCAGTGCTGCCCAGCTCTAAAGAGCTTAGTGCTGGGGAGTGGGACCTGACCAAGGTCAAGCTGCCCATGAGCAGTGAGATACGCGGATGGGCTGGGAGTCCCATGGCTCTCATGCACCCACAGAGCAGATTTCCTGCAGTTGCTGATTATGTGCTCAAACTGCAGCCCCCAGCTCTCAGCACCCACCCCAAATTGGGGCTGCAGGTGGAGAACACTCACTCCACATCTGCAGCACAAAGACACCCCACCAGGGCAGGGCACCTCTTTGCCATATCAGCAGCCTCCCTGCAGCCAGCATCACAGCCCTGCCAGACAAAGGCAAGGGGAAGGTTATGACTCAGAGCAAAAGCAATCTGTCAATAAACAAAAATCAAAGACAACAGCAGTGCGAGCTGCACAAGACAGAGCAACAAAATGTTTTGTATCCATTCCCCTCCCTGCAGTCATGAGCTCTTGAAACTATTTATTATGTCAGTGATAAAGCAGCTCAGCTATAATCCATCTCCATCACTAGTTGTACCTAACTTTTAATCCATTAAGGCATGGATGCTTCAGTTAAAATTAGCAACCATTCAGCAGGGCCTTTTTAATGGCTAAATAAGAAGTACAATATAAACATTTTTAATTGCCAACACGTGCTAAAGGACTGCACTGAGAAGGGAGTGTGACCATATGGTCACCAGCTCCACCCGCCTGATCTGGGCTCACGCTGCACCGACGGCTGGAGCGGGACGGAACGGCAGGGACATGGTCAGCACCAACAGTTGTGAGGAGCAAAAGAAGCACAAAATTGACTTGCCTGGAAAGTCTGATTCCTCCAACCAAGGAAACACCGCTCACAGCATCCTGGGTCCCATTAGCTCCTGGGTAGCCCTGTTCTTCATGCAAGCAATTGCCACATCAGTCACCTCTCTACTCCTCTTCCTCACAGCATTCCCTGCTTCCACTCTGGAGGAGATGGGTCGCAAGGAAGAGGACGACAGCAGCTCCTGGAAGAAACAGACGAGCAACATCCGAAAAACATTCATTTTCATGGAGGCCCTGGGATCGTAAGTACCAGAGCTGCTTTCCAGGCAGAGCCACATCCAAGTACTTCCCAGCCCAAGGCAGCCTCTCCCTTCCTGGCATTGGGCATTCTGAGTCAAGCAACAACCCTGAGGTGAGGGGGGGGCACTCCCTCAAGGCTGCTGCTGATGTCCTCATTCATGGTTTGTGCCTGCCAAGCGGCACCGGAGCCGCTCCCTCCCTCCCAGCCCCACAGCACGGCTCTGGGTCAGCTCTGCCCTTTCCTCATGGAATCACAGGCTCATAGAATCGTTACGGCTGGAAAAGACCTCTTGAACTCATCCAGTCCAACCCTCAGCCCAACCACACCGTGCCCACTAAACCCTGTCCCCAAGTGCCACAGCCACGCGCTTTTTCAACCTCTCCAGGGACGGAGAATCCACCACTGCCCTGGGCAGCCTCTGCCAGAGCTTCACCACAATGTCAGTAAAGAAATTGTTCCTAATATCCACTCTAAATCTCCCCTGGCATAACTTGAGGCCATTTTCCTCTCCTCCTATCACTCATTACTTGGGAGAAGACACCAACTCTTGCCTCACCACAGACTCCCTTCTGGGAGCTGCAGAGAGCGATGAGGTCTCCCCTCAGCCTCCTCTTCTCCAGGATAAACAACCCCTGTTCCCTCTGCTCGTTGCCCTCTAAGGCAGCTCAGTTAAGGTTTTGCTATTCTGCTGCTGCTCACACCGGGCTTCTGCTGTCACCAGGTCGAGCGGGGTCAAGGGATGGCTCTGGGGGAGGCATTATAATAATAAGTTGTATATTTAGCTCATAAACCCTGACTCAGTTGAGGGATGAAACAAGAACAAAGATGTTCAAGTTGCACAATACTTCTCTGTGAGTTAACAGCTTAATTTGCCTATTCATGGTGATGAGACAAGAAAACATTTCCAGGATGGTGGAGGAGGAATTGAATTACCTCCACCAGCAAGTCCTGTCACGGCCAGATTTTCTGTGACTTTAGAACCCACCACAATGCTCCCAAAAAAACCAACTAGCCCAGATCTCAGCAATGTTTTAAATTATCAAGATTCTGGCCAGCCTCAGAAATCAGTTAAACTATTCAGCAGCCTTCTCTAAAGGCATGAGGTTAGAAAAAGCTTTGTTCTCTCCTAGCCAACTTGTTGATTAATCACTTTTTAATAGGGGGCCTAATTATCATAAACTGTTTGGGGCAGCTATACAGAACAGATGCCCCAGCATCTGATTTGTAGGTTGTTAATTTCCTACTATTATATTAATAGGAAAATCTAGCATTAGAAATAGGGCTTTTTTTCCACGCACACTGCTTCAGCGAGCTGAAAGCATAACTGAAGATCTGGGACCTAAAACTACCTGGAAACTTAGCATCACCTTCCCTCAGGATCCACAACTGCTGGATGTGGGACCTTAGCGAGTCCATCCCTGCTTGTTCCCCGAGAGCTCTCGGGGACTTGAAAGGCATTTCCACAAGACAGAGCTTACAGGGTAACAGGAGAAAAATGAGTGAAACAAAGAGAAGGTCCCAACACCACCTGCTTTTTTAGGCCACAAGAGAGAAAAACATTAAATATCATTTACTGAACAAAAGATTCAAATTTATCTGTTGGGATATCTTCCCAAAATCTATGGAGTTTTGGATTTGGGAGAGGGGGGATTTGTTGGGGTGGTGGGGTTTTTTTTCTTTGTTAGGAACCAGTCCTGGCACAGCCCAATTCCTCACAACCCCAATGGTCTTACACATTGTTTTGGCATCACACAGGGGCCACTGGAGGGGAGGAGAGCTGAGCCCAGTGAGGAGCTCTCTTTGGCTCCCGCTCCCTGCAGCATCACCAGCAAAGGCACTTGAGGAAAGCGCCGCGTGCCACATGGTTACAGCTCCATGCTCGGCCAACCTATCGGCACAGCACGCTGGATCCTTTGCTTACTGGATTATAGGAGGGTTTCTGCCCTCATTTATTGGGTTGGCTTCAATAGCATCCCAACTGAGAAGGGGCTTCCACCACGCTCACCTTCCTCGCTCTGCCTTCCCACACCCCACAGGGCTTTGCAGACTCAAGTTCCATTTAACTGCCATCAATTAATCTGTTGCTCATTTGATGAGGATTATTGAGGACTGACCTGGCAAAGTATCCACTGTCACTATCCCGAGACACGTGTTCAGCTGCCTAAGGCAAACCTTTAACAGGATTTGGAGCTTTAGGCATGTTATAAATACCCGCTCATCGCTGCGCTGGGCTGAACCCTTGTTGGGAAGGTACAAGACACTCATTGTCACTTTGTGACTGAGGGTACAGGGGTATGAGCAGGCTCTGCAGAAAGGAAACCACACCAGATGCTGAATGAAAATATTGACTGAGGTTAGACAGTTATTTTGCTGTTTAGATACACAAAAGGTTGGTTGATATACCCAAAGTGCAACTTAACTGGGCTCTCCTTACTGTCTGTGTCCTCAGGACAAGGCTGACCAGGGAAAGTGAAGGACTACTTTAAGGCCACAGGGACTTTGAGGACACACATTTGCATTAAGTAGGAATTTGGCCCCATAGTATTGATATCTTTCCATGAGGGGGGAGGGGCATTAATCCCATCGAGCTCTCGAGCTGCAGAGTGCCCCACGGGTGAGGTGGTTGTCCTACAGCCCCTCGGCTGGGCTCGCACTTAGCCCAGGAAAATCCCCCCAGTCCCAATGGATTCAAGTGCAATTGTTCCTTGAAAGGCAGGGAGCTGCCAGACCACAGCCCGTGCACCCACCCGAGGCACGTGCTGACAGCCACTTGCCATCTCCCTCCCCTTGGTGTGCTCTGAACAGGGCACGGCTGAAGCTCACCCACATCCTGGCACACGCAGGAGTAAAATATTTGGCTGTCTTTACAGATGCTCCTGAAGAAGATTATTTCATCTCATTGCAGGGATCTTTTTTGTCCACTACCTCAACACAGCCTCACAATCAATGATGCAAAAATAACCTTTTCTCTACAGAGGAAATCGTGAGGGGGGTTCCTACAAATTGCATAATCTTGCAAGTTTGGGGCTGCTGGAGATGTAGTTCTACTTTAGCATCTGCTTTGAGTTAAATTACTCCCCTGTTGCTTTTTCTTGCTTTTCCCTTTCTCTCTCTAAGCATCCATCCATTTCTCACAGCAGCAGCATCAACTGAAATCCAACTTCTCCTTTCTGCAGAGGTGCCTTTTCGGAAGTTTTCCTAGTGAAGCAAAGGAGCACTGGCAAGCTCTTTGCTCTGAAATGCATCAAGAAGTCTCCTCTCACAAGGGACAGCAGCTTGGAGAATGAAATAGCAGTGTTGAAAAAGTGAGTACCTACCTACATTATAAAGCAGAAAAAGCACCCTTTCCCCAGACACGTGGTTCTGCAGCAAGATGTAGTAAGATGTATTTCTTTTAAAGAATATATTACTGTAAATCAGTAGGTCAATGAATTTTCTTCTCTCATTTCCGGGCTGGGCTTGTATCTCCAACACAGCCAAGCTGTCCCAGACCTGTGGAAGGAAAGAGAAGGTCTCCCCACTTTATCCTTGCCAGGTTTGCTCCTGATCCACATTTCTCTTTGCAGAATAAAGCATGAAAACATCGTAACTTTAGAAGATATTTATGAGAGCACAACTCACTTCTACCTGGTCATGCAGCTGTAAGTATCAGCAGAGCCATTTCTTTGTGGGACACAGGAAGAGGAGCAGCAGGACCACAGTGATGCGTCACATTTCAGCATCTACACACCGGAGCCCCTAACGAGGGCTAACGAGCCCGCTAACGAGGCTTGGTTTGAACTAACCTGGACACTTCCCATGTTGTCTTGGCCCAAGCTCATTTTAGCAGCAAGTTTCTGAACCAAGATTAGGATCTATTTATGCAAATGAATTCATCACAGTTGAGGAGGGCAGAGACAGAAGTATTGCTAATTAAAGCTGTGCCACGCAGGGTTTCTAGAAATGAAAATGGGCAGAATGTCAGCTGCAGAGAAAGCAGCTTGCTGTGGGCATCAGCTCCGAGCACCCGGCTGCTACTGCTAACTTGCAAAGTTAGCTAGAAGAAGGCAGCACACAAAAACACGGATCTGCTTGTGTAGCAGAGCCTGCAGGCAATCCTGCCCACGGGGCTGGATGCCTGGAGCTCAGATCTGATGGGGGTTGCATTATAACCTTACCCAGATTCCATCAGTTTACCAGGAGTGCTTACTGGTACCATGAAACTGCGCTCCAGAGCATCCAGCAGCCTCTCAGCTGCCCAAGGAGCGGCTCTGCTGTAGGTGGAGTTGTAAAAGGGCCAGAAAGTGAGCTCATCTAACATGAAATCATTATTAACTTTTTATAGTTTTTAGTCTTTTTCTTTCTGATCTCCTGTTTCCACAGGGTATCTGGGGGAGAGCTGTTTGACCGCATCTTGGAACGCGGCGTTTACACGGAGAAAGACGCCAGCGTGGTGATCCACCAGGTCCTGACAGCAGTCAAGTACCTCCACGAAAATGGAATTGTGCACCGCGACCTGAAGGTGCGACCCGTCTCCTGTCAGGGAGCTTTACCTGCTCTGCTCCACAATTTTGTGTTCTTTATTTCCATTTCTCTATCACAAATCCCAACCCCTGATCTCTCTATGTTCACAGCCTGAAAACCTTCTTTACCTCACTCCTGAGGAGAACTCCAAAATCATGATCACAGACTTTGGGTTGTCTAAAATGGAGCAGAACGGCATCATGTCTACTGCCTGTGGGACTCCCGGATATGTTGGTGAGCCAAGGGTCAGAATGGGCTGGAAAAGGGTTGTGCACGTACAGTCCATCACCTGGCAGAAAGGAAAAACATATGTAATCACATTAACAAGAATGCACTTCTCACAGATGCACTGCATGGACCGCATAAAGACTTACAAATGAGCGTAGAGATTACAGAATCATAGAATGTTAAGAAATGTAAAGAAAAGAATAATTTTAAGACTAATATATTTCAGTGTTGGTCATCTATTTACTGAAAAACTACAGAAAAAAAAATTAACACGATGGAATTCTGCGTAACATCCACCAGGCTGCAATGCCTTGATCTTGCTGCTTAAAACCTCAGGATGCAAACAGAAATTGTCTATTCTTTCTGTTTGATGGCATAAAATACACAAAGTGTAGACCAGTCCAACTGGCAAATGGGCTCTTACTGGCTGGCTGGCTGCACTGGCACCTCAGAGTTCAAGCGTACAAGAAATTATTGAGCTTATTAATATTTAGAGGTCTCATTTGCTTTTGCTGTTCTGCAGCCCCCGAAGTCCTTGCCCAGAAACCATACAGCAAGGCTGTGGACTGCTGGTCCATTGGAGTCATCACCTACATCCTGTGAGTAAGAGCAAACAGCATCCCACTTGTTTTTCCATGAGTTTCCCAGCTCCTCCACCGCTCCCGACACCTCTGCCGGGCGGCAGCGCACGCGGAGGCGATGCCGCACCTCCCGCTTAGCTGTGGGGACGCAGCAGCCCTGCATTCTTCCTTCGCACAGATTCACTAGAGCATAGAAACGAAAGGGGATGCAGGGAACCAAGCACTGGAGAGGAGATGAAAGGGATCACATTTTCTCTATTATATGCCTCATCCTATGCTTTGTTTTTTTTCAGTTGCCAACAAGTATCTTTCAGTCTTCCTCGGTACTTTTTGTTTCATTTCCTCCCACGCCAGGCAGCTCTGTACCAGCTGTGGCTTTGTCCTTTCACTGCTGCTGTTAAGTTTTTAACTCTTTTCTGCAGCGTTACCAGTGTGCTTCGATGTGAGGGACAGACGGGTGGAGAGAGTCCCTGACCCCCTCGTGGTGCCCACACGTGCCCAGCTCTCAGTTGTGGAGGAGCCTGGGCAGACACGGATGGAAGTGCTTAAGGGTTGCTGGCTTTCTGCTCTCTTCCAGGCTGTGTGGGTATCCTCCCTTCTACGAAGAGACCGAATCCAAACTCTTTGAAAAGATTAAGGAAGGCTACTACGAGTTTGAGTCTCCGTTTTGGGATGATATCTCTGAGTCAGGTAAAGCTCCGGTGCTGGGAAGCACCATGGTCTCTCCCACAATTGCAACCCAGAGCCCCGAGATTGACGGGCACGAGCGCAGTTGGGCTGACGGTTGGGCTGGATGATCTTGGAGGGCTTTTCCAACTGTAATGATGCTGTGACTCTAAGCCACGCACCCCCAAATGCCCTTCGCTGGCCTCAGCAGGGACAGGAAAGGATGAGGAGGTGCTGAGCTGAGTCACAAACATAGCAGCAAAGCCCCGGACATGGGAACTCATTGCCGAGGCTCTCAGCACCAGAGCACCATGGGTGACAACGCCAGAGCTGAGCTGCTCTGGAAGAACTTGGGGTACTTTGTGCCCTGCCTCTTTTACAGCATCCTCAGCTGAAGCCTCTGTTTACCTAACTCTGATTTTCAGGTGGGGTTTAGGTTTCCCTTGGGAATCCCAGGGTTTTCCCTTTGCTTTTCATCCCCTTGGGTCACATTTCCTTACAGCACCACAATCTGTATCAGCTACTGCTGCGCCCTTCCACCAGACCAACCTGCTCTTGTAGTCACCTGCACATTTTACCAAAGCCAGCACCTTAGCAGCACATTTTGAACATCACTCTTTTATACATACAAATAAAACCAACAGGAGGTTTGTTAGGACTTAAGAACAAACACCACAGTCTTTCCTGCACAAAGACCAGAAAAACAATGGGAGGGATGGAAACACTCTTTAAAGTAACTTCTAAATCTACTCAGTTTGCCATTTCTTAAGCTTTTTTTTAAAGTTATTTTTGCTGAATAATTCAACTCAAATTCATGTAATCTAAGGACAAAGGCTGGTACATCCCCAGTTCAAATTTTTCCATCGGGAGCCCTTCACCACAAACATCTCCCTTTAACAGAAGAATGAAGCAGCATGGACACCTTCTTGGTGCTGCCTTTTGCGATGTTTATCCACCAGCGTTTGTCGTGTCCTACTGGGATCATACATTGCAACAAGGAGATAACAAACCTCTCCTCTCTGCTTCTCCTCCCCTCTCAAACAGCCAAGGATTTCATCAGACATTTACTGGAGAAGAACCCCAACACGAGGTTCTCCTGTGAGGAAGCCCTCCGGCACCCATGGTGAGCAGACCAGGGCCCTGGTGGTAACTGGTGTCTACAGGAATTTGCCAGTATCCACATCTCACTCCCCATGCGCAGTAGAAACTGAGAACAGGGGAGTCTCCCCAGCCCCTTTATTAACGTCACCATCTGCCTCTGCGTGGCCCAGGGTGTTCCTCTTTCGTGTGCGAAGAAAGAAAATGATGAATAATTAAAGATACAATTTGTGCATATTTGCCTCCATAAACAGAGGCAAAGAAGAAATCCCATCCTGAGCTTTCCCAAGCTTTGAAGTGTGTGTTTGTGTTACATTTTGTTGCTGTTTTTCCTTTGGGTTTAATTATTGCTGATTGAACGTACAAAGCAGTTAGTTGCCTCCAGAATGTGGAATGCCTTACAAATGCCATCTGCCTACGAGCCCATTTTCTTCTCTCCCCATCTGCAGGATTAATGGAAATACAGCCCTTCACCGTGACATCTACCCATCTGTCAGCGCTCAGATCCAGAAAAACTTCGCAAAGAGCAAATGGAGGGTAAGTCCTTGGCTGGTGGGAGCCCACAGCCACTTCACCATCCAACGCTGGCTGCTGCCATCTTGCAACACGCAAGGCTTCAGCTGGGGGCGAAGCACATTAAAGCTGAGATCCTCCAAAGGCTGCCTGGAAATTGTCTGTGGTTACTGATTATAGCATGCTTGGACCAATATTCCTGCTGCGTATGGGTAGATTCGTCACTGTAGTGCCCTCACCAAGGAAGTAAAGGAGAGGGGAAAAGGCTGAGTGCCTTTGTATTGAGGGACTGAAATTGCTGTTCCATCAGCAGATCTTCTTGGGAGCTTAACGCAGCTTTTCTTTTTTTCAGCCTTGAATATAAGTTGGTATTTCTTTTATAGCAAGAGTTTTGGTAAGGATTTAGGCAGAGAGAGGAAGGCCTAAATACACTTTAAATACACTCAAAACTCAGCTCTAGTCTCTATTTCACACTGCAGGGTAATTTACAGCTTTCCCCCCTCCATTTCCTCATGTGGAAGCCTCTGTGTTCTTCCAAAGCATCTGCAGTTTGCACTCAATGGAAACCACAGTGTTTATGCTGGGAATGAGCACATCTCACTTCCCACACACTATGCAAACAGTCAGTGCTACCCAGTACCACACTGGTTACTGGTACTGGTTACAGCTAGTGCTACCCAGTACCTGCACCACCAGCACCCACCCTGCACGCACAGTCATCGCCTAAAGGGGAATGGTCCCTTCATCCCACAGCACCCACCCAGCCTGGCATCACTTGGTGCTCATCATGGGGGTTTTGCCTTCCTCTCCAGCAAGCGTTCAACGCCGCAGCCGTTGTGCACCACATGAAGAAGCTCCACATGAACGGTCATCACGCAGCAGCTGGGAGCACCGCCCCTGTTATACAAGTCCAAGAGGCATCCAGACCCAACACACCCATGGTGGCCACCCAGGCAGCAACACCATGTGAAGACAAGGACACGTCACTCCCTCTGGTCCCCAAGCAGGGCTGTCCCAACCCTCCCACTCAGCTGGAGCAAGACACAGAAATGAGAGAGGAAAAGGTACAAAGTCATTTGGAGAACGGGCCGGTGCCCGCGGGCAGCAGCCTGGTCCTGCCAGATAACCACAGCCCACCAAGCAGAACTTCTTGTGGCTGCAGTCCAGCCTGCGTGGGGCACGAGAAAACAAAGACCTCCTTCTGCTCCGAGACGGTGCTTCTCAAAAAATCTGCAAAATCCCAGTAGGTACCTAAGGTGTAACTTCCAACAAAATATAGGGGAATAACCATCTCTGGAAGGAGTTGTCTGGCATATAAGCTGGAAGGTGGAAAGGAGGGAGGGATAAGGACAGAAGCAAACGTTTTGGCTGGCTGGGTAGCAGTGCCCAGCCAATAGGAGCATCAGGTGAGGCGCACTGCCCGGGCGTCGTGGCAAAGCTCGCAGGACTCGGCTGCCACACCCCACTGACCTGAGCACATCTGCTCTGCAGAGACTGACATGGCCTCTGGTGATGCCAATGACTCAGCCAGTGCTGAGTGAGTGGACCCTGCCTTTGCTGCAGTGGTGACTCGCACCCAGCTCTGCTTTGCTTTCAGCAGCTGATGTTCTTTATATTGGAAACACACCTTCTAGTCATCTGCAGAACGATCATAAACTTTGCTAATTCTCCTTTTAATTCTTTCTTTTCCGATTCTTCTGTCTCCCACCAGCCACTTCAAATCAGAAGTTCTTGTTCCAATGAAAACCAGCAAGCACTCTTCTCACTGTGGCACTGGGCAAACTGGAGTTTGTTTGATCATGTGATGAGGCAGCCACCAGGCTCCCCACACCGCCAACGGTAAGTGTTCTGCAATCCAATCACCAGCTGCTTTTAATTAATCCCATTATGGCATAAAAAAGGGAAAGGCACAGATAGCAAAGTGATTGCACATGAAATCAATTGACTCACAGTATTTTCGCCACAGAAAGAGAATTAAGTAAATGATCTTTCGAGGAAGAAATCCTCTTTCAGCTTCCATTAAGGCCAGTCCAGTGACTCTGAATCCAATTTTTACAATTATAACAGGGTTGCCCAAAGAATGTGGGAAAGGCAATCAAGCAGGGACCTATCATAGCAAAGTCTACAATTATTCAAAGCTACTCACTGAAAGCAAACAGCTTCGTCAGCTGGGATTAGGACTTTTCAGCTGGGTCTCAGTTGTGACCATGAGCAAAAGTTTGACAACAAGCTGCTGGTTCATGGCTGAGCACAGGCAGGGTACCTGAAAAGTCATTCCCTTTTCCAGGTCTGATCCAAGCAGGTCAGTTTAAGTTAAAGTAGAATAGACTCCTTCATTTGGAAGAGACCTATAATGATCATCTAGTCTAACTGGGAGACTGATTCAGGGCTGACCAAGTTATTAAGAGCATTGTCCCAATGCCTCCTAAACACTAAGATTCTTGGAACATTGACCACCTCACTATGAAGCTTGTTCCACTGTTTGACCACCCTCTCAGTAAAGAAATGCTTCCTAATGCCCAGTCTAAACCTCCCCTGGTGCAGCTTGGAGCCATTCCCACGATGGTCACTTTGTTATCAGAGTGTAGAGCATGGAGATTTTAGTTTTGTAGGTGAGCAGAGAACAATGATCAAAGTTTCATCCTGTTTGACCATAGCTTAGATTAATTCTGGACTAGCTAAATTGTTTTCATGTTCACCACTTTATATATGGAGCAGTTCTTAGATCCTGCAATAAAGAATGTTCCTCTAGGTGAGCAGATGCCAGCAGAGTTCAGCTACAAAAAGCGAGCTACCTTCTCTCATCTTTTATGACACCCTCTACCAATGAGATTATATGAACAGAACTGTAATATACAAAGGATTACTAGAAGAGACAGATGCAACTAAGATCTACGATGGGCTCCAAAAAGCTCCATTCCAAAGATCAGTCACGTAATAAACCTTTATAACCAAGGCACACAGAGGGATCTAAGCTGTTCCTAACCCCCATGCTACTGCTTATTAACAGAGCACGGTTTCAAAGTAGCATAGCGAAGCAAAGTTCAATCCTCAGCTGAAATTCTCTCTCTTGCAGAAACAGAAGGGCTGTTTTACTCTTTTCTGCACTTCAAAGCCAGACATCAAGAGTGCACGCAAGAAAGGAGGCTGTGTCCCACCCGGAGCAGCAGCGTCTCAGAGAGCAGCGACCGACTGGTGACGAGCAGCACGTTAGTCCCAGGAATCCATCACTGCAGTGACCTTGGGATGTGTTTCTGAGCATTAAAGCTGGGAGAAGGCAAGGGAAAGTCTGAGGCTACTGCTAGATTTTCAGTGTATATTATCCATGTGACATTGCTGAGTGCTGTAAGCTTTTGTTTGCTGTACACTGTTAGGTTGCCCCATGCATAACAAGTGCACTGCACAATGTAAACCCTACAAACCAAAGCCATGCAAAGTTCTACTCAGTGGCAGCTCAGTTCTATTTTTACAATCTGCATCCCATCCACTCCTTGGATTTTGGTTAGTGCCAGGCTTGGCGCTCTGAAGTTCAGCATCCACCAGCTGCCCAGGCCGTGCAGTTCTCACTTCAGCTACAAACCCAGAGACAACCTGCTAGCAACCTCCATATGTCGGGTAACAATCACAGCGAGGCCGAAATTCCCTGCTTCCGAGTCTGTAATTGCACAATAAATACTTGCTTAATAAAGCTGAATTCTGTTTTGTAAAGTGCCTGTTGGTTATTCATAGAAATCTGATGTGGAAATAGTCTATTAAGTCCTTTTTAAAGCATCCCCCTTGCATCTGCAGCCCTGATTCCTCTGGGATTTTTCTGGCACCATGTTACGTGGCGAATAAGCAGATTGTGACAAAAAGTCAAAAGACATTTGACTTTACCTTTGAGTATGAGATTGCATTTCCCTTATTCAGATAAATACAGGTATGTTGAATAGATATGACAGTGATGAAATTCTCCATATCTGTGATCTGGTTCTTTGAAGAAAGATCTAGGAGGGAAGTACTGAAGCCACAGCAAGTTTTAAGGATTAACTGCAGCGGAAGTAAAAAACCCACATGAGGGTTTTAATTTGAAAAGCGAAATTCAGCTGAAAGAGCTTGAATTGGACAAAACAAGAAAAAGAAATCATGTCTTGGTTTCTAAACCTCTCTGGAAATAATAGCCTTGAGGATGTCTTTATTTGCAATGAAAGTTTGATGGCTCTCCCTCTTTTCCATCCAAATACCAGGCAGCTTCAGCCAGTCCAACCAAGGTTAACCCTCCCCAAGGGGTTGCTCTTTTGGCTTGGTGCAGCTATTTTCCAGAGGTAAAAATAGAGATGTTGGGCACAGAAGAGGTCCAGCCAGAAAATGGGAATAAATACACAAGTCAGTGTCTGCAGAGGAGGAAGGCAATGCTGCTGGAACACAGGCAGCTCACTCAGGAGCAGCTCTCGTAGTAGGCGACCCGCTTGTTGATGGCATCCCTGATTCTTCCCACCTGCTCCTCCAGGCCCAACAGCCTGGTCGACCTGGACATCAAAGCCTTGTTGCTTTCCTGAATTTCTGTCTCTAAAGCTGAGAAGAGAGGGCAGGAAAGGGTTATGTGTGATCAGACAGGAGGAAGGCATCCTGGCCATTACTCTTCCCAGCAGGCTGAGCTGAGCATCCACCTCCCTCCTACACAGTTCCAGTGGAGCCAGGAAGACCAACATCCTACATTTCCCCTTCTCCCTCTCATAAAAACACCAACAAAACTGCTCCAAACAGAGCCAATGGTTTTGAATGCTTAAAAACGGAAGTGAGCATGTGGAGGCATTGCAAACAGGGGGTCCTTTCCATGGCCACCCATCCTCCCATGCAAACTCTAAATTTATCAACAGCACCAGCAGACACAGCCCAAATCCGCACCATCTCAATGTCAAAAGCATGTCTTCTTCCTCGTATCCTCCTTTCCTCACCCCTCTGGGAATCCAAAGTCCTCCCCCAGTGCGTGAGGTTATTACGTCGAGTTCATAAAGAGCCTTACTTTCCATCCTGAGCACCATGGCCAAAGTTTCCTCAAAGAGAGCCTGTGCTTCCAGGTCGATGCTCTGCACCCGGCTGCCCTGCTCCCCCAGCGCCGGGCTCTGCTCCATCCTTCCCTTCAACTCAGCGTACATTTGCTTCACTTGTTCAAAAGCCTGTGGAAAAGCAAATAACCAGTGTAAGGGGGATCAAGAGTAGGGAAAAGCGGATTTCCCAGTGTTGAAGCTATTTTAAATAGTAAATGGATGCTGCACTAGAGCTTGGCCACCACACTGTTATATAAATACGTAACAGTGTGTGATGCACTTTGATAGATGCTGACTGACAGTTGTAAGGGTTGCTCTGCCACAGGCAGGAGATACAGCTGGAGCACCTCCTGTATGAGGACAGGTCGAGAGAGTTGTTCGGGGGTTGTTCAGCCTGGAGAAGAGAAGGCTCCGAGGAGACGTTAGAGCAGCCTCTCAGTACTGAAAGGGGCTCCAGGAAAGCTGGGGAGGAGCTCTTGATCAGGGAGTGCAGGGATAGGATGAGGGGGAAGGGTTTTGAGCTGAAAGAGGGGAGATTGAGATGAGATCTTAGGAAGAAATGTTTTGCTGTGAGGGTAGGGAGGCCCTGGCCGAGGTTGCCCAGAGAAGTGTTGGCTGCCCCATCCCTGGAGGTGTTGAAGGTCAGGTTGAATCCAGTGGGAGGTGTCCCTGCCCATGGCAGGGGGTTGGAACTGGATGGCCTTTGATACCCCTTCCAACCCAACCCTTCTATAAGTTTCCAGCAAAAAGCATTAGGATTGAGAAGGGTCCTGAATGAACTCAGTACCGGGGTACTGCATCAGCTTAATAACAAGTGACACGACAACGCACGAGCCGTGGCCTGAAAGCCTGCTGGCCTTATCTAAACACATGCCAGGACACGGCTGGTTTTGCTGTCTAAGGGGAAGTAGAGCCTGGCTGCCACCAGCCCGCCTCACAACGCGCCAGAGCCCGGTACCTGCCGCGCGGCCCCGGCCTGCTCGCGCCCCTCCTCGGCCGCCTGCCGCGCATCGCTGGCCCGCAGGCGGTTCTGCTCGGCGCCGCGCCGCAGCTGCGACAGCCTCTCCACCAGCCCGTCCAGCTGGCCCGCAATGGACTGGACGTTCTTCTCAGCTGGCCCGAGAACTGCCTCGATCTAAAAGAGGAGTGGCTCCACATTAAGAAGGAAATCACATCCAAACCCCACTGCTAACGTGTTGTTCCTCCGTGCACGGCCCAGCTGTGCTTCTTGACAGCCACGACACAGAAGGGGGCTTCCAGCAGGGAGTGGGGACTGCTGGGAGCCCCGAGTTTGCCAGGAGGGCTCTGGCACAGACCAAGACCGGAGTCTGGAGAAGCACACAAGTCAGGCACAGCAGAAAGAAGACACAAAGAAAAGGCTTCACCAGATCCCATTTCCCAGCTGCACAGTAGCAGGACTCAACCAAGTGGGGAAGTTTCATAGGAGCAGTGAGCAGCACTTACTTCATCAACGCGCTCCTGGATGAACCGAAGGGAAGAGCCAGAGCCCCTGATGGCACCTTGGGCTTCCAGGAGCACCGAGTTTGCTCGTCGCAGATTCCCAACCACCTCTTCTACGTTGCCCTCCACAGCATTCGCCCGGTTCCTGGGGAAATGTGAGTGTAGAGAATTGTATGGGCTGGAAGCCAGGGTTGCAGAGTAAAAATACAGAGGGTAAAGGAGGATGCAAACTCTCTCCCTCTCTTCCCCACAAAAGCCACAAACCCACACATCTGGACACATTGCACTGCAGCCATGAGAGCAGGTTGCTCTCGAGGGAAGTCTTTCTTCCATTTCATAGCCCCAAGTAGAGGAGACAAACTGAGAAGGGGAGAGGAAAGTCCTCCTTTAAGCTAGTTAGAAATGTTTATTTTTGTAAGTAGTGCAAGAAAAGGTGTTGAAGGGAAAGCAATAACCACCGAACCAGATTCAACAAACACTTCTCTGCTCGCAGGGGGACTATTGGGCTGGGTAAGAGCTCTCCGTAGAAAGCCAGTCCCCTTGTCTCATCAATTCCAGCAGGTTAAGCAGGTGTCAGACACTCCAAGGAGTTTACATGCTTATCCCACCAACCTTCGCACTAGGGTATTGCTGCAAGTCAACATGTGACAAAGTAGATGCTCCAAATTTGCAAGGACACCCTGTTATGACTTTTTAAGGGACCATGGGATAATCCTCCTAACTTTCACCGAGAAAACAAACAGCCCATTTAATCTCCTCATGCTCTCTTGTGCAACTCGGATGTAGGTCACCACTCTCAAGTAATACCAGGGCAAGCCTGTCATCTCCCACCACAGGGGCTCAAGATAGACAGAAAAGCCTCCATTACCTTTGGTAAACACCTTGCTCTGGTGTCTCTAACAAGACCTGTTCTGGGCAGCCAGATTTGTTATTTGTGTTGGGGCACCAGGGAGATGTGTGTAGAGATTGCAGACTCATTCTTTTAGACACTGTACGGACATAGAAGACCCTGGGCTAAAACTTCAGATCACGTAAATCAATGCAGCTCCGGTAGAGTGAGATTTCAACCCAACTGAAAACGACCACGATCACTCTGTCTGAGTGACCCTCAGCTGCTAGAAGACCTTGAGCCTCAACAGACCTGGCTTGTTCTGCCTCCTGCTGGAGCTGCTTGGCCTTAGCGATGTCCTCGGCCGTCTGGACAAGCACACTCTCTGGGCACTGCAGCTTGTTTGCCAGATTTTGGATCTCAGTCATCTTTCTCAGGACCGCAGCAGCATCCGTGGGGAGGCGCAGGGAGAGAACAGACTCACTGACTTCCTGGATAGTAGCAGGGTCTGTGTCCTTGTCTGCAGAGCAAACACACAGATGGTGTTTGGAACGGGAGAGGGGAAAGGCAGGACAGCAAACACAAAGTAGGAAGAGGGCAGACACCCAGGCGTGCATGCTCTCATGCACACAGTCTCTCCTTTTCAGACAGCTGCCAGAGTCCATCCTGAATTTAATCCTCCTGAATTTAATGTACTTATCATTCACATCAGAAGAACTTTCAGGAAAGGACAGAAATGGTGCCTTTAATTTGGCAACAAGAACACCATGGCTAAGCCCAGAGCAGAGTCAGGTGGACCTCACTAAGCAGATGAGGTTGCATATCAAGACAAGCCTTCTTTTATTTCACAAATAAAAGTTAATAAAAGTGAGGAATGAGAAGCAGGCAGAGCCCAAGGGACATTAGCCCAGCAATTAGCTCAGAAATATCTTCACTCATCATTAACACTGGGCAGTATCAAATGACCCGGTTTTCTTATTCAGCTAATGCTCACGAGGCTCATTATGTTATTACAATCTGTCTGCAAACAGTAAAGTCATCACATTGGTTTATAGGACAACGAGGAATTCTCATCTGATTAATAGCCTGCTCCAGAGAAGATAGATGTTTCTCTCTGGTGGGTAAGCATTGCTGGCAAACCTTGCTGCATGGCAACAATGCCGACTGCAAGTCCTCGGAGAGCACTGGCCACGGGCATGGGTTTGTCCTCGAGCCTCGGAGAAGGCACAAGGCTCTGCAGCGGAGAGTGGGACCCAAAGCAAGCTGTGGTATGTGCTACAGACAAAAGACTGAGTCCTCCACCACTTTCCACTTATGTTAACCCTGCTCATTGTTTTAGAGGTGTAATCTGAGAGCACTTCATGGGGGGATGTTGTGAAACCCTCCCATGAAACCCCGCTTGCAGAGGTCATGGCCATGCAGGACCTCCTGCCCCACGGACCTCAGACATCCCCCAGGTATCCCCAGTGGAAGCAGGCAGGGTCTGCCCTGGTGACATCCCAGGGAAGGTGACGCAGATAAACAAGCCAGGATTAATTTGTATCAATCTGAACAACACAGTCAAGCCTGAGCAGGTCAGCTGGCCAAACCGCAGCTCGTGACCAAGGCATGGACTTCTGTATCACTGAAGGCTCTTCTCCACTTTCCAGAAAACACTCTCCAAGCCTGCTTTGCTGTCTCAGAGGATGTGCATTACCTTTACTATGCAAATACCCATGTGCAGATAAACTGGATATCCAAGAGCTTAACCAGGGTGAGCTGTTCAGCTGACTCCTGCTGCTCTCTCAGAGCGAATATCACCATAAAAATGAGCCCTTTCCCTGCAGAAGCCAACCTGCACACACACCAATCACTGCTTGCAGAGCGCTACCTGACAAGAAGTTTCGAACTTGCTGGATGAACTGCTGGATGCGCCGCACATCTCCTTCTATCTGGGTCCTTGTCACAGTCATCTGCTCCACAAGCCGCCGGGCATTGCTTTGAATCTGGTTTGCAGATGTCTCTGTTGTTTTAATCTGCAATTACAAATATTCTGATAGAGCCATTTCTTCTTGACCTGCAATCCCAGCAGCTCTACCTCAACTCTGAGTGAACTGGACAAGTCACTTTGAATTTATTCTCCATTCTTAATGTGCCACTGGTTTAAAGGACTGCAAATATTAAAAATGGAGGGTTATATGTGCAAAGGAAGCTCTCAAAGAGAGGCAGTACCGTTTAGTTGTTTTAGAACCCCTTTGGATGGATTTTGAATTACTTCGAAAATTCGCTTTGTCTTTGCAAGCACCCAAGGGGCTGTAGGAAGAAGCTGCAACTGTGCGAGCAGCCATACTCTAGGGTGCATCAAATGTTAGAGCAGATAGACCTGTGGCTTCAGAGAGCCTTCCAAATCCCCACCCCTTCTGCTACACCAATCCCAGCCAGGAGGAGGACAGGCTTCCTTGTAACATCTCCAGAGCTGCTTGGGTGCCTTCGTCTCCTGTGCTGGGGGGAGAACAAGACCCACGCAGCAGGGAGCTTCCCACTCAAAAATTCCTGCATTTCTGAAGTTATCCAGAAGACCAAGCCTCAAATTGAGCTTGAGATGAGGTATTTTATAACAGTGCCTTCTTTCCCAGTTGTCCTCCCAGGCTCTGCCGCTCCACGGAATGGAGCGTGGGGCTGCCGCGGGATGGGCAGCGCTGCCCGCACTCACCAGCCGCGCCGTCTCCTGGAGTCGGGCACTCAGGCTGCGGAACTCCCTGGCAGCCTCCCCGGCGGAGGCGAGGGCCCCGCCTGACGTGGGGACGATGCCGCGGCAGGGCCGGCCGGCCCCGCAGGCAGAGCCGTTGTCTCGTGGGCAGAGCAGCCCCTCGCACCGGGCGGGCGTGCACGTCTCCACTCGGAAGCCACCACAGATCTGGAGAAGGGAGAGAGCAGTGGGGCAGTAAGGGCATTCACCTCGCTGGTGAGGTCCCAGTGCCGTCGGGGAGGCAAAGCACGACACCACAGCAGCCAAAGTTTCAACAGACCCTCGCCAAGGGAGCAGGGGAACTTGCTGTGCTTGTGCAGCAGGAGCTCGGCACTGGAATGGGAATGGAGCCAGCCCTTCCAATGGGGCCGATGGAGATGCCTGTGGCACAGCCCAAACAACCACAAGCCATGACTGTGTTGGAGAAGGGCAGCCAGAGCCACACACGTTCGGCAGCACTGACTGTCCACACCTGAGACAGCAACACAAGGTCTGCATCTCCTCACCACCCCAAGCTGGAGCATAAATGGGAACAACGCAGGAACTAAACCCTGGAAGCTTATAAAGAGTAGCAAAGCATGGAACAAACGTCTCATTGACTCTTAGGACTGGACCCTCATGGCAGGAGCACCCTGTTCAACCTGTGCAATTTGCTTTGAGAGAGAGAATGGGATGAGAAGACCCTGCCCTCTTGATTGGACATAAGTGGCTTTAATCACACAACATCTTCTAGAGCTGCCACCCACCACAGAGCACCCTGCAGCAGTGCACCTGTAAACCCAGCGCCAGCATGACCAACGGCATAGGCTGGTCGCTTGGGAATGGGCTGCTGCCCTGAAAAGTAGAGAGGGGAGGCTGGTGGTCTCCACAGCAACCGTGCATTAGGAGACACCGAAATGGATCTCCATGGCAATAACAAAGCAGCGAAGGAGAAATAAAAGAAACCTCATCCAGAAATTAAGTGGGTCTTTGAGATACAAGAACTGACACAGGAGAGAGTCCTTGGAGGAAAAGTGTGTGCTTGAGAGGGGGTGGTGGGCAATGCTTCCCTATCTGTGCTCCCCAGGCAAGGGATGCTCAGACAATTCTCCACTGATGTCCCAAAGCAGCAGGTTGCCTGGATGCCATTTATGAGTCTCTCTAAACTGGAACTTTGTGGATGGACTATTTAAGGAAAGATACACGACTGCAGGATGAGACTTCTGCCTCCTGAGTGTCACAGGGCCCTCCTGAAAACCAGACATGCACAGTGGGGAAATCACAGAACCACTTTGTATCTTCACCTTATTTACGACGGGGGTCAGGTTGGGAGCTGAGGCTATCTCGCCCTTCAGGGTCAGCAGTTTGGAGGTGGATCCCGTGAGCCCCCTCTCCTGCCCCGTGGTGCTCTTGCGGCTCTCCCGGGACTCGGCCAGCAGCCTGGAGGCGCCAGCGACGAGGCTGTTGGCATTGTTGGATGTCTGGTAAGCAGATCTGATTGTCTTGAAGGCTCCTGAAGGAATAAAACCAATAAATGACACAAACGCCTCTGTGACTCATAAATGCAGCACAGCTACCTAGAGGAAGGCGTCGACTACAGCCCGCGAGTGGATGTGTGCAGAGAGAGGAGGGGGACACAGCCAGAGTGATTAGTCACCACAGCATGATGAAAAGCTCCTTTTATTCCCAAATGCCTTTCAGCCACTCCCTCAGTGAGCTACAGAGCTCTCGGAAAGGAGCAAATTCTGGGCTGGGGCTAAAAGATTGAAACAAAACTAAAGAGGACGTGTACATGGTGATCTTAGGCTCTGCTCTGTGCAGACCAGAAGGCTCTTTGGAGCCCATTCCCTGTCTCTCCTCCTCTTCAACACCACAGGCTGGAAGGACGAGGCGCTCTGAGCCCTGCTGGGATAGTGAGATGCAGAGTGAACCTGCCCACAGCCCCACGTCCCCAGCGAGCGGAGGGGGAGGCAGCAACAATGCTTGGAGAGAATTAGCTGTAGCAGGGCTATAATAGCAGGCCACCACCAGCGTCATCACAGGGCTTAATTAGCTCTTTCCCTAAGCGCCTGACAGCCGCCTGGCTCTCTTCCCCACTGCTCCATCCCTTCCATCTGTGCACAACCTTCATTATCCCACAGCTTCCTCTCATGTCACGACACGGTCCCAGCAAGGATCCCCACTTCCCACTGCTCCTATGGCAACAGAGTTTGCACTGGCCGGGGAACAGGACCGCAGTGCCCACCGAGCGAGCCACCCAGCCCCAAAATGCTGGAGTTAGTAACCCAATAGTGTGAAATGCTGGGTCATGGGCCAGAGGCTGGGTAGAAAGCATCCCTTTCATTGAGGAGAGAGGACCTATTTGCTGTTCCTAAACTGACAGCAGGTTAAAAACTCCATCTCGTCCTCCCGGCCAGTGGGAAACCACCAGGCACAATAACACTGAGGCAAATTAACAGCCACAAATCGAGAGCTGTTACAGCTGCAGCGCTGTACCTGACAGATCCGTGCTGCGGCTGCTTTCAAACTGGGTCTTCTTGCTCTGGTACTGGGTGTTAGTGATAACCAAGCTGCTGTTGAGGGCTTCCAGCTCCCTCGACACAGAGGCAGTCTCATCCAGCAATCGAAGGTCAGGGTTTATGCCTCGGACCTGCTCTCTAGGAGAGAAAAAGCAAATTCAAGCAGAGAACAAAGCACCTGAGGACAGAGGGCAGGGCCTGTCTGTGCTGGGATGCTGCCAGCACTCAGGAAAAGGCACTTCTGAGCCCAAAGAGCTGATGGCCAAGGACATGCCATGGCCTTGCAGGTTTGCAGAGAGCGGAGCCAGGCTACAGCTCCCAGGGCTATGCCTACACAGGGACTGGGCAAGATGCCCACCACCCAGCACCTGCCCACTGGCCTCCTGCTTTGGCAACATTTTGCACAGGTCAGGACATGTGGAAGCACCCTTCTCTTGCACCCCTGGTCACCACGTGAGTGGAGCAAGATTGTCAGGCACTGAAACACAGCAGAACATGTGGGAGCGGCTCAGAGTGAAGAGAGGGCTGAGCACAGAGAAGAAAGGGAGTATCCCCTCCTGGCTAAGGGATGCACCGCGTTAGCACATCCATCCCTCACCTGATGGCAGTGAGCGTGCTGCCCATCTGGAGCAGGCTCTGCTCCATCGCAGGAGCGCGGCCGAGGATGCTCTGCGCCTGCTGCACGTTGCTCTCCGCCTGCGAGAGGCGAGGGCCAAAGCGGGACCCCCCACTCCCCAGGGACAGCCCTGAAGTGGAGTTGCTGAGCCCAGCCTGGCGCAGGCGCAGGTGCTGGATGTCCTCGTCATAGGTGCGGAAGCAGGGGTGGCACAGCTCGCAGCCGGGGTAGGTGCTGCAATGGCCCCGCTCGCACTGGTCGCAGCGGGAGCCGGTGACGCCCGGGCGGCAGAGGCACCGGCCCGTGGTCTTGTCACACCCCACGTCCTCTGTGCCCTGGAAGTCACAGTCACACTCTGGGGGACAGAAAGGTGGAGAGATACAGAGGTGAATACCACCATCAAAGTGTGGGGGGGAGTAAATTTATATATAGGTGTGGTCAGGTGCTCTTTCCCAGATAACCCATGATTTCCCAGTGCTAAGAAACACCAAGCCAAACCAAACGGGTGCTCCCTACCTGTGCACCCAACCCGGGCATCTCCGTAATGCCCATCCGGGCAAACCTCCTGCTGCGCAGCAGAGCACGCGCGTCCTGTGAAACCTTCTCTGCATGGACACTGTCCTGTGAACTGCGGAAAGAGAAGCACATCAGCGAGACCTGGGTCTGGCTGCTTTCCTGGGAAAGCCCTTCTTTGACTGCTCTTGAGCACTAAGGTACCCAGACAAACTTCTCTACCCAGCCTGTGTCCCAGGATGTGCCAGGTTGCTCCTGCTGTGCTGCAGGCTCAGCCACAGCAACACCAACAAACAACCCAGCAGAGTTTTAAGCTTGGTTTGAAAACCAAAGGAAGTGCCCACAAGTGACTGCTTTTCCATCTCAGGTCTCCTCCCTGCACTGAGCTCGTTGGGGACCCAACCTTTGGCTCTTCACATTTGTCATGGGTTTTTTGAAATTTAACTTCAATTTTCCCAGTTGTCTCTGAAGCCTGAAGATGCTTCAGAGACAACAAATGCTTTTCATTGACAAATGTGGATAATTAACTTGCCTCGCCTGAGTGAAGATCTGTTATTGGAAATTCCTTACTAAATATCAGGTTTTTTAAATTTGCTTTATCTTGCCTCGATAATTACCACCTTCCTCCATTTTCCTGACTAGCCTGTCATAGTGTTTTCTAGGAAATAAGAAAAGGAAAATAAGACCAGGACGTGCTGGGGAATGTACGGCCCTTTTGTGGAGGGTTCCATGGATGGGGCAGCACTACAGAGCCACCCAACAGGATGGGATCACTGTCCACTGGGGACACAGCTCTGTTAGCAGTTGCAGCACAGCTCAACCCCCACTCTGTCCCCATGCAGCCTCTCACAGCAGCGCTCCCAGAGTTGGGAAAGATGAAAAATGAAAGAAATCGTGCAGGTGCATGCATGAAAGAGGTAAGGAAATAAAAAAGAAATGGGTTGACTCTGCCCTGAGGATGCTGAGGGTGGGCTGGATGGTACCTGGTTGCAGTGGGGGCTGTGGGAGCCCTGGGGGTGGCAGCCACAGGGCCGGCAGCCGCGGCCGCTCCCCATCTCCCAGTGCCCGGCCGCGCACTGGTCGCAGTCGTTCCCCACCACGTTGGGAAGGCAGAAGCACCTCCCTGTCTCGTCATCACAGGGCATGTCCTGCCGTGTTCCCAGCACGTTGCAGGTGCATCCTGAAATGGGGAGGGTTTTGTCATATTAAAAATGGGTGTAGAGCTCCAGCCTGGCTTCCCACAAAGCCACAGAAGTACCCTGCAGCTGCCCACAGACAAACTCTCCTGTCTCTCCCTGTACCTGAGCTTGGCACAAAGGACCCATACATCTGCTCTGACCCTGTGGTGGCCATCCAAGCACTGCAGGAGGACTCAGCAGCCTCAGCATCCCTCCCGGTGGCACACACAGCGCTGACCTGACCCTGGCTGCCTGCTCGCGTGCACAGCATCACCTCCTGCACCCCTTGCACACACGGAGGCACTCAGGAAGGGGGCACAGCACTACATGCACCCCAAACTCTGCTTTCCCTGTGCTTTTTGCCAAACTTAATACGTGAGGCATGCCAGAGACTCAGCAAGGTTTATAAGCCTTTGGAAAATGGTCTTTGGCTTGGAAACCCCAAATCGGAGCTGGCTAGGAACTGCATCCATTTCAGAGCTACCAAGGATGCTGAGTGCAGAGGTGGGGTGGGAGCACCCTGGGAAGCCAGGGGTGCCTCGGGATGTACTCACTGCGGCACCCCAAGGGGTTGGCATTGGCCAGCTGGGCAAACCCTGGCTTGCAGAGGTGGCAGCGATCCCCCTGCACATTCTCCTTGCAGACGCAGTGCCCTGTCAGAGGGTCACAGATGGAGCCCGGCACGGTGCCATCCGGGTCGCACTCACAGGCTGGAAAACGTGAGAGAAACAGCACTGCTGAGGGACACGAGGGGGATCTGGGGGGGCCAGGAAAGGTGTCAGAGGGGGCAAGCGGGCACTCACGCAAACAGGTTTCGGTATGGGTGAGATCCTGCTGCTGGCTGCGGAAATAGTTAGTTTTGCAGCGCTCGCAGTTGCGGCCCTCGGTGTTGTGCTGGCAGTCATCACAGACACCCCCGCTCGTTCCCCCGCTGGCGCGGTACAGCTCCGGGTCGAAGTGGCAGGAGGCTGAGTGACCATTGCAGTTGCACCCTAGAAAAACCCAACAGAACATCCCAGCTAGTGCTGCGACCACGCATCCCCAGCAGTGGCAGCTCCAGCACTAGAGGGTGCCCAAGTCCCCTCTGTGACACAGTGACACAGCCACTGGCCCCAGGATGGAGCTGGCACCACAGCACAGCCTGGCTGAGTGCTGGTGCAGCCTGCGAGTCCAGGGCATCACTCGGCCACAGCCCCGCAGAGCAAAGCCCAGCGTGCAAACATCTTGGGGTGCCTTTTGTGGTGACATCTGTGCCCCACTGCGTCCCAGCACAAGATTTCTGAGCTCGGTCCCAATCCCATCATTCATGGGTGGGGAGGATTTAGGAAAGGCCTCAGGAAGAGGAGAGGGAAAGGCACTCGCCGTACTCTGGCACTCATGGGGATCGTTGTCCTCCGCAGGTGCCCACGGGCGGTCGTTGTAGAGGGCAGCGCAGTGATCACAGTTGGGCCCGGCCGTGTTGTGCTGACACACACAGTGCCCGTGGACCTGCTGCAGAGACCACACTTTACTCCTCCAGGATGGTACCTGCTCGGTTCTGAGCTCCATCCTCCTGATGCCTTCCCAGCACATGCCTGGCCTGTTCCTGTCCCCACACAGCCCCCATTCCCTGAGCAGAGATGATGCTGCAGCACCAGGGACTGGCTGCTCCTCACCTGCAGCGACAGGGTGACTCCCACCACCTATATCCCCTACCCAAGGACAATCACACCCAAGGCAAAGTGGACAGGTATAACCTGGAGACAACGAAACCCCACAACAGCTAACAAACTGTATTGGAAAATCCTCCTGGGTGTGAAAGGGCACACTGAAATCTTGTACATGCTCCCCACCTAACCAAGAAACCCAGTTCCCCACAGAAAATGACCTCCCACAGCTCCTGAACTTCGTAACTCCCTTATAAAGCCCCTTCACCTTCTTCCCAACACAAAAAGAGGGTTTATGTATGGGTACAACAGGCTGCTGCCTCGCAGCCACCATCCCATCGCTGCAGGAAAAACAGGGCATCATTTTTCCCAATTACAAGCAGCCCCTGGCCAGGGGAAAGACTCCCCCACCCCAGCACTGATTATCTCAGCCAAGGTCTCCTGAGGAGCACTCCTAGGCATGTGGTGGAGCCCAATGTTCCCACTGGGGTTCAAGGATGGTCTGATATCACAGAGCTGGTCTTTAGTCTTTTTGCTTCACCTCGATGCTCACCACAGCACTTGGGTCATCATCCGAAGGGGCGCAGCGGTCGGCATGTCCGTGGCAGAAGCAGCTCCCCAGCACCCGCATCTCCGTGAGGGCATAAAAGGTGCTGGGCGAGTGGTAGCCCTGGCGTGCAATGTGGGGGAGCTCAGTGAAGTTGATCCGCAGGCTGGTGAACTGCCCAAGGTCTGGTGGGGACCAAAGAGGTGTGAGGGGACAGCAGGCACCCAGGCACCAGGGAGAGCTCAGCAAGAGACAGAGGCATCGGCATGGAGAGTAGCAATGAAGTCATCAGCAAAGACCACACGCTGCTCCTCAGCACATCGGAGGTGCCAGGGCAATAAACAGGCAGCTCAAGTCTTTGTTTGACCAGGGCCTACTCTCCAGAGGGGTTACCCTAGCTCAGCGCTCTCCATCACATCTAGAAAGCACTATGAGGTGCATTATCCCCCCTCCCCCTTTCTGAATCAAAGAATCATTAAGATTGGAAAAGACCTCTTAAGCTCATCCACAGCCCAACCGTCAGCCTAACCCCACCGTGCCAAACCATGTCCCAAAGTGCCACACCTCTACACATTTTTCAAACCCCTCTGGGGATGGAGACTCCCCCACTGCTCTGGGTAGCCTCTGCCAGTGCTTGACAACTCTTTTTGTGAAGGAATTGTTAATAACATCCAATCTAAGCCTCCCCTGGCACAACTTGAGGCCATTGTCACTTCGGAGAAGAGACCAACACCCACCTCACTACCCCCTCCTTTCAGAGAGCTGCACCAAGCAATAAAGTCTCCCCTCAGCCTCCTCTTCTCCAGGTTAAACAAACCCAGTTCCCTCAGCCGCTCCTCATAAGACTTATAAAAGCTGTTCACTTACTATCAACGGTCTGGCTATAAGAGGTTGTGATGGTAGATGCCAGGTCTTGGATGCTGAATTTCACCTGAGAAGGGAGAAAAAGAAGTACAAAAGCTGGAAAGAGAAGGTGCTTTCTGCAGCATTGCAGAAAGCATTGGTTCTGAGTGAGGGGAATGGATACACGTGGGAGTCCCTGCCACAAAACCCCACAAATCCTACCTTGCCCCCATGCAGGGGGTGCCCCTGCAGGGCCTGGCACCGAGTGTCCTGCCAGCCCTCAGGAGAGCCACGGGGAACACCGGGGAAGGCAGTGGAGCAATCAGAGGCCAGGTACTGGTACACCTGCCAGGTCTTGCCGAAGTCGGTGGAGCGCTCAATCAGCATTGCAGCGGGCAGTGGCGACTGCAGGGCAGGGAAAGAGGCAAATCTGTAACCAGCTCCTGTTCCAGGGCCTGGAGATGCTCTCCTTCTCCCCCTCCTCCCCACTCCAGGCTCAGGACTCTCCAGGCTGCTGGAGCAACCCCCTCCTATGCAGGTCATCAGCAACCTCTGAGCCCCCCATGCCCTTGGCCAGACCTGCTGCAGCCACAAAGCGCACAGCTGCACCAAGGAGATCATCCACCAGACATTCATGGGATGGGAACCCACCACCCTGCTCTGCTCCTCCCAAACACCTGGGGTAATGGCCATGAAAAACAGAGGAAAAGGTGGGATGGGAACCCTCCTGTGCTTCCTGTCAGGAGCCAGAAGGGAGCTAAGATCCCCACATCCCACAGAGAGCCAAGAGAGCCCATCCACCATCAGAGAAGCTGCACACAAACCCTAAAGTGAAGCAGGATGCTGCTGAGCTGGAACGTCTGGTCCAGGTCCAGCTGCAAAGAGACATGCTTGACACCTGCGGGCACAGAGAGGCAGGAATATAAACCTGCTCGAGCCAAGTCATTTATTCCCTTCTCTCCTTCCAACCTATTGAACTCAACACCCCCCGCTTCTGCTCATGCTGGTTATTGCTGGGAGGACCCCAGCACACCCAGTACTCACCATTCTGGGACTGCCACCAGCGCGAGTGCCCGGCAGAGGACAGGACGTTCTCCACGCGGTGCCCGTTGTAGGCGTGCGGCAGCCGTGAGTCACACCTGCAGCACCTCATGCTCCACTGGAAGAGAAAGGGCAAGTGAAAAACCACCATCCCGGCTCAGTCAGAGGAAAAGACCCTGCTGCAGACCCCAGAGATGAGGGTCCAAGTGCAGCATGGACTCACCAAGAACCAAATGGCATCAGGAAAGCTGGTTTATTAAAGATGTGAAGAACTGATCAATAAGAGTAATGACACAAGAGTCAAGTGTCTCCTTTACACCTCACTAAAAAACACTACTCATGGGTTTATGGATTAAAAAACTAAGATCAAAATGCTTTTGACTAAAACGCATTTTTGGCAAACCATCAAAAGTGCCTTTTTTTAAGCAACCTCCTCTGTTTTCCACAGTGACAACCCTTGATAGAAATCTCTCTGCAGCTTTTTAAGACCAGTTTGCCTTTTCCACACAGCCACGGGTCTGTTTGTTTGGGTGAACAGAGAGGCCTTTCTCTCCTATCCAAAAGCCCTGGTTGATGCCCACCCCCCTGGGCTCTCCCCTGGGAGAAGAGCAGGAGCAAACAGCACAGTGGGTGAGAAGTCAGCGGGTGGGAAGTTGAGGTACTCAAAGTTCAGCCCTTCACTTGACCAAGTAATTCAAGGAGCAAACAAAAATGTAGCATAGGGAATGCAGGAATGGGAGAAAACAGGGTCCCCAAGGAGCAAACAAGTACCCAAACGTTGACTAAACCAAGCAACGCTCCATGCAGACTCTAACATGGGGCCACCGGCTGTGTTTGGCACACAAGGAACCTCTATGTAGGAGCAGGCACTGGGTGAGCTTTAAAGTCCCTTCCAACCTAAATCTGCAGATAACACTGTCCCAAAAGAAAAAGTGCTGTGAAACATTTTGAGTAGAAACTGAAGCTGTCAGTGGCCCAAGCAGCCTCCCAAATGGAGTAGTGGGACATGGGCTCCACAGCAACACATCCCAAAGTCTGAGAAATAGGAGAAGATCAAGAATGGTGTTGGCCAGTGATGGCAGGTGCTGGCCTGGGTGGAACAGACATGTCTGCTCAGAAAGGTCATCCTGGGAAGAAAGCAGGTTTAGGGGAGAGGATGGGAGAGCATCTGGCACAGAGTTTAACAGCTGACAGCGGGAGGGCAACGAGATACCCTGCTGCGAGGGCTGGCAGTCACCGGGTGGTATGAGCAGAGGCAAGGGCATGTTTGAGAGCCCAGTGATGGGATCAGTTTTCAGTGGTGGAGCAGACATATCGGGTGACAAGTGAGAAGAAGCACTTTATATCCACCTCTCTGATCAAATCTCCCAACCTGATTCTTAAACAAATGAGCAGATTTCAACCCAAACACAACCCTACAGACAAGCTGGGATTGGGAGGGATCTGTGCCTTGGTGGCCGGGGGGCCCACGGTGGCACCAAGATTTCTGGGTTCCTCTCTAAAAAATTAATTTGCAGCTTACACTTGTTTCCTTACTCCTGAAACAGGCTCACCTAAGACAGCCAAGTCTTTTATCTCTACAAAAATGGACTCAGCTTCACAAGAACTGCCTTTTTTTTTTTTTAATTTAAAGAAAAATTCATGGAAAGCTTTGCCCAGAGTTACCTCTTTGCTTGCTTTCACACAGAACTGCACAAGGCATGGGCTGGCTTTGACCAGAAAGCACTAGGATGGATGGTGCTGGCAGGTGGATGGGAGCTCACATTGTGAGTTGGGTTTACAGAGTCATTTGGGTTGGGTTTACAGAATCATTTGGGTTGGAAAAGGCCTTTAAGATCATTGAGTTCAAACATAAACCTCACACTGCCAACCCCACCACTGAACCAAGTCCCTAAGCGCCACATCCACATGTTTATTGAACGCTTCCAGGGATGGAGACTCCCTGGATAACCCTGCTCTGCCTCCAGAACTGGGAACCTTTCAGCAGGTGGGTGAATATGGAGGAGATTCTCACTTAAAACTGATCTGTTTCCATAATATTTTCCAAACTCTTTATGTTCTGTCTATAAATATCCCAGAACAGGAGTTGGCCGACTACAATATTTATAACAATATTGCAGAGCAAGCAAACAGAGGTTTCAAAATATATAATCTACCAACTGGCTCTATCAACTCCTGCTGGCTGTATCAGGAAGACTCTGAAATAATATAATGGGTCCAGGCAGAAGAACTCATTGTAGATAATGACTACGAGCAGCAAATTGTCAGGGAGCTCGAGGAATTATCCACAGAACAATTTCCAACAATGACTAAATTTCACAGCAGTTCTGACTGCAATCAGCAAAAGGAGAAGGAAGGTTTTCTGCGAGGGGAAAGGTTAATCACGGCTGAATTATTCATTAGGAGTGATTCATGCAGACTCACCAGACCCTTCACACGGCCACAGACACAAGGCCTTCCAGTAGCTACAGTGCAAGGCTGGTAAAGAAGCTGCAACCAAACTTAAAACACAGCACTAAGAAAAAATGAAGGTTAAAAGGTGTGAGATGGACCCTCCCCAGGCAGCCTGGGGGCTGCTCAGTGAAAATATCTTTGCCCATTTTTTCCCCCTCCAACTATTTAATTAAGGCTAAAATTAACACTGGAAGCAAAATTCATCTCACATCCTTGAAGTAAATTGTGAAACCCCTCTATTGCCCAACAGGATGATTTGCTATTACTGGCTGTGATTATGTGTCGCAAAGTTCCTTGGGACAGAGGGAAATTACTAAAAATGAGAGTCCAGCACTGGGCTGAGGGGAGATTCATCACCCACACACCTTTCTCCAGCTCTCCCCTTCCTTTTTTACCAGAAATAGATTCAGTAGATCCCTCAGGGCTGGGCTTGCCAGGAATAGAGGCGGGCTGGGGGACTACGTGACAAACGTGAACCACAGGGTCATGGTCTGAGCTGGGTCCTCGACCCCTGGGGCATCCCCAGCCCTGGTTGCCCTGCATGTCCTCCCCTCCCTGGTAGGACATGTTCAAGTCAGCATGGGACATGTCCAAGTCGGCATGGGATATGAGTTGATAAGGCCTGAGGGCAAAAGAAGTTGTAAGGCTGCATGGACCTGACCATCCCTCTGTGCCCCTAAGCTACTCTTAAGAATCACCTAAATACAGGTTACAGAGGTTCAGAGATTAAATTCCTTTCACCCTTATGAAAGGCAGTGATTGTACAGGAAAAGCAGTGCTGAGAATAAATAGATTCATATTTTAGAGATAAATGGTGGAGGGGAAAAAAAAGGAAAAATCCATGCAGAAGAACAACCAGGTAGTATAAAAATGCCCATCATGCTGCTGGGACACCTCTGTACGTGCAGGGACACGGGTGCAGACCCAGCCTTTGCCCATTTTTGCTGCTCCTCCTTGTGAACCAGTTGCTGTTCAGCCTCCCACACCTCCCTGCTCCTGCAGGGGCAGAAAGCTGCAAACCATTTCAAGCTGATGTACTCAGCCCAAAGCATTTTAAGTAGCTCTCGCTGCCATTTGAACATGAGTAGAGAGGCTTTGAAATAAGATCTCCTGGCATAGGTGCACAACCCAAAATAAACTGAAGTTTTTCAGCAAAAATAGGAAGCTGCTTCTCCCCAGTCATGAAATTGAGACCTTTCATAGCTGTGGAGACCTTGGTGCTCCTGTGTTTAACCCAGCTCGGTGTCAGCGAGAGGCACTGTGTCAGTCGAGCTCCTGGCACACAGCCTCCCAGGGTCTTGCACAATAATTATTGTATAGGAACAGGAATTACTGTTCCAAGTTTATCTGGGGACAATTTGGGAGGCAGTGGGAATTTATATGCATGCAGAGAGACTAAGGGTTGTTAAGAAACAGGGTGGGCAGCAGGAATAAATCACCTTAAGAACAAGGACACCTGACAATGCAACTCTGTATTCCAAACCATCTTCACTCCCTGTTAAGACCTGGGTTTGAATTCGCTGTCCCAGGCTGATTGTGCCTGGGAAGTGCTCCACAGATTTTCCATGGGAAAATGCTGTAGAACTTACCCCTGGTTATGTCAGCATGATGTCTCCCAGCATTTGTGTCAATTTGCAGTCATGTGGCAAAAAAATAATCATAGAATCATAGAACGGTTTGGGTGGGAAAGCACCTCAAAGCCCATTCAGTTCCACCCCCCTGCCATGGGCAGGGACACCTCCCACTGGATCAGGGGACTCAAAGCCCCATCCAGCCTGGCCTTGAACACCTCCAGGGATGGGGCAGCCACCATTTGTCTGGGCAACCTGGGCCAGGGCCTCCCCACCCTCACAGCAAAACATTTCTCCCTAAGATCTCATCTCCACCTCCCCTATTTCAGCTGAAAACCCTTCCCCCTCATCCTCTCCCTGCACTCCCTGATCAAGAGCCCCTCCCCAGCTTTCCTGGAGCCCCTTTCAGTACTGGAAGGCTGCTCTAAGATACAGAGAAGGGAGGTGGAAGAGAAAAAAGTATGGGAAATAGGGTTTTTCTTTTGCACGTTCACTGCAGGTAGGGACAGATCCCCACAGCAAAGAGCAGGGTGTGTCAGAAAGCCAGAACAAGATGAGATAAGCACCAAGCAGCAACTCCTGGCTGCCAGATTACCTTCAGCAGGTCAGGAATACAAATTATTTAGTGTAAACCCCTGGCATAATGAAGCCATACCCAAAACTAGAAGCCTTGCTTTGAGCAGGGCATTGGATGCTCCTGTAGTTCCATCTGACCACAATTATTTCATGATTTTGTGGCTGCATTTTTCAGTTTAAAAAACGAATTTAAGAGGTGATATGGGTCTGGAAAGCAAATGAGCTGGGAGGTGCAGTAGCTTTTCAGTGCTTTCCCCTGTTCCAACATGCCTAGGACCTTCAGGCAGCTTGTTTTGGACCAGCACCAAGCTCACAGCCCAGCTCATGCAGGTGGGTAAGCAGCTGTACCCACCAGCAGCAGCAAGGCAGACAGAAACATTAGTCTTGCGCATGTTCTCTTTTCTCCTGTATTTTTTGAAGCAGCCAAAGATAACTCGGTGCCGAAACACCACAGGGAGAGGTGCTACAGACCAACCCTGCCAGGCAGCTGCCACCAACCCTCAGCAGGAGAAGGAACCCTCTGCCATGAGCTTTCCCAACAGGCTCACGCTCCCCTCCCATTAACTCATCTCAGGATTAGGCTTCTCTGGGACTCTCATCTCAGTTCCTACCCTTGTCACCACAACACAAGGGATGAGAGAGGTGACTCCCCATCCTTCCTTGCTGACATCCACCAAGTACCCATGAAAAGCAGGCAAGAGCAGGCAGAAAATCTTGATCCTTGACCCTACGAAACCAACATTTTAATACCCAAAGTCTCCCAGAGTCAGGAAGTGAAGACCCACGTAGTCACACAAAACAGAGTGATCCTCTGTAGGGTGCAGGAAAGAGCAGCAATACCACTCAGCTTCCATTGTCTCCTGCCTTGTCTTTGGCAAACGCTTTCCCAGAGATGTGCAGGGTGCTTTGGGTGCTCTTCAAAAGTAATAAAACCAGCAAAACCTGTAGCTATTTTCTAGTTCTGAACTTTAAGCATCACACAAACCTAGAGGAAAGAACTGCTCTCCCTCCAGAGAAGCATCAGTCTTGGTGGGTGCAAACACACCCCAGCACAGGTACTGCTGCTCCCAGCAGCGAAGCGAAGAGCCAAAGGCACAGACAGCTCTCGTGCTGTCGCTCAAAAGGGGCAGCGAGGGCACCAGGAACCTGCTAACCCAGCTGAAAGTCACACTGAGCCTTCCCTTGGCTAGAGCTTTGCAGCCTGAGCCACTCCATATTCCATCAAAGGGCTATACTTAGCATTTACATAAAGAGATCAGTTAACTGGGCCTTGAATTACACCTCAGTCAATGAGAATCTTTACACACACACAGACTTTACAACTCCAAATCCAGTCTTGCTTATTTTTCTATTGTATTTTCACTTTCCTTCTTGCTTTTCCTTTCCCTGCTGACTCCAACAGCCATTTCCCAAGCCCTAAGTGATTTCCAAGCCACTCCATTGGTCTGCCTGGTTCCCACCCTCCATCACTTTTCTAATTATCGTTGCAGCCCCCCACGCTATAAATGGCAACGCTAAGCATCCCTCTTGGATTTCAGCAGACTGAGGCTCCAGCCAAGGAATGGAGCAATCGGGAGTGCAAAGTATAAAGGTCAGAGGGGTTTGGAGCCAGAGCAGACAATGGAAGAGGCTGAAATCGATGCCCACAGCCACAGAATTGTGAAAGAGCACCCTGGGGTGCTGGTGGTGGGGTGAGAGCACGCGCCCGCCGGCTGGCGCGAGGGCAGCGGCAGCCGGCGAGAGCAACCCCTCATCCCATGCCCTCTGCTGGGATTGCAAAACCTGCTCCAAATTTGTACCTATTTGGCAGCAAAACAAGAGCAAGGCTTGTACCAAAAAAAAGTCATGAGTCAATAAATTGGATGTGCTTACTTTTTATGGGATGGGAATAGGAAAATGGAGTCCAGGGGATTCATTTTTGCTTAAATTAGGGAAGTAGAAAAAGTGTGTGTGGGGGGGGGGGGGGGGGGAATTAGGAAACGCTTATTGCCCAGGGATTTCTCCTGCAAAAATAGAACTTGGAATAAGCCTATTTCCAATAACCATTGTAGCTGCAGAACAGAAATGACGGCCTGAGGAATTTGCTAGCAGTAACGATGCATCTCTCCTCTCACAGGAGAAGGATCCTCTCATAGGAAAGGATCACATATGTGTAGGTAGGAAGTGGGTCGACTGAATGCGAGCAAATAGCCCCAATCCTGGGAGCAGCAAAATAGCTCTGACAAAAGTGAGTGGGAGCGTGAGCAGAGGAAATGCCTGATCACAAGTGTCAGCCTGAAAACCAACCTGGCAAAGGGCAGACACTGCAGCCAGGCCAGCAGTCAGGAGGATGTGATGCTCAATACCCATCAGTGCCAGGGAGCTACCCCCAAATTCAGCCCAAGCAACACCTCCTAGCCAACTCTGAGCCCACAGAGGAGCGAAAATCTCCCCAGACCAGTGAGAACAGCTCCGGCTCCACAACAAATCCATTTAACTGCCACAGCTTGGCCTCCAGCTTGCAGGGAATGAAAACCAGGAGAAGGCTGACTCACTCCAGCTGGATTTCACTGTAGCAAACACTGCCTCACTGGAGGGCTGCCATCTCCTTTCCTCTTGAGCACCTTTTCCAACAGCGTTTTTGCCTGTCCTGCATTGAACTCGCTCTCTTTTGAGCTACTCCCATGGCAGTCAGGGGGTTAACATTGCCAGACAGAGAGAGAAAGGCTTCAGGAAGGGCTCACATCAGGAACATCACCCCTGTAGCATTTTCAGCTCAGGCAGACTTCTTCTTGAACCCTTACACTGGGGTTTGGAGGCAGCTTTGGAGCCTGGGAATATGCAGCTGGCGCAGATGTTATTCTGCCCCCGCACAACCAGCATAATTGAAAACAGTTGTTTGGTTCAGAGGATTTCCAAGTCTTTATGAAAGACCTGAAGTGTTCCCATCTTTGAGAAGAGAAATAGGAGTTTTGTTTATAACTAAAATGCCCAGGGACAGGAAGACTTTGGGATATTTTGGATGCAAAAGCTTCCGGTTTGCCTCTGGCACTTCACACCAGAGCTTTGCTGCCCCTCTCCTGCTCAGCTCTTCTCCTCAACATTCGAGATGGTAGAGAACGGTTGGAGGAGGGACCATAGATGCTGCCATGGCCCAACATGGTTAGGAGGGAGGTAAACACCTGAAACAGGTCAAACACATCTGTCTCCAGAAGGGCAGAAAGAGTAGGGTGGGTAGCAATTGGCATGTCTCTGCGAAGCTGTGGGGCGCAGAGGTGAACGTACCTCTCCGTGGGGCGTGCAGTACGTCTCGGGCTTGGTGAGGCCGCAGGTGGAGGAGGCTTTCAGGTGAGGGGCTCGGCCCAGCAGCAGGTCTCCAGTTGGGGGGTAGCAGGCTCCCTGGGAGCAGGTGGGCTGGGCACCCAGCAGCTGCAGGGCAGCTGGAAGAGCAGGAAAACAGGGCGTGGGGTTGTGTCAGGGTGGCACAGACCTCCACCAGAACATCTGCTGTGTTCTACAACAGCCCAACTGCTGTCACGTATGTGCCAAAAAGGAGAAAGGTATCTGGCCCCTAAAATGTCTTTGTTTTAATAGGAAAAGGGCACTTTTAAAGTGCTTTGTACCAACACTCACATGTGAAACCCTTGTTTGTCATGACCCCAGTGTTTGGGCTGCAGGGATGCTCAGTTCCCTGCCCATCACACCGAAGAGCCCTTGTTTGGTGTCCCCTGTTCACCTTACAGCCACCTCAATAGCCACCCATTCAGGACAGAGAGCAGCCTTTTGCCAAACACAAGCACTATTATCCAGCTCTGATTTCCCAGCTGCTGCCACAATACTGCTACAAATACAAAGCTTTCATTAGCACTCTGTCTACTGAGTCAGCTTCCCCGTACCGCTTCAGAAACATTTCATGGTGAGCCTTACCCAGGAAGACAAAGAATGCCCATGGCCACAGTTGGGACCTCATGCCGCTGAGGACACACCTAGGCAAGAGTTTGCAGCATGAGCCAAAACTAGAAGAAAATGCCAGTCTAAAGTTCAGTCCAGGTCCTCATATTCAGGCAGATAATTCTAACGTGGGTGAAAAATCAAGAATAATAAAGAGGAAAAAAAAGATGCTCAGATTGTATTTGTTTTTAATGTAGGCAGAATCCTCATGTTTCACCTAACTCATGAAACACAACATTCTCCTCCTAAAGTGTCTAGGAGATCACCCTTTTCTCAAACACAATCTTTGGATCTTTATGTCTTTGCTGAGGTGAACCACAGGTACCAGCACAGCCCCTTGCTCTCAGCAGAGCTGTAATTTCCAACCACCCAGCTTTCCAGGGACTTGGAGAAGCTGCAGCCCCCAGCACTGTGATCCATAGTGGGAAGGGAGCTGGTGCCAATCTGAGCGTGCAATGTGGGGCCCAGAAAGGATGCCCTAAGGAGAGTGCACGCACACGCACCCACAGCCACAGCTTCCCAGGAACGCTGCACTTTCTGTTCTCCAGCCCCACCCTTCACCCGCACTTCTAGAATTGATCTCAGACCAAAACTCACCAGCACGCACGATGGCCCAAAGTCTTGTTCTGTCTGGAAAGAAGAAAAGCACAAAAATCACTGCAGAACAAGCATCTGCTGCCAGGTCTGCATGGGAAGCCCTGCGAGAGAGCCTGGGGGAGTCAGAGCTGCCAGCACAGCCCCAAACTTCACCTGCCTTCGTCCCTGCACCAGAGGAGCCGCGTTTCCAGTCCCTGCAGTGTCCCACACCTTCGTAGTGAGGGCTCTCTCCCCCACAGCAGCTGATCTGCACCACAAGAGCTCTCCGAGTGCTGGCTCTCTTCTCTCCCAGCTTTTAATGCGCAGCTGCCTCACCTGGGAGAGAAGGTGCCTGTGGGTGCAGGAATGACAAAGGTAGTGATTCAGGGATCTCCAGACGCACACACCCAGTTACCGCGTAACTCACGGCAGCTGCCAGACAGGGCGCACGGCCACAGGAATAAGTCACTCCAGAGGATGACAGCGGTGTCACCAGCTCTGCAGGTGACAAGCAAAGCCTATCTGTAGATAGGCCCACCAGGAAAAGGGTGGCCACTGCCAGAACATCACCAAGGCAGCCTGAATCCAACTCCCTCCAGCACCACTCGGCATCAGAGCGATGTACCAAATGCTTACCCACCCTCCCAGACGGGTCTTGCATCTGTGCTTAGCATCTTGATAACAAGGCAGCACCTCAACTTGATCGTTTAAAGCCTAATTAGGGACTTCCACATGAGTTATAATCCCACTGGCTACTCACACATCAGACTTCAGCCCGTAGGCAACCTCGAGTGCAGAGACTGGGCTTTATGGACAGACTTGGTCATGCAGCCTCTCTCCTATCTGCAGCACTGGAATTCTTCAATACACAAAATTAAATAAAATGAGCTTGAGGATTATCTACAAACACCACCCTGTGAATTCACTAGTGGTGAAAAAAAGTGAGAGTCATCAATTATTTTTTTAAGAAACACAGTTCTTATTCAGCTACCTAGAAAGGAGACAAAATTTCCAAGAAGACTCTATTTCTCACACCAGGATGGTTTCTAATACCAGCTTGGGAACCTGTGGAAGACCCAGACCCGTGATGAGGAGCCCTTCTCGCCTGTGTGGGACCTAAGTCAGAGCTCTCTTGCACTGGACACTTTTCAGTGGTCACAGCTAATTTCCACTAGGATTCACGGAGACAGCATCACAAATGGTGGGAGTGGAGCTCAGCAGCTTGCACACAGAGCCACCACCACCACCCACACAGGGCTCCCAGGCATCACTCGCACTGCGTTTCAGTCAAAACACAGACTTTCATCCTCAGAAACACTTATATCAAGCCTTTTCCATTGATTTTACTGAAAT
Organism: Tapera naevia; assembly: GCA_033556795.1. NCBI lineage: Eukaryota > Metazoa > Chordata > Aves > Cuculiformes > Neomorphidae > Tapera > Tapera naevia. The sequence continues at coordinate 1,815,588 of JAUMJJ010000242.1, forward strand.
GACCCCAAAATCACACCCTCTGCCCTTTTGGTGGGGTAGATGAGCAGACCACATTACCTACCTCCCTATCCTCATGCTGAATGACACAGACACGGGTAAGGCGAGGACCAGGAGCTCAGAGAAAGAGTACACAGAGAGCTGGAAAAAAAATATTGTCCCTTAGGCTACAGAATGTGAACCATTGGCTCAGCTTCCGCCTGGCTGAGGTGTGCCCACAGTGCTGGGCGGGCCTGCTCTTGCCCTCTTAGGGCTCAGCAATGCAGTAACACCACATTCCTCCTCCTGCAGCAAAGGTGCCTCCTCCCCATCTCAGCTGGCAGCAAAAAGGAAGTGGGAAGCAACACTAGAATGGGTTACAGAGCAAGGAAAAATGGGACATGCCCTGAGCTGCCGACACCGCTCCTGCATGAAACAAATTAAACCAGGTCCTGCAGGAAACCGTGCTCTAAGTCACTGCAAGCACCCTGCCCTAACAGTGCTAGGGGACACCATTCTGCTGGAAGCATCTGCTCCAGGATGAGATGTACAACCAGCTCCAGAGGAGCTCCCACTCTCAGTGCATCGATGCGAAGTCACTGTCTCTTCCCACCCCATGACATTCATGCGCGCAGGATAATTTGAGCTCCTGCTCTGTGCTGCTTGTGTTTGATCCACTAAGCAGCTTCTCTGTCCTCTCGCAGATGTGCTCGTCAGAGGCAGGAAAGCTCCACATCGCCTACCCTGTACCCGTGGCGATGGGTTGGCAGCAGAAGACCTTAGAGTCAGTGATGGGACGAAGGACACAAGTGAGGGCCCTGTCCCTTCCACACTGGCAGCAACCAAGAAAAATGCTGCTGGGCTACTTTTAAGTTTCAGATGGAAAGATGTCACAACATTGAGAACAGAAACACATCACAACCAGCAATTTAAAAGCTCTTCTCCCCCTAAAAAAAAGGGAGGGTGCAGGTACCCTGCCATCTGGAGAGACACATTTCACTCAGTGTCACAAGGCAACACCTGCTAAGCCTGTGCTTTTATAATTAGGGTCCTTCACTGGAGAGGCAGTCAGAGTCCTCTGCCATGTGTGGTCAGATTCCCCACACTCTTTCCAGGCTTCAATGTTGATGACTGAACAGGACGAGCGCCAGCCGAGAGGACATCGGGGTTCGTTATCCTCAGCAGCCACCCCGGAGTGAACTCGGTAATGAACATGCTCAGGTGGTGGCAGGCAAAGTTGCAAAGGATGTGACTCCTGCATGAGTAGTTATGTTTTACTTCCTCTGCTCTGACATTTGCTTTCTGTTTGGACTAAAGGCACTTTGCTCCTTTGGGAGCTTTTCAAGGACACCAACCAAGTTCGGTAGCTTTTGGTTTAGTAGCTGCTGTGTGAGAGCAGTTACTCAGCACTGACCAGTCTGGGATCATCCTGTTCAATTCATTCTTAACTCCTCTTTCTGGACTTCAGAGGAAAACAAAGGTGTCTGAAAATCAGGGGCAGAGCACTGCATGCAATAACAATCTCTTGAAACCTAAAACCTCCAATAAGGAAAATGGATGCTAATTTAGTAGAACATCGTAGCTTGATCACATCAACATTAAACAGTGATCAATGCTGCTGCTGCATTTTGTGCTATAGCAGCCTCCGAGCTCTTAAAAGGAGCCTACAGGAAAGCTGGGGAGGGGTCCTTGATCAGGGAGTGCATGGACAACATAAGGGGGAACCGTTTTAAGCTGAAAGAGGGGAGATTGAGATGAGAGCTTAGGAAGAAATGTTTTCCTGTGAGCGTAAGGAGGCCCTGGCCCAGGTTGCCCAGAGAAGTGGTGGCTGCCCCATCCCTGGAGGTGTTGAAGGTCAGGTTGGATCCAGTGGGAGGTGTCCCTGCCCATGGCAGGGGGTTGAACTGGATGGGCTTTGAGCTCCCTTCCAGCCCAACCCATTCAGCGATTCTGTGAAACCACTCCTCACTCCAGCATGTGTAGATGATTTCAAACATTGTCTTTGCTAACCGTAGTGTTTGGCTTTTTTTAAAGCATTACCAGAATTTCTAATCAAATTACATTTCATGTCCTGAAAGCCTTACACCTGCTCCGAAAGCAAATAAAACTTTGAACCAAAATCCACCTGACCTAGTCTGTGTCTAAACCCAGGTTACCCAGGGAGTTGGCTCTGAGGGCAGTGTCCCTCTGCCTCTCTTTGGGGCCTCGCTGCAGCACGGTGCTGGGCGGTGGCAGGTCCAGGACATGCGCTATCTCCAAGGTGGTTGCTCTTCCAGGCACAGCACCGGCCAAACAAAGCTGATCCACACACAGCAACTGCCCCAAGCCCAGTGAGGGTGGAACCAGCTCTCCTTTGGGAGAGATGCACCAGCTGTGGATCAAAGCTAAAGCAAAGCCTATCAGCATTCACCCCTAAGTCATACTTTTCCATCCTTCCTGCTGTCTCCTTTCCACATCCAGCGGAATTTCACATGCCCAGGTGCACACAGGGTCAGCACAGGACCCCATGTGGCCGCAAATCACAGCTCAGCTGGAAGGATCAGCAGGCTGGGAACCCTGCCTGCTTTCCACTGGGAGCCTTGATAAAATTATCCTTGTACAGAACATCTTTATTTTTGTCACATCCCCATTTCCTAAAGGAGAAAATACTCCACCAAAAAAGTCATCCAGCTGCTGTCTGGAGGATTTTTGGCTTTTCCAGGCTATGGTGATGGATCAGGGAGGGGATCTGGGTGCTCCCGCTGAGCCCCTCAGCACAGCAACCCTGCCTCCACCTGCAATCAGAAAGTTTAAACTCATAGGGTACTTGGGAATCTCTCATCCTCCTTTGCAGTGCAAATGGTGACTGAAATGGAGGTCATGCTATTTTCTGCTCCTGGTTCCCAGCTTCTTCATGCCCCCACCGACTGGAACTGAGACCAGGAACTCGTTGTGCATGGGGTTTAATCCTGACAGAGTAAAAGAGAAGGGTTTGCCTCATCTCTGCTCCCCTTCATGGGCTGTATAAGGCGATGGAGCAGGGGAGCACAACCCCACGTCCCAGACGGCTCCACAGAGCTCGTGCTTGTCACGGACAAAGTTCAGCAGCACTGACCCTTGTCCACGCACAGACGTGTAGAAGATGAGGCAACAAGGCTTTCACCTCAGCAGTGCTCCTGCTAGGACCCATTGAGATGATCCCATGCCACATTTTGGGAAGAATCACCAAGAGGCAGAGGTCAGCTCAGTGTTTTGTCTCAAGTCCCCCTCCACAGCCCTGTAAAACTCAGAGGCACAGTCCGGGGCTGGCAGAAAGGGACCTCCAGAGGCCAAGGTGCCTCCCAGCAAAGTCAGGATAGGCACCCAGCATCACAACTCTTGTACAAAAGCATTTTGATAGGGACAGGCCCTTAACGTGGCTTGCTGGGCTTTAGGAGTTCCTTTTCTTTTTACATTCCTATATTACTCAGCTGTTTTGGAGGGACAATGCCTACAACACACTTGTGCCTGAGCAGACCAATTGCCCTGAAGGTTTCTTGGAGCCTCACATGGGGATGCTCTGGCAGCAGGGGCTGGTCCTTACACCATGGTCGGTTCCCTTCCTTCCAGCCCCTCTCGCAGCAGCTCTGCCCTCCAAGCTGCCAGCACGCACCCACCACGTGCCCAGCGCCTGCGGTGCCCTTGCCCAGGATGAGGAGCTGCCCATGGTCGCGCTGCCCACACAGAGCTGAGCACCAGCCAAGGGACGCAGCTGAAAACAGAGCCAAGCCACCTCGCCAGCCTGGGCAGCCGAGCCTTCTCCAGCCCTTCTGCGGAGCTGGAAACGCTGACCACTTTGCTCCTCAAGCACGTCCACCCACAGCAAGGACAGAGCACTCACTCCCAGTGTTCCCAGTCCTGGAGCATCACCAAGGTCATCCCTGTGCAACAGAAACTACACCAGCCAAAGAGTTAAACCCGGGCTGCTGTAGGTTTCGCATGCACCCTCCAAAGCAGCTTCAGTGCAACTCTGCACTGGGTGCCAGTTGAGCTCAGCACAAGCCAAGTTGGCGAGCAGAGCCAGGCTGTGGAGCATCATCTCCCTAAGCTATCCCATGTCTTGGCCTTCAACAGTTGCCAATACTCAGGTTAAGTCTCAGGTTCTTCCGCTGCTTTGCAAATTCAGGCAGAGGTCTTCCAGATGACATTAAATTCATGGAGTTTTCCCAGCTATAAACCCTGGTTTAATCAAAGCTGCAATTAAACCTGACAACCTCCTTGCGCAGACTCTCCTAAATAAGATTAGAACAGCTAAAATTAGTCTAATTTAGTGTTAATCATTAATCCTTTTATCCACGCTTAATCCAATTTAAATGTCCATACAACAAGCTTGCACAGACTTTGCTACTCAAATTTAAACCAAAATTTAATTAAATATTATTTAATTCAATCAAGTGCTGCAATAGGAAGTGTTTGAAACAGATGATTATCAGCTTGGTTAACCCTCAGAGTTATCATGGGCTCTGTGTTCTCCCTACAGCTCTCAGTACTTGGGTGCCTGGCCCAGGTTGCCCAGAGAAGTGGTGGCTGCCCCACCCCCGGAGGTGTTCAAGGCCAGGCTGGATGGGGTCTTGAACAGCCTGATCTAATGGGAGGTGTCCCTGCCCATGGCAAGAGGCTGGAACTTGATGGGTTTTAAGGTCCCTTCCAACCTAAACCATTCCATGATTCTATGATCGATATTTAAGGAATAAAAAGTACCCTTCATAGCCCTCAGGTTAGAAATGAGACTTTCAAATACAAGGTTCAGGAGGCAAAGAAAATCCTGCCTCGAAAAAAAACTTTTTTAGGCAAAAGGTCATGATTCCAACACTTCACACTGACCTTTGTTTCTTGCACACAGACACGCTGCTTTCTGGTGTTTGTGCAGGGCCCAGCTTACAGGTCTCCTCATTCCCGAGGGCTGGAAGGAGAGAGCACGGCTCACAATGCCGGGAGCCAGCAGCCAGCCCTGGCCAGAGGGATGGTGCCCTTGAACTTTCCCCTGTCTAATTGCTGTCTCCTCCAGCTATCTTCTGCATAGCAGTCATTTTCCAAAGCCTAGCAGAAGAGAAAAACACAGTCCAAAAGCAGGAATCAGCTGCAAACTTTGCTGCCAAGTTGGCAGAGAAGATAAGGACCTTTTATTTAAAGACAAAAACCCAGACGCTGAGAAGGGGTAGACAAGTCTTTAGCAACTTTTACAGCCAGTCTTGCAATACAATTTCCTAAGCACATTCAAAACTTGCATTAAAAAAACCCAAGTTTTCACCGGCAGAGGATTTTTTGGTGTGAACTCCCTCCCACCCGAGTGCTGCGGGGGCGGGGGGAAATCTCCCTCCGACGTGCGGGATGTGAGGAGCGAGGGGTGACTCACTGCTCACACATGCCTACCAAGGAGCTCAGCAAGGAAGCAAGGAAGGGGGAAAACACCCAAAAGCAACAAATTCAAGCAGCATGGCCCTTCGTGAGGCAGGATGGACTGTGTCCTTGCTCAGACAGCACCACCGGCACCCAAAGGGCTAGAAACAACTGTTTAGAACCGGAACCCCAACACAAGCCAGGCTATAGGCTGGTTTAGTTACAGAGTCAGGGAATGGTTTGGGTTGGAAAGGACCTTAAAGATCATCCAGCCCAACCCTTAGGAGCCAGTTCAGTGGCAGAATTTGGGCACTATGTCCTTGTGAGGCAGTTTTTCAGAAGGGAAGGCGTTTCAGTCCTCCAAAGGAGCTGGCTGACGTGCTTTCATGGTTCTTAGGCTTCTCAGAGCTCTCTTCTGCCCCTTTCCCACACTCAGAGACGGAACCAGTTCTCAGCCTTAGCTGCACCACACACATGGGCAGGAAGGGGAAACAGCACCAGTTATTCACATCCCCAGTTACTCACGTCAGAGAGGTTTCTCCTAGTCAGGCTGAGATAAAACCCAGCTCAGGGGCATCAAACCCCCATTCCCTGTGCTACCATTCCTCTCTTCCATGAGCTGGGGCAGGGAGTAAGAGAACCCTCGTTTTTCCCTCCCTGTTTGAGGACATAAGGACGAGACAAGAAATCTGCCCTGATGCATCATCTGCTCTGCAAAATCAGAGGTTGTAAATCCCAACAACTTCTCAGGGCTTTAAGCAACTTCTTCGAGGTCAGCAGGTGCTGAGATGCGCACGGTTCTCCCAGCCAGAGCGGTGCATGTGCAGGGATGGAGGCACCAGCAGAGGCAGGTGATGTAACCCACTGCACGTTACTCATGCAACACTGTTGGGCAGCGAGCCAGGCAAAAAGTGTGACAGTGCTGCCTGTTGGTTTTCCCCAAAAAAGGAAATACACACTGTCCTTTAGGTGAGTCACAAGGAGCAACACAACAGGGTGTTACAGAGCAACAAGTGTAGGAAAAACGAATGGAGTCTTCAGAGGTTGCCTGGAACTTTCACTAATTTAGGAATTTCCAGTTACTCTTATTTCCAAGAAATCAGGATGCTGTCACACATTCAGTCTGTTTTCTAGCGGATTCCTCCTGCCATGAACCACCTATGAAAACCTTTCACAAACATTTTCATGCCTTATTGCAGGTAACACCTTTATTCTGCTCCACTGAGGCATTTTTTTCACCCTGTTCACTATGAGAAATGTCAGCAAGGTGAAAACACTGGATTTGGTGAACTGGACTGTGCCCAAATCCAAGCCCTAGAATCTAACACTGCAATACCATGGACACAGCTCCTCTCCCTCCTGCCCAAGGACTGGCTCCAGCCAAGCTATTTTGCTAAGCTAAAGTGAAATATTAAACATTCCTTATAGAAGCAGCCAGAGAGCTTCGTTCCAAGTTGTACATCGGATCTCTGGCTGTGAAACCAGACTTCAGGATGATTTATTATTTACGGGGGGAGGGAACACTAATAAGTTTTGTAAATGAAAAAAATAGATGGAGTTTTTTTTCAGCCTGGCGGGATTAAGGGCGGGACGTGCCAAGCGGTGGGGGTGGCCCGTGCTGGGAGCATCCCGCCCCGGCGCCGATAAAAGGCGGCAGCGGCGGCGCCGGGCAGCAGCTGCAGAGCCGGGCAGAGCCGAGTCGAGCACAGCCGAGCCCAGCCCGCAGCGCTCACCGCCCCCTCCCCTGCCCCGCAGCACCAGCAGCCGTCTCCGGGTAAGGGGGTGCGATGAGAGGATGCGTGGGAAAGGGGGTGCAAAGGGATGCTGCTGCCCCTGGGTAAGGGGTTGGAATGCAGAGGATGCATGGGGGGAGTAACGGTGTGCGATGGGTGGGATGCAGAGGATGCTGTGCAAAATATGGGGCCATCCCATGGGGAGCCTGGCTGGATTCCCTCCCTGCTCCCTCCTATGCTCCAGAGGGTCCAGCTGGATTCCCTCCCTGCACCACAGCTCAGCTCTGCAGGGTGTGCTCTGCAGCTGCTTGGCACCAAGGTGATAGGGTGGATAAGTTTTCCTAAAGGGATTCTCTAGCAAAATCCCAAAATCCTCCCGCGGAGAGCTTGGACTGCCTGGGGCGGGGGTCTGACCGCTACAGGAAAAAGCGGCTGGATTTAACTAATGTTCCTCTCCCATCTCTCTCCTCTTGTAGAACTGACATCTTCCAGATCTGCTGAAAACAAAACCAAAATGGAAACCATGCACGAGCTGATCCCCTTCGCCAAAGAAATGCTCAGCCAGAAGCCCAATAGGAAAATGGTCAAGCTGTACATGCTGGGTAGTGTGCTGGCGTTCTTCAGCGTTGTTATTGGTCTGGTGGAGACAGTGTGCAGTCCTTTCACCTCTGAAGGGAAGCTAGAGGAAGAGGAGAAGAAACCTGCTCCGACGCAAGAGCAAGCACTGCCTCAAAAACAGGAGGATTTGCTCTTGGAAAAGAGCAAGGCGGCAGTGGCAATGCAGAGGGCCCTGGTGACCAGACAGCACGCATCCTAAGAGCCCCGCGCCCAGAGAGCTGCCTGCCCAGCAACCAAGCACAAGAGACTCTGCTGTCCCGTCATACCTGGTGGTGGTTCCAGCAAGAGAGAAAGGTTAGCTGAAGGAAGAGACCACAAGGGCAAGACTTGAAAGAAGTGAACGGTTATATTTGCTGCTGTGCAGCAGTGGGGAAAAAATACCTTTTGTTGGTATAAAAATGTGCAAGATGCACAGCATGGTTTCTTATTTTTATTACAGAAGCATTTTACAACATTTCGCAAAGCCCAATAAATATTTTATATGGTACCAGTGCTCTCCAGGCTGTGTTCATTTCAAACCTTTCTCTTAGAGATTTGCAAGTGCTCGCACCTCTGGTTCCTCTTGGGGGTAGCTGGCAGGACCCAGGGAGCAGTTGAGGGTGGTGGTTGCACCCTCCCAATAAAGCTCTGCTGAGTGGGCCTGCTCTGGGACTAGGGGGTGGCATTTCTGTACCTCCAGCAGCTGCTCCCTTCCAAACTGGGCCAACTGGGTTAAGGGAATGAGGCAGCATTTGTCTCACAGGGTGACAGACACATTCCCTGAGCTGGAGGTGGGGCTGTACCTTCTTGGGGTTATTTGGGTTTAATGGCACAGATTTGCACCTCTGCCATGGCCCTGCGAGCTCAGAACTGTTTAAATAAAACTCTGTCCAACCCCTGGCAACCCCTTAACCAGCTACAGCTGCTGCACAGCTAGAAAAGCTTAAAAAAAATTCTGCCTTTCCTGGTATCCTTCAAAAACCCATCACAGGCACTTAATTGTGCAGGATAACGTTAGATTCCAGCATTATAGAGGTGTCACAGATGGAAAAACTGAAGCATGGAGAGACACAATGGCGTAGTCAGCTTGGAGAGTGTAGAAACAGGGATCAAAACTCTAAGGCAATGCCAGTCTCCCTACCGGACTTTCACCTCTTTAAAAGTCTCTCCTGGGCTTAATAACAATCTGTTGCAGTCAGGACTGGGTCACATTAGTCAAATAAACCCTCCAGCCAGGCAATGCTGGAAAATTCTGAGGGAAGAGAAACAGTCCCTGCCAGCCAGGACTGGGGCAGAAATCCCTCTTTACTCAATGGCAAAGACAGGGCAGTGGGGCAGAGGGGGGAGCAGGCGACACACCTTGCACTGCAGCCAAGTGATGTGCCTCTAGCTGAGAGTGAAACAATGGATACAAACAGTAAGAGACCACGGAAAATGAAAAATCACTGCCTGGCACCAGTGCTGAACGCAGAGCTCCTGCCTGAGCTGCATAGGTTAAGACCAGAATCTAAAAACATCAGAATACAGATCAAGTTCACCCCTACATTTCATAATACACAAGAAAATTTATTTTGTTGATCATTTCTGTCCAAAAACCCCACAGCAGCACTCTGTGGCAGAGGAATTCTACCAAGCCTTCACAAAATCCATGTTCAAGCTTTGAATCTGGTATAAAGTACCTTTTCCTGCACAGAAAAGACCAGAGCACAATTAAAACACTTGATCCAATGGAAGGTGTCCCTGCCCAGAGCAGGGGGTGGAACTGAATGTGCTTTAAGGCCCCTTCCAACCCAAACCATCCTATGATTCTATGTAAAACAGCCTTTAAGAAATACTTCATTTAGCTCATAACCAAGCCTTTAGTCTGTGGCAAGGCTGAACAATACAACATCTCATTGATATCATCAGAAATTTCACAAGAAAACATGGAGGATTCAGGCCTGAAGAAACCATCAGCTGAGTAGTCCCCCCAGTACGAGCTGTAAACGGGTTTTACGTTTGCAGCACAGTTTCAGAGACAGGGAAGGCTACACTGGAATTTCCCGTGGGATGCCCATTGCATGGATAAACGAGGGACCTCCATGTCTATGGCTGTACTGGGCATGAAAACATTGCCAGGGCTGAGCTCTTGCACATCGTCATCCTTCAGAAGCATCGCAGAGCTAAAGGACTGACAAATGGACTGAACTGAGAACGATGAGTTTACGGCTGCTTTGGACAAAGACAGGTCAATCATATCAGTTCCCAAGATTGGAGCTTCTCTACAAGTTATTGGTGTCTCATCCTGCTCTAGGGGAAAACTTTACAAATGAGGAGATAAAGCTGGTCTCGAGCATCCCAGCTGAGGTCATCCAGGCTGACCTCCATCACTTCTGGATTTGGACCTCAGGTTCCTCTTCACACCACATGCACGGCCTCGTCGCACAGTGGCGGTGCCCTGCTGCCCACACCTCCTCTCCACAGATATCCAGTCAGGAGCTTTAAGAGCTTAAAGCAAAGAGGTTTGTGGAACAATCAAAATAGCTCCTGCTAGGACAGCTAACGGGATTAGACAGCTAAAGCACCACGCCGGCGCTCCTGGAGCCAACCCACTAACACCATGTCCTGCTGAAGGAGATCTCCTGCCTCCTGACGCACTGTGAGCCCAGAGGCCATCACCTCCCACGTCTCTACCCCAAAGGTCAGCCCAAGAGGTCCAGCCTATGCGTTGCTGTGTCCAAAGCAGATTGCATTGATATAGACAGGAATGGCTCTTGGCTGAGCAGCAAATTTGACACATATTAACGGCTGATTCTACCACAAAGAATATATGCAGTCCTGTTTAAACCACACAATGATCAATTCAGAGCACAGGGAGACTCAGTAATCCATTTAGCATCACTTTAACTCTGATGAATGACAGACTTGTCAGACGCTGTAGGTTAGAAGCCTCAGCAATGTTCCTTGTCTTTAAACCATGGCAAGACTCTAAATCAGCAACACATCAGCAACAGAGGACGGTAGAGTCATTCCCAAAGCCTGTATCAACCAGTGGGGTAAGGAAGGGGATTCTGCCCCTCTGCTTCACTCTCACGAAACCTCCTCTGGAGTCCTGCATTCAGTTCCCGAGCCCCCAGTATGGAAAGGAGATAGATCTGTTGGAGCAAGTTCAGTGGAGGCCACAAAGATCATCTCAGGGCTGGAGCATCTCTGCTATGAAGACAGGCTGAGAGTTGGGGTTGTTCTGCCTGGAAACGAGAAGGCTCCTGGGAGACCTTAGAGCTGCCTCCCAGGACTGAAAGAGGCTCCATGAAAGCTGGGAAGACGTTCTTGATCTAGGAGTGCAGGGATAGGATGAGGGGGAAGGGTTTTCAGCTGAAAGATGGGAGATTGAGACAAGATCTTGGTAAGAAATGTCTTCCTGTGAGGCTGAGGAGGCCCTGGCCCAGGTTGCCCAGAGAGTGGTGGTTGCCTCCTCCATGAAGTGTTTAAGGCCAGGATGGACAGGGCTTGGAGCCCCCTGATCCAATGGGAGGTATCCCTGCCCACGGCAGGGAGTGGGAACTGGATGGGCTTTGAGGTCCCTTCTGACCCAAACCATTCTACAATTCTATGATCTACTTTAACCTGTAAATGTGACATTTTCCTGACACATTTAATCCTCAGGAAAACTGCAGATGGCACGAGAGCTGGTATTTGTCTGTACCCATCCTGCAGCATCTCCTCAAAGATCTTATTTCACCTTGGAACTGTTGCCCAGGCTTTCATCATATAGAAATGAAGGCCACCTGAGACCCAGCAGCTCTCCCTTACAAGGGCACGAGCCAAATGTCTTTGTAGAGTCCTCACTTGCTATTTGCAGGTTGTGCTCAGGGTGTTTCAAGAGCTGCCAGGCTAAAATTAGGGGCCCAGATAAGCATATCAGCCTCTGCCACCCAACACCAAGGTCACTGACAACATGCAGGGTGGCCAAGCCTCAAAGCAGCCACAGCACCAACAATGAAATATCAAGGCAGCAATTCCCAATTCAGTCACACAGGGAAAAATAAATTCAGCACTTAGAAATGACAAATATCACAGTGTTTCTCTAAACCAGTCAAACCAAACCCAGTCCTGCAATCATCTCAAGCCTCCCTTGGTACCTGAAAGTGCATTTCCCAGACCGCCATGACAGCAATGGTGGTTGCTGGGTGTCAGCACTGCCCGTGGGCCGTGTCCAGGAGCCACATCGAGGTGGTCGCGCTGAGATGCACACGGATCCGTCCCAGCTCAATGGCACCACGCCAACACGCATGTGAGCCCCATGCGAGTGTAACCGAGGGCAGACCTTTCTATTAGTGATATCCCTACCTTAAAGAAAGGAATCAGATCTGTGTTCATGGTAAAGTGTGCTGGGTATGAGAAATAATGTTTAATGCCTACGTGGTAAAGGAAAGCAAGAGGAGGAGAAAGAAAAAGGAGAATCCTCGGCATGTAACAAAGGATTGGTAATGGGTTAAATAAGCCAAAAATTACTCAAAAGAGGAAAAACGAAGGGGCATCCCAATTCCTGCCAAGGGCTTTTGAGTCCCTGAGCTGCACAGGCAAACCTGCCCAAGCCCCAGCCCTGCACACTGTCCTCCAGCATCACCAGCTGTGGGCAGGGGCTCTCCTGCAGCTCCCTTTGGCTGTTCTGATGTTTTGCTATCCCAACAAATCCCTTCATGTATTCCTTCCCTTCAAGTGAGTTCCAGGATGCACTAAATGAAGAACTGCAAAACAGTCAGCCCAATACCAAGCATCACCCCTTGAAGAACACTGCTTCAAAACAGATGAACCGTAGGGAACCAACGTGCAGCAGGGTGATACATCCAGGATAACTCAGGCAAAGCCTTTCCAGAAGATTCAGGCTGCTCTGCTCTCCTTTCGCCCCAGGGCTCCCTCTCACCAGGCTGGAACACCAGCAGGCTCCCCTCTGCCAAGGCACAAAGGTTTGGCAGCAGCAGGGTCAGGACCAGCTGAGATCAGAAAACACATCTCGGCAGTCACCTCTTCCTGCCCTCCTCTCCCTCCCTCACTCCCCGCCCCCAAGGAAAAGGTTAAAAACAAGTTCTTAAGTTGCATTCAGCAAAACAAACCCAGAAAAAGCTGTGAGTGGGAGTGAGGAGCAGCAGTGCCCTGGAAGGGCGACAGACAGCCAAGAGCAAACCCACATCAGCAGCGAAACGCAGCCAGATCCAGCACCTCCTTCTGCTGCTGCAGCCCCAGCCCTCAAGGGGACCACACCAGCACCCCCCCCCCCCCGCTTCATTTCCACACAGGACACCCCAAATTGCATAAACAAATTTTCTTTTTTATTTATTTAAATCCAAAATATTTATTTATTTATTTAAATCCAAAATATTCAATATTTCAGTGCTTTATTACTAGCTCTTCCGTTTCACACAAAACCCCCAAACCAACCTGCAATTCTCATTAAACAACTCTCCAACAAGGCCAGCACCGTACCGGGTTCAGTACCCACCAGCCCCACGTCTCCCCGTGCCAACGTGGAGCAAAGAGCATGACACCTTCCCAACACGCTCGCAGATGGCGCACAAAGGTTGGTGTTATTGCTTTACTGCATTATCCTAAGAGCCTCTCTCCCTGCTGGGAGCACAGACAAGATCACAGCCAAGGAAAGGTTAATGAGGTCATTTTTGTTCAAGTCAAGGGATAGAACAGTTGCCCCATGATCATGACCCACATTCAAAGCAAAGGGAGACGAGAAAAGGCAGAGTGAGTGTCATGTCACCTGACCATGTCTGGGCAATTGTTTCTTATCAGAGGGAAAGTTGAGGCTGAAGGAGAAAGAAAAGAAAAAAAGCAATAAACTATAAAGCAGAAGCAGTTCTAGAGAGCTCCACTGCCCCACCAGGTCACTAAATTAAATCATCTTTATTTTAAACCTACAATAGGGGAAAAAAGTTTCTTTGAATAATTTTCTGGCTTACGGTGGAGGGATCTGAGGGGCACAACCACAGCATTGTGCCCGCATAAATCAGACCAGAGTCATAGAATAATGTAATCATTAAGGTTGGAAAAGACCTCTAAGATCATCCAGCACCAGACCAAGGCTGGAGCACAACTCCTACCTACTGAACAATATCAATGACATTGAATCTACCACTGCCCAGACTCGGGGAACTGACAAATGTTACATGGTTCTTCCTCAGACTACATTCACCTAAAAGCAAGAATAACACTCTTGCAAAACTCAACACAGGAAAGGTTGCAGCAAGAACCCTCATTTTGCTGCACAAAAAAACACTCAACGTTTCACTGCAATCCCCTCCAGGCCCAAACACGCCCTTTGAACTGGGGCAGTTGCACTCCCAGTGATGGATTCAGCTCAACCCTCTCAGCTCCATCATCTGCTTCCAGTTGGACTGGATAATCTTAAAGGTCTTTTCCAGCCTTAATGATTCTATGAAAAATAAACCCTGCCTCAGCAAAGCATTTTTGGAGCTGTTTGGGGAAGGCTGTTAGGCCCCACTGCTCAGATTCCTGGTGGCAGGCATCTGCCTCAGAGTGCAGAACAGTGATGCCCTGGGGAGCACAGGACCTTCACTGCACATGCCCTCCTGCAGCACCACAGTCCCAGGTTGGTCTCCCAGCACTTGCCCTACAGCCAGGCTTTTGGCAGTGACCACACCAGGGCCACATCTCCACACGCATCCACATACAGTGCCAGCGGGAATAAAAGACACTGCCTAACCACCTGCACTAGGCTGCCTCTGATGTTCTCAGAGTGAAACTTGATGCTGCTCAGCAAAGACACACCTCTTCCAGGGTGTTGTGCAAAATTCTGCATTTTAACGTAGCACAGGAAATATGAAAAGAGCCCGGCAGAACCCAAACAGCACCCTCGGACAGGCCGGGGTGCGCCAGCTCCAGCGGGGAGCAAATTAAAGGGTTTGCTTCCCTTCTCCATCCACCGTGATTTTTCCAGTGCTGTGGAAGCTGTCGTTCCTTCGCCAACAGGTTTTAAAGGGATTGGCATCACTGCTTCTCTCTGGAGCAGTCCTGCAGAGTTGAGGGGTTTTTTTCTCCTCCTTTCTCTTTATGCTTTTTTTTCCCCAACTCCACAGTGGCATGGGTCGGTTGCAAAAGATCGTGATCCCCTTTTTGGGACTGGCTTTAGCCTTCTGGTTCTATTCTGCAAGGGACAATTTCAACCCCGGTGAGTATTAAAAGTGCATCTGCCTTTAAGGAAAAATATTAAAAGCCACATTTGAGTATTTTGCATAAAAATTGGACAGAGCTTGGACCAGTCTGATCCTTTGGGTGGTGGCCAATACTGGGAAGTTAAAGATCTGAAATCAAACAAGCAATTGATATGCAGGAATAGTTTGTGAGGGAGGAGGAGAGGTGGGGGTCCGAGATAGAGGAGGCTCTGAACACCTCGCTTCACAGCATGCAGCAAAAGGATTCAGAAACGTAACTTGTATATGTTGGGGTTTAAGGTTTGAAGCATGCACAGAGTGGATGACTTTTATTACAAAAAGAGTTGGGATGTTCATAATTCATGTCCTGACCAAGAGTCCTGTACTGTCGCTGTGTCACTGCCTCCGGGAGGAGATGCTGCTGCTTCCCAAAGCAGCTTTGTCCACCAGATGGAAGAGCGTCCTGGTGCCGGACACAGCACTTGCAGGCTCACTTGGCACTCAGTTAACTGCTCACTCCCAGTGGCATTAGGGGACTGGATTTGATTTTTAAATAGAGTATGAATAAATTAAATCCCTGTGCCTTGGTCCCCAGAGATGCTGAAAGGGAAGCGGGTGATCGTCACTGGGGCGAGCACTGGCATCGGGGAGCAGATCGCGTATCACCTGGCGCGGATGGGAGCCCACATCGTGATCACAGCACGGACAGAGGCCAAGCTACAGAAAGTAAATGGCAAGCTGAGCACTCACACACACGTTCCTGGCGGTGCAAACACACCAAGGCCAATCTCACACCACAGGTACCCACATGAACACAGGCACATGCGATTGCCACAGCTGGACAGGCACAGTTATGCTTGCAAGTACACAAACCGTGCCGACAGTCCTGCATGCTCAGAAATCCCTCTCCTGAGGATACACACACCCTGCTCGGCACATACGATGATATCTGAACTTGGCGAGTTGTGTATACACAACCCCATCCACATGGGCTCCCTGCATACACACACATACCTGCATTCCACTGCCGTGACAGACACGCTCCTGCTCACCCTGCACACATGCAATTCCAGCAGACTGCACCCAAAAACACCCAGCGGCCCCAGGGCCGGACAGCTGGGAGAGAAAGAAGCTGAGGTGAGGCATCATCACTCTCTGCAGCTCCCTGAAAGGAGACTGGAGCCAGATGGGTGCCAGTCTCTTTTCCCAAGTAACAAGCAATACAACAAGAGGTAACAGCCTCCGGTCACCCCAGGGGAGGTTTAGATTGGATGTTAGGAAATATTACTTCACGGAAAGGCTTGTCAAACACTGGAAGAGGCTGCCCAGGGAAGTGGTGGTGTCCCTGTCACTGGAGGGATTTAAAAGTCATGTGTGTGGTCCTTAGGGACACGTTTTAGTGGTGGAATTAGCATCATTGGCTTATGGTAGGACTCGATGGTCTTAGAAGTCTTTTCCAACCTAAACAATTCTGTAGGTAATCCATTCACCAACAGGCTAATTTTTCAGGCATCCTTGGAAGCTCCAAAGCGCTGTTTTAATGCAGGGAACATCACATGGATCACAGACACCCTCTTTTCCTACAACACCAGGCTTCTCAGGGCAGAGAAAGGGCTCTCTGATGCACGGGGTGTGTGTGCAGGTGGTGGAGCGGTGCCAGGAGCTGGGAGCAGCATCCGCGCGGTACATCAGCGGCACCATGGAGGACATGGCCTTCGCCGACTATGTGGTGAAGGAGGCACAGACCTTGCTGGGTATGTTCACAGCCTGCTCTTCACAAACAACAGCAGAACCTTGCATTTCACTTTGGCCCACACTGCTCTTTGCCACATGCCCACTAAAACAGATGGGGTTGGGGTAAGGCAGGAAGGGTTTGTCCCTAATTCTGCCCTCTGCAGTCTCGCTCCTCCACCCAGCTTCATTGCTGCAGCTCAAACTGAACCACACTCTCAACTTCATCTCTGCCCTCATGGCATCCTTTTCCAGTGTCAGAATCTTGGATTTCATCACCCCCAGCTACTGTGGTCAGAAACCCTCTATCAGGCCAGCAGCAGCCTTGCTATCACGGTCACGGGTCACGCCTGCGGAAATGCAATGTTTCAGCTCTCCTGCCCTGAACCCACAGAGACCTCAA
Source organism: Tapera naevia (assembly GCA_033556795.1). Classification (NCBI taxonomy): domain Eukaryota; kingdom Metazoa; phylum Chordata; class Aves; order Cuculiformes; family Neomorphidae; genus Tapera; species Tapera naevia. The sequence goes on from JAUMJJ010000242.1 coordinate 1,832,549, forward strand.
GGGTGATCTCCCTTGTGCCATGGTATTTGTGTTTTGAACCAGAAAAAACAAAAATCACAACATTTTTACTGACAGCCCCCATGCAGACTATATCCCTGCTATAGAGGCAATGGGGCCACAGTCCTGACCCAAAAACACAATTTCCTTTGTTGACATGCACTCTACTCCCAGGAAAGGCTCCGCTCTGCTGGTTGCAGCCCCCTCCTACCCAACGTCCATTGCTCTCTTGCAGGAGGCCTTGACATGCTGATTCTCAACCACGTTGGCGCGTCATACTTTGGTTATTACAATGGGGATGTTGAGCACGTACGGAAGCTTCTGGAGATCAACTTCCTCAGCTACGTGGCTATGGCCACGTCTGCCCTGCCCATGCTGAAGGAGAGTGAGGGCAGCATCGTGGTGGTGTCATCTATGGCAGGTGAGTGGGAAGGCAGGTAGGTGACATAGGATTCAGTCAAAAGGCACCACAGACTGATTTGCAGAGACACCAAGCATCCTAAAGAAGCCACAACTGCTTAACACAGTCAAAAACACCCAATCCAGGTTTTGGGTTTTTTTTTACTTTCTTGATGGCATTTGTTAAGGCAACCCAATCGCCCCAGCTGGCTTTTCAACCAGGCCTGGATTATACCCCCACTCTTGCGCCAGGCTCACAAGAGCAGCATAGCTCATACACCCTGGTTTTATGGAGAAAAGTGGAAACGCAGTAACTTCATATAATCAGGAAACACTTCTGGTTGGAAGGGGCCTTTACAGGTCACCTAGTCCAACTCCAGTTTCTCCCTGCCTTGGTTCTCTGAGTGTTCATCTTGTTTTGGTAGGTCAAATTCTGTTGGTATTAGTGGAGGGAGTTACTAACTCTATTCACAAAAACATGACTCTTGTTCCAATATATTTCTGTTAAGTCAGAAATTAATGAACCAAATCACTAGCAGATGTCCCTAGCAGATCTTCGCCAGCACAGCAGTTGGTCTTCTGGCCATTATCTTAGTTAACCAGCCAGTGCCAAGAGCTACAGCTTCACTCCATCTCCCCCCACCAAGGGTTTCCTAGTTCCCATTACCCTCAGGGCTGTTCATACCCTGAGCATAGACAAGAGACACAGTCTTGGCCTTCAGACCTGAAAAGAGCTGGAATTTGACAGAAATGTGCGTGATGATGCTGTTTAGGTGCCAGGATGACATTTCACCACCAGTAAACTTCCTTGGGGTACAAAACTTTGTCTGATGATGGGCTGAACAATGGTGTAGGCAGAGCAACTTCAACAGAACTTCACTCTGTGTCCAGGTAAAGTCGGGTTTCCCTTTACGGTTCCCTACTCTGCAACTAAGTTTGCCTTGGACGGATTTTTCAGCTCCTTGAGGCAGGAATTTAGCATGCAGAACGTTAACGTTTCCATCACGCTCTGCATCCTTGGTTTCATCGATACTGGTAAGATGAGTGCTGTTTGATCCTCCTGAGCATCACTTTCCCAGCTTCCCACCCCACCCTTCAAGTCCCCCTGCCACCGCTCTTCCCCGTCACCTCCACTGCTGCGTTTCTCCAGCTCTGCTGTAGCAGAAGTCCAGCTAAACACCACTCCCGGGGATCCCATCTCTCTTCCACAAAAAAAAAAAAAAAAATCAGTTTCCAAACTGATTTCTCCCCGCTGGCTATACAAAACTCGCTGCCACAGCCTGACAGTCAATCAGCCCCAGTGGGTGTGTGAGGACCCCCCCGGCTCGATGAGCGGCCCTTCAACTCGGACCAAGGCGCACCCCCACCACACCCGCGCCAAAGAGAGCACCCCCCTGCTCCCGATCATGGAGCCGCCATCCAATGGCAGCATCCCCCCCACACTGGCCGAGGAGAGCATCCCCCCGACTCTGGCCAAAGTCGCCGTCCCGCCCTCCTCGCTTGAGGAGCGCCCCCTCCCGGCCAAGGAAATAGCCCCCGAACTGAAAAGCCCCCTCCCCGGCCAAGAAGAGCATCTCCCTCCCGCTCGAGCATCCCCCCACCCCCACTCACTCGAGTCCCCTTGGACGCTCCCGTGCCCCCCCTCGAGACCACCCCCGGCTCCCCCGTCCCGAAGAGAGCGCGGTGCGCCCCCTCCTGACGCCCCCCCCCCCCCGCAGAGCACGCGGTGCGCGCGGCCGCGGGGGCGCTGCGGGCGGTGCCGGCGCCGCGGGCCGAGTGCGCACTGGCGATCGTGCGGGCGGGAGCGCTGCGGCGCCGCGAGCTCTACTACCGCTACGGCTCCACGCGCCTCCCGCTGCTGCTCCGCGACTGCGCCGCGGACCTGCTCGACTACCTCGTCCGCAGCCGCTACCGCCAGCAGGAGCGCTGAGGGGCGCCCTCGGCAGCGGCCGCGCGCGCCCCCTGCCGGCCGCGCCGAGGGATGCGCGGGGGCTCCAGGCGCCCCCATCGCTCCCCGCAGCTCGGGGAGACGTGTGGGAGAGCCGAGGTGCCTCTGCTGGGTTCACCCGGTCCCTGCCCCAACGTAGGGAGCGGCAGCAAGGAATTAATTGTTCAATAAACTCCGTAACCCAGCAGGTTCGTGTGCTCTGCGAGGGCTTTATTACCTATATCACCATTATTAAACGCTGTTGAGAACGGACTTGGCTCCACTGACATCAGGAAGCTGAATCCTTGCTATAATCATTAAATCATAGAATCATAAGGGCTGGAAAAGCTCAAAGCTCATCCAGTTCAACCATCAGCACAACTCCACAGTGCCTGCTAAACCATGTCCGTAAGAGCCACTGCCACACGTCCTTCGAACACGTCCAAGGATGGAGACTCACCACTGTCCATTATTTGAATCACAGAATGGTTGGCAGACACTTTCTTACACAAATATTAAACTGGAAATGCCTTCTAGACACACAAAGTTGCCACCCAAAGCTGAGAGCCCAGGCACCAAGAGGACATACACTGAATGCAAAACCAAAGCACAAGCCCACATTGAGCTCTGCATCTTCCCTGGCCCTCACAGCAGCACCCAAGCTGATGCATTTACATGTAATGTGGTTCTGACCATTCCAAAACCAACTTGTCCAGGGATGAATCAAGGCCAAGTCTCCCCAAACACTTCACACTGAAGTACTCTTCAAGATCAACTTGCTCCTCGCTTTAAAAAGAAAACAGGAGCTGGCATTTCTGTTCTCCCCATCCAAGATCACCCACTCAAATCAGTGCACACTGAGCAGGGTTTTGCCCTTTAAACTTTCTCCTTCAGAAAATCATTTACCAATGTGTTTGCCATATGCCCAGGCAGATGCTGAGCACTGTGACAACACACAACGCTTGTGGAAGCTGAAGATCTTTATTATTCGCCAGCTTGGCTCTTTTTACTGCCTATTGCAATCAGTGGATTCCTCAGGAACGTGGGGTTTTAGGTATAAGACCCACCTAAACTGTCAGTATTGCACCAATGATATCACATAGGATAAGACAGAAATGGTCTAAAAACACAAAGTCTGCCAGCCCTGCCCTCTCTAGACATTCCTAGGAACCTGTAATACTGCTGATCAATAAATCCTTGCAGCAGCTGGTGAAGAAGGGAAGCGTTGCCTCAGGTTCAGATGGGGAGAGAAGGATGCCCATCCCATGATGGTCTGCACTGAGGGGACATGGGTGTTCCGGCCACCAAACAGACCCATCGCTCTACCGAACAAAAGGCTTTTCCATGTTCTCCCTTTAACACTCTCCAAACCACACCTGGATCTTCTGGCAGGAAAAGGGTGCAAAGGGACAGCTTAAAGTCCAAACCAACACTTGGGTTAATGTTTGCTAAATCACACAGCACAAAGAAATGGTCCAGAAGCACAAAGAAATGGTCCAGAAGATCCCAGCAAACCTGGGAGCTAGCTTAGTCATCCTAAATCACAATATTGTAGCTACTTGAAGCACAAGAGGATAGAAGAGTTGTGCAGCCTGGTGTCCACCTCGCACACAAACCGTGACGTTATGTTTCTACTGGCAGCCCATTTACCGCTCCCTATTCTGCAACCAAGTTCGCCTTAGATGGATTTTTCAGCTCTTTGCAACATAAATTCATCGTAGAGAAGGTCAATGTCTCCATCACACTCTGCATTCTGGGCTACATAGATACAGGTAAGCTCAGCATCACTGGGGCCCTGCAGCTTAGAGCATTTCCCAACCCATCACCAGCCTCAGGCCGCTCAGGCCTTGTTTGGCCACCACCACTGGACCCTCAGCTTGCAGTGGCTACACAACACTGGAAACAGGACTCCAGCTCTTTAAAAATCGTGGCCAGAGACATCTGACTATCTCTGCAGTAAGTCCAGGGGAGGTGGGAATTCTACCCTATCGTCGTTTAAGATCTGGAAAGGAGTGGGAAGGACATTGCTACAACTGTTATTTTAACTATTCAGAGCCTTGTCGAGTAGGTCTGATCTCCAGGGTCTGTCAGTTCACCAGGGGAAGCTACAGACACCCTGACTGAGCCACGGTGCTTGTGGCTGACCCCTCCATCCAACACAGCTCCTTCCTTCCCTGTGCCCGTCCCTCCAGAGGGCACCGTGTGAGCAGTCTCACGCCATCCACAACACAGGGGCACCGAAGGAGTGCACGCTGTAGATCATCAAGAGCAGGGTGCTGTGCCATTGGGAGCCACACTACCCATCCCAGGCAGTGGGCAGCCTGTTCCTCCTCCAGGGCATTGCCCTCGACTTCAACTCCCTCATCAGGAGCAACTACAAGGTGGAAAACATCAGAAGAACATAGCCACCGAGGCACGCACACCAGGACATCATGGGCCAGGCAGGATGTATTTGGCTGTCAATCTAGCTACTGGGATGCCCTTTGCCTTGCCACCCCATGCTGGTGGACCCTGGCAACCTGAGAGGGGATGCACCAGAAACATGTAACACAGCATGAAAATTTCAGAAATGAACTCTTACAGTTGGCTTTTTCTGACCAAGAGTTGTCTTTGGAGAATCTCTAGGCAGCAGGATCCACTGGCAGCATCCTGCTCACCAGCAGGTTTCCTACTTAGCCTCCAGAAACCATTCCCCAAAGGAAAGCCCCAAAAGCCGCAGTACTGAGCACTGTGGGAAGCAACCAGAGTCACAGGCCTGAACGAGGATTTGGGGCCAAGTAGCACAAACCACCCAGCACCGCAAGATGATCGTCGCATTGGGATGTGTCATGGATCCCTTCTAGGCTGGTCTTTGTAAAAATAAATGCTGTGTTCCATAATGAGGTCTCTGCTTATACTTGTGTTCCTTTTCCACGTGCACCGAGCCCTGAGCAGCACCCGCCCGGTTAAACCGACCTCCCTACATGATTTGCATTAACACAGCTTTCGCTTCTCTAAAGACCTTAACAAATTTCTGCCATTGGTGACCTCTCCTCAGCTGCCCACACACACTTTTTTCCTTTCCAGTCTGCAAGAAGCCTTAAAATAATAGCATTCCTGTACTTCCCTATGACTGGATTTCTCTACCCCAAAGCAGCTTGGGGAGACTCAGTCACCGGGTGCCACAAGGAGTTCCATGATCCAGCGCTCAACCTCCACGTGTCAGAGACTGATAAAGGGAGATGGCCCAAAAGATAAAGGCTTGCTCTGCTTAGAGTGAAGCTGAAGACTTTGGGGTCCCAAGATAACCCCGGTCCCCCTTTGAGCCAGGCCCCTGCAGCTGGGCTGTGCGCAGAGACAGGAACCGGGGCTTGGCTGTGGCTGCAACGTTTCCTGTTTTACAGAGCGAGAAAAAGAGTGAGAGCAGCAAAATGAGGTGGTTGGCACAAAGATGGCAGTTGGAGCGTGTCCGATAACCTCCTGCTCATCACGCTCCTTCGCGGTAGTTGAGGAGTAGGACAGGACCCTCAGGCCAGGTGAGTGCTCGAAGCGCTGGGGCTGGTGAGGGATGGAGGGGAGCAGAGGCTGCCATGCTGAAGGCAGCAGTGTGCACCTTTTTTCCTCTTTTCACCCTGTTTTCAGCTTCCACAACTGATACCGGGAGGCTGCAACGTGAACCAACATGAAGCACTTATTTTTTTGTTGTTTCCCTTGAAGCGAGAAGTGTAACAGCTCGGAAAGCAAAGATAAAGGACATGTTTGCTAATTAGAGAGGGTAATTTAGGGTAACAGAAGGAGGAAAGAGTATTAGCTTGTCAAGAAGGCCTCAATAGTTTGCTCAGCTCAGGGTGAGTAATGGACTGTGTATTCCCTTAAGCTTTAAAGCACATTTTTGGTTAACTGAGGCCACAAGAGTTGCTCTTGGGATGTGCTGTGCCAGGCTGGGTAGCACAGGTAGAACTGGAGCTGAGCTATTTCTGTTGGAAAGAGCTGGATGAGGGGGACCCAGCGTGACATCTGAGATCCGAATTGAGCATGCAACTAGGCCATTTCTAAAATTACAAAAAAACAGCTGAAAGCTGCTTTTGAAGTGCCCTGAAGAGTCTGGAGTGGTTTGGCTGTAGATGAACACTCTGTCCCAAGCTGTGGAGTTCATATCCAACTTCACAGGAGCACATTGTGGGGTGCCAGCTTCCATTTTTCTGTGTGAAGCTGCTGGCCACACCTCACCTTGCCTGCAGGGCCAGGAAAGTGTGTGTGCACAAAGGGGAAAGGCCTTGGGTGGGCACAGTAGGATTGTTAGGATACAGATAGGAAAGCTGCATGGGATTAACCTGCTCAGCCTTTCATACCCCCAGACTCCTCCTGCTGTAAGTGCATTGCTATAAAAAGACATCAAACACTGAAATACTGTTGGGATCCTTCAGTGAATTTAAGCTAAATTCAGAGATACTTCAGAAGCTATTCATAAAGCCAAAGAATCATGGAATGATCTGGGTTGGAAGGGACTCCAAACCCCACTCAGATCCAACCCCTTGCCATGGGCAGGGACACCTTCTCACGTTGCTCAAAGCCTCAAAGAAGATAATATGAGTCCACGGACAGGTTTCTCCAGGAAAACTGCTTGCATCCATTGTGTGAGGCCTCCAGAATGAGCATCCAATCCCTCACACATATTTAAGCTTAAAAATACTCAGTTTTCACTCTCATCAAGTCTTATCAATTAGTTCCATCAGGACAGAGGACCCCAGAACATACGGGGCGGTCACAGAGAGCCACCACTGCACTCAACATGATCAGCCAGCCCGAGAGAGCACGGCCGCGGCACAGGCGTGTGAATGAGAGCTATGATGAGAAGTGCGAGCGGCGGCACGAAAAGAGGGAGAACCTGCGTTGGCGAAACAACAGGACAACCTGCCGCCGCCTCAGGAGGGGAGCGGGGCAGCAGCCGCAGAGCCCCCGGCAAAGGGAGTTCCTGAGAAGGAGAAACCTGGCAAGCGATGCTGGAAGGATGCCTCCAGAGCAGGAGCCCAAAGGACACGTCCTCTCGGACCTCTCCTTGCGGTTGGATCAAAGATCACCCATCAGGCTCCAGGTAACGCCTGCTCCCAGAGCACAGCTGTGCTCCAGCACTAACCTGTCCACTGATCACAACAGCACCAGGATCCAAACCAAAATACAAACAAAAAGTGAGAATGTACCAACAAAATGCATTTCCTTAAGAACTACAGAGCTGAGCATGGGTAAATGCTGTTGCTACCCTCCCAGTGTGCTCCTCTCCTGTTTTCCAAACCCTGAACCATCTTCCATCATTTCTCCAAGCACAACCCCACACCCTGGCTGCCATGTTACAGTTTTGCACTTATATGAATTATTTTTACCCTTCAAAAACCAACTCTAAACACCCAGCTTCTCTCTATCATCTTCACTGTTAAAGAGGAAGGGTGCAGGAATTGAGTACCTGAGAGTCTCGTATTACCTCCCCTGTGCTGCACAGCCAACAGCAGCCCAGAGGACTCACTGCCTTGAGAAAGATGCAAACCACCTTGATCTGAGCACTAAACATTTCCTTCTAAATTTACACCCCATGAAGAATGAACAGTTCCCCTGGTACACTGTGAACACACTCTAGAGGTTTTACAGCAGCAACAGTAGAAGGCGAGATGCCTTACACAGGTACACCCCAAGATCCCTTTGCAGTGCCAGAGCAATCACCTGCCTCCCAGCTGCTTTGGCAGCTTTAATCACCCACTCGAGTGGGGAGGAATCTGGAACAAGCATGTACACATACACAGCCCGTGCACAGTGCCCTCCCTGTTTGCTTTTGCAGGGTAACAAGGGGCAGGAGGCTGCAGGGAGTAAAGGGGCGAAGGGGTGAGCATCCCGCTGTCCCAGCCCGGGAGGAAGCCAGTGCAGCACCTAAGCCAGGACCCAGCTCCCTGCCACCAAAAGTCCTTTTCCATAAACATCACAAGGTACTTTGAGGTTCCTTGTCCTGTTCTGATGTCTCCCTTCCAGAAGCCAGCAAGTTTTCCCCACTTTCTCACAGAGCTCTGGAGCTGCTGCAGCCAAAGCAGCAGATCCTTATGGATTTGCCATGGTTTCTTGGCATCTTCTCAGTGCTCTTCACTGCACATAAAAAGCTTGACCTGGCCACAGCCCCTTCCCCTCCATTCCTCACAGCCCATTTTGGAGAGACTGATTCAAGCTGCCCTCTCGTTCCAGAAACCCTGGAGCTGCCCCACACTCCTCCCTGCACAGCCCGTGCTCTGTCTCAGTGTCCCACTCGGCACTTCAGCAGAACCTGTCCCAAGGAGAGGTGCCTCCGTCAACACCCAAGGTAGGTGAGGGACACTCAGGTTTCCCATCATAACACCAGCTGCAGCAACTCCCTCCCAGCTCCAAGGCAGGCATGGAACACCAAGCCAAGAAGGACAGTGGAACAGGAGAACTTCATGGCCCCTTGGACAGGGGTATCAATCCCATCCCTTCTCTTTGCTTTCACAGGAACCCAGACCCTAACACATGGAAGCACAGGACTGAAAGACTCAAGCCAGCAGACAGAGTAAGACACTCCTCCCCTCCCTCCCTGGGCTCTGGATTCAGATACCCATAGGGCAGCAGCCTCAGATGCTCTATGACTCTATTCCCAAGCCCAAATGTGTTTCATCCCAACCTGAGCTTTCGCTGGACCCACACTCTGCTGGGGCTGGGGGAGCAGCTGGCATCCAGCATCCCTGGGTTGCTGCAGACCCTGCATCACCTCATCTAACACACTTCCTTTTTTATTTCAGTTGTGGAATAGCAGTTTTAAATAAGGTAAGCAAAACACAGATAGCAACTAACAAAATAAATGAGTTTCTAGAATGTCTGACAAGGACATTGACTGGTGCTAAAATTTCTATAGCTTCAACAGTGATGATAATACTATAGGAGAGAAAAGCACTTCTGTCTCATGGGTAACTCCTGGTCTTGTTCAGTAACTGCCCTGATTCGATACACTGCATGGCAAAGCTGTGATTCTACGATTCAATAAACTCTGGTGCTGTAAGCTGCTGCAGAGAAGATTTTTCCCTAGAAAAGCCCCTCAAAAGAACCCTAGGAGGCTCTACTCCGCTCTCCTCCTCCCCCCAGACACAGGCTTCTTAAGTCCGGTTTTATATCAAAATATTTGGATTTCATATCCAGTTCATTAAATGTTTAAAAACAAACAATTCTACAGTTCTAAGCATTTGCCCTTTCCCTTTCAGGAAATGGTGCAGCTTTCCAACTACCTGAAGGTAGGTACCCATCAGTACCCTGGGAAGCAGGGCTGTGGTCAGGACAGCACCATTCTGTAATTATGATTATTAATAAATAGGTGTTTTATGCCTGATTTTAACTCAGTCAGGAAAGTCTATGGATGAGCCACTGCACCCAAACACTGCCTGAGCCCTGACCTGGAGCCAGGCCGTTCCCGCTGACCCGCTCTCCCCTTTCCCGCAGGAGGCCCTGCACCGGGAGCTGCTGCTCAAGCAGAAGATGCTGATTTTGCAGGAGCTTTTCTCCACACTGCTGGAGGCATCGGAAAAATCCTGGCAGGTACTGAGAACCACACAAGATAATTCCTACTGGGGCTGGGGGAGGGTTTGACTCAGTGGGACCCAGGTTGTGTTCAGAAGCAGGAACATCACAGGGAGTTCGCTCCCTTTTCCAGGAACCAAGCTCCAGCTCTTCCTGGCTTCCATATTTGACAAGGCTCAGAGATGCCACAGGGCTGGCACCCAGCAGAAAGGATGTCGTGCAGAGCCATTCTGTCCTCGCTGCACCTTCCTTTTTAGGGAGGGCTGAACACCAATTCTGAAGTTAGGAGGCCACTTTGCTTCAAGATTTTTGCCTTTCACGCTCCAAAAGATTGCTACAAAACTGACTTTGATTTCAGACCAACAGGAATTTCAAATCCCTTTTCTTCTATAAAGTAGAGGAGGAATTTTTATTCTTTCTTATTAATGTGACGCATTTTATGCAACATAAGTGGTTTACACAGGATTATTAAATCAAACACTAATTTGCAGTTCACTGTGCCATAAAAAAAATTGGTTTGAAAGTCCTGTTGGGGCAGAAAAGCGAGTGATTGGGTGAGATGGCATAAAACCTTCCTGTGTTAGATGCTCTGCGGTTAGAAGCTTCCGCCTTCGCTTGTTTCTTTAAATAATATGAGCAGGAAAAAACAACCTGACACACTCTGCAGGAAGCAGCCATGAAACCTCAGGTTAGAAACAGGTGGGTGCACTTTGCTTCTTGCCATCTCTTGCACTCAGCTTTCCATCAGACTAAAAATTAACTCTGCTGGAGCCAAGAGGGAGAACCAGGGAGAGCATCCCTGGGAGCTGTGCAGAGGGAGGTAGGCTGGGGGCAAGGGGCTTCTTGAGGAGGTACAGACAGGTCCTATACATAATGCTGATGGTGGGTTGCCCATTTCCAGGCCCAGCTGAGATGCCAAAAAACTTGTTGCAGAGGCTTTTTAAACCTTTCCAATCTCTTGGGTTTCAAAGAAATGCAATTGCATACTTGAATGATCTGTCAGGGACTCTTGAAATAGCCACAAAGTCATCTTGGAGATGCTGTTCATGTTTGTCGATGCTCCTGCTTTGATGGAGCAAACAAATACTCTGCAGCAGGATGGGATGTAGTTAAACTGAAGGGATAAAACTTTTGGTTCCTTCTAGGATTTTACTTCCAGGTTAAGAGCCCTTCCCACTACAATTCTGTACCTTCAAGCCTCCTATCTGTTGTATAACAGTTGTTTCCTTCATCTGGCAGTGTTTTTTAATTTAAGCAAGTCTCAGTTACAATTAAGAGTAATTAGTTTTGAGCTGTTCTCATCTTAAAGAGGAAAATTACTATTTTAATATATTTCCTTCCCTTCCTTACTTCTGGAATTACCTTGCAGAGTTCAAGCTCTTCACCATTTCCAGTGCATTACTGCTACTGTATGGACTGATTTTTCTGGCACAAGCATTGTGTTTGGGCAAGCTGGGAGCCTTCCAGAAACAGCATTTATTATTACTGCTTTAAACCAGCTATTTAAAATGACTATGGGAAGGGGCATCAGAGAGTTCACCCATCACAGGGAAACCAAAACCAGCTTAAAATACTTACATAGCACTTAACTGACAGCAGTAGAGAAGCAGAGAAGAAAAAACACCCTTATCCCCAGATGATGCCTATAGGGGTTTGTTTAGTCATGGGTGGGGGGCTTTGGTTGGTCTGGGGGGGCTGTTTGGGGTTTTATTTAAAGCAATCCCTTTCACACGGATAATCTTTAACTCAAGATGTGTTCACACAGCCACTCTGGTGAGAAGCATCATTTCTTCTGCTCTCCCATGTCTCCGCACATCCTCACCCACCCTTCACTGCCGTTCTGGTAACAACCCCGACAGACAGCTTATTCCATTTAGGGAAATCTTTACACTCTTTTGCCAATTTATAAGCTGCAGCTCCATTAAAAGGAGCTTGCCAGTGCATTTCTGCTCCGAAGTGTAGGAAGGGCCGGGTGTGCTGCTGCCTTGTACTTTGCACAGTCATTCACCTCTGTGCTCAACTGCCGTAACCCCACCACCCTCCAACAGGAACCTCTGCAGAGAGCAGACAATGAACTGCAGGGGAAAATCAGGCATAATATTTCATATATAAAAATGCTTTTTCAAATTTCCACCTACTTTCTAAGAGGACAGAGCCCTTTGTTCTTTGTACTAACAGGGACAGGAGTCGGACTCGATGATACTTGTGGGCCCCTTCCAGCTCAGGACATTTCATGATTCTAAGATTTAGGTTTTGGGACTGTAAACATATTTCTGTATAAATTTTAGTAGTAATGAGACATCAGAGAACCTGGGGTTTTCTTGGGTCTGACATCTACTCCCATAACATCAAGAAGCTGCTTTTTAGAGGCTTGACTTCAAACAGGAGCAAGCAGAGAGGATACTGGTGTTCTCAGTATCAGTGGTGGAAAAACAGCCCACACAAGTTCTTTGCTAGAAATTTTATCTGAATTTGCACTCAGTCTGGTTTCACAGAACCTAAGCAGCCTGACAAACACCAAAAGGAGATTATAACAAGGAAAATGAATCATTGCCATTGTACTCTCCCCCCCTGCCCAACTGCCGAGTGTTGCAGTGCAGACACAACCTATTTCCTAAGGAAACCAAGGAGACAAGACCTTAGTATCAGCTTTAGGCAAGAAGCAGAGCAGGAAGGAACTGGTGGCCAGGGAACAGGGCTGTCCTTGGGGACAGGCAGCAGCTACACTTCTGTCAGACCCAGCCAGCCTAATCCAAAATCTCCTTGCTCTTAACTTCTCCCATTGCAAGCATCTGCACTTGGTAACCAGTGGAACTGCCTCAGGAGAGGTTTTATATGCATCAAAATTTTACTTCTCCCATAATCCATTTATTCTGAGAGAATGAAGGGCTTAGTTGAAGAATTGAAGAGGCTCTGGCAAAATTTAGCCACAATAGTATAGGTGAAGGGAGAAAGTGAATCCAACCAGAAGCCACCAAAACATCAGGGGCATGTGATATCCTTCAGAATTTCCACACACCGGTCCAATTGTTTTCTCCCTAGGGTCAGCTGAATGAGGACAAACTGAAGTGTAAACTAAGGGCACTTGAAAACCAGCTGCAGGCTTGCACTCAGGTAAGGTCTGATTCACTGAGGAACAAATGTGGGTGAAGGGGGGCATGAAAACAAAATACCAAACCACGTAATTAGGTCAGGTCTCAGTTTCAATAGAAATCTGATTAGATATGGATCTGAGAAGTATTTTTCCTCTTTGCTGAAGCAATGGTTTACAGCAAATTAGCAGCAGTATTAACACACTCTGGATTTGCTCACATTCAGGCTTAGCCAGATTATGAGCGTGTCAGGTAAGAGTTTCGGGAGCTCTTTAATTCTTCCTTTAAAGAGTTACTCAAAGGAGTGTGTGAAGAAGATCCTGATCGAGATGGAGGATCAGAAGCAGACCTATGAGCAGAAGGCAAAAGAGGCTCTTCAGAAGATGCTGGAGGACAAGCTCCAAACTGAGCAGCAGCTGCAAAACTCTCAGGTAAAGCAACACAGTTTACATCTGGCTACGCTTTAATGCACTTCAACAGCAACAGAGACCCCCAGTTCAGGGAAAGGGGATAAGCAGCTTCCTATGAGCTACACAGCTGCAAAATACTAATCTTCAACTACTGAATAAAGTCCAAAGCATCTTAGCAGCAACCTGTGCCAGTTTTGTGAGCTACACATCAGGTTATTAAAAACAGCTGGGGGAATAAATGGCTGCTCAGCAGGTTGAAGTGCAACCCCTTCTCCTCCACCACCCCTTCTTCTCATTCCCTGCCCTGTACACACAGAGTAGCAAGCCACACACACAGACATCCAGGGCACGAGGTCTTCAGAGATGCTTCTGAAGGTGCTCTTCAAGAAGAGAACCAAGAAGCAGCAATTTGCTCTGACCCACAGGATAACTGGTATTTCCAAAAAACAAATCTCTTACCCACACATTACCAGGCTTCTAAATTCTCCCGGCAGCACAGAACTGTGGCTCCACAGCCAGCCCCCTGCCTGTGTTCACTCTGCCCATCAGATGGCATCAGACCCACACAGGTATCACAGCCCTGTGCGGGGAGGAGGCAGCGCTGCCCCAGCCCCACGGATTCCAGCGACTCTGGGATGTTGTTTGGGACAGCCTGGTATGGTCCATGGTCACAGCCCACCCTGGGTCTTGGCTCTCTTCCCTAGAGAAACCTGGCAGCAACAAGAGAGGACCTTGCCTTCTGGAAAGAGCACTACACCACGCTCAAAGCTGAATTGACCAAGATGACCACAGCACACACCGAGCTTGAAAACAGCTTCCACATTTTACAAAGCGAACTGCAGGTAAATTAGTTCCCCACGGGAGCCCACGTTTTCCAATTTGCAAGCCGAGAAGCTCCCAGAGTGAGAGCACTATTTAATAATTACCCTCTAATGAAGCACAGAGGTCACACAGTTCTCAGCTGCCCTTTGTCCCTGGAAGGTCAGCAACACCACATGCTCATGGGCTGCCCATGGCATGATGGTGGGGCTGGGGTGATGCTGGGGTTCTTCTCACCCACAGCAAGCGGCCGCGCAGAAGGAGCAGCTGCAGCAGGCTCTGCACAGCCTGCAGAGCGAGCACACTGCACTCCACCGGCAAGCCAGCACCTTGTGGGAGGACAACCACCTGAAGGCTGAGCACATCAGTGCCATGGAAGGTATAACATGCAGGGGAATAGGGGACCCGTCCTCCACATGACCAGTGTGGAGACCAAATACTCCAACAGTCCTGGTCCTTAAAGCCAAGTACATACACACAAAGTACACATTCTCCAAATGTGTTGTATGTCTCAGCTTGCTGAGAAAGCCCCTGGTTTCCAAAGGGCTCCTGAAGTAATTTCCAACTAAATAATCATAGAATGTTTTGGGTTGGAAGGGACCTTTACAGATCATCCAGTCCAACCCCCCTGCAGGAGCAAGGGCATTTTTAACCAGATCAGGTTAAAGGACCTCAGAGGAGTCAAATCTTTTCTAGAAGATGGAACAGGAGACCTGAAAAAGACAAGTCCTCAGCTTTGATGACATCTTTAGCATCCTTCATCAGACTCAAAGACAGCAATGCACACCCGCTGGAGATGAGGCAGCACCCTTACCCTCTGAGATGTGGTGATGGATATTAGCAGCGCATAAACATGTGCTAATATTGTCTACAAAGACCAGCCCACATAGAGGCAAGGAAACTTTAACAGCTAGAAATCACATCCCTTCAGAGAAGAAAGTCCCATGCAGCCAACAACATCCACTTCACACCCCTGGATAAAGGAAAAGTTGCCATCCTCGCACATACACACAGGAATTAACATCAACCTTGATTTTTTTTTCATTATCTTTTCAGACAAATTGCAAAAAGAACAAAATCAGAAGGTAACACTGGAGGCAACAATCAGCCACCTGCACAGTGAGTAATGCAAAGGAGTGTGAAGGCAGGGACCTGTGTTAGCACAGCAGGCAACAGCAGTGCCTCTTGATCCCTACAGACGTGATCCAGAACCAGAGCAACCAACAAAAGAGCCGGGAGGGGACGGAGCAAAGAAAAGGTCAGCAAACTCTAACTCCCACCTAGCACTCCTCTCCCTGGACACAGAGCCTTAGACCTGACTCTAAAAGTTGACATTGGTTCACAATAAAGGATTATTTTAAAGCTGCACAAAGCAAGTTATTCTATTTTTGCTAGTTAACATTAAAACGTCAGTGTATTTATGACAGCAAACACTTTAAAAAACAAATGGATTTCATTGCAAATTCTACTTTAGTGGCTATGCCATTCTTTTATGAAGCAAAATGCATTCCAGTTTACAATTGCAACTACAACTGTAATTGAAAAAATAATAAAAAGCATTTTTAACTCTCCTTCCCTTCTGTTTCTGGCAACTAAATATTCCTCTATAGATGATTAACTCACAGCTAGAGCAGTAACTAACTCAGCTCCTGTGTCCTCAGCCATGTGCGTAGCACACAAATCTCTACAGCAAACTGTACCAAGTAAACCTGACGTAAAGCAAACTGAAAGCCTGCAGCAGTTTCTCACCAGAAGCCTGACTGTTTTCTAGACCAGGTTTTCACCTCACAGACCCCACCTCTTGCTCCTGCCAAGGAAAACCAAAGCGCTCCATTAGAGCAAGCCAAGGAGGAGGCGCGCGAGGAAAGGCTGAAGGATGAGATGCAGAAAAGGACATCCCAGCTTACAGCAAAGGAGAAGGAGGTGAGGAAGTCCCTGAGCCACAGGGGTCCAGGTCAAACCCTGCTGGCTCAAGTGTTTCAGTAGCTCAACACAACAGACCAGAGCTCCAGGAAGTAACCTGAGCTATGGGTTGTGGTTGGTGTCTTCAACAAGGATTTTTATCCTGATAGCAGCCTCAGCCAAACCCCAGTTGGAGCATGCATATGCAAGGCCAGGGTTTGAGCACCCTGGTGCTCTGCGCATTCCGTACAAACCCATTACTGCCCTCACACACAGGAGACTCAACAGCCTCACAGGGAACAGCCAAAGCCACACTTCAACAGCTGGAATCCCGAGTGCAAAAGGAGAGCAGGAAAGAGAGAGCTGCAAGTAACAGGGAGGGTCTGCTAACAAAAGGAATGCCCTTACAATTGGGCTGCAAAAAAAAAAAAAAATTAGAGCTTTCTGAGCTCTTGCAATCTCTTTCCCATCTCAACAACTGTTGCAGGACACAGAACCAGCAGCACAAACTGTACCCTGTGCCAACCAGCAGCACCACAGCTCCTACAGCTGTAAGCAGATAACAAAGATTTCTGAAAAGGATTTATAACTTACCGTAGTAGAGCTTAGAGCCAGGCAGGTGAAGAGCTTGTCCTACTGACCCACACTGAGGAAGGAACCACCGGCATCAGACATCACCCAGCATCACCTGGGGAAGGGTTTTATCCAGAGATAATCGCAGCTGAAAGGGAACAACAGGGGAGGCAGCTCCTCCACAGCAGCTGCTGCTGCACCAGGAAGGCAGCAGGGCCACTGGGACCAAAGATGCTCCCCAGGTTTTGGGGTTGTGCAGCGCAACCATGGCACTTGTTCTGTGTGTCCAAAGTTCAGGGGCTTTAAAGGACTCTATAACTGCCCCTACAGTCAGTGAAATACAGACTGAATTTCAGAATGAGAGGAAAAATGAGCCGAGAGTTTGCATTCCACATCTTCCTCCTAACCTGCACATTTCTATGGTCATAAAAACAACTACTGCTTCTTTCTCCTATGGGATGCGAAAGGTGACAGCCAGGCCAGGAAATGGGAAAAGACCGGACATTGCCTCTGTGGCCACACTGCCGGTGACACTGAGCTCTGCTCTGTCCCTGTAGGTACATACGGGCACACAGGCAGCAGAAGGGAACATCCCCCGTCTCTGCAGTGCCCGGGCGCGGGCGAAGCGCTGCGGCTGCTGCGGGAACCCTGCGGCTGCGGGTGGGTCCGAGAGCGAGGGGATCCCTCCTGCTGACGGCCGCTCGCTGTGCTTGCAGTGCATGGAGCTGCGCTCTGAGCTGGAGGCCCTGAGCGAGGAGTATCGCTCCTGCCTGAGCAGGCTGCGCCAGTGCCGGGACGAGCTCAACCACTTCCAGAGCAAGCAGGCAAAGGTGGGAAGCATTCCTTGCCCTCATTCCCAGTGCTTTTGGACCAAGGCTGCAGATTGGTCTGGGGAAAATTCCCTCATTTATTGGTGCAGTGTGGAAAGATGAATGACACATTTGACAGGGATGAGATGAGATGCTGTTTCTCCCCACCCATTTCCTCATAACACTTGAAGGACATGGATCTGTTAAAGAAGGTCCAGAGGAGGCCTTGAAGATTATCCAAGGACTGGAGCCTGACGCAGCAGGAGGTGTCCCTGCCCATGGCAGGGGGGCTGGAACTGGATGGGTTTTGAGGTCCCTTCCAACCCAAACCATTCCATGATTTTGTGATTCTGATTCTCCTTGCAGAGACAGCGCACTCACTGGATCCCTCTCCTTGTGGCACTAACAGCAATGGCCATAGCCACCTTCCTGGCAACTTATAGACCATGAAGGACCTTCTCACTGACCCATCTCACCACAGGAACTGACTTCTGCTTCACCAGCAGCAAGGCACCGTCGCCACAGCGCACTGAGTCCTTTTGTACTGCTTAGTTCAAATCCTGAGCTGGTCTCACTCCACACTTTCACGGCTCCAATAAATGCAGGGAGATCACCCCCTCCTTTGGCTGCTTTGGTTATTCTGTCCCAGCTTAAGATTGTGCTGCTCAGTCCCTACAGCTCTGAGGGACAAAGCCACTGCAACTTCCACTGATAGGGCTCACAGGGTCAGGAGGGACAGAACAGCAGGCTGGGGCATCTCCTACCCTTGGCATCCAGCTTCCCTCATTTCCTTGTCTGGCAGCTGAGAGGACCAAAAAATTCTCTTATGTATTACCACCCTAAATCACAGCCTCCTGGAATGGTTTGTGTTTGAAGCGACTTTAAAGCCTATCCAGTTCCAAGCATCTGCCATGAGCAGGAACACTTTCCACTGGATCAGGGTGCTCAAAGCCCCATCCTGGCCTTCAACACCTCCAGGGATGGGGCAATAGGAGGTATTTGACCCTGGTCCATCTCTGCTGATACCTGACAAAGAAACCCAGCTCTGGGAGGGGGTGGTTTATTTCTTGTGTGTGTTGCCCACCCTGAGCAGCTCTCCCACCACCCGCCTGCCCTGCCCCAGTTAGGCCCAACACTCTTCCAACCCATCTGGTGGCCAAGCGTCCCCACAGCCATGTCCACTTCTCCTTTCCTGTCAGTTCCATGTTAACCCCACACACGAGGGCTGAAGACTCTTTTGGAGCTAGACTGAGCAGCCCCTCGCTCCAGCACAGGCTCCGCTGCGAGGTGGTGCGTGGCACGTAGCATGGGTAGTAAATACGACATGGAGCCTAAAATAAGTTGAAATTACTGTGGTGTTCATGCTTTTTATTAATTCTCAGTTGATTGCAGCAAATAAATACACCCTGACTTCACAGGGCACTCAGTCTCGAGGCTGCAAGGAGGCTGTGTGTGTACATTTGGGAAGTCCATGTCTTTGATCTGCAACTGAACTACGAGGCCCAAGATTGTCACAGTTCAGCTTTCAGTGCTCAGAGGCCTCGAGTTGCACGCACGGGAACCAGATCTCTTGCCTCAGTCCCTGATGCAAGTGAGAAATCGGCCAAGAAGTCTGGGTTTGTGTTTCACAAGGCAACTGCTGGAAGAGACACCACCTTGCTTGAAACGCGGAGATCCACAAAGTCACTCTGTGCACGGAAGGCCTCCTTCAGCTCCTCACACCAGGTGTCAAGCACCTCCTTTAGCTCTGCGCAGAGGCTCTCTGGGATGCTGAAGGAGTAGATCTGGACTACAAGACTGTCCTTTATCCTGGGACAGGCAGCCTGCACTGTGAACACCCTCAGCGGCGTCAGCGCCAGGCAGTTCTCACCACCCTCCCCCTCCATGGCAAAGGTGTACGCCGCCGGGTAGCCCAACAGCACCCCAACGATAGTGCAGAGGTTCCAGCCTGCGGGGACAACCTCACTGCAGGACACAGAGTTGGAGGGCACAGGGATGGAGGACATGGGGATGGAGGACGTTGCGTTGGAAGATGCAGAGTTGGAGGGCATAGGGTTGGAGAATGCAGGGTGAGAGGATGCAGGCTTGAAGGATGCGGGGCTGAAGAACACAGACTTGGAGGATGTGGGGCTGCAGGATGTACGAGTGGAGAACATGGAGCTGGATGATGCGGGGCTGGAGGGCGTGAAGCTGGAAGATACAGGCTTGGAGGACTTGTGGCTGGACGATGTCGGGCTGGAGGACGCAGGCTTGGAAGATGAAGGCTTGGAGGACACGGCGCTGGATGATGCCAGGTTGGAGGGCACAGGATTGGAAGGCATGGGGCTGGAGGACACCGGGCAGGAGGGTATGGGGTCAGAGGACACAGGGCTGAAAGATGCAGGGTCGGGTGATGCAGGGTTGGAGGACGTGGAGCTAGAAGACACAGACTTGGAGAACGTGCAGCTGGATGATGTGGGGCTGGACGATGCCAGGTTGGAGGGCACAGGGTTGGATGATGCAGGGCTGGAATATGTGAAGCTGGATGATGTGGGGCTGGAAGATGCAGGCTTTGAGGACGCGGGGCTGGATGATATCAGGTTGGAGGGCACGGAGCTGGAGGATGCAGGGCTGGAGGATGTGGAACTGGAAGACACAGGCTTGGAGAATGCAGGGCTGGATGATGTCAGGTTGGAGGGCATGGGGTTGGAGGATGCAGGGCTGGAGGATGTGGAGCTGGAAGATGCAGGCTTGGAGGATGCGGGGCTGGATGATGCTGGGTTGGAGGGCACGGGGCTGGAGAATGCAGGTCTGGAACACGTGGAGCTAGTGGTCGCGCTGTCCTTTAGGTGGCCAAGGAGGGCGGCGAGGTGGCCCCTGATGGCTTCGGCCTCCGCTTGCCCGCAGAGCGCCGGGCGCTGCCGCCCCGCAGAGACATCCACGAAGGGCGCAGGCCGTGCCCGCAGCGCGGCCTCCAGCCTCTTCTGTGCCAGCCCGGGGTGCAGCACCAGCACCGACCCCGCCAAGCCCAGCACGTGCAGCGGCCCCCGCGCCAGCCCGGCCCCCCTCAGCCTGCTCAGGTAACGCCGCAGCTCGGCGGGACCCGCCTCGCCGCCATCGAACAGCAGCGCCGGCTTCAGCCCTGCCGCCACCGCCAGCGCCTCCCCCGCCAGCTGCAGCGCTCGGCTCGCCCGAAAGCGGCACCGCCGCCCCGCACACAGCTCCTCCCGAGCCGCCCGCACCGCCAGCTGCGGCACCGCGCACGGAGGCGGCTCCGACATGAACGAACCGCTTGGGGAGGCGCCAAAATGGCCGCTGGGCGGGCAGGGGGAGGCGCCAACATGGCCGCTGGGCGGGAAGGGGGAGGCGCCAAAATGGCCGCTGGGCGGGAAGGGGGAGGCGCCAAAACGGCCGCTGGGCGGGAAGGGGGAGGCGCCAAAATGGCCGCTGGGCGGGAAGGGGGAGGCGCCAAAACGGCCGCTGGGCGGGAAGGGGAGGTGCCAAGATGGCCGTTGGGCGGGATGGGGGAGGTACCAACATGGCCGCTCCTCCCTGGCCCGGACCCGCCCGGGAAGCTCGGGGTGCTCAAAGCCGAATCCAACCTCGGCAGCTGTGACTTGTGAGACACCACCTGGAGTCCTGTGTCCAGCTCCGGAGTTCCAACATCAGGATATGGAAATGTTGGAGCGGGTCCAGAGGAGGCCACGGAGATGATCTGAGGGCTGGAGCACCTTCCATACAGGCTGGGAGAGTTGGGGTCGCTCAGCCTGGAGAAGGCTCCAGGGAGACCTTAGAGCAGCCTCCCAGTGCTGAAAGGGGCTCCAAGGAAAGCTGGGGAGGGACTTCTTACAAGGGTCTGTGGTGACAGGATGAGAGGGAATGGCTTTAAATTGGAAAGGGGAAGATTTAGATTGGACTTCAGGGAGAAATTCTTCACAATGAGGGTGGGGAAGCCCTGGCCCAGGTTGCCCAGAGCAGTGGTGGCTGCTCCATCCCTGGAGGTGTTCAAGGCCAGGCTGGATGGGGCTTGGAGCCCCCTGATCCAGTGGGAGGTGTCCCTGCCCATGGCAGGGGGTGGGACTGGATGGGTTTTACCCCCCAGGCTTTCCTGCAGCCCCTTTCAGTACTGGGAGGCTGTTTTAAAGTCTCCCTGGAGCCTTTTCTTCTCCAGGCTGAACAAGCTCAACCCTTTAGTCCTGTCCTCACCTGGGAGGTGCTCCATCCCTAAGATCAGCTTTCATTTTTCTGACACGCTGTCTCTCCCCTCCCACTCTGGATTCCCAAACCACAAGGTTCATCTCATTTTTTTTTTGTGTTGGACCTCGTACATATTGGTTGTTGAAGCAAACAGCTGAAAATGGTGAAAGAGCATGAAGTATTCCTGTAATCCCTTCTGTTTTGAACACTTCCAAAACAAAAGCACCACTTACTGCTGGAATTGAATCAGATTACCACATTTACAGCTTTTATTCAGATTCAGGCAAGGCACTAAGAAATGCTCCTCTATGTACAACGCAAAGCCCGGAGCGAAGCGAAGCAAAGCACCCATCACTGGGCAGGGAGCGGCTGCGCGAGGTGCATGGCTGGGGCCGGCATTGGCCACCCTTCCTGGTGGTTCTGCAGCAGGCGGTAGAGCTGCTTCAGGTGAGCCACGATGTTGTCCTTGATGTCAGGTGTGGAGATCTGGAGCCGCACGCTGCCGCTGTCAAAGGAGCGTGTGAAATCACCAGAGAACATTTCGTAGATCATCCGGGCCACAACTGGGATGACCTGTTTAAGAAGAAGTCAGTTGCTTTAGTCCAACAGTCACATTTGTAGGAATCTCCTGCCTCACATACATGGGATGGTTTCTACAATAAACTACATTGCACTCACAGGCTGATGCTATGCAGCACAAATTTATATTTGCCTTGACAAAACCCACCAGCCCTGTTGGGATTTCTCAATGTCAGTGATCATGATGGAGAAGAATAGGTCCTTGGTATCCGCAGGCAACGATGCGGAGCCAACACTGGCCCCAGCAAGGCTGGCACACTCATTTCAGAGCCTTGGGTCCTACCTGAACCACAATCAGCTTCCTCTCACGCGGTTTTCCATCCGGCCACTCTTCACCAAAGCAGAAGTAGATCTCATACGGTGGCTGTTTCTCAATTTGTCCTTTCTGATGGGCAATCAGCTCTAGGAAGAAAAGCAGAATGCTGTGGGATTGTCCTTCTTGGGTTAGAAACACTCACCACGCCCCACCTCATTACTGTCCCAGGTCTTACCTACACACTGTCCTTGGCCACAGCTATGTCTTACACGTACACAATCACAGCTTGTAATTTCTCGCACCCAGAAGAATTTTCTTTAAAAGCAAGACCCACTAGTGTTTTCCAGAGCATCAAATGAGTGCACTTTCACTTTCTCCTGAAGCACACCCGCTCCATGGTCCTCTGAAGCCAGGGAAGTGGTGGCCCCTATCCAGGCTCCACGCACGAGCAAACCAACTGGTGTGTCCAGGCTGATCCCCACTATAGACCACCCTTTCCAGTAGTTCCACCAAGTGCCCAGACTGGCATCTAAAGCTATTTTCCAGAAACAGAGGCTACCTACCACTTAGGAATGTCTCCAGACAGAAGAGTTTGACTTTCTTTTGCCTCTCGATTACATTAGGTGTGGTGGAGGAAGGCGCACAGGGACCAGACCAGTACACCTTGCACTGGCAGAGCCGGACAGCGTAGATGGCATGGCCACTGACCTCCAGGATCAGTCCCCTGTCCATAACATCCAGCAGCCGACTCGTGAAGACCTTCTGCCTTTCGTTGGTGATTTGCTCTGTCCCGGGAAACTTTACTTGCTCCAAACTAATAGGCCCAAATAGCTCTTCCTGGTCTGGCATTGGACCCAGCTCTCCATAGAAAAGTCTGCATCCCTGCGGGTTGCTTACAGTCGTCGTCGGTCCAGTCTCCTTTCCTCGATATTCAAACTTGATTTCCAGGTCTGTCACTGAGAGAGAAGCTGTCAGTATGGCTTTGCCTGGACATTTGCATGTACTGTATCAGCAGTAGAGACACAGCACACAATCCGTGCTACAGTCACAGGGACATTTAAACTATACATGGTTCCCCACACTAACCAAGCCACAGGAAAAAAAGTCAAAATACATTGGGTTTTTTTAAAAGTACAGTGACAGAAACACTACAAATCCATATACGTACTTGGCAGAGAGCTGATCCAGAGCTCGGGGCTGCTGAAGAAGTCATGCTGCAGTGCAGTTGGGGGCATTTCCATATCTAGGGGTTCATTCTTTGGCCACACAGCTTCAGTGCTGCAGTTTTCTGTGTTAGCTGGAGCCATTGGAGAATCTACAAAAAGGAAACAATTCTTCAATAAACCAAGATTTTATTTCCTGCGTACACCAATTTACAAGCAAATTCCTTCACTCATACATTAGTCTATGCCACCAACCATTGATATTGAGGAATGGAAATGTCTCTTGAATAGGGACATGCTGGGATTGATTCAATTCTTCCTCCTCTTCATCATCAAGATCATTATCCTTTTCATCCCAAGGAGCTGAGCCAGTGGAACCTGCAAACAAGCACATCCTTTCAGGCAGTCGCTCAGTGTGAAATGTAACAGTGCACATCTTGGAAAAACAATATCATCTTTATATTGATTTTGCTCAATATTGAAACTATTTACGTATTTTCTGAATGTATGTTAAAAAAAAGGAAAAATCTGACCTGTACAGCATACTATTGCGTTTAATATATAATTCTAGGAAGCTAAGGAAACAAATTATTGCCAAAATTGGATTGTTTAGCAGAAATTATGCAAGTGCATACAGCTTTATTAATTTTAGTGCAGATACAGTTAAAAATCCTCTTTTTTAAGTACAACTGGGCCTACACACGGCAGCTGCGCACAAAGGCAGCTTGAGAGTTAATGCCACAGAGGGAAAGGAACTCACATTGGACAAACGCCTGCTCAGGAACCAGCCCTCACCTGGATTAATGATTGATCCCTGGGACTGCGGGATATCGCACACTTCATAAATTTTAATCGGATTCATGGGCACCTCCTTGGTGCCATCATACATCAAATTGAATTCTCGGCTTTTGTTAAGGGCACATCGGAGCTGGGCTTTCCACTTTGCAGGGTCTGGCTCATCGACTCCTTCCTGGTATTTTCCCGTTTCCACAGCCCAAGCCTGGGGACAAAGTACACGGTGCTCAGTCCAGCCCTCTTGACAGAGCAGCTTTTATCAGAAATCAAACTTCCAAACAAATTAACTGTAAAATCCTTCCCTTGCAGCAGTCTGAACTACAGCTCTTCATATAACAACAACAGAAATTCCCACTTTAATAGCTTTTTCAATTAAAGGAAGGGGAGGAGAGATTTAAATCCATATTTCCAAAACCCCTTAGCTGTTCTGAACATGCAGATCCATACAAGCTAAGAAATTGTACAGGATTGTGCACTCAGTTTTTCTAAGTGTCTCAGGTTCAATACCAAAAGTAATTTTTGTCAGCAAGCCATGCCCTGCGTGGGAGGAACAGACTGGGTTCAAGGGGAGTGGAAGAGCAGCCACAGACATCCAGCAGGCCCTCTCCCTCCCTCATCCTAAAATCAGACTATCAGTCCAAGATCCCTCTGAGGCAGCAGTCAGAAACTCCTCAAAGGAGTACAGGATAAGATAATCCCTTGGGATAAGAATATTAGGAACAGCAGTGATGAGTACTGGAAGTTTGTGGTGGACCTCTTAAGACTACTGTAACAGTGTTTAATGGTTTGGTGTAAGAACCAGCCAGCCACCACATCCTAAATCGAGCAGATGAAGAAAACAGCAGCAACACTCCAATCCACACAATTAGACATCATTGGGTCTTCAGTGGTCGGAAAGGGTTAAAGAACACAATACTGTTTCAGGCACTGCCAAGCCTGGCATCCAGGTGCACAAAGTGGCTTTTCTGAGGTCAAAGAAACAGGACAAAATGTGCCTGGAACGAGCTACCGAGATGCCTATCCAACTCCCAGGCCAACAATTCAACCCTTTGTCTCTGTTTACCAGCCATGCTAAAACCCAGCTTCCCCTCCCTCACCTTGAAGATGGTGTTCTCCTCCTCGTGCTGCGGGCTGTGCCGAGTTGCGTGCTTCCAGGGGATCTGAAAGCGCTTCGCCTCTCGGTTTAGCCAGATAAGGCCGGGGTACATCCCGCTATCGACCTGGGCTACCAGCCACGGCTTCAAGCGAACTCTTCGCGGGTGTAACGCCATTGTCTACAAAGACAGGGATAAGAGCAGACCAACTGCTAAAGTTTAGCTGAGAGTCACAGGCTTTACCAAAAAGGTTAACTGGATTAAAATCATAGACTCGTTAAGGTTGGAAAAGACCTCTAAAATCATACAGTCCAACCTCACCGTGCCTGCTAAACCACGTCCACATGCGTTTTGAAGCCCTCCAGGGAGACTCCTTCTCAGTATAAGAAGGACATCAAGTTGATACTGAAAAAGGACTCTGTGCTACTGGTTGTTACATTACTGCACATAGAAATGACCAATTCCCAGATGACTCTCCTGCCAGGATGAGCTACAAACACATCAGGAAGCGGGGACAACCGGAACAAGGACAACTTACTGTTAAATATTCCCGTAAGAAGAGACGGCGCGTTATTTGTGTTAACTGAGCGCACGGAGGGCGAGCCCCAATCCAGAGGAGCTGTAAAAACTGCGCAGGAGATAAAGCCACAAACAAGCCACAGCAAGAATAGGCAGTAGGATTTCAAAAGCCTCCACGTACGCCTTAGCAAAGGGGCCTGTCTGCAAGCGTTCTGCTTCAGTCGTGTCAGACTTGCATCCAGGAGGGGAAAAACGACCTCTGCTGACCCAGAGGCTTTTGCTTCTGTTGAGGTAAAGGTGGAAGGATCAGCTGAAGTGGAGGTAACCTGTTTTATCAGAGACAGATGTTCCTCTGGAATTCGTTTTGTGACTTTTTCATGAATGCTCTGAATGCAGGAAAATCATTGGCAAACATCACTGACCTACGACAACCAGGATGTTCATCCAGAAAGACACGAACTGCAGGTCTGCAAGCACTCGTGCTACAAATCAAGTGATGTTGACTTAATGTTGAGGGCATTTTTACAAAAGAAGGCTGCAGTTAACTTAACAAATCTGTTGTTGATGAAGTAGCTCTGTGTTGCTATAACATTTCCAGCCAACACTACTTTTCTTGTGCCAAACAAAACTGTTCCTCTGTAGGAGGGGACGGTGTTGGAGATCTTAGATGCTGGGAGGGGATTGCCTGCAGGAAGGCTAGGGAGGGGCTCTTGATCAAGAAATGCAGGGACAGGACTAGGGGGAAGGGTTTTGAACTGAAAGAGGGGAGATTGAGAAGAGATTTTAGGAAGAAATATTTTTCTGTGAGGTTGGGGAGGCCCTGGCCCAGGTTGCCCAAAGGAGTGGTGGCTGCCCCAGCCCTGGAGGTATTCAGGGCCAGGTTGGATGGAGATGGAGCCCCCTGATCCAGTGGGAGGTGTCCCTGCCCATGACAGGGGTTGGAACTGGATGGGCTTTGAGGATCCTTCCAAACCAAACCTTTCCGTGATTTTACACTACACATGCTCGGAAATTGTATTACGCACATTCATTTGTAAATCTTGAAACAGACATGTAAAATTGCAAAAATTACCATTAATAAAAACAGTTACAGGATAAGTAAAACATCTGCCATAAGCTCTGACTACTGCTACAAGAGCTGCTAAATGTGTCTGGTAGCACAGATAGAGGAGATTAAAAAGTCCTGTCCAAGAATGAGTCCAGGAACAGGTTTTAGTTGTTCAAGTATCTGCAGATACCATTCAGATGCAAGTGCTCACATAGAATTAATCTGAACAGGACTTATTATATCTGTTAAGCAAAGAAAATGTTCCTATTCAATTGCAAATCACCTTTAAACAGCAGTTTGAAAGTCTGCTTTGAGGACCTGGGCATGCTAACAGACTGCTTCCCGGGAGCTGCAAAGGATCAGGAAGCAATTGTCAAGATTATATTTGTGCTTCTGAAACTGCCGTATTGGTTATCCACGTCGAAAATCCTATCAGAATTAAACTTTCAGTAGCCTGTTTGCAAAACCACAAAGCTCAGGTTAATCCTGGACTTAGAATTGAGACCAAAACCAGCTATCCATTTCCCTCGCAAAGGGGAAAAAAAGTGACTTCTCATTGTAACAAGGAAATCCTAACTAAAGCTCATTTCCACCATCCCTTTTACAGTTCCCTTTATGAGCAGCCCCCTCTGCTCCTACCACCACACATGTCTGCAAGGCCAAGAGGAAACCCAAACCCACAGACCAGGCAGAACACTTCATGCCTCTCTCAACCCAAATACATTTGGTCACGTGGAGCGAGCGCGGGTTGGAATTGTCCGCGGGATCGCAGACAGCGCCTGTCAATGCACGACATTACAATGCTTTATGACCTTTTATCACCAATGACTTGTTGACACAATAACCAAGAGCAAATCAACTTGAATCCCATTGCTCAGCTCAGACGGTGAGTCAGCCTCCAACAGCCTTCGGCTTCCATCCAGAGGGGTCCACTCACGCCCACACCGAGAGCTCCAAGGGTGAGCTTGGGGAACGTCCTTGCCCTATTAATGGGATTTGCCAAGGGGATCTTGGCCCTCGCTCAAGACTCCTCAGTGCACCTTTCCAGGAATCCTCTGGTTTGCTTTATTCCCACTCAAACTGGCTGATCCAGGGAGGGTAATTAGCACACCCCCCCTGCTCAGAGATGAAATTATTCCTTGTACCCCAATTATTATTCACTAAGTTGCACATTTTTTCTTGGCAGGGACACATTCACCCCAACAAGAACAACTCAAACTTGGGAAGGAGCAGGCATCCTGCAGTTGCTTCCCCAGGTGAGTGGCCAAGGCCAGGGACAGCCCTGGTGAGCTGTGGTGACCCTCGGGGCTCCGGAGCAGTTCCAGCCAGCGCAACAACACCTAGAACACCAGGAAAATGCCTCCTGGATCCCGTCTCGGCCTCGCTGATGCTTTTGCTCTCTGCCTGCACACCCAGCTATTCAGTGCTCCTGCTCCACCCCATTCGCAAACCCTTGGAAGAAGGAAGGGGTCTGCTCTGGGATCATCCCTGTGATAATACAGGCCTCATTCCTTGCTTGGGAGCTTTGATTACATTACCCTGTCTTTTATGGACTTACATTCATGTTTTCAACAGCAAGCAGCTCAAGCCTAAATATTAGCGTTCCCACAGAGAAACAGGTTGAATTCCCATCCAAGTGCCTGACACTTCATTACCTCCCTACACCGGGAACTCAGAGTTCCCACATTTCAGAGCCCCATACATCACTTTTGTCACAGTCACCTGTCTCCCCTGCCCTGCACAGGGCAAGAAACACGCTTTGAGCACAATTAACTCAGAATCCACAGCCCTGCTCCCCAATCCCGTATCCACAGCCCTCTGCCATTTCCGGACAGCCCATGGAATTGGAAGGGATGTGGATAATTTGGGATCTCGGGGCTGTGGTCCCAAAAGAGCTGTCGGGGGAGGGGGTATACGACACAAACACCTCCACCGGGCTCGGTTTCCCGTTGGAAAGGCGTCGCCTGGGGCTGGCACAGCCCGAGCCGCGGCAGGGAAGGAGCGACAGGAATTCCCAGCGCGCTTTGCCCTCCCGGGACACCGCACACCCCCCACCCCCGCCCCGCTCCATTCCCACCCGGGATCGGGACCCTCCAGGCTTCCCCACGGACACCAACATTCCCACGCTTCCCCCTCTCCGCGTGTTTTCCGCCCCCCGCGGAACCACCCATCCCGGACGGCTCCGGTCCCGCAGCACTCACCGCTCGGCGGGGGCTCCTGGATGCCCCAAGGTGGTGGTGGGGACGGACTCCTCGCCGCCCCAAAGAGGGGGGGGAGCGGGGGTCGGGGAGCGCGACCGCGGCTCAGACAGCGCCCGCCCCGCCCTCACCTGCCCAGGTGCGCGGGGCGCAGCCGCGGCGCCCGCTCCGCCCACGGGGGGGGGATGTGCACCCGCGGGGGGGGTCTGTGAGGGAGGCTGAGGGGGGCTTCTGCTCCGCACCCGCGGGGGAGGGTTGGGGAACCCCGATCCGCGCCCGCGGAGGAGTGCGGGGCGAGGGGGGTGTGTGCTGTGGGGAGCGGGTCCTGCTCCGCACCTGCGGGGGATGGAGCGCTGTGCTCCGCGGCCACGCTGCGGGCTCCTCTCCACCCACAGCCGGGGGTTGGGGCTGCGACGACACCGAGGGGTCTCCGCGCCCGCGGGGCTGCAGCAGCGCCACGTGCCACCCCCCCTTCTCCACCCAGAAGCATCCACACCCCCAGGATTTTACCCCCCACTCTTTTCTGGTTTAGTGGAATATTTAGGAAACAAACCAAAGTTCCTGGGTTTTCGCAGTTCAAAGCCGTTTGGCCCAGCAGATCCGCGTTGCAGAACAAGGACAAAACTGAAAGTCAGTGCGGATTAACACGAAGCCTCGGGCACGCAGGGCAGGTTCCTCTCCTCCACCTCCATCCCCAATCACACACCTACCTTGGGATGCTCGGAGGCTCCGCGGCATCTCCCCCCCGGCCCATCTGCAGCCTCTGCCACGCTGGCATTTCATTCCTTTTCCTCGTAGGTGGAGAACCGTGACTCAGTGGTGAATCTTGGTTTCAAGAGATCATCCAACAATTTACCGTTCAGTTTCCCTGAACCATAAAAGAACAGTGGGAATTTCCCTTCTCCCTCCCATCACCAGCACTACAGGTAGTGCCAAGTCCTAGGTTTAGAGGCTGGCTTACACCCCGAGCTCAAGCCAAGGCTTTGGAACTATGCAAAATACTGAAAATCTCACAGAAAAGTAATTCTGCATTTTTGGGGGTGCTGGTGAATGAGAAGCTGGACATGAGCTGACAACATTCGCTCGCATCCCAGAAAGCCAGCCGCCCTGGGCTTTATCCAAAGAAGCATGGCCAGCAGGGCAAGGGAGGGGATTCTGCCTCTCTAGTCCTCTCTCTTAAGTCCATATCTGGAGTACTGTGTTCAGTTCTGGAATCCCCAGCCTAGGAAGGACAAGGAACTGTTGGACGCAGAGGAGGCCACGAAGATGATCCAAGGACTGGAGCACCTCTGCTGTGACAACAGGCTGAGAGAGTTGGGGTCGTTCAGCCTGAAGAAGGCTCCAGGGGGACCTTAGAGCAGCCTCCCAGTACTGAAAGGGGCTCCAGGAAAGCTGGGGAGGGACTTTTTACAAGGACATGAAGTGATAGGACAAGGAGAAACAGCTTTAAATTGGAAGGGGGAAGATTTAGATTAGGTATTAGGAAGAAATTCTTCCTGATGAGGGTGGTGAGGCCCTGGCACAGGTTGCCCAGAGACAAGGCCAGGTTGGATGGGGCTTTGAGCATCCTGATCCAGTGGGAGGGGGATGGAACTGGGTGGGCTTTAAAGTCCCTTCCAACCCAAACCACTCTATGACTTTTGATATGCAAAACAAGGTACAGCTGCTCCCATAATCATGCAATCCCATCTTCTGCTGCATTGTCATTCCCACTGTAAAACAACATGCAGCGGGATGGCCAGTTTGGTGAGCAACCAGGAAGAGCTGCACCAAGACATCAAGATGAACTCCTGGCCAAAGCATGAAGGAGTTTTGATCTCTCCTTCAGCACAATTCATCCTCCCTGCATTCCTCCTGTCCAGCTCTGTCCTGCCTGGTGACAGTTAAATGTAAGGATGATTCAGGTTTGTGGTCTGATGCTTGGAAGCAGACACCAACAGCAATGCTGCACACCCTGAGCTGTCTGGGAACAGCCCTGGGCAGAGCTTTGCTCTCTCTTGGCCCACCAGAGGCATTTCTGGGCTGAGGTATCCAAAATAATGGTATTCATAATAATGATATTTAAAATAATGGAGCAATGCAGCAAAATGACTTTGGGAGGGCCACTCCAGCGTGGGCGAAGGAGGTCACCTTGCCTCCAGTTTCGCTGAGTTGCTCCTGCCAGCACCTTGCTGCCTCTGGTGCAGCCTCTGCTGCCTTCACTGAGCAGGAGTGTGGATGCCAAAAGAATGACTCTTCCCAGCCCTCTGCAGGATTTGGGTGGTTTTTTGCCCTCGAGTTTCTACCAGGCTGTGCCGAAGCAAGTGACGGCACGTTGTGTGTGAGCCGACGGGAAACGGGTCGGCTTTTTCCATGCTCTCAGCTGGGAAACTGGAGCTTTTGAGCTGTACAGGTGATAATGCAGGATAGCTCACCAGGCAGGACACGTAATCAGATGTTACCTGCTTGCAATTAATCACAAAACACATCCACTCTGACATAATACATATAAAAGTATTGATCCTCACCCTTCAGGTATCCAGACAGCACCAACCTCTTTACTGTAGCATTGTCTAGAAATTATTCTTTTTATTTTTAGCACTCTCTGCTCATATTTACCTTTTTTTAAATCAATTGAAGAAATCCTTTGGCTGACAAACCACTTCACAAAGTGATGTTCTGCCAGCTGAGCGACAACAGCTCTTTTGGCACAGCCTGCAAAGCACAGGTTGGACAATGAGAGCAGATGCAGAGGAATTTTCATACCAGGAGCTATGGGTTTAATTTATTTCAGTGCCAAATTAACACCATTGCCTTTATCAACATGATTGTATGTCACGATACCTGCAATAGCAGCAGCCAGGCTTTGTGAAACAGGACTCTCGCACTCCTTTGTTCCTACCTGGAAAAGATTGCAGTCATCAAAACAAAAGGGAACCATTTTCTGTCCTGGGAACAGATTGCAAAGTTCCCATAAGGCAAAACAATATTATGCAACGAGGCAAGAGACGGTCCTGGGCATGTGGAGTCTTGCTGAGCACTCGCAGCATTCACATTCCAGCCTGGGTGCAGGGGAGCAGCACGAAACCGTGGAAGGGCTTCACACCAGTGACTGCCAATTCACAAGTTGTGATGCAGGAAAAGACACCAGGAGCCTTCCCCATCCCTGCCCCAGCATCTCCACTCCTCTAAAGCCCTTTGTGACCCAGAGGGAGAATCCATGCACAAGCCAGACATGAGCCAAGGTGATTCAAGGAAGATGACTGAAAGAAAAGCTGTTTCTTTACGTGGGACTCATAAGAGAGCACCTGGAAATGGAGAGCAGAGCTGTTTTATAAACACCACAGTGACTGTGGCCGTCAGAGACCTCTTTCCAGCAGGTCCAGCAAAGAGAGAAGTAGTGGGGGATAGATCCAGCATGACCTTTACCACAAGCCAGATCTCAGCCTGCTGTGCTTCAGACAAGCAATGATAGAGCCAGGGGCTGGAGCATTCACAAAAGGAAGGACTGAGTTTATTAATCCTATTGCATTCCTCTAGGCACAAGGGCAGACAAACAGGATTCCTCTACACTATTAGATAGAAGTAGACCTTTTTTTTGAGAGAGAACACTCTTAACCTCTCTGATCCTTCCCATCTCCTCTCCTTCTTCCTCAAGACTCAAGAAAACCAGGCATTGCTTGAGCATCCTTGCATACAGAAGGGCAAAGCCATGCTGTACTTCTGCAGATCCAGCTAGATGTGCCCATGCAACATCACTGCTAGGTTACTTACAGGGGTGAGCAAATCCTGTTCTTACACAGAGTGTGAATTGCTGTTTTCTTCTACAGCATCAAGTTTTAGACTGGCTTTTGACTACTGTCCTTCCAAATAAGAAACTCTTCCTTCCAAACCAATGAAAAAAAAAAAATTCTAAAAAATGAGGAGCTTAAACCCTTCTAGGCTCTAGTGCTATAGCAACAAGAAGTCTCTTGCTTCTTATTAATGCTACTCCAATCCTCTTAAGAGCCCTATCTAGATGGCTCAGGCACATTTATAGCTACAGGTCATTTCTTTCCAGCTGACACAGATAATGGTTGGATTCAGAATACCTGGTATGGTTTGCATAAAAGCTGGTGGCTATAGTAAAGAAAGGGAAGAAAAAGGGGTGATTGAGTGTGAGGAGCAGGGATTGATCTCTGGTGGGAGTTAGAAGAGCAGAAAGGAGCTGGGTCTGTAAGGAAGTGTTAAAGGTAAGCAAGGGTATTTCAATGGAAAAAGGCACACTAAGGGAGATAAGGAGAACTCAATACTTAACAAAGTAGTGAAATGGGATGTTGAAATGTTTCTGTTATGTTTGTCTTGGAGCTTTAAGAGTGAATTGTGAAAATGGAATGTGCACACTTTTATCTATGTGCATTTATTAGTTCTCTTGATCATTTTGTGTGTATTGGAACCTATCATAGTCATTCAGTTATCTCTGTGAGTGTTAGCTACGTGTGCTTGTTTTGTCAGGGTTTCCTCCCTATAGCTGTGACTGTACCCTATTTCACCAAAACACTAAGCATCCCCACTAGCAGGGATTCACACCAGCCCTGGAAAACTGATGTTAGGGAAGCACACTTATAATCCCTTTTGTTCCTAATGAGGTGATGGGTTTTGTCAGTCACCTGAAAAGGGAACCTCAACTCCCAAATTCATTGACATGAGGGTATTTATGTGCAGAAGGACCCTGAGCCTCTGGAGTCTGCTCCTAAATAGGACACAGCTCAGAACATCCGAAGGTCCCCGTGACTCATAGGTGGGAACATCCTAATGATCTTAGTTATTTTTATACATGCATGAAACCACTTGTTACACTGCTCCAGTGCAGAAAAGCATCTCCACGCTCACCAAGTGAGCACACAAAGCTGTGGTGGTGAAGGCTCTAGGAGAGAAAGAGGAGGAAAAAAGTAAAACAGAAGAAGAAGGTGAAATAGCCAAATAATCCTAACATCAAATAAAGGCAGAAAGCAGTGAGAAGAAAACACAGCTACAGGTGACAAAAGGGCAATACAGGCAGAGGACTTTGGCAGGGCTTTTCTTTTGTTCCTTCTTTTATTCTTACTTTGAGGAAGAGCAATGGGGCAGCAGTTCACCAACGCAGAAGGGGAGCAGACAGAGATGGATGTGGCAGAACTGCAGGAATGGTACAAGAAGTTTGTGGTTGAATGTCCCAGCGGGACCCTCTTCATGCACGAGTTCAAGCGGTTCTTCGGGGTCCAGGATAACCGAGAAGCGGCCGAGTATATTGAGAACATGTTCAGAGCTTTTGATAAAAATGGGGTAAGTGGGGAGGAGATTTTACAGTTATTTCTCTAGTGATTTTCTCATCTTTGTTCTGTAATTTGGGGATGATTTGGTGCAGTTCCCACCCTTATTACTATGTTTCATGAGACTGAGGTGATGGACCTGCTAGGGCAGGAGAAGGAGCACTGCTCTGTCTGGACAGGTAAGGAATTATCTGCTCGTAAATCTGTACACAAATTAAGGACAGAATGTCCCCTTGAGGGAATAAGGATGGCTTAAAAGGTTGGCTTTCAGGCATTCACATTTTGAGACAGTATTGCTGGAAGATCCTCAAATAGCTAAGGCTGTTACATGGAAAAATTATTGATCTGTAAGGATAGAGGGAAGTTATAGTGAGGGAAAGTCCTCCTCAGGCTTGCTGTACATTGGAGAAGGTGTGAAATACAGTGTGAACAGGTGGTGTGTGACAAAATGTTGATTTTAGCCACTCAAAAGCAAAGGAATGCTGAACAATTCAGACATTCTGGTTTTGATTCCCTTTGCTGTATTTGTTATCAGACACCTGGGAAAAGTGGGCTTTCTGGTTTAGTAGCAGCTCGTGCATACCCAGGTAGGGGTGTAAAAGAGCCTGATACCAGCTTGCAATATGTTAGATAATCAAAGGATATGTGATGTGTTTGCCTTTCTCATCTTGAAATGCATGAACAAGGTTCCCTTGGTTTTCCCTGAAGCTCTTGATCATGTTCAAAGCATGGGGTGGTTTGTTGTTGTGTATCAATACAGGAAAAGGCGAGGCTCATCTCTTAGATGTAGTAATTTCACTTCCTCTGAAACCAGTGGCAAAATCAAATCGAGGTGGCAACAAAAGTCTGTTTATTAGAAAGGGTGAAGAAAGTTATGGAAGATGTGGTCTCAGAGTTTGAAGTTGGCAAAATGCAGGTTCCTACAAAAACTTTGGAAGTCCAGGACCAATTCCTGTTATAAAAGCTGTGCAGAAAGCATTGCAGAGCAGCCGGTGTGTGCAAGAGGCAAAGTCCTGCTATGAGTTTATGGGACTTTTCCTACAAAGGTTGAAAATCTGTTTTAAAGGACACTGGTACTTGCATGTATTAAGAACATTAAATTAGGCCTGGGTTCATGTTTTTGTTTAGATATGCCCATAGTATGTAATTGGTTGAATCTGAAGGGTTGAACTAGATGATCTTTAAGGTCCCTTCCACCCCAAACCATTCTATGATTATTAGTAATACAATAAGAAAAGCAAATCCTGAATTGTCTTTAATGCTGATGTAGTCCAGCAATAGCAGTTTTAATTCACCATAACCGTGAAGCATTTCATGCCGGGGAGGAGATGTGCAGCCTGGATCTTCCAGGGGTTTTGCTGCCCAGGTCAGGAGGGCTGGAAGGTGATGTGGGGCTCAGGCTCAGCCCTGAGGATGGTGTTGATTTTCATGAGGCTGGAAGATGCCAAGGGAGCCCTGCAGCCCTTCCCTCTCTCTGAAGCTTTTAGGAAGATGAACACCTCATGTAGTCCTTTATTGTGGGTGTTCCTGCTGCCTTCTCCTGAATAGAGATGTTTTCATTGTCTTCCTCAAGATCAAACAAGGGGGAAGGATGGAAGAAAGGGGTAATGATTGGGTGTTGGTCTCATCTGTGAAGTAACTGAGAATGGCAATCACTTCTCAAAAAGTCATTGCCTCCTCATCAGCCTCCCCCATCCTCTGTGTAATCTCTGTTGCTTTGGGGTGTTTAAATTATTGTTTTCTGGAATACTGGTAGGTGTCCCCTCTTATTGTGCTGTAGGTAAATTGTTTTGCTTTCCACTGTCACTTCTGGGAATGCATCCTTGGTGAGAGGCTGTAGATATTGGTGGTCTTAGATTAGCACAAGTCTTCTGTAAAGTAGAAAATAAATAGCTGTCCCATGGAGTATCCTCTTAGCA
Organism: Tapera naevia; assembly: GCA_033556795.1. NCBI lineage: Eukaryota > Metazoa > Chordata > Aves > Cuculiformes > Neomorphidae > Tapera > Tapera naevia. The sequence continues at coordinate 1,869,036 of JAUMJJ010000242.1, forward strand.
GGTTATCAAGGTTTCCGAAGCAGTTTCCTATTGGTTGTACCCAGTCCAGTGCCTTTCAGCTGCATCTCTGTTTCCCCAGGATAACACCATTGATTTTCTGGAATATGTAGCTGCCTTGAATCTCGTTTTACGAGGAAAACTGGAACACAAGCTGAGGTGGACATTTAAAGTGTATGACAAGGATGGGAATGGCTGCATAGATAAACCTGAGCTGCTTGAAATTGTTGAGGTAAGGAGGCATTGCCTCATCACTTATTTAAGCAATCACAGTTCTTTGGCAATGTATTGATGTCTGTGGTGTTTGTGATAATAAGGCTTCAAGGCAGCTGTGGACAGTGATGAAGTGAGAATGCCTGACCCTGGTGAAAGGGTCAAGTGCTTGGTAGTTGGAGTCTGATAGAGGTGGCTGAGGGATCAGCTCAGCCTACTGCAGGGAGCCTGATCCTTGCTGCTGCTGGCCAGAAATGCAGCATCTAGTGCTGTTGTGGAGGTCCTGTATCTCTGCTCTGCCTCTCCTTTCCACACCAAGATCCATTGCACTGGCCAGTGGTGGAGGCTTCCATCCCATGCCCCTTACAGAAGCCAACTTCTATGCCTGAGTTACTGATGAGAATACACCAAGAGGCACAAATTAGTACAGCAATCCCTTTAGTAATTACTCCTTTCTGGGTTTGTTCTGCACTTGGTTTTAATTAGAGGCTGTGTGAAGGTGTGAGAGGAGGCAAAGGGGCTCAGCAGGCAGTCAGGCACAGGGCACCTGGCTTCCTGCTTCAGTCTTGGTGATTGTCCTTTTATGCTTTCACAGTACCACTTGGGAGGCTGCATCAATGCTTATCAAACCTTTTAGGATCTTAGATGTAACATCAAGAAAACATCAGAAATGGAACCTGTGGACAGCAGGTCCTTTTGTCTGGGAAGTGCCCAGCTTGTTCCCTGCAGCCCCAGGTGTGAGAGTTTTGGGGAGCTTGTCTGGGTCAGGGCCAATTATAGTTTTGAGGTCAGCCAAGAACTGGCCAGAGCTGTGCTAGACTCTTGCTAATCCCTGCCCTGGGAAGACCTCAGACAAAACCCTAAAGCAGAGGGAGTAAAGTTAATAACAAATGGGAGGTTGTCATGGGAGGAATAGGTAAAATCTGCCCCTTGGCAGTGACAAAGTGGAACAGAAACCATGGGTCAGAGTATGTGTTAATGCGGGTTTGATCTTGCAGCTTGAGCATGAGTTCCCTGGGAGAGAGAGCTGGGGAAGTCCAGATGTTGCCTGGCCTCAGATGTTAGATAAAAATGACACTGAGATGATTTTCCCATCTATGAAACTCCTGCCTTGTTCTTTGCAAAGGAACCCTGAGGTCTGACCAATCTGTCAGGAAAACAGGAGGGCAGCAGCTTCGAAGAGCAAATTAAGCAATTTGCAGTGCATGTGAGCAAAAGGTCAGAGGTTTCCTACAGATATGAGGGTGTTGAGAGGCAGAACTTTCTGGCAAGGTTAAAACCACAGCCTTTGTGAGAGACCTTTGCACTGTTGGACCTATAATGGAGTTCACTGCTTCTCATTACCAGTCCTCCTAATCTGTGAACTTCTTTCCAGTCTATCTACAAGTTGAAGAAAGTGTGCCGGTCGGAGGTGGAGGAGAGGACCCCGTTGCTCACTCCAGAGGAGGTTGTGGACAGGATATTTCAGTTGGTGGATGAGAATGGGGATGGTAAGTGATGGAAGGCTCAGATTGCATTTGTGCGTAATGGGAAATTATCTCTGCTGGGCAGGCCAGCTTTAATTACATCTCTCACTACATCACTGAGGACTATTATGTTACTCATATTGGACACATTGGGTTGGTTCTGGTCTGTTTGTTAGAATTGATAATTGCATTGTGCAGTGGGAGGAAATAGGTTTCATTGTTGTTTTAATGTAAGGTACAGAGGGGTCGCTATTCTGTGAGGCAAATTCCAGACAGTCTTGTCCTCTGAAGTCCCCCAGAGTGCAGGTCCTCATCCCAGCACAAATAGCCTGAGTAAAGCTGGTGGCTCCAGTCAAATGGGAGCTTGCAGGATCAGACTTGCAGTCCTCCTGGAGGAGCACAAGTGAGCTACTGCAACACCTCCTCTTAGCCAACAGGATGGGGTAGGGGTGAGTGAGTTGGGTACAGTGTGGTGGTTTGTCTTTCAGCCACAAGGCCTAACCTACACGGGGATACAAAGCACAGCTTTGGTCTTATTAGCATGTTAGAAAAATCATCATGTTAGATGATTTTTCATCCCTGCCTTCCTCTTCTTGTGACTTGTCTGCTATGTTTTGTCTTCCCATCCCACGTCCTACCCATCTCATACACAGGGCAGTTGTCTCTTGATGAGTTCATTGATGGGGCCAGGAAAGACAAGTGGGTGATGAAGATGTTGCAAATGGATGTAAACCCTGGGGGCTGGATCTCGGAGCAGAGGAGGAAGAGTGCTTTGTTTTGAGAAAATTTGGTTTTGATACCACTGAAAATGTGATGCTGATCATGACCGTGGCTCTTGTACTCCAGGGTGATAGTGGCTTTCCTTTTTTAAGACAATCTCAGCATCCAAATGACAGCTCCAGCAGTTTAAGAAGACATTTCTCAATCTGAAACCCATGTGCCACATACTGCTGGTACCCAGAGACTATTTTTGGCCCAAAATAAGTCTTTCTGTGTATGCAAATACCAGATTTGCCAGCTCTGGTTTTTGGTTGCACCCCAAGGAACAAACTTTGTGGCTTCCTGCAGCAGATCCTGGGCAGGGTTTTAGTCTGATGGTAGATGGGATTGGGAAGTGAGAAATCCTGATGCAGTGGTGCTGTCTCCAGTGCAGACTAGTGTTTGCTTCACTCGTGCCTGCAGAGATACAAGCATGTCAAGCCAGAAGGGACACCAAAAGAGGTGTTCTGGCAGGATTTGCACATTGGAGGTGTCTGTGTGTATAGTTAGTAACTGTACTGCTAATGGGGAATCATTGGTAGCGACACATTGGAGTTCAATAAGGAAAAATGGATTGTAAGTTGTAGCCAGGAAAGTATCCAGAGTTGAAGAAAATGCAGTTTGTGGGCTGGACAGGATGCTGGCTGCTGTAAACTGCATCTCCCTCCTGTGGACCAGAGTCTGCTCCTTCTGCCCTGTCAGAGACCTGGGTTTCTGGAGGGACTGGAAAAATGCTCTTTCCAAACCCTGCACAGTGACAGAAGTTGTGCCTCTTCCCAACAGCCACACTTAAGAGGACAAATTCTCACAAGTGTGATTCTTTCGAGCCCCTTTTTCATAGTGAATCATTACTCTAGAGCAGCTTTGCCTGCCCTGTGGAGGCTGGTGGAGCTCCAGGGCTGTCTTTGCACTGGGAGCAGTTTGGTGTGGAAGGAGTGACAAGGGAAGAGCAGAGTTGTGCGGGGGTCATAGCGCTGCTTTATCAGTGGGACCACAGAAGGGAAAAAGAGACAGAAAACCTGAGTTACTGAAGCAGTACAGTGGTTTTACACTGGACTTTATTTAGCTCCAGACTGTAGATACAAGATGTGCATAGGCTGAGCTTTGCTATTCTAACCTGTACCCTGCATATATGTGTGTGGGAAGAGGATTCAAATTGAACTAATATTTTTGCTCACCTTTGACTTCTTTATTGGTTTATTTGCAAGAAGCATCTCCCCAGAAAAATAACATGGGTTTTAGTCTGTTTTAATTTTCTCATGGAATCAGTGAGCCAAGTCACATCCATGGGAAGATTAGCAATTCCTTTTTTTTTGTGGCCTTTAATGATGACTGTAGTATCTTTTGTTAGTTGATGAGTGTGCTGGTTTGTAGTCTTGTTGGTGTTTAAATTCAGGAACATGAGGAAGTCTCCAGGATAAGTCAGTCAGTGCTAGAGTTCAAATCCATCTATACAGTGCTAGAGTTCAAATCCATCTATACAGTGCTAGAGTTCAAATCCATCTATACAGTGCTAGAGTTCAAATCCATCTATATTTCCACTTTTAAATAGCCTTTCTAGGAGGTCTCTGTCAATACACAGTAGTTTGTGTCAGGCTTCACTTAGCAGAACTGGTTAGGCTTCTAGTTCATGGTGCTGCTTATTCAAGTCAAGAGTTTATCAACTGAAGAACTTGAAGGAAAAACCTTCTGATGAAGAAAAGTTTCACTTTTCTGGTTTTCCAACTTGTGGACGAATGTTTTCCTGGGAGGATATGAATCTCTAATTCCTTGAATTTCAGCATCTCAACCACCATAACGCACACCACTGCTTGCACAATTGAAGGAGCTGTTTGGTTACTGTAGTTGCATCCTGCAGGTTCACTGAAACGCTTTAAAGGTTATTATTCTGTTCACCTGGTCAGACCAGGATTTATGTCCCCCACACCAGCAGTCCTCGGCCAGGGTGGTAGAGGGCATCCTAACATTGAGCATTGGTGGAATTTTGTAACGCATGAATTGAATAAAGTGTTATTTATTAATTCTATCTGTTCTGTAGTATTTATTTTTCCATTTAAAATTAAGGTGGATACCTGTCTGAGCACTTGAGTATGTGACTGAAATTGTTGTCTTGAAGACAGATGTAATGAATTTAAGGGAGGTGCTCAGTGTAACAGCTAACCTGGATAATGTGAATATAAGGCGTCGTTTTACAGATACAGAGTAGGAAAGTAGTCTCTCTTTTTATTAACTTCTGTGTAATGACAGGAAAAATCATAAATGTGTATTAAATTGCCCACAATGAAGTGAGCTGACAGTGCTGCAATGAGAGCCCTTTTTTTGACCCTGCCAGGAATGAAACAGGACTCACAAAGAATTTGGGGCTCAGAGATGGGGATGGGGAGGGGCTCTTGTTATGAACTTTGAGTTTCCTTTGGACCCAGCCCATTCTGTGATTATAAAGTGTTGAACTCAGCAGTGGGATCCAGATGCCTCCTCTGGCTGGGGCAGAGGGAAGGTGGTAGTGCTGCTCGTGGCAGATAACACTTGTGTAAGGGCTGGCAAAACCCCATGGAAAATTGTTCCTGTTCCCAGCCGTGTAATCTTCAGTCAAGGCGTCGCAAGGTGCTTTAGTCTTCGTCCTATTTTTAGATCCATAGGTATAAACACTTTGATCTCCTCCCAAACTCAATTCAACAGTCACATCAAGCTGTTGATGTCAGGCATTTTGCATAATCCATTTTTCCAGACCTATGGCCCAGCTAGAATTGGATTTGGCTGATCGGATTTCTTCTTAGGCTAAGTTGGGAAACAGGATGGTCTGGAATAGGCAAATGCCATGTGGTTTTTCTGAGCTTCTACCATCTGCTCTGATGTTTGGTGCCTCTGAAGTTGGGTAGGATTGGGTGAAATAATCAGGTTGGAAAGTTGAAGGTGAGGCTGTTGTTGAAGGTGAGAGGGAACAGGAGCCAAGGAGGCATCACATCCTAAAGTACTTTGGAAGATGCATTCCCAGGGAAAGCACTGGAAATAATAAGGCTGAGAAGGAAGGAGGGTAATTGCTCTGTTCGAAGCTGTGGTGTCTGTGCACTGGGTGTTCTGAGAGGGGACAGTCACCCGCAGGGAGTGGGGGTTCGGTGGCTGCCCAGAGGAAAGGCTTGTGTCCAGGTCATTCCCAAAGCACCCTGTGCAGTTCCCCCCCGATGACATCTCACTGAAATGCAGAGTGGCCGTGCCAGGGCTTACACAGCCCTGTGCCCATCACTTTGGGGACTGCTTTGTGCTCTCACCATGCTCAGTTGTTCTCTCACAGCACCAGCACTCGGCTCCAGGAGAACATTCCTTTCTCTCTTCTTTTCGAAGGGAAGCACAGCTCAGGACAGAATCTGTACCAAATACATTACTCTTAGAAAACTTGTGTTTTAGGTAACTGCTGGTGTTGTGGGATGCGTGGTACGGGAGCACCGGAGCTGTGCCACGGCTGCGTCGCCCGGGGATGAGGGACCTCTGGAAGCACCTGGCCAAGAACAGGTTTTTTTGCTTTCTTGGCCTTTTGCTCTTCACCCCCTGGTGCACGGGAATGCAAAAGTAGATAATTAATATTTTCTCTGTTTGCCATGGCCTGCGCTCAGCGCCCCGAGAGTCCGGGTTTGCTGCCCCAGAGCCCACTGCCTCCATCCCAAGGTGGGGTCTGGGATTCGGAGGGGTCCTGGGCAGCAGAGGGCGCTGCGGGACGGGGATGGGATGGGGAAGAAATGGAATGGGACCGGGGGTGGGATGGAACAGGATGGGGATGGGAGAGTAGGTGGGAAGAGATACAGGGATAGAATGGGATGGGGACAGGTGACAGACACAGCCTGGGGAGAGAGACTGAGGCAAGGACAGGATGGGAATGGGGATGTGGTGGATTATGGGACAGGAATGGGGAAGGGAGCGGGGTGGGGATGTTCACCTGTGAGGGTGGGGAGACCCTGGCACAGGTTGCCCAGAGAAGTTGTGGTTGGCTCTTCCCTGGAGATGTTCAAGGCCAGGTTGGATGGGGCTTTGAGCCCCCTGATCCACTGGGAGGTGTCCCTGCCCATGGCAGGGAGGTTGGAACTGGATGAGCTTTAAGGTCCATTCCAACCCATTCCATGGTGCTAAAACAGGGACAGGAGGGAGGTGTGGGGCTGAAAACCAGGAGGTGCCTAGAAATGTGGATGGGTAAAGGAGAGCTCAAGAAGAAAGTGTTGTAGGGCTACGCAGGGATGAGGTTTGATTAAAGAAAGCTCTGCTTGCTCCATGCAGACAAGGCCCGGAAGAGCAGGCAGCACCCACAGGATGTGAGAACCTGGGAGCAGCCCCTTTTCTGTGCTGCTTCTGGAGAAAACAAAGCTCTCCCTACGCTCATGCTGTTCTTGCGAAATAACTGGTTTAATGAAGCCAAAGCAAAGGTTTCTGCACCTGCATGAGACAGCTAATCCATCCTACTGGAGACAGGAGGACTGATAGAAAGAGAGAAATAGCACAGCCTGAAATAAACTTGTAAAATACCTTTATTAGTTCACTATAAGGTTGGAAGTACAAAAGCTTCCAGGTAAAACAGTGAAATGAAAAAGGTGCGCAGGAAAAAGATTCAGAAAGTTGTTTATGAATCACAAGAATCCAGTGCTAAGTAACAAGTCTTTCATCCAGGCAAGAATCCTTCCCAGTGTCCTGTATTGCCTCACCATGCCTGGAACTTGCTCCTGTCAGATGAGGAAGCTCCTCTCCAGGAGCAGCCAAGGTGCAGCCCTGGCTCGGTGCGCAGGCGGTGCGGGGGCGAAGCCACTGCTCTCGCAGCCTCCGTTGTGTGTGTGCGGGGTCCTGGGTGCAGCCTCTGCTCATAATTAGCACCGGCAGATGAAGTTGCTGTCCCAGGATGCTCTGATGAGGGGTTTTATTCCAAGGGGGGATGATGTTTGAGCCTGCTGTACCATACAGGTGATGGTACCCATTGCCGCTCAGGTACTTGCGGATGCTCGTGGCGTGGGCGCTGCCTTTGGCCCCTCTCCAGCAGCTCTCCCCTCCAAACCAACGTGCACGTGACTTGCTGCCAGTGTAGTCAGACCCACACGATGCTCGAAGGTGCCACAGAGAGCAACTCTCGGGAGAGTTTTTGTGCAGGGGATAAGACATACAGGAATAGCCCTACTGACATCCAAAACTTTTCCCTCTCACTTTACTGCTGTTGCAGCCCTTCTTATTTTGAGAAGAAACATGCCCTTAAAAGTTCTGCTGTTTGTTAAAAAAGGCACCATTGTATGTTTTTAATGCTTTTAAACAAAGAAAAGCCACTGCATTCACCGCTCCACCACCCTCCCTTTTGTAGCTCATGGATGTTTTTATCTTCCATTATCACTAATGATTGCTAATATAATAACAAATCACAGAACAAGTGACCAAAACCACTGATCTCTTGCTCTGGGAATGAAATGGGAAGGGGAGGTTCAGGTCTGTTTTGTAGGTGTCTTTGGGCACCCCCTCTCCCCAGGGCCAAGCACCGGGCACCCCTGGGGTTCGTTCCCCACAGAGGCTGCAGATGGTGCCGTTGGCCGCAGCCCCGGTGTGAATGTTGAGGCTCTCTTGGTGCCTTGTTTGCCCGCATCCATGGTGCAGCTGCCCCTTCCCAGGAAGATGAGGTTGTCCCCCCTCTCTGGGCAGCAGCAGTTCCAGAGGCCGGGCACCACGGGTGGCAGTGCCAGGGGTGGCTGGGGTCTCCCAGGGTGCCGAGCGGCCAGCGCAGCATCCCCGCATCACAGCAGCAGCCTCTCCTCTCGCCGGCCGGTGCAGCTGTGGTGGCACAGCCAGGGCAGTGCCCGGGGAGCTCCCGACCCATCTGGCAGTGGAGCGGTGCCTTCGGAGCAGATCCCGGTCCCTGCGCTAGTGGGATTGTCTATCGCTTGTTGCACTGGCGCTGGGACAGCTCACCAGCTCCCACAACCACAACCCGATTTGTTATAATAATGCAAGGGGGAAAAAAAGTAGAGATGAAGAGGAAGAGGTCCCAGGAGCCTACTGGGCAGCCTTTGCCTCCTGCTCCACCTCGTGTGGGTTCTTCCCGTCATTCTGGATCAGCTGGACAATGTGTGTCAGGTCCAGGCTGCGGGTGAGGATGTCAAGCAGCACTTCATCCTTCTGCACACCATCCATGAACTCTTCCAGGGAGAGCTCACCTGCGAGAGCACAGGCAGAAAAGGTCAGTTAAATTCTGCAGCCTTTTTTTACTTTGCCTATAGGAAATCTGGCGAGGGGCTCTTGATTGGAGAGTGCAGGGATAGGATGAGGGGGAAGGGTTTTCAACTGAAAGAGGGGAGACTGAGATGAGATCTTGGGGAGAAATATTTTGCTGTGAGGGTGGGGAGGCCCCGGCCCAGGTTGCCCAGAGCAGTGGTGGCTGCCCCATCCCTGGAGGTGTTCAAGGCCAGATTGGTGGGGCTTTGAGCCCCCTCATCCAGTGGGAGATGTCCCTGCCCATGGCAGGGTGATGGAACTGGATGGGTTTTGAGGTCACTTCCCACCCAAACCGTTCAACAATCCACCTCCCTCCACTGGCAGCCTTGGAGCAGCCCCCCAGGACATAAACCAGGGCCTTCTTGAGGTCTCAGGTCTGCATCTCATACACCACAAACCTCATCACAGCTAAACCCTGTGCAGATCCCCCCATGCCAGGGTGGTGAGGGACAGTTTGCAGTGTCCCCTCGGGCTGGCTGTGGCTCATGGGAGCTAAACCTTCGTGCAGAGCTGCTCCCTGCCCGCTCTCCCTATGTCCTGGTGTTTTGGGACATCCAGCACTTGGAATCCCTCTCACAGATTGAACTGTGGATAAGGGGGAAGCAGGAGCTGTGTTAGGCATCACATAATAAAGTTCCTCACCGTCTCCATTTATATCAATTTTGTCAAACACCATATTTGTGAATTCCTCGGCTGTCATCGTTTCGTTGCACCGGTTGATGGCTCGAATGGCCTGGAGGAAAAGGACACAGAGGACAAGGACTGAGTGCTGTCGGATTGGTGTATCCATCAGTACAAGTGGGAGGCAGCCTGATATGGGAAGCCAAACTTTCCTGCAGGAATAAGTCCTTTCTAAAAAACTGGAAATTAAAATAACTTAAAAAGGCAATCAATGCATTAAAAGATTAAGCGGGCACACTGGGATAAGCCAGGAGCCATTCACCTCTGGAAATCCTTAGATTAAAGTCGAGTGCTTATCTGAGCCTGGGTTTCAGTGGATGTGGTTGAACAAGGGGCCGCTGCGTGTCGCAGCATGCAGGTGCTGTGGGGTGCGGGGCGTTGGAGACAGGTCTAGCCAGGAGGGCAGTCCAGTGGAAGGACGGGCAGAGGGCACGCAGCAGGTTTGGGCACTGCCTCCTAATTTACCAGGGAGTTGTCTTTCAGGCTGGAATATTCCTGTTACGACCTTTCTGTCTACCTGCATTTAACAACCCTCGTCATTGGGAAAAGCGGAGCCCACTCACTTTGATGATGTTCAGCAGTTCTCCCCGGTCAATGCAGCCGTTGCCATCCACATCGTAGAGCTTGAAATACCACCGCAGCTTCTGATCCACCTTCCCTTTCAGGACAAGGCTCAGGGCTGCCACGTACTCCATAAAATCTATGTAGCCATCCTAAAAGCAGAAGGTCAGAAGCCAGTTGAGATTAGAAGCCAAGAGTTAGGCAGTAAGAGGTTTTCCTGGTCACCTTTGGAAGTCCCCACTGGAAGACTCCAGCGAGTGGACACCACCTTGAGGGCAGGAGTTTGGGGAGTGCAGCAGGGACACCAGACATGGGTCTCAGGGAAGTGGTGGAGTCACCATCCCTGGAAGTGTTCAAAAAACATGTCAATGTGGTGCTTCGGGACATGCCTGGTGTTATGTCAGTGGTTGGACTTGATGATCTTAGAGGTCTTTTCCGTCCTTAAGGGTTCTGTAATTTCCCTGCGTGACCACAGTTAAAGCCAATGGAGTGAGGGCTCCACGCTGAGCTGTGCACAGCCATTATATATTGATAACAAACAAGCTTGGTGTCTGTACCTGGCTTGGGGTCTAGCGAAGCGTTGAAAGCCAACCTGTGCTGAAGGAATCACATTACGCAATGCAGTGGTAACTCAGAGGTCAAAGAGGAACAGGCTTACAGAGATGATCCCCGAAGGATTACCTAACATTATCCTGTCTGCACACACCTACAGCTCTCCTGCTCCAAAGGGGCCTCGCACGCAAACCTCCAGGAGAGAAACCATCCCAGGAATTGCCCCAGCACACTGCTGGGAAGGCGCTGCTCCATCCCTGTGCCATTTGCGTATCTGCTTCACGTTTGGTCCCGTTGAGAGCACAAACAGTTTTATCTCTGCCTTTCCTCCCAGGTGTTTGCCCACTACTGGCTCACACCATGGCATTAGGGACGTTCAGCTGGGGAATGGGAGCTCACGTGCCACCAACCCACCTCCAGCAGCTGCCCGGTGACATTCACAGCTCTGAGGAAACCTGCTCGTAGGTGGAGTGCCCAACACAGAGCATCTCCATGGCACAGACCATTGAGATACAAAGCACTTTGAAGGAACAGGCTGCACAGGGCACTGATGGAGTCCCAATCATTGGAAGGGTTCAAAGAATGTGTGGCTGTGGCACTTTGGGACAAGGTTTAGCAGGCACGGTGGGGTTGAGCTGACAGTTGTACTGGATGAGCTTAGAGCTCTTTTCCATCCTCAATGATTCTGTGATTCTATGAAGATGCCACGTACTATAAGCCATGGAAAGCCTTTGGGAGGGAATAAGCCAGGGTTTTGTCAATGAACAAAGCCACTGGACTGTGGGCCGGTTCAAGAAGAGATCATCTGCTTTATCCCACTGCTTCAGGAGCCAGATTAGGTATAAATAGCTCCTGAGCCCCATTCCCAGCAGGATTTCCTGTGCATCAATTCCCCGTCCAGGCACACATTCAAACTCGGGGCAGTGGCCAAGGTAAGGGCCAAGGCATAACCAAAACCTCTGAAAGATTTGGGGTCTGAACTGTATTATTTTTAGTGGGATTAAGCCCATTAAACCCTTTGGGTTGCTATAAAATATATCCCTCATCCCACAAGGGGTGTAATTTCAAGTCGTTCAAAAGAAAAGGAGGATGTTGTTTCCTCTTGGAAACACAGCATCCATCTGCTTCCCTGGCTCGGATACTGAGCTGGGAAAACAGTGCTCCTGAAGGCCTGCAGGTGCTCCAGGACTGCCCCACTCGGGTCCAGCACAGCCACAGCCCGGGAAACAGAATGGTTTGCCAGAAAACTAATTCCGCTCTGTGAAGGATCTCTCACGGCTCAGGAATGCACCGTTCCTGCAGGAATGCAGCGCTCGTTCTCCCGCGCTGCGTTTGTTCCTCACTGTCACAACATTCGATGGCCAGGGATTAAAGAACATTTCATTCTAAAGGGATCCCAGAGCAGCAGATAAACCCACACAACTTCAGTAACTTCAAACTAAAAGGGAAACTATGGCTGCCCCATCCCTGGAGGTGTTCAAGGCCAGGCTGGATGGGGCTTGGAGCCCCCTGATCCAGTGGGAGGTGTCCCTGCCCATGGCAGGGGATTGGAGCTGGTGGGCTTTTAAGTCCCTTCCAACCCAAACCATTCCATGAATCTATGACATCAATTCTGGGAGAAGTCTGTTGTCTCCCAGAAGAGTCAGCAGCTGAAGAGTTTCTGCTGACATTTTCTCCTTTTATAACTAGTTTTACAATTTCTCAAGCCCCAGAGGATCAGACCATGCACACCTGGAATAACATCTGGTTTGCATCCACCCAAATACACCGCACACGACCACAGGCAGCGAGAACGGCGCAGCCCATCCCCGCGCAGCCCAAGCGGGAAGGACAATATTTACCTTATTGAAGTCAAACGTCTCAAACATTTGCTCAACGTATTTGTTCGCTGACGGACTCAGGTTTTTCAAGCCAAAAAACTGTTTGAACTCGTAGAGGGTGAGCTGGCCAGAAGGACACTCCGTCATGAACTTCTTATACCACTGGTGGCACTCGGTAGTGCTCAGCTCCTCCACGGATTTCCCATCCATGTTCCCCATCTCCACACCAAGCGCCGGTCACTGTGCAGCCGAAAATGGATGTTTTCTGAAATTTGAGGTCCTGCTTTTAAATTCTGCTTCTTGTCTTTAAAGTCCAAATGTCCCCAGCACTGCAGGGATCGCAGTATCTGGAAAAAACAAACTGCCTTGGATGTGGGCTGTCCTGATGGTGGTGATGGATGCAAAAGACCTCTTGCCAGGAAAACTCAAAAGCACAAAACCTTCTTCTGACAAAAGGGTGACATTTAAGTACCCAGCAAATCCACCCCCGGCCAATGAGGCTCCTAATGCCAATGAGGCATTAGGAGTTCAAGGTTAAAAATAGAAAGGAGGTAAATTGGGAAAGTCTTGGAGATTACAGGGCCACCAGGAGATTATGGGGGTGGAATTTTCTCCATGATGGTGTAATCTCATAATCCACTTCATTTATGATTTTTGTGGGGGGTCACATAAGCAGCAAGTTTTGTACCAAAATGCAAGTAAGAAGAAAGAGAGAAAACCTCTCTGTGTCTCTGTTGTTACTGTTCCATCTCCCTCAGTCTTATTCCAGCTGCAGGGTTTCCAGGCAGGACTCTTCATTTGAGCCTGAAATTCAGAGAGAGGGAAGTCCCGTTGCAGCTCCTGTAGGAGATGCTGTATCAGGGTAAATTTGGTGTGCTGAGCCATCACAGAAACATAATTGCGTTAAATGGTGAAGCTTTAAGTGCTCTAAATGCAGACAGCAGATGCTACGATGGCCTCCAGCTGGGGAAGCCCCCTCTCCACCCAGCTGCTGGGTCCCTGTGTTCCATCTCTCTGTTTCTCCTACAGAATTGCCCCCAGCAGCCTGGGACCACGTCCTGGCTGCTGCACTGACACCAGTGGGTGGAATGCAGCTTCGATTTCCATTTATGATGAATTACCATGAAAAATTCTTCGTGTAAACAGGACCAAGCCCAATGTTCTTTTTACTCTGACACAAAGTATTGAGAGGCAGACTGGGAGATCAAGAAGTATATCCTCAAAAAGTAGATCCTCCACCAGTGATGAAATGAGTGTAAGTTCTGGGTCTCCTCCCACAGAGACTCTGTCCTATGATTACATTTTGTATCTGATGACGTTAAGACAGGAGCCCAGCTCTCCTGCGCCGCAGAGCTCAGTGTCGCTTCCGCACCAAAGGAAATTAGGAATAACTTCTAAAGAAGGAGGCATTACACAATGGTAAAACAGTTATGAAAAAGGAATTAGGCTGAGGAACGCTAATTGGATGTGCTAATCCTGCAGCTCCCCAGCGAGGTGAGCCAGCACGGAGTGCCCTGGCTCTGACTCAAAGGGGTGCGGCTGGGCTCGTCCCTCCCAATGCACAGAGAGGGGGTGCAATGGTTGGGCATTCATTAATAGCAGAAAGGCTGGGCATTAAATGTGGCTGCAGGCTCCCCAGATGTTTCAAGTATTTGTGGTGCATCCAGTTCTCCGAACAGGCAGTGCAAAAGCTGAACCATTTCATGCTGCCTTCTGGAGAAGAAAGGCATCATGTGCCGGCTGAATTTCAGCTCTTATTTGGAGTGAAACCTGCTTTTTCCATTCTCTAAGAACACTGCTTTGCCTGTGTCTGGGAAAGCTTAGGGAAAGCAGATATCCTTCCAAAGGAGGAGCAGAATTTGGACTCAGCTGAAGAAGCCAGTGAACCCTTCCCAGGTTTTGCAGCGTGCGCTGGGGCCAGGCTTGCACAGCCGAGTGGGACCGGCCATTCCTGCGGTGCCGTGCGCTGCCGACACCCAGTGCCTCCACGGGAGCAGTTGGCAATAAATGCCAGGACAAGTCAGACCGGGTTTTTAGAGCAAAACACACACTGCATGTTTTTCTGAGGAGCAGTGGCAATGGCCTCACTATTCATTCCTCTGCCCACGTGCACACTGCGGGTTGTAAATCAGACACTCAATGGGAAGCTGAAGTCACACTGGTCTCTGGTTTCATTGCTTGGGCTTTATTGCTCTCAGCTATGGCTTTGTGCCCAGGTTGGGTCTCCATTTCACAATGTTTACACTTGAGACATCCATCACCTTCCTGGTGTGATCGGTGCTGCGGTGGAAGTGGTACCCGCAGGTTGGCTTCTGCGCGGTGTAGAATGGGAGGAACGAGTTGGAGCTGCTTGGTTTGTAGAAGACAAACTTGAAAGAGTCAGGCTGACGGCCCCCATAGTGGGCAACAAAAGGGATGAAGCGGGTGGCCAACATCTGGTCCCTGTGGTGATGTGCTGGAGACTGCTGGCTCGTTGGGGTGGGCTGTGTGTGAGAGACCTCCTGCATCGTCTTGGTTTCCATTCCCTTTGGTCTCTTGTGGTCTTTGCCAGGTGGCTTAGTCACCTGTGAGCCAAAAAATTGCATTGCAATTGCCCCCACATTTTGCCATCCTTGTCAGATCTTTAGGCCCCTATACCAGAGTTGGGTGCTGCTGGCCAAATAATAGCAAGTTAAGCAAACCAGGAGAGCTTTGGGAGAGCCAGAGTGCTTCTACTGGATGCAGGGTCAGTCAACAGAGGATAAACGGATGAAGATCTCTGTTCTAATAGCTGTAAGTGACAGCAATACAGGCTCCTTATAGGGTCTTCACCAAACCACAGCCATGGCAAACCAGCCCTGAGGATGGCTCAACGCCATCTCACCCACAAGACACAGTGGGGGGTCCTCAGCAATGACAGACACACAGTACCATCCTTTGGCATCAGCTCAGATGGTTCCTGGTCCCTCTGCAGGCACCTAAACACTGCCCTGCACCTCCATTCAAATTGCTTTTGCCATAGCTCTTAGTGTGTTTTTCCCCCTAGAAATGGGAAAGCCAGGGTTATTGACTCCTGTGAGGCAAGCTCTTCCTTGTCATCAGTTTGGTCACTTGTCTGAAGTCTTGGAGCAAAGTCAGTGCCATCACTGAGCATGGGGGACCAAGGGATGCAGGAACAGCCCATTTGCCTGTGCACGGACCCTCTGCAGAGCAGGTAGAGCAGGTGCCTGTCCCAAGACACACGTGGGGCTGCCTTGCCACCCATGGCTGCTCCAAGGCTGTGCTTGAATGGGAAGGCACTTCTGCTGCTGTTATTTAACCATGACTCAGTTATCTTGTTTTCATTGATGACACCTCTGTGCTCATGGAAACTCTCTCTCCCCCAGCAATTATCCGATTTGCTCCCGGGTGTCCTAAATAAACGCTTTGCTGTCTCGCTTTATTTTTAACCTTCTAAAGAGGTTTCCTAGTTTCCGTGACGCTCTGCCTTACTTGCTGCCTCTATTTCTGTTCCCTGTAGGTGGCTCTGAGCACTGGCTCCTAAACCTATTAGAGGGGGACACCCGCAGATTGCTTAGAAATCTCCTTAAAGCCTTGGAGGGAAATTACCAGATCCGTGGTAATTCACTGTCTCTCGTTTCCCCAGCACAGCCACTGCCAGATGCTTGAAAGGCTCCCTTGCTGGAGCTCAGGACAAGGGTTTTGTCAGCAGTTGCTGCTGCAAGGAATCATCAGTTCTTTTTTTTTTTTTCCACAGGGGATAAAACAGTGGGATTTTTGACTCCTAAAGAGCAGATTTTGTCTCCCTGCTAAGAACACACTTAGATTTGTTCAAAAATTATTATCTTCACCTCAACGCACGATTAGAACACTTGGCTTTTCTCACGTTGGAAGATAAGGGACAAGTATGCACATGACTGCGCTGCTGCAGCTGCCCCCGCCCAGCAGGGAGGCATCAACGTTAATAAAGCTTTGGGGTGTGGAGGTGAGGCTGTAGCTACTTTGGAAACCCAACTGCTAAGTCAGGTAGATGCTCCTGAGATGGGCAAGCCTTGCCTGCCCTGGGCAGGACAGGGCTGACGGTCGCTGAGGGTGACGGGCAGGACACCACGGCAGGGAGCGCTGAGCCTTGGGTTTTGCTCTTCCGATGGGGTTCTCTGCCCTGGGGGGGTTCCTGCTCATCCTCTGGGGCATCTAAAGCTTGGCAGAAACATCCTTTGTGTCTGGATGAGAGCACCCTCTTACATGATTGCCCTCTTTGAGGGGAAGCACCGGCTCAACGTCCCCAGCACTATTTATGGCACTGCCAGAGCTCTGTGCCTGAATTTAGAGTCCCCCCTAATCCTATCGCGTTCAATCGTACCTGTAGGGATCCCTAATCCTTCCCAAATAGTCCGTAGTCTCCCAGGGAAGATGCCCCTGGGCCGGGGTCACAGAGAGATGAGTGGCTGCAGTAATTATGAAAGCACAAAGGGTTCAGACACCCTCCTGGGATGAAGCACTCCCCTGGGTGGCTGCTGGAGCCCTGCCTGGCTACTGGTGCTGCTGGTGCTGCTGGGACTCCCCACTCCCACGCTCATTGCTCATCCCCATGGAGCCATCCCAGGACTATCAGATGCCATTTGCTCTGAGCCCTTGGTGGCCACGTGGATTTGTGCAGTGGGGGAGGGACGGGCACCACGCTGACACCCTTCTGTCCTGGCCACCCACGGGACAAGGGTCTTCCAGTCCCCTTCCTACAGGAGTGGGACACCCTCCTGCCAAACCATGAGGGGGCTCCCACCTGTGAGGCTGTGCCCCGGCAGGGGCTCTCAGGCATGGGGCTGGAGGCAGGCGGGCAGTGCCCCCTGCCAGGGCCATCAGGGTCATTGTGACCTCTGAGGTGTCACCAGAGTGGTGGCTGTCACCGAGGAGCCCAGGGTTCCTTGAGCAGAGGGTGTGGAGGCACGCAGGGGCTCAGCCATGGAAATTAGGAGGATGCTGTTTATCAGGAACTGATGGAACAGCCGAAGAGTCACATCCTAGTGGGAACCACCACTGCTGCCCATCCACCTGGATCGCTGCAGGTTGCCCTGCTGGCCCTGAGATCCCCACCGTAGTGGGGCAGTGCAGACCCACCCCGCGCTGTAGACAGGAGCTGTTCCTCTTTCTGCAGGTGCAGTTTGCTGTTCCGCAGCCAGACCCACACACGAGGGTTTCTCCTCGTGTCTCTCCCTCCTTCGGGTCCAGCTGCACAAGCACTTTGCACTCCTGCAGAGTAAGGTCTGCAGCGCGGCTCCTCGCGCTGAGGCGAAGGCGGATTGTTCTGGGGTGTTTACCCACCTCAGGATCAAAGGCAGCCCCACGCCTCGGAGCGTTGCGTCAGAGCAGCGCTCGCAGGGCTATTTCCATCCCATAAAACCTGCTGGCAATCTTCCAAGTGCTTTCCAGTACTTTGTGCCCGGGCCCAGCCCACCGGTTCCTGGAGCTGCGTGGCCTCTGTCGCTCAGGAGATCACAGCAAAGGGGAACTTGTCCCCTAAAATTACAGCCATGCCGCCAACCTGGGCATCTTCTCCACGTCTCTTGAGCTTGGACTTTGCAGAAGTCAGTCCAGCACCACACCTAGCACGCTGCTCTGGCTTCTCTTGAGCTGCTGCTGGTCTCCTGGTCCATGCTTAACAGGGCTGTAGAAGGCTCTTGTGGAATTGTTTACCAGCTTGTCTTAACTGGGATAATAAATTCACCTCAAAACACACATCCTTTCATGATGTTTTCCTACGCTCACCACCCAGGGTGAGGCAGAAGCGTCGTTGGTGGGGTGGCATGGGCACAGGTCACGCCCCCAGAGCTCACAGGTGCTGCTCTGGATCCCTCCTGCCCCTTCCTCAGGGCAGAGGAACACCTCAGGAGCAGTTGTAAGGGAGCTGAATCACACTTTCCCATTTGTCACAGGCCTGCAGCCCCTTTGAAGTCTCTCTGGTTTTGTGGGACACCTCCTGCAGGAGCCCAGGCTTTTCATCCCATGGATTTTATTGGATTCTCTTCTTAAAAGAGATCCTCTTCTCCTTCCCTTTTTCCCTGAACTTGTCTCTGTATAACCTGCTCAATTTGCTCAGACAAAAACTGTGGATATCAAGGACCACATACACCTCACCTGACTTCACAGAACCATCATGGAATGGTTTGGGTTGGAAGAGACCTCAAAGCCCATCCAGTTCCACCCCCTGCCATGGGCAGGGACACCTCTCAATGGATCAGGGGGCTCAAATCCCCATCCAACCTGATCTTGGACACCTCCAGGGACGGGGCAGCCACCACTTTCCTGGGCAACCTGACCCAGGGCCTCCCCACCCTCACAGGAAAATATTTAATCATAAAATCTCATCTCAATCTCCCCTCTTGCAGCCAAAAACTGTTCCCCCTTGTCCTGTCCCTGCACTCCCTGATCAAGAGAGGTGTCTTGTAAGGATGTTGTGTCTGTTGTCATTCCAGAGGTCAGTGGATCCTTCATTTCATCCAGTTTCTGGAGGTGCCAGCGAATTTTCTTGGCATGCCTAGGGCTCAGCTCGACGTGCTGCTGCTCTCAGGAGGAACGTCCTTTCACAGTTCCCATCCCATCGCTGCTCTTCTCTGCAGGCAGGATTATCCCTTCTCCTGTGATCTCAGCTGAACCATGGCCACAGGTCCCTGTGCTGCAGTCCCTGCCCAGCTCCGGGCGCGCAGCAGCCGGATGCTCTCAGGATTACTCCCTCTCCCTGTCTCACCCAAGCAGCAGTTAAGATAACTGTTGGGAAGGGCGCGAGTCCCGCTAATTGCAGGCCCCGTGCGTGCAGAGCTGTCCCTTCGGCATCACCCGCTGCTCCCAGAGAGGATTTTGGGAGAGGCAGTGGGAGCTGGGCACAGGCTGCCCACGGAGCCTCCCCATTCCCAGATGGAAAAACACATCTGACAACTGGATGGAGCTGCAGACCCAGCTAAATACTCTGAACTCTGAACTAATTATAGACCCTAAATTACAGCCACAGGATTGAATCCACGTGGTGCAACATTTCACCTCTCTCTTCCTTCCACATTTGCCATTCATGTTAAGTTCTCCTTATTTTGTGACAATTTATGCCAGATTTTCCTTTAGAAATATCAAAATAGTGCTCATTTTTTCAGTGTTCCTGGATGATTTAATGCACTGCCCCAGTCTGTCCATTGTGGCAAGAAAAGGTAGCGAAATCTTAATTTCAAAGTGATTAAATAAGTGCAATTTATCCCCAGAAAAAAGCAATCCGTAGGATTTTACCTCTCTAAATGTGGTGAAAATAGAAATGGTTACAAGACAGGATGATCTTAGCCCAGAGCTGCGTTTCAGAGTCAATGTTTTGATAGCTATTCTGGGTTTAAAGTTCTCCAGCATTTATTAAAAACTGATGTTACTCATTAACTCAGTTTTTACCTGCATGAGACAGAAAATTGTGGCAACCTTAGACTCTTGCTTTTGTTCCTCCAACTATTTAAGCTTTTGTACCAAAATGTCCCAATGGGGATGGGGTTGTTCAGAAGGCTCCAGGCAGACCTCAGAGCAGCGTCCCAGTACTGAAAGGGGCTCCAGGAAAGCTGGGGAGGGGCTCCTGATCAGGGAGTGCAGGGAGAGGATGAGGAGGAAGGGTTTTGAGCTGAAACAGAGCAGATTGAGATGAGAATTTAGGGATAAACGTTTTGGTCAGGTGGGCAGGAGGCTTGGTAAAGTGAGGGGGCGTGGCCAGGAGGGTGGGGGAGTGACCAGGTGAGGTGGGGCGGGGCCGGTCGGTTCGGGGGCGTGGCCAGTGTGCAGAGGAGGCGTGGCCAGGTGAGGTGAGTGTATCAATGGCGCAGGGGGCAGGGCCATATGGGCACGGGAGGCGTGGCCAGGTGAGGTGGCGTGGTCATTTGGGGCAGAGAGGCGTGGCCAAACGAGGGGGGTGTGGCCACGTGGGCAGGGAGGCGTGGCCAGGTGAGGTTCCAGGCATGGTCATGTGGAAAGGGGGAGTGGGCACAGGGGACGGGGCGTGCTCAGGTGGGGCCGGGAGGCGTGGCCAGGCGTGAGCAGCCCGTGCGGGGCGAGGCTACCTGGTGTGGGGGCGTGGCCACCTGGTGTGGGGGCGTGGCCATGGATATATGGGCGTGTCCAGGTGAGTGGGCGTGTCCCCGGCCCCGGCCCGGCGGGGCTGCCCGGCGGGAGCGTCGGCGGCAGCGCGGGGCTCCAGCACCATGAAGAAGCATCACTCGGTGCAGGGCACCTTCAGCCGTCTCTTCGGGAAGCGCCACGCCAGCCCCACCGCCTCCTCCTCATCCTCCTCTTCCTCCCTCTTCGCCACCAACCCGCCCTGGATCTTCACGCAGGAGGTGTCCTCGGACAGCGCGGGGGGCACCGGTCGGTATCCCCATCATCCCCGGTGTTCTGGGGAGCGGGGGGAGCTCCATGCGGGCTCCCGGGACTGGGCGGGCGCAATCCTGCGGGACTGGGGCACTCCCGGAGGAGTTTCTGCGGCCGGGTTAGACGAGGGCAGGTTTAGGGTTTAAACTCTTGGGGCTCCCAGCTCCTCCGGGCTCCCCTGGGCTCCGAGCCCCCGGGTCCAGGCTGGCTCGGGGCTCTCCCGGCACCACAACCGACTCTGGGACCTTGAACTTAGCTGAAGCCTTCTGATAAATAGTTGGGCATTGGGTTGTTTTGTTTTGTTTTTTTTTATTTTGCTTCCAGGAGCTCTTTCCCACGCAGTGTGTGGCCCAGGTTTTCATTACTTACTTCTAAAAAAACGTTTCTCAGAGGACTTTTTGCAAGGAGGGAGCTCTGGGTTGCATAAAACTCTGGGGAGACCTTATGGAGAGTAAAGTTTGACCTCTAAGGTAACAAAAAATAGGCTAAAAAGTTGTTACAAAAATGAACAACTCTTGGAGCAAGTTCAGAGGAGGCCACCGAGCTGATCTGAGGGCTGGAGCACCTCTGCTATGAGGTCAGGCTGAGAGAGTTGGGGTTGTTCAGCCTGGAGAAGAGAAGGCTCTGAGGGGGCCTTAGAGCAGCCTCCCAGTACTGAAAGTGGCTCCAGAAAAGCTGGGGAGGGGCTCTGGATCAGGGAGGGCAGGGAGAGGATGAGGAGGAAGGGTTTTAAGCTGAAAGAGGGGAGATTGAGATGAGATCTTAGGAAGAAATGTTTTGCTGTGAGGGTGGGGAGGCCCTGGTCCAGGTTTCCCAGAGCAGTGGTGGCTGCCCCATCCCTGGAGGTGTTCAAGGCCAGGTTGGATGGGGCTTGGAGCCCCTTGATCCAGTGGGAGGTGTCCCTGCCCATGGAAGGCAGTGGAACTGGATGGGCTTTGAGATCCCGTTCAACCTAAACCCTTCCATGGTTCTGTGATTCTATATTCCGCAGGATTTATTTGTATTTCTTCACAGTTTTAATTGCAATCCTGTGCCCTAGAGGCTCGTGTAGGAGGGAGACAAATTAATAGTGCTGGAGCCAGGTGGATAGCAGATAGCAGTTTGTGGACGAAGTCTGGTGGCTGTGAGATTCCAATAAACACTTCCAAGCTTAAAAATTGCTTGCTGAGCTGTGCAACGCGGAGCAGTGTCCATCGCGAGGTGGTTACACCCTGCGGGCTGAGCTGGAGAAGCTGAGACAAAATGAAAATGTGACAGAGTTTCATGCAACTCTTAAACACAAAAGGAAAATTGCTGATTTCTAACTGTCGTAAACCTGAGGAGGATTCACGCTTCCCTCTGATGTGGTTTGTATTTAAAAAAAGGAATTGGCTGGGTCTGCTTATTACAACCCTGATTTCCGTGGCTGCAATTGCAGGATGAAGGGATTCCTTTCAGGTGTGGGGAACTGCTGTGCAGGTCAGCTTGCAGAGTAAAAGCTTAGAGTCCTTGAAATCTGAGTGTAAATCAGAGCTGTTCACTCGCTTCTCTTGGCATTTCTATCTTTGATTTAATTTGGGTAGGGTAGGGTGACACACGGAAGCGCAGGGACTGTGTTTGGAGTGAGGTGCGCGCTCGTCGTGCTCGCACCCAGGCGGTGGATTTTATTGTCACTTGGTTTCCACAGGGCCGTGCTCTCACCCAGTGAAGCCCCATCCCCTGTCTGTGGAATCCTTGCTGCGTAGCTTCGTGCTGTTGCCACTGCCAGGAGGAGTCCACCGCTCCTGCTGATCCCCACCTTAGTTTTTCATACAAAGTAAACACAAGTTAAGCAATGTGGAATGGGTGTAGGTTTGCCTGTCACTGACTCAGAGATTCCTGAACACAGCGGTGGATGCTGCCTCCTCGCTGTGAGCTCTGGATACCCCAGCGCCAAACCTGCTTCGCCCACTCCAGGTGATGCAACCCCGAAGGAGAAAGAAGTTCCATTGCATGGATTGCATGTTGCTTGGTTTATTTCTCGTGGCTGAGAGGTCCCAAATGTCTCCAGGACAGGTTGAATGTCAAAAAGTGGCCAAAGTGTAGTCAGGGCCAGCTGCTTCCGAGAGGCTCCGAGCACAGGTTTCCTGATCCCTCCTTCCAGGAAAAGAACTGGCAGAGCACAGGTCTTGCTGGTGACAGGTTCTTAGCAGGCAAGTCCTGTTTATCTAGCAAAGAAAACACAACTACAAGCACTTCATTTTACTTTAATTAAATGCATTCAGGCTAGTGATGCTTAGTAATCTAGGATCAAAGACCTTGTGATCTTCAATCCGGTTCCTTACTGAGTTTACCTGGTGTCTTGTTTAATATAAAACACTCCTTGTTTCCAGTCCGTGGACTGCTCCATAGCTGCTCCACAAAGTTGTCTGGATCCAAACTCTGATGTTGCATTTGCCTTAATTCTTGCTGTTTTCTGGCCGAGTGTGGGGTCACCCAAGGGGTTATGCAAAAATAAAACTAATTTCTGGGGTCTGTGCTGTCATGGGGGACTCCAGCAGCTTCTCCTCTGTACTTAGGCCCCTTGTAGGCAGGGGAGGGTGGAACTGTCAGCAGGACCAGGCTGACTGATTGCAGGCTGATGAGAAGATCTCCTTTTGGTGAAGAATTCCTTGTAGAGGCAGAAGTTTGGGATAAGGGAGAGGAAGCTGTGACCAACCATAAAGGTGGTGGATGCTCTCGGGTGTATCCCAGGGTAACCTGAGGAGTAGTGGTGGGATAAAGGACAAGGTTACATACTTGCAGGACTCAGAGGTGCATCTCAATGTTGTGGGGAAATCATCTGCTTGCAAAGCCATTGTATGAGGTAGCTCATGCCCAGTCCTGGCGTGGTCAGGTTCTTCATTCCAGGTGTTCATCCAAGTGTTTTTCTTCCGTGGGAACACATGTGCAAGTATTTGCTCTCCACTTATTTTTCCATTCAGTGAGCACCTTGGGAGCTTCTTGCCTGATCTCTGCCCATCCAAGGAGGGCAAGGACTTGGTGATGGCCACAACTGCATACCATGGCAGTGTGTGATAGGTCGAGGACCCCAGTCAGTGGTTCCACCTGCACGAGCTGGTCCAGCATTGTGTGGAGGGCAGAAGCTGAGTCTTTGGGCAGTGAGGGATCAGGACAGGCAGAGAGGAGCAGGGGAAGCAGCTGGTTGTTTGCACAAACTCAGTCAGGGACTCTGGGATGCCCTGGACTCCTCAGAGGGCAATCCTTTTGGAAGCTTAGAAACCCCTCCCATCCCCTTTACCTGTGTACACAGCCTGCACAACCTTCACCTTGCTGCTCCTCGGTTTTTAATTGCTGTACGATACTTGGCAGAACCTGTGTCTGTGCCCCGCACTTCAGTTGGGTTTGGGGATTGCTTCCCAACCTTTTTAGCAGGGAAGCTTTTTACTTCTTGGTGTTTGTGTTTTGGATTGGAGGGGGAGGTTGTTTGCCTTTTACTTCTCACTGAAACCACTATCAACATCTCATAAGTGGGAACCTCCTGCTGTGTCCTCTCTGATCACAGCCACTTTCCCTCCTTCCTTAAACCTCCTGTTTTCTTTAATGTTGGTTCCCTTGGCTACCAAGTATTTGTGTGTCTCCTTCCAGCCAAGGTGGGGTTTATATGCTTCAGTGCTTCTTCTGCTTGTTAATTCCTGCTGTTAATCAGACACAAAGAACGTAATTAAACTAATTTTATGAGCTTTATTCACTGTCAGAAATAAAACAGCCCAAAAGGTGTGGTTCAGGGGGAGAAGCACAAGGCTGGGAACCTGGAGCACCTGATGGCTTCTCCTGCTTCTGATACTGGGGTTCAGTGACTGCTTTCTGCCACAACTTCTCCATTCATAGGAGTGGGAAGACGTGCAGAGCCTTTCTCTGTAAGCCAGGCTAAAGTGTGAAAGCGTTGTGCCAAGCACGAGTTGTCCTCCAGTGCCACTACTTCAGGGGTCAGGTACAAATCACTCTGGCAGCATGCAGAGGATGCTGCAGGCACCCATCCACAGCAGGGAGAGTGGCTGCAGGACCTCCCTCCCGCTGCCCTCAGCCCATGGCAGCAGGGCACAGTGAGGAACAACCTTCCTGGGAGGCTCCTGCGTTTCCCATCTCCCTCACTGTGTCCCAGCGCTGCTGCCAGGCGTTTCCCCTCCTCTTGACATGGTCCTGCTGGGCACAAATCAGTGGGCAGCCAGGGGACAGGGACACCTCTGCTGTCCCTCTCTGCATGACAAGGACCTGGTGTCCTGATAGGGTGGAGAGCCTGTAATTAGCTCTGTGTTTTGGTGCAACCACCTGCAGAGCGGTCAGCAGGTGAGGAGGGGCAGGAGCTCTCCCTCCAGCTGGCTTGGTTGGTGCTCAGACCCTGCTGCTGCCTCCCCCCTCAATCCCAGCTACTGATGGATCAGCCAAGATCAGGTCCTGCTAACGAGTTGGGTTCTGTCACCTCTGTGGGCACCTGCACTGGACCCACTCCTGCTCTCCTGGTGGCTGAAGCCTCACAGTGATGTAAAGAGATAGTCCAGTGCTGCTGAAGCATTTTCCTTCCCTAAATGTATTCTGGGTGAGGAGTGAATTGAGCGCTTGTGCCAACTTTTGATGCTCCTGAGGTGAATTTAAGTTGGCTACTATTAGAAGACTTTCAGAATAGATTTGACATTTGTGCTCATTAAACTCCAGCATCTGGAGCCCTGGGAATGGTCTCCACACCTTGCAGGAGGATGCCAGGGCTGCCAGCACCTTTCTCCTATTTTCAACTCAGCTCCAAAACACTCAGATACTCCTCAATCTGATGGATTTTTTTCCCCATCCTGGGAGCTGATACAGCAGATTCTTCACAGCACTTTTTAACATCAGCTGGTGTCCAGTGTTGTTTTTCCTGCTGCTAACAGTCTTTTCCTCCCCTCAGGTGAGGTGATTGAAGTGTATTATGGGGACAATCGCTTTGGGACAACGACTGACTGTGGCACAGCCACGCTCAAGCCTCGTCCGAGGGTCCGGCCGCTCCTGACGTTCCTTCCCCTTGTGAGTATCTGCCTCGCCGCGGGGATTTGTTCCGGCAGCGCAGGGTAACTGGTGCCCAGAACCTGCTGGGCTGGCTGCTGCTCTCATCCTCCACCTGAGGGGAGAAAAGAAATGAAAAGCAAAACCACTCTGTAATAACGCTGGATAGCAGGGATTAGGAGGTGATCTGAGTGCATGTTGGACATAGGTGAGATACTTGGGTGAGAGACATAAGCATCGTCAGCCTTGGATTTTCAATTAAAACATTTGCTGAGCCTGTAGATGATAGATCTGGCTTGTGCTGCGTTTATCTAACTGATACTGGAGGTATCTCCCTCTGGATCAGGCCGGTTGCTGGAGAGAGTGAGAGCAAGGCTGTCCTGCTTGCAGCAGAGGAACGAGGAGGTGGTGCAGCAGGTGGCTGTGAGGCTGATTTTTCCACAGCAGAGCCCCCGTTGTGGGGACTGGAGCTGACACAGCTGGACCCAGAGGTGGCTTTAACCCAGCTCCATCCACCACAGGTGCTCATTGAAGGCTTTGATGCTCTGCTGCTGTGAGAGCTGAGCAGGCTTTCCTCCCCCACATATCCCACCTTCCCAAAGGTCTCATCCGCTAACAGGTACAGCGAAGCTCAGAGAGAACTTGGCGGTGGCGATAGCTCAATCTGAAGTGATGCACGCAGGTCGGTGAAGGCAGTAAAACACTCAAAAGCCTTTGGTCTTCACAAAAATCTGAGTGCAAGGCATGTTTTTCCTCATAAATCTATGTTGTTTGGAGCATCCATCACCAACAGCAGAAAATGGGCTGGTCTGCTGTCTCCTGGGTGCAATTAGTAGTTAATGGGGTTCTGCAGGTGTCATCTGGAGGACAACTGGGGAGGGAGTTTATATATCTAATTGAGAGCATAATTAGGAAGTTATGGGATTACACAGGTTCTGCAAAAGGATTGTGCCTTCTGTGATGCCTTCCAGAAGATCACAGCAGGTGAAAGAACCTGGGTTCTGAGTCAGGTAACTGTAGGATGGGTGCCTGGGAAACTCCGCTCCGGTAGCGCAGGCTTGCGGTGAGTGACCACACCTGGCACCCTGTATCACCAGGTTTTTAGGGTGCAACTGGTCTGTTGCATCTTTTTAGAGCTTTCAAATCTTTGCTGGTGGAAGTGGTGGAGTCTCCTTACCTGGAGGTGTTCAAAGAGTGTGTAGATGTGGCACTTCAGGGCATGGTTTAGTTGGAATGGTGGGTTTGGGCTGATGGTTGGACTGGATGAGCTGAGACATCTTTTCCAGCCTTAATGATTCTGTGATTTTAAGTGTGTGTGGTAGAGGAATAAACAGCTCAAATGCTCCTGGGGTAAATACTGAGGGTTGTCAACCCAGCCATGCTGCTCACAGAGCTTTTTCCCCCCTCAGTTGCCCTGGTGAAGGTCCCTCTCCTGTGTAACAGGTTTGACTGAAGAAATGAGTAGGAATAAGCAACATTTTTTAAGGGCCAGTCTGTGTTGGGTATTTGCATTATTTTGATTAGGTTTGATGATGATGTGATTTGGCACAGACACTCCTGCTGCCGCTTGCATACCTGCGCTGGGCTGTTCTGCAGCTCCCGCCTTAACCCTTTCTTTCCACCCACCCCCTCCCCTGCGCGGGGGGAGGCTGAGAAGCCGCCGCCTGCGAAGCTGTGAGTCAGGAGGGTGCCCACACCCTGCCCGGCAGCCACCCTGCAGGGCTCCGTGTGCCTGGCACCTCTTCCTCCGCACGGAGCTGCTTCCTTCCCCCCGAACCGCTGGGAATCCCGAGCTGAGTCACAGCAGTGATTGCAGGCGAGGGGGCTTTGCTGCCGGCCTCTTGGGTACCACCACACCGCCCTGCCCAACCATTTTCCAGGTGATGCAGGTGCAGCAGAGCTTTGGCATCCCAGGGAGATAAATTAGAATCATGGGATAGTTTGGGTTGGAAAGGACCTCAAAGCCCATCGAGTTCCACCCCCCTGCCATGGGCAGGGACACCTCCCACTGGATCAGGGGGCTCAAAGCCCCATCCAACCTGACTTTGAACACCTCCAGGGATGGGGCAGCCACCACTTCTCTGGGGAATTTAACTAAAATTCCTTTAGTTATTCACCAAACTGCCTTAGCTTTTCTTCAAAACCAGGAGTTTGTGGATAGCTGTATACATTTGGAGAAACCCTTGGCCTCTCTGAGCCCCCAGGATGCCAAGCAGTTGTATTCTGCTGGATTTTTTTTTTGTAACAGGAAGCCTAAAAACTTGTAATTTAATGAGCCTGGGCTCCCAAGAGTCTGGGGGAGCTGGGGACCATGAAGACCCCTTCACTGGGCAGGGGCTGGAATTGATAATCCTTGTAGGTCACTTCCAAGTCAGGCCATTCCATGATTCTATGACACTCAACTCCGTTCCAGCGCTGAAAAGCGATTCCTGGTGGTTACAGTGAAAGCTGCCCCCAACGGGATCTTCGGCGCACATAAACCTGGCTGAGGTACCACAAACTGGAAAGGCAGGTTCCTGGCACCACCCAGAGCGCAGCAGCCTGCTCTGAATCAGCTGGAGGTTTGCTGGGCTGGGCACACCCCTTGCAAACACAGCACGGGGAACCAATCTTTCCGGTCAGCTCGGGCGGCCAGCAGCGTGCTGGAGATGCTTTCCATTTCAGAAGCCATTTCATGACGTGAGGATGGGTGGGTTTGGGGTGAGATGCTGAGCATTAGCAACTGTAACAGAAACTCTTGGTGTGAAACAGGCTCGCCCAGTTTTTAGGTCCTGTTGAAATGACAGGTCCAAAATTACCACTCGTTTACGAAATGTGAACTGTTTCCTCCAGCTTTGCATAGATCTCTTCCGACTGCCATTCCCTTTTTACCCTATCCAAAGATGTGATGCATATATTGCTTTTAACTCAGTGCCCAGACGTCTGTCTTTCCTCATAAATGAGCAGGAACCCTCAGTATGCTCCAGAGCCTGGCAGAAAGGGATTTCCGTAGCAAATGGGCACTACTGACTAATAGTTCTTGGTGGTTCTTGGTGTTTCATTGCTCTGGACAGTTTGATTATCTGCTCTTGAAGTGCCTCTGTTAGCTTTTGTCTGTCCTCTGGCTTGCAGCTGAAGTTAAGGATCTTTCCCCAGCATTGTACTGTACCTTTGGGACCTGTAAAGCGGTCTTAGATAAAGCTCACCTAGGCTGATGTTTTGTCGCTGAGAGATCCATCCTGGAACCTCAGCAGAGCTTGGCTTCTCCGTCACCATGAGGCTGTTGGATCAGTTGTGCAATCCTGGGACTGGGAGAATTGGGATTGTTCAACCTGGAGAAGAGAGGGCTCTGGGGAGACCTTAGAGCAGCCTCCCAGTACTGAAAGAGGCTCCAGGAAAGCTGGGGAAGGGCTCTTGATCAGGGAGTGCAGGGATAGGATGAGGGGGAAGGGTTTTCAGCTGCAAGAGGGGAGATTGAGATGAGAGCTTAGAAAGAAGTGTTTCCTGTGAGGATGGGGAGGCCCTGGCCCAGGCTTCCCAGAGAAGTGGTGGCTGCCCCGTTCCTGGAGGTGTTCAAGACCAGGCTGGATGGGGCTTTGAGCCCCCTGATCCAGTGGGAGGTGTCCCTGCTCATGAACTGGATGATGTTTAGGATTCTTTCCAACGCATACCATTCCATGATTCTATGACTGTGAATTCTCACTCACTCTCTCCTGGCTCACCAATAACTGCCTTGAGCCCTCGTGGTTACAGGGGACCTTTGGCCATCCGCAGGGTGAGGGACTTGGCAAGCAAGGCATGTCTGTTCTCTTAATATTTTGTCAGGAGCTGGGGGATCCCAAGGAGCCCAGGCTGCTGCTGTAAAGTCAGCTCTGCCTGGTAGCTCCCGATCTCCCCACGCCCAGGGCACTGCGTAACGTTCATGTGCAGCCCTGGATGGGGCTGGATAAACCCAGCTTGACCTTTGATCGAGGAGACTTTGGAATCCTGCAGCAATCTCTTGTGAAAATAGCGATAATGCCAGTGGAAGGCAAAGGGCAGGGGCTCAGTTGTTCTCGAGGCTCTTGTGTGCAGCAAACCAAGGCCCCGGGCGGTGCTGACGCGTGGCACAGTAACATCTCCTTTGCTGAGCGGTGCAAATGGATGGCAGGATCACACTTGCTTTGCACAAGGGGCTGGGATGAGCAGGAACACAATGGAGGGGACTCCAGAGCCTGGGAATGATGCAATGTGTCCTGACCACTGTCTGTGGGGTCTGTGAGCTTCTGAAATAACATGGAGCATCGCTTCCATGCTACAGGGCTCTCCCAAAGCCCAGTCTCTTGCCTCAGTCTGTACTGGCAGCCTGACCCAGCTGCATTTCATGTTTTGGACACGGGTGTGTTAGTGTGTGTTTCATGAGCAGCTCTGGTGCCTCTGCAGAGCAATCTTGGCCGTGAGTCACCAGCGGGAAGGAGAGACTTTCTGCTGCTGGCAGGGGTAGGAGCTCTGGTCAGTGCTCCAGGTGAGTCACTGGGCCAGGAATACCTCAAGGTGGGTGGCTGTAATTATCCCAAGTGCCCTGGCTGTGAGCATCCTCACAAACGTGTAGACTGCGGCATTGCACAGTCCTGGATCGGATAAATGTGCTGCTGAGTTGTCAGCGTGAATGCAAAGGGAGTTGTTAAGAGTGAAATGCAAACCACACAGGTTTTCTCTGAAGCATTCAGAGATGCTGGTGCCAAAAAAAAAGCTGGAATCCTGTCTGCGACGTCACCGCGATGTGGTGTGACTGCAGCACGAGCCGACAGCGCTTGCTGGAGAGCAAGGCCCATAAAACCTTTGGGAGCGATTAAATGTGCTTGCTACATGGATGGTGAGAAACTAATGGTGCTGGGGCTGGGCTCTTCTCCAGCCCCTGACTGGCACAAGGGAATTCTGTCCATGGCTTATGCAGCCTTGTTCACTCATCCCCTTGAACCCATCAACAGCATCTACTGCAGGGACCTCCATGTCTTAGAAACAGCCCTGGAATCCCATCAGGCTCCTCTTGCTGCAGACAAAACTCCAGCTATCCAGGCTGGGACCTGCTGTCAGTGTTTTGCTCTGATTCCCTGGGTGTAAAACGTAGACTTCTAGAATCGTTTGGTTATAAAAGACCTTTGAGATCATTGAGTCCAACCATACGTGTCCAGTACTAAACCATATCCCTGAGCACCTCATCTGCTTGTCTTTTAAATCCCTTCAAGGATGGTGATTCAACCACTTCCCTGGGCAGCCTCTTCCAGTGCTTTTCAGTAAAGAAATTGTTCCTAATATCGAATCTAAATCTCTCCTGGTTTAACTTGAGGCCATTTCCTCTCATCCTATCACTCTTACTTGGGAGAAGAGACCAACACTAACTTTGCTATAGCCTTATTTCAAGGAGTGATGAGTTCTCCCCTCAGCCTCCTCTTCTCCAAAGCAAACAGCCCCAAGTCCCTCAGCCACTCCTTATAACACTTGTAACTGACAGCTCTGTGTTCTCACCTTGCAGAATGCCCAGGAGTCCCACGGGGTGGCTGTGCCAACGCCGTCAGTGCCAGAAGACTTTGAGGAAAAAGCAGCTCTTGGTAAGGGATCTTCTCTACTGAAACCTGGATGATGCTATGCCCTTGGGGAGGGA
The DNA here is from genome assembly GCA_033556795.1 of Tapera naevia. Classification (NCBI taxonomy): domain Eukaryota; kingdom Metazoa; phylum Chordata; class Aves; order Cuculiformes; family Neomorphidae; genus Tapera; species Tapera naevia. The sequence continues at coordinate 1,900,301 of JAUMJJ010000242.1, forward strand.
AGCGTGTGTGTTCCAAACTCTGGAGCAGACAATCTGAGATTTTCATGCTAAAAAAGTCTGCTATTAATTATTTTTTAGAAGTCATTGGAAATGAATTAATTTTTAAGGGGTGAGGCAAAGTGAATGTTATGATTCAGCAAGCTTTAGACTGCTGGCTTCCTAGGACAGCTGCTGTGGGGTGGTGCTGATGGAGATGCTCACACTGCCGTGCTCTTGCTCTTCCTTGCAGGCTCTGGCTCCCAGATCAATGGGAACCACCGGATGTACAGCTCGGTGGGGGACCTGCGCCCGCAGGCTCTCGAGGGGGATGACCTGGATGAAGACATCCCTCCACCACCATCGGTGCCCCCACCGCCCCCTCCTATGGCACCAGCACCTGCACCACCACCTCCAGCCTCACCAGCCCCTCCACCGCCCGAAATGCTGCCTCCACCACCACCTGAGATGGTGCCACCGCCTCCCGCCGTGGCACCTCCACCACCTCCAGTCTCTGCTCTGTCCTCCCCCAGCACGCCAGCTCCTCCAGACTTCATCCCACCAGCCCCACCAGGTGCCTCACAGCCCAACCATGGCCCGGCACCCTTCACCACCGGCATCTCCAAGTGGAAGTCCGAGACAGTGCTGAACACGAGGCAGGCGGATGCCGAGGGGCCGCTGCACCCTGCCGAGGCTGTGCCGGCTGATCCCAGCCCAAAGGAGAACGTGCAGGCCAAGCAGTGCCCTGAGCCCCACCTCACCTTCCCCAGGTCCTTCAAGGTGCCCCCGCCAGCCCCAGCGCGCTCCTCCTCCATCCCGGAGCAGGAGGGCCAGCCCGGCCGGCAGGAGCCCTTCGCCCGGCAGCCTCACGCCCGGCCGCCGCTCCCGCCATGCTTCACCATTCGACCCGCGGCCAAGGCTTACGCTGGAGGAGAAGCCGAGCAAAGGAATTCTCTGCTGAGAGAAGCCACCACGAAGCCGGCCATGCCCACACCTCCACCACTGAGCCCCAAGCCGGGTCCAGGGCTCGGCCAGGGAACGAACCCTGGTGGTCGCCGGTCCCCGCTGCCACCATCCGAGCCAGAGAAGGTTCCGCAGCCAAAAACAGCTGGGAGAGACTCTCCTCCAACATCCGAATCCCTCTCTGCAAATGACCTGGACCTCCCTCCTCCAGACTACCCGACCTGCGAGGACGACGACTGGAAGGACGCCAGCAACCTGAGCAAGCTGCGGGATGAGCTCTCCGCCTTCCTGCGCTCCCCACGGAGGGAGGAGAGGCCAGCGGAGAAACCGGGTGCTCCCCGGCCCGCCAACAGTGCCACCAACCACACTGGCACCCATGAGCCCAGGCTCAATGGGCTCCAAGTCTCCAGACCTGCTGGGAAGTGTGTGCAGTCGCCCACGGGATGGGAGAGCGAGAAGAAGGAGGTGCCTGGCAGACCCATCAGTGCCAAGGGGGGCTCTCCCAGCATGGTGCTCCCCATTCCAGAGAGCAACCCCACCACGCAGCCCCGCAGTGTGATGGAAATCAGGAATGAGCTGGAGGCTGTGCTGTCCCTGAAGAAAGAGGGGAAACCCCCCCTGGGGCTCAGCAGCCAGAAGCAGGGCACTGACGATGGTGGCAGCACCCCACGGGGGAGGAGTAGCCCCCCTGACCCAAGGAAGAGCCCCTCTGAGCTGAAGAGCAGCCCCCTTGACCAGAGGAAGAACCCCCCTGACCCAGGTGACTCAGTGATGCCAAAACCAGGCCCCAGCCTGCTCCCAACACCAGCTGCTGCAGTGGAGAAGGATGAGACAGGTCACGAGGACCATCCCGCTCCCACCACTATGAAGACCAAGACCACAGAGAATTCAACCCCTGCTCCCAGGTCCTCTGACAACAATCTGAGCTCCCCAGACCCATCGCAGGAACCAGCAGAGAAGCCCCCTGCTCCCACCTCTCCCTCACCTCCCATTTCTCCCACACAGAGCCCAGCACCGCAGCCGGATGCGGCCATCTTCCAGTACAAAGTGCACCGGGCTGGGGCCAGCTCAGCCGAACCTCCCTGCCCCACAAGCTCAGTTGAACCTCCCTGCCCTACAGGCTCGGCTGAACCTCCCTGTCCCACAGGCTTGGCCAGGAGCCCACCGGACCCCTTGGGAGCAGGGCAGGAGGAGCTGCTGATCCACCCGGTGACGGGCGAGCGGGTGGAGCGGGGCTCCCCGATGGCGCTGCTCCTGGCAGCCCGGCAGCGCGCCCAGCGGGGTCGGCAGGGTGGGGACGTGGGAGTTGTGCCACGGGCAAAACCACCCCTGAAATTTGGCAGTGCCTCATCAGATACCACCTCCACCAGCTTCTACCGCCATGAGTCCAAGCCTTACTCCTTCATCGTGGTGCCCCGGCCCCCCGGGGCGGGTACAACGGGATCAGGATGGAGCAAAGCTCCATCGTTCTCCAGCTCCTCAGAGCAAGGCAGGGATGTGCGGGCAGCGGGTGAAATGCGGTCCTCGAGCATCCCTGGCCACCATCGAGCTGCCGCCTCCAGCCTCCTGCAGGACCTCCTCAACTCCGGGCAGCTAAACCAGGTGAGCACATCCCACCATGGTGTGGAGAAGGAAGAGGAGAACGGGGAGGCAGTGCTGGACTTTGGGATTATCCCCCCACCTCCTGAATTCAGCAATGAGGTGGATGACACTGAGGGGCCCCTCACAAGCCACGAGGAGAACCACAAGTGTCCCAGCTTTCCCGACTACAGCCGGAGCTCAGAGCCGCCGCGGTACTTCAGGTGGCCTGGTTATGGCCGTGGCTATGGGTATGGGGGCAACCATGAACCACCAGCCCCGTTGTCCTTGGAGAAGAGCAGGAGGAACGGTGACTTCACGCCCCAGTACCCTGATTACAGCAGCTCTGCTGGTTCCTTTGGCCAAGGTGCCACCCCGCGCCCGCTCATCAAGAAGCGCCTCTACGTCTCCGAGCCCGACAGCTCGTATCCCCGCGCAGCGCAGCGACCCGGCCCTGGGGAGGGCGTCCGTCGCCTCAGCTCTGCCCACAGGAACGGCCCCGTGAGCGCCCAGGGCAGGCGGACGTCCCTGGATGCTGCTGGGAAAGCCGCACCGTACGGTGGCGCCGGGGCTGATGCCAAGTTCAAGGGGCAGAACGGGGATTTCGCACCCACCAGTGCGGTGGCAGCCAGCAGGTACGTGTTGCTTGAGCTGAGCCCTTCCCTACCCTCTGGGTCCCTTGGATTTGGACCCTGGGCTGTACCAAGAGAAGTCCCACCACCCTGGTCTGGGGCTGTAGCTTTCCCATAAGTCCTGCCAGTCCCAGCCATAACCCTGGCACCCGTCGCACTCTCCTTGCTGTGTTGAGACAGGAGGCTTCGTGAAACTCCTGCTCCAATGAGGCAGGGAAAATTACAATTTCAATTAAAACAAAGAGTTTCCTTGGCTTTTAGTGACTTTTGACTCTGATTTCCCTCCAGACCTGCCCATGGCAGCTCACAGTACAGTGGACCCACCAACACCTTCACCGTCAGACCCGGCACGCGGCAGCCCATCTCCTACACCTACCAGAGCGGCCACCGATAGGTTTGTCTGCAGGGCTGCTCCGACACCTTTGTCAGTCTGGGAAGGGATGAGCAGGCGCCTGGGTGAGTCGACTCCTTCTCCACGGGCACCAGGGATGATCCCAACCCAGCCAGCAAATGCACTGCTTGAATCTAGTGATGGAGAAGGTGTGGGGTGAACATGGGACTTGGACTCTTCTCAAAGGACTGTTACGGAGGGTGGTTACTGCCGAGGACCGGCTGCTGTCCTGTTACGTGAGCAAACACCGTTTCCTTTCTCCTGTTTCCCCCTCTGTATTATTATTTGCAAAATTGCAAGCTGGTAGGTCTTGTAAGAAAGTAAAAAAGCAAATTTAGTTCTCTTTAAAAAGCATCACCACTGGAGAGATTGGGTTTGGTGTGGGATTTTTTCATTTGGTTTAAACTCCACGTGCTTAAGAGTGGGGAGAAACCAGCCGGGAGGTGTGCCCGATGGGAGCGAGCCAGTGTACAGCTAATTGCAGGGAAATTACAGTAAGAACATGAGGCCAATGGGATAGAAATGGAGTGTGGGATGTCTAGAGCCTGAGCTCTTATGTCCCCACCACCTATAACAGCCTGGAGCAAGTCAATTATGCTGATGCCTTAAAACCAGCTCCTGGCTTTCAGTGCCTGTCCTGGTGAGCCAGGGGCATCCCTGTCACCACGGTCTGAGCCTTCTTTTCTTCAGGGAGTGGCTTTGGGAGCACAAGCCCTGGCTTTCCTGCTCCTTTTGGTCACTGTCAGTGTTTCTGCTGGTAGTTCTTCCTCATGGAAGAAGGCCATGAGGCCTGGATAGGTGGCTGTGAAGCACTTTGCTCAATGTGCTAAGTCTCCAGTCCTTCTTTTCCTCAATCAGTTGGTGGGTGTCAGCGACCCACCACAGTGCTATGCTGGTGGTGCCTTCATTGAGGGGTCCCTTGCCACTTCATACCCACATAAACCCCTCTAACAGCCAAGCCACAGCGTCCTCAGAAACTGCTGTGCTGAGATTGACTTTGGTTTGCCTGATCTGGGGGACAGAGAACCAAAATTTCAGTGTAATTGTGGGGTATTTGATGCTCCTGGTGTGTGAAACGTCTCTGTAAGGGCCTGTCTGGGTGCTGGGTGCACGTGCCAGCCCATCTCTGCATCCTGCCTGGAGTTAGCAGTGCCTGTGTGCTGGGGTGGGAGATAGGGGAGCTTTCACGAGTGTGTTTTATACTACAGAGCAGGCAATACCCCCCTCACGATAGCTGACCCAAGATCTGAACAGCCAGCTTCCTGGAATTAGAAATAAATTGTATTCCTCCTAGGTGAATGTGCTGCAAATTGCTGTAAGATAGGTGTAAAAACTTGTAGAGAATGTTTTCTAATCCCTGGCAAACTAAAAGCACTTTGAGACGTTGGTCTACTTTTATGGAAAGCACTTTCTGTTTTCAATACCGTACAGTAGCGTCAGTCCCGCTCTGGTTCACCCTGTGCTGCACACGGTGTGTGTGTGTGCACATAAGATGGTTTTTCTCTACAGGTCAACACAAAACTCAGTGGTAAATTTTCCTTCATGGTGGAATTTCCAAGAGTTACCTTGGTATTGTTGTGTCTTTGCTCTGTGTTTTGCTATTTCCAACTTCACCTGATAATTGAATGGCTGTTACAAACCTTGCAGCAGCTTCCATTATTCTGAACTTTACTGTGTTGTGAATAAAACGAGAATGCAAATGCCCTTGTTGGTCTGATAGCGAATTCAAACAGTGTTTTTATGCCAGTGAGTTGCAGTGATGGGAGATTTCCAGGTGTGCTCACGCCAGCCAGGACTGAAATATCTCATTTTGAATATTTGGGTGTTGGGTTTCAAGGTTTATGGAGAAGAGTGGCTATGGAGTGACTATCTGGGTATTGCAGTGTGATGGTGTCTGTAGAAAAGCCCCTCCCTTAAAATAAGGACATTTCTCCATGCAAGGAGCATCTCAGGCTTCTTATTCACCTGCAAAAGCAAAGCTGTGATCCCATTTGAATGGCTTCAGGGCTGGGTTTTAGCATTGGATGAGGTTTCACCAGTTTCACTTGAAATAAAACAAAGCAGCTTCTCTGAGCATGTTGCAACCCAATTGTTTTTTATCCCTGATACTTTTTTTTTTTCCCCCAAAGTAATAACTGCAATTTCTCAAAAGCAGTTTTAAATTTAAAGGCTTGTTGGGAGACTTCAGTCTCCAGGACTGGCTTTGCCCCAAAATGAGGGGGAGGTGTGCAAGTTTCCCCTTCACGAAATCTCCAAAATACGAGCCTACGCCCAACGTTAGTGTGGTCTTGTTGTTGTTTTAGAGCGAAATGTGAAACTCTGATGCTGGTACTTGCTTTGAATTTCACATTTACTATTTCCCCCGACATGCAATTCACATGTAGCTGTGCTATGGTGCTACAGAGCGTGGAGTGTTGTCTTCCTAGCAGATGTGTATTTGTTTATATTAGATATTAGGAGTGTAATGTCCATTGGTTTTATGGAATTGCCATTATCCATTCACAGAATGCCCATCCTGGGATCCACAGTGCCCTAAGCTGTAACTAAATCAGGCAGGGCTCTGCCAGCAGTGGTTAAACTGGTTGGCAGGAATGGTTTAAGTGGAGGAGCTCTTCTATTGGCTGTCAATAACACTTCAGGCTGTCCCCGCTCCTTGTGAATGCGTTAAGCACAATTCTAGTGTTGCAGTGACACTCAGACATTTATGCTGGGGCACTGGGAACTCTTTGTCTTACAAAGAAGCCACTGTCCATGCTGCTGGCAGCTCAAGTGCTTGGTTAAATCTGTAATGAGGAGCAAGTCTCAGCTGCAGGATGGGGAAGGCCCCCCTCTTCCTCAGTCAGGTAACTTTGGCAGCACAGCAGAGATAAACTAACTTGATTCCTCTTTCTGCTCTGCCCCAGCTCTGTTTCACTCTATAAATAAATTGATGGAGGAGGGAGAGCGAAGCAGCCTGCCCTCACAGCCCAGAAAGTGATCTTGAGGGCTGACAATGGAATCCTTCTCACTTCAGCCCTCTCTGAGTTTGGTCATTCAGATCTTGATACAGCTTAAATGATGCCCTGCAGCTGCCTCTTCCCCAAAAGCACCTGCTGATGTGGTGTAACTGACTTGTAAAATGTTAAACAAAACGTCTCTTATTTGAGTGCCACTGCTCACCAGCCTTCTTGCATTAAATGTCTGGACACACTCTTTTATTTTGTGGTCTGACTTTATTCAGTATAGCTTAAGGGGTCTGTCTGCTGCGAGACCAAGGTCCTGGCACAATTAAAAGGCTGGAGAAACAGCTCAAACTGGTCTCAGCACCAGTTCATATTTCAGCTCAGTCCAATTCGTGCTTGCCAGTGGTTGATACAAACCCTGTGGCAATTTCAGTGTTTTTAGAAGCCGGATCAGGGAATGATCGCTCCAGAAATGCCCCTCACACCCAGCTGGTTAGAGGAGCCTGTGCTGTTGCTATAAATAGTTCTTCTCATTAGTTATCTGCAAGTCCTAACTAGAATGTTGTTCTTAAAATTGAGAATGCAGTGTGAGCAACGCAAGCACAACATAAAAGGCAGCCTTGGCTTCAAAGTGGCTGCTTCCCTCCACTCCTCAAAGTTATATTTGCATTCTTGTCTCCCTCTCTAAATCCGGCTCCGGCTGCAGAACCAGGTTCCCTGAGAGGGAAGGTTGCAATGAGTATTTTGGAAGTTTTACTCTACCCACAGAAGTGTCTCCAAACCTGAACAGCACATAATCCACAGAACACTCCACAGAACCCCGGCAATTCCCCACTTCCTTCACAGATGTTGATGTGGGGTGGATCCTGGCCATCTTTCCAGCTGGCAGCTGCTGCCTTCCTGTGGTGGAACAGAAAAGCTTCACCCAAAGATCTGCCAGGTGCTGAAGCAGTTACACTTTTTTTTTTTGCTGCCACACCAGAAGTATTTAAACAATTGTAAAAATAGGATTAATCTATCAATAATGTGGTCCATATAGGCTTTACCATTCTGCTTTTTGCCCTGGACCGTTGTGGTTTACTCACAGGGTTGCAATGTGGTTTAATATTTGCCATTTGAAATGTTACCTTTTAGCTGTGCACAAGGGAAACCCTACTTCCAGCCTTTGGAAAGGGAAACAAGCAGGACTTGCAACCTGCCTGGCACTGAGGATTCATCACACTCCAGTGACAAGTTACTAAACAGTAACATAGTGCACATTTCTTTAACAGTGGCTTTAATTTCAGGCACTGAATTCACCACTTCACATGGAACTGTGTGAATAAACTGAGCTGCCTCTGGCCTGGTGAGACTCAAACGCAGTTACAAACAAAATGTATGGTTTATTTAAAACTGTCTTTCACATTTTCCAAGACAATCTTTATCACAAACAGCACAAGCCCCGTTTCAGCTCTCTGTGCACCATTGGAGGTCCCCAACAGGTAAGGTTTGTGGTTGTTCAAGGGGTGCTTTTTGGGAAACTCGTCAGTCACACACTGTGCTAGATCAGGGAGTTTGCCCTGGGAACAGCTGTGTGCCAAGGGAATTAAAAAAGCAGTAAACAAGGCTTAAAGAGTATGAGAAGACCCTGGGAAAGCTTAGTTTGCCTAAAGGTTAATTGAGGACTCTGCATAATTTGGATCAACTAAAAGCTATGTTTATGCAGGGAGAAGCCCTCTGGAAGTGATTCACATTTTAGTGCTGCTGTCCTCTAAAAAAACAGGAGTAGCATCCATTTCAGTAGCAGTTTTCATCTCATGAGTCAGGACCTCCAGGAAAGAAGAGGCTAGCTCAAGCCTATCTAGAGCAGTGGCCATGCATACGGAACAGGGATTATTTTCAGTTAAATATGTTCCAGGGAAACAATTTAGTCTGAAAAGTGTGGTACATATGAAGTGTGGTTATGTAGAGTCTTGTTTTGGGGGATTATGGGAGTGCTTGGTCCCCTCCATGTCTAGCACAAAGTCACTCATCACACAAGGAATCCCATTTATCACCAAGCAGAGTCCATTAAAAAGAGCAAATGAGAACAGAGGTCGTTAGTCCAGTTTTTCCCTTACAGAAACGTTTATTCCCAAACGTTGGAGTACGTTGTCTTCAGAACAGAGATGAATCACGGCACCAAAGGGCGTGGCAGCTGCTGACATCCTGTCTTTCAGCACTCCCCAACCACAGCCCCTTCAGCTGCCCCAGCTGCAGTGTCACAGGGCCTGGGATTTCCACACATCACAATTGTGAAGGTGTTTCATCACAGGGCTCCAGCCAGGATCCCCACACAGCCCAGCACCTCCGAGCACCGCTATTCCCATACCCATCAAGGGAGCAGAAGTGCACAAAGTGCTCAGGGCAGGGTCCACACCAGTGGACAGGGACCCTTCTAACCATGTGCTGCATTCAAGGCAAAAGCACAACCTTTCTAGTCCTTAAATTCTGACCTTTCTTCCCCCTCAGTTGGAAGAACTGATTAATTAGCAAAGAGTTTTGCTCAAGGGGGAGGTTCTCGCGTCCAACTAACCAGAGGGTTTGTGCTGAACCTCCTCCAGAAATGTTTCTATTAATTCCATGGACGGAGAATCTGAGTCTTTTGGGTTTTATTTTTGAAATTGTACCTGATTCCCTCTCTTTCCAAGTCTCTTCTGTGCCTCAAGTCAATTTTTTCTGAGTAAAATACTGGAGTCTTACCAGAGGTGAAGCCAACTCCTGAGGAGAGGGTAAAACTCGGTTTGGAACTAACTTATGCCTAGTTCAAAGTTACTACAGGAACCTTCTCGGTCACAAGCTTCCAGGCAGACAACAGACCATACCTGCTCCAGCACACACATACCTTCGACTCCACCAGAATCAAAGGAATGCCAGGAGGGAATCTGGACAACGCTTTTATAAAACTATTCTTTTACACAGTTGACTCCAGAGGCTTCGCCGGTTGGTACGGGGACAGTGTGATGTAACACCTGGTGATCCCATCCGACTGTAGTCAGCAGGGCATCATCTGAAGGAGACCAGGATACGCCTTGCACGAAGTCTCGATGGGAACGGTCTCTGAATCTGGAAAACACGAACAATCCATTAGACACAAAGCAGCGTCACCAAGAGTTTATGGCCTTGTGCTTTCAGGAAGATGCTCCCCTATTTAAGGACTATTTCCACCTTCTACTCAGCATATGGATAAATAATCAGAAGTCAACAAGACAAACAGCTCCGTTAGTACTTACACCTCTGAGAGGTTGGCATCAAGAACAGCTACAGAACAGTCTTCGCTGATGGAAGCCAATAAAGGCGAACTAGAGGACAGAGATGAGACCACAGTGAGAACAACCAAACACAAAGAAGCTTCTTTAGGGTAAACCTGTCAAAAGCAGATTTTTTAGTGAGCCTGACTCAGGTACAGAGAATTCACAGCCACCAAATATTAAGAAAACCCATTATGATCATTATGTGGCAGGCTGCCAGCAGGCCCTGCGAGAACATTCCACCCACGTCAGAAAGCGAGCAAGGGCTGTCCTGCAGAGGAGGCTGCAAGTGGACAAATCCCCACGGTGAGCAGGTCAATAACACCATGGACTGCAAGGGCTCTCATGTCCATTCACACGCTTCTTGTCAGAAGTGAAATGCTGCTTGGTTTACTCTGTTCTTCACTACAGAACTTCTTGTTAGAGAGCCAAAGCAGCCCTCTCACGGGTCTTCCTCTTTAGGCTTTTAAGCGTACGCGTTGCGCTCTCCACGCCAGGGTGTCAGACTGTACCTGTGTGCAGAAAATGCAAACCCTGTGATTCTCCGGACGTGCACGTGGGAGCTGAGGGCGGAATCGGGATTCCTCGTGTCGACCAGTGCAACCGTTCCATTCTCATCGCCTTTAAGAGAGGGAGGGAGAACGAGGTCAATGGCAAAGCTGCCATGGGGAAAGACTGACCTTGATTTCCTTGCCCAAAGTCAAATAACAAGATCACTCCTTACCCAAAGCAAAGACGTCGCTTTTCTGTGGATGCCACAAGACTGAGGTAGGGAGGTAATTACAGGCACTGCAAACTGCCGGCAAATAAATTGGGATGAGTGGGAAAAGAGTCAGTACAGAGATATCCCTGAGCTATCCCAGCACTCCTGCTGCACTAAGACAAACATTTAAAAGCTTATTGTACTTCTTTAGCAGCATCAGACTTCCTTAGGCTTTAACAGGCTTTTTTATGGTCAGATTGCCAGGTCTGAAGTTTGACATAGTTAAGCCAGGAATAAAATAACCAATTTCCCAGTCTCATGCACGAGCAGGGACTGCATGCAGAAACATACCGATCCGAGTAGCAGGTTTGGGGCATCTGGTGTCCCAGAGTAACGTTCTGCTATCCTAGAAATCCAACGGGAATGAGAAAGATGGATTTTACAATTTCTTTGTGGCAGGAGGGAGGCATAAACTCAGATTCACAGCAGAACAGCTACTGACCCCCATGCCAACCCACACCCAGGACAGGCAGAGGAACTCCCATCCCACATTTTAATATAAACCTGTATAAATCAGCATGGTAAATGTTCCTGTCTGATAATGAGGCAGGAATACAGCTTGTGACATGATAGGTAGTTTCTCAGTAATTGCATTTAACTGGGATATAACTGAAATTAAATCTCATTTTATGGGGGTAGTTTAGAGAGAAAGAGAGCTTTACCTCGGCACAGGACAGGAACACGGTGTCCTTACCAGGACAGGAAGCCACACATGACACTGAACCGGAGTGAGCTAACAAAAGCACAAAAGGATAAAGAGCCTCAAATTTGTGTTCAACTTTCCCACTTATTCCCAGCTACCTCTGTATGATAAGGAATACTTTATGCCCAGATACAGAGTAACTCCTACTCAGCAATAGCCAGCTGCTTCCTCATAAACTGAAGAGCTGCCTAATCCAAACAGAACGAGCAAGGCCAAGTCCCTGTGATGTGTGTAAGTTTGAGGAAGCCTCTATGGACAGGAGATAAGTTACACTGGGGCTGGAGGGGAAGAGATCAAACAAACTATGGCCTCTGCTGTGGATACAGATCATGATGCCACATCTCCAGAGACTGGTATCTCCAGAGCTGTTCAAAATGAACATGAGTTAGGAGATCACATGATCAAGTACACTTAGAGAAGATGCAAGGCAAACTAAGCCTTACAGCATTCATTTTGTGGAAAGGATCAACAGACAGGAGAATAAGGCTATACCAGAAACTTCAGAGTAGCAAACATTAGATCACTGCCCCAAGTGTGGTTTGGCAGGTGGGAGACAACCAGCGATGCTACAGGAGGCAGCAGCAGCTGTGGTGAAGGGAGCAGCGTGGCACTCACCTCTGTAGGAGCGCAGCACCGCTTGCTGTGGGAGGTCCCAGACCTTCACGCTGCAGACAAGACCAGCAGTCAGCCCCCGGCTCCGGCTGTGGCACCGGTGTGCGCAGCCGGGCTGGGGACACTCACCAGAAGTCCCTGCTGCCACTGACAGCTTGGGTGTTGCCAGCCAGGACAGACACTGTCATCACGATATCATCGTGCTCGTATTTACAGAACTTGTTGACGATGAGGGTTTCGTTCTCCTCCAGTTCCCACAGCTCCACAGCACCTGAGGGGAGGCAGGGGAAAATCTGCTTCGCTCTTCGGGGGGGGGGAACACGCTGTGCTTTTTGGGGGGAAGGGGGGCCCACTGCGTTTTGGGGATGAGGTACCTGCTGAGCTCTTCTGAGGGGGAGAAAGGGGGGGACCTACTGTGCTTTGAGGGGTGGATGGGAGAACCCTCAGCATTTTTACTGGGAGGCAAAAAGGCAGCTACTTCATTTTTAGGGAAGAGGCATCCACTTTGCTTTAGGGGGAATGAAGATGGGAGGCAGGTGCTTTGTGTTTGGGGGGGGATGAAGGGAGGAGAGCAAGTTGGGAACACTTACTGTGCTTTTAAGACTGGAAAAATGAGGGGCACCCCCTGTGCTTTTGAGAGGGAGGGTGGCACCCGTCGCTTACCGGAGTCCGAGGCCACCAGGATGCCCTTGTCCGCCACCCAGCGCAGGTCGGCGACGCCCGCCTCAGTCTGGACGCCGGCGGTGCAGAAGCCCTCACTGGGGGCGCGGCGGGGGTCGGCGAAGACCCAGAGGGAGCCGGCCCAGCAGCGCCCGGTCAGCCCCGAGGCGCCCAGCAGCAGCGCCCCGTCTGCGGGAGAGGCGAGGGCAGCGGCCCGGTCAGCACCCGCCGCCGCGCCTCGAGGCACCGGGCGGCCCGGGGCCCCCCTCCCCGTTACCTGCGCGGTATCGCGCGCCCTCCAGGTGCCGCTCCATGCAGGCGGGCGCGTTGGGCGGGATGTTCCACTCGGGGCCCGCCGGGGGCTGCTCGGCCGGGGGCTCCTCCATGGCTGTGGCGGCGGCAACGGCGGGAGAGGGGCCGGCGGCGCCCCACGTGCTTCCGGTCGGCGCGCGGCTCTCGCGAGAGCTCCCGCCCTGCCACAACGTCCATAGAGAGCTCCCGCCGCGTGACTCTCGCGAGAACTCGTGTGTCTTCCCCCGCCCCTCTGGTGAGAGCGACCGCCCCTCCGCGCGGCTCACGCGAGAGCTCCCGCCCGGCTGCGCAATTCTCGCGAGAGCTCCCGCCCCGCTGCCGCAATTCTCGCGAGAGCTCCCGCCCCGCTGCTGTAATTCTCGCGAGAGCTCCCGCCCCGCCGCAGAATTCTCGCGAGATCCCCGGCGCCATTGTGGTGCGGAGGCGGCCGGCGGTCACCGGGTCGAAGGGGGTCAGAGGCGCCGCGTCCCGCCCGGCCTCGCTCGCTCCCGCCATGCTCTCCCGCCTCGTTCTCCGCGCCGGTGAGCGGGGAGGGGCGCGGGGGAGGGGGGGTGTTCTCCCGGCTGGGCCCCGTGTCCTGACGCGCTCTCTGCCCTCTTCTCCCCGCAGCCCCGGCCGCGCTGAGGACGCTGCCGCCTCCGCTCGCCGCGAGGTGAGTGAACGGGGGGGGCCCTGAGGGCCGGGCTGAGCTCCGGGGCGCCCGCTGCCGCCCCCACGTTGACCGAGGAGACCTGGGCTGTGCCAGGAACAGCAATGCCGGCGGGAGCAGGGGAGGGATCGCTCCCCTGTGTTTGAATGCTGTGTCCAGTTTTGGGCCCCTCGCTCCACGAAAGACGTTGGAGAGCTGGAGTTCATCCAGTGAAGGGGTAGAGCTTTCCTGTAGCCCCTTTCGGTACTGGGAGGCCGCTGTAAGGTCTCTCTGGAGTGCTCTCTCAGCCTGCCCTTATAGCAGAGGTGCTCACTTCAGCAGTTCTGTATCCTTATGTTGGGGATTCCAGAGCTGGACACAGGACTCGAGGTGGGGCTCTCATGATGAGAAGCCTTTCCCTCTCCCTGCTGGTCCCACTATGCAGCCCAGGATACCGTTGACTTTTCTGGGCTGTGAGTACACATTGCCAGCTCACATAGAGTTTCTCATCCACCAGGATCCTCAAGTTTTTCTCCACAGGGCTGCTCTCAGTCTCATTATTGATTGTGATCTGATCCTGCCCTCTATCTCCAAGGAGGAGTGTCTTAATGAATGCCTGCCTGTTTAATTTGGAACACATTTGAGCCTCATCAAAGGGTGAGAGGATTGAAAAGTAAGCTTAATCAGAACTTTCTCATTATTTATAGCGTATTGCAGTCGAGACCACTGCACACAACCCAGCAGTGTTTGGCTCCTTTGCCACCTCTGCCTGAGAAAGGAGGACAAGTACGGCATGGTTTGATCCCTGAGGAGTTTTTCCAGTTTCTCTATCCTAAAACAGGAGTTACAGGTTAATATGTGTAATTCTTCTTTAAAATGTGTGTTTAATAGTGCTTATTTAGTTTTGTCTGTCACTTCTCCCACTAAAGGTAGAATATTAGGGAATTTTGTATATGTGAAGATAAAGACAGTGCGAAATTCTTGGCTTTAGGCAAAGCCAGGCACTTGTGCTTTAAATAAATGCTAAAAGACCATTATGGGCTTGATCTTGCAGGAATATTTATTTGCCCGCTGACCCTCAGAACTTTTAAACAGATTTTTGCTCTGAATGAGCAGAAGCAGGAGGTGCCATGCAAGGTACAGATTGCTTTTGCGCTGCTGAGCAGCCTCCTGGCACCCTTCCTTACAGTGGGATTGAGTTCTTACTTCTCATGGTAAAAGAGAGCAGTTCCTGATCTCTTAAGCCTTAAGCTATTCACCTGGTAAGCGTTTGACTTGTGTGCACCTCGTTCTATAAATAATACTGTGGTGTTTTTTTCTGTAGGGCCTTACATGTTGGGAACCGGACTCCTGCTTTACTTCCTCTCAAAGGAAATCTATGTCATAAACCACGAGACGGTTGCAGCTGCCTGCGTTTTGTCAGTCCTCATTTATGGCGTAAAGAAATATGGGGCTGATGTAGCGGCTTTTGCTGACCGACTTAATGAGGTAACAAAAGACCAATCTAACTTCATAGTAGTTAATGGCTATTCAAATTATCTGCTTAAATATTTAGAATGCTGTGTCAGGCTGTCATAACATCCTGAGTCTGATCCCTTGAGAGTGTTGCTTAAATCAGGTGTGTTTTATACAGGGCTCTGAGCCCCCTGATCCAGTGGGAGGTGTCCCTGCCTATGGCAGGGGGATTGGAACTAGATGGGCTTTAAGGTCTTTTCCAACCCAAACCATTCCTTGATTGTTGCTTAAGTCTTTAAAAACAAATCATCTTGTACCAGCACAAAGGACTTCTTTTAAGCACTATTGATGCTGAACCCTAATTCTTCTCTCTTGCTTTTAACCTCAGCCCTGCACAATCCAGTCTCTGCAGATGTTTTTCAAATCTGAATGCGGAATTTCAGAAGTTTGTTACAGTTTGTTGCTTGCTTTCCTTGCCTCTTTAATTCAGAAGCGTATTTTTTTTGTTTCTCCTTTCAGGAGAAAATTGCCAGAGCATCAGCTGTGAAGAACGAGGCAATCAAGGACCTGGAGAGTGCAATTGAGCAGGAGAAGAAGGAGCAGTGGCGGGTCGAAGGCCGCAGTTACCTCTTCGACGCCAAGCGGGTAGGCAGTTCCAGCTCTGCTGTCAGCTCCCACAGCAACCTCTGCAGCATAACTTGGGTCTTTGTAAACTGCTAATGAATGACCAGAGTGCGTCTGTCAATAGTTAATGCCTTAAAAACATTGATTATGATTGAAAATGTAATTTTATGTTTGAACTGGATGTTCTTAAAGGTCTTTTCCAACCTAAATGATCGTGTGAAACCTTTTAGCCTTTGTGTGTCCAAGTTCCACCACCTGATCCAGTGACTTTTCCCATAGAACATCTCCTGCTGCTGTTTTGTATTCTCACCAAAGTTAACCCTTTGATTCATCCTCTGTGTCTAGAACAATATTGCAATGCTGCTGGAAGCGAACTACCGAGAGAGGTTGCTGATGGTGTACAATGAAGTGAAGAAAAGGCTGGACTATCAGGTGGCAATGCAGAACTTAAAGCGTCAGAAGGAACAAGATCACATGATTCAGTGGGTGGAAAAAAACGTTGTTCAGAGCATCACACCTCAACAGGTACTTGAGGGTTTTTAATCTGCTTTGGGTGTTGGTCTGTACAAATATCTGCTGTCCAGGGAATCCGGCTTAAGCCAGAAGGGTATCCAGTCATCTTCATGTGATTTACAAATGTGGCTGCACTGTGTTCTTGCTGCTGAGTGAGAGCTGACGAGCCCTGTTAACTGGGCACCAGGTGCTGATGGTTTAAACTCAAATCTCTGTGGGGTTTGTGGTCACAGCATAGAGATAAGCATGTGATAAGATCCATATTTAAGTCAGGGGCTTCACTTATAAAATGCTGTGTGTGGGACCCTGGCAGTTTCACATCTGCAGGTGGGCTCTGGGTGCCCTTTCTTTGGGCGGTGAGGCTGAGAACAGTGAAAAAAACATGTTCCCAGCACAGCACACAGATGCTTCAGTGGAGGCCACTGTTGGGATTTGAATCTCTGACTTCATGAGCTGTAATTTTATGCTTTTTATTCCATAACCCATTTTAGGGCTCTAAAAAGGAGAATCTGAAATGCATTAGGCTGTATGTTTTGCTTATTTAAGACTTTCATAAAGTCTTTCTCTGAAAGCTGTTCTCCTCTCTCTTGCAGCAGAAGGACAGCATCGCAAAGTGCATTCTGGACCTGAAGGCGTTATCGAAGAGTGCACAGGCAGCAGTGTAACCCTGTCTGATTCTGCTGACACAAGTCTCCTTACTTACTGTTGGAAACTGTCTAGTTCTAAAGTGTCATTAAACACAGACAAACCAACCAGTCGTCTGTCTCTCACTAGCAGTACCAGCAGCGATTTCCCGTTTGTGTTTTAGGTAGCTAAATTGGTCACAGAAACCACTACTGTTTGTTTATAGTGGGGGGGTTGCTTGCAACTGCAGTGTGTGCCGTTCTGTTTGGTTTCTTGTTTGGTTATGGACGCTTCCAGAGACGAAGCACAGCACTTCACAGTGAAAAACTCTGGTGCTGACACAGTCAGCAGTGTTTGGTTTAGAATTCTCTGCAGTGATGACCAGTGGAGATGTGCTGTAACACTAAAGGTGTTACAAGTGGAGTGCCAGTGCTCCCATTCGCATGGAGGCAATTAATGACCCTGTTCTAAAAATGAACTGAGAAACTCCACTTTCATAACAAACCTTCAAATAATTATGAAAGTGTCTTCCTGTCCTGTGGAAAAGAGGATGTAGCTGGCAGGAAACATAACGAGAGCTACCAGAAACTTGGCATCAGCTGAACTCGCCAGTATTCATTTTGGAGTGGTGAAATGGATGATTGTTACAGTGGGTGGGGTTTTTCTGGACTTGCATAGAAGAGTTGTGCTCTTTTTTGTGTAACAAGGAACGTGTCTGTGTGTGTTACGATAATACACAGCGTAAGCCTTTTCATTTCCTTTTTATAGGAGACCTTTTTTTTTCCTGAAGGATGTTGTATCTCTCTGAGCTGAGCAAAGCCCTTCTCTGTGTGTAGCCTCCTCCTCGCTGCAGAGTGATTTCTGCAGTGTGCAAGAAGCAGACTGGAGTGTGCTGACATGCTTTTCTAGGCTTATTTTCAGTGGAGTTAGCAAAATGGCAAACTTTTCCACAGTTTTCAATAGAACAGCTGAGCAAAAAGGTGCTCTTTAGAGGTAAGAACTTTACTTCAAAGAAAGCCAACTCAGGATGAAGCTGTCTGACTTTTTTTTTTAGCTGACAGTTCCTAAGAATGCAGGTGTTTTTCATAATTTCCTTTTTTAAATGAAAAAAAAGTGAAGTTGCCCAACTTCCACATTTGTATAACCCCACGCCTGAATGACACTGGAGCTGTAACTGGTTTGACAGAGGTTCTGTTCACAACGGGAACGGTTAAACTGTGCTGCCAGAAACCCCTCTGCCAGTGCCTCGGGAGCTGCGGGCGGGTGGGCAGCGCTCGTACAGCACGAGGTAAGGTGGGGCTGGATGGCTGCTTCTCCTGACTTTAGTTGCTGTCAGCACAACAAGCTTACAGACTTGGGGCAGCAAACTGGGAGGTGTTAACTGACTTGTGGAATGTAGGCAACAGAGGGCATGCAGTGGGGAAAGATCACAGCGACAGCAGGATGTTTGCTTTTCTTTTGACAGCAATATTTACACGTTACAATGTGCAGTTTGCAAACCATGTTTGTAGTAGACTGGTGTTCCCTGTCTTTAAGATTCCACCCCCAAATTTGAGATGTTATCGTTCCTGCTTTGGTGGAAAAAGTCTTTGTAACTTCATAAAGAAAAACGTACAAGGGGTGTTTTGTCTGATGGTGAAAACATCTGTAAAACTCGCTCAGTTCCAGCTGCTGCAAAATTAACTATGGATGCTTTTTGAGTTATTAAATATCCTCTGTCCTTCTGAGAGGAGGCAGCGTGGTCAAAGCATAGTGGACATGCACATGTGCATCAGAACAGTGCACTGGGAAGTAGGATTTCTGCTGAGTGATTGCTGGAGTTGCTGCTGCAGCGTTGTGCCGGGTAGTTTAAGAACTCTGAAACTGATAAAAACTAAATAAAGACCCTGAGTTAGGGGAGGGTGATGGGTTTGCTCCGGTCTAGTAAGTGTATAACTTTTCCCACCACCACTTTCTTTTTAGCTTCTCTCACTGTTCATGAGTGTTTGAAGAGAATGGGAGGTGCATCACCCTCAAAAGTAAAAGCAGGTATTCTCTCCTTTAAGGACTTTTTTAGATGCTGTGTTCTTGACTAAGTTGGAGTTGTCCTGCCTTGCAGAGCGCTGCTGTGGGGGCAGCTCTGCAGGAGATGGGTGTGTTTGGAGAAGAGCTCTGGGACAGTAACAATCCCAATAAATCATTCTGTGTCTCTGCTTTGAGCCCTCTGACAGAGACATGTTAAACTCCCAGTAATACTTAACCTGAATAGGCACATGCCTCCCTGTATTTCTTGTTGCTTGTGATATTACCTGAGAAATCAACATGCTTCATACCCAGATTTTGATATTTTTCTTTCTATTCACTTCTAGTTACAACACCCGTGCCTGTTTCCACCAGTGTTACTGTACACACCACTGTATATACCACCACGACTGACTTTAAAGCTTCAGAAGTTAAATGCTGGATTGATAAGTAAATGCTTCACCTTTATTTCCTGGCTTCAAACAGAGCTCCCTGAGGCTGCAGGTTCCTCCTGTAAAGGAGGAGTTCGCTGTAATGGATTTTATGTCTTGGTTTTAAGAAATTGTTTAGAATTTCCTAGTCTGAACACTGGATATTTAATTCATAGCGATGCTTTAATGCAGATCTGCACCTTTTTAACATTATGGGGCTTGGGATAAATGGTGCATTAAGTGTGGTCAGCAGGGCAAGAGAGGGAATTCCCCCTCCACTCTGCTCTTGCAAGATGCCACCTGGAGTCTTGTGTCCAGTTCTGGAATCTCCAACAGAATAAAGGTGTGGAACTGTTGGAATGGGTCTAGAGGAGGCCATGGAGATGATCCAAAGGCTGGAGCACCTCTGCTGTGAGAACAGGCTGAGAGAGTTGGAGTTGTTCAGTCTGGAAGAAGAGAGGGCTCCAGGGAGACCTTAGAGCAGCCTTCCAGTACTGAAAGGGGTTGCAGGAAAGCTGGGGAGGGACTTTTTACAAGAACATGGAGTGATAGGATGAGAGGGAATGGCTTTAAATTGGAAGGGGGAAGACTTAGATCAGACATTAGGAAGAAATTCTTCACAGTGAGGGTGGAGAGGCCCTGGCCCAGGTTGCCCAGAGGAGTGGTGGCTGCCCCATCCCTGGAGATGTTCAAGATCAGGTTGGATGGGGCTTGGAGCCCCCTGATCCAGTGGGAGGTGTCCCTGCCCATGTCACGGGGTTGGAACTGGTTGGCTTTGAGGTCCCTTCCAACCCAAACCTTTCTGTGATCCTGTGATTACATCTCATAAAGTCTGGTGAATCTGAGCAATGCCAGTTTTCAACGCCTCTATTCAAACTGAGGGTTCTGACACTGTTTTCTGTATCAACAGCCATGAAATACTCTACATCTCGCTAGTCTTTCTCTCTGGTGTCCTGCTGGGTGTTTTGGTTTTTGCAATCATCTGCCTCTTCAGAAAAAGTAAGTGGCACTGCACGGGGAGCACTGGCAGCGTAATGATCCAGACCTGGTGGCAGAGCAGCGCTTAACGCCTTGTGCTGCACGTCCTGATGTGCTGGCTGCCAAGTTTCCATGCTCTTTGAGCTGTGTCTTGCAGCACTGGGGTTTCCAAATAGCTTCTACAGAAGTGCCTTCCAAAGAGGCTCAAATTATGTTTCTTGTAAATGATTAATGATCAGAGGTCATTCCTGGCAGTAGCTCCTCATGGATTGTCTTGGGGCGTCTTCACAGAAGAATTACCTTTAGCGCTAATGGGCTGTGGTCAATTTTGTTGGTTGGGTTTAGTCTTTTCATCTTAGCAGTGGCTGCAGAGAGCTCTGGCCAAATTAATCAATTGCTTTCATCCCAGGCTCTTCAGCAGGCAGGCAGGGCCGTGGGCTGCTCGCTTTGCAGGGAAGTTTTTCAAGCTACATCAAAGCTGTGCGTGTTCTGTTGCTGCTCTGTCCCCAAGCTCCTGTGATGCTCCTGCACTGCTGTCTCCAGACAGCTGAGACCAGTATCCCTCTCCTTCCCAGAGTGCAGGAGATCCCACCAAAGTCTACAGGAGCAAGGTCCTTCCGAGATGGTGACTGAGGGATCTGCTGACAACACCCAGGTAAAGGTCATGACTCTGATTGCTGATACTTTTTGCGGAGAGTTCAGATTTGTGATAGGATGGTAAATATTAATTGAAGGGTGAGGGAGAGAAGAGGCTTGCTCTCAAATTCAAGTGTTAATCAAGTTCTTTTGATGAAGGAAGAGGGCTTTCTTTTGTGTGTCCAAAGCTTCAGCCTGTGTTTGTAGGTACTCCAGGGAGTTACGTGAGGCGATCCCTGGGCAGTTGCAGGAACAATATTCCTTCTCTGCTATGACAGAGCCATGCTCCCCATGTATTTTAAGGGTTCTGGGGCTAAACAAAACCACTAATTAGGCAGGTTAGGCGAAAATCATTTTAAAGGGCAGGCACTTCTGTGGTTTTTGTTCATGACATTGCTCTAGGGGCTTCCAAAGAATCAGAGTCAGCCTGTGATTCTGAGCAAGACTAACACAGGTCTGACCCAGCACAGCGTTTGGTCTCCCGTGTGCAGGGACAGACTGTGACTTCTTGTGGTCTGCAGCACCGAGGACAAATTAAAAGCAGGAAATCCATGCTGAGATGTGATGCGTGCGCGCTCTCTAATGTTTGTGGCTTCTTTCACCTCCCCAGAGTGAGGTCGCCTACAGCTCTGTGGTCTTCAGGCGGAGCCCAGTGCCGATGGCTGTGTAGTGATCAAGCTCCTGGTGAGATGGAGGCGCTCGCGCTTCCTGCACATGAGATGTACCAGAAGGCTACCTCGAGGCCCCTGCTGCTCTGAGGAGCGCCAGCACTGCCGTATGTAACTCCAGTTACAATGGGAAAATGATATCTCCTCTTCCAAAACTGTGGACAAATTGCCTTTTAGACCATATTTCCTTGTCTGGAGGAATCTCACTGACTCCTTGCAATGCACTTGTAAAGTTCCCATGTGTGAGTTTGCTGTTGCCTTGAATTAGCGAAGAGAATTGAGAAATGGCAGTGCTCCTCTGCATTTATTCTTGTTTGTACCCTTGCTTCCCTTCTCGGTCACTGACAATAGTTTCTTGGGTTTTTCTTTAGTTGCCCAGTGCTCTGATTAACGATGTTCTGCATATTGAGGTTACGTTAATGGAATATTTGTATGCAAATGACTGCTTCCTGATTGGGTCACGTAAAAGAAATGCACAATCACAATGTGACAGTCAGACTTTCTAGAAATGCTCATTCATTTGTTGTTACCATAGTGTTTTAAATAAAAATCATCCCCTGTTCATAAACTGTGACATAAGTTACCACTGGTGACTCAGCAGCCCCGGAGGGGCCTCTCTGCGTGTTCCTGTGCCTGCGGGTGGGAGGTTCATTGTCCGAGGAAGTTCTGTTCCCCATCTATTGTTCAGTGTTTCTCCTGAAAGACTGAATCAGAGTGAAGTTCCTGCAGCCTCAGCTCTCTGAGCTTCAGAACCCTCCTTATTTCTGCTCCCCAGGGAATGCCAGGTTCTTGCAGGTATTTCTCTGTTCTGAAAATGCAGGTGTTTGTGTGCTATCGTGAACACCTCTCTAGAGGAATCTCTTAGGCAGGACAAGTGCCTCTTGCCCTACAGCCTGTGTGCTGCAGCTGGAGACACCTGATGGCAGCACAAAGCCGCGGATGGGCTGCTGGCTTGGGCTCGGTGTGGATGTGCTGTTTGGTGTCTGTGCAATGAGCAGCTGGGAGGGCAGTGGCTCGGTCTCTGCCAACTCTGTTGGGCTGTCGTGTCTTCACTCCTGCAGATGCTGGTGGAACCCTGGGGCCCTGCTGAAAAGCAGGTGCACCTACACCTTTACGTCCTGAAATCCAGCTGGAGCAGTGCTGGGGGTACGGCTGGTGGCCATTTCACAGGGTCAGGAATAGGACTTGTGGTCTGCATTTTGCTGTTACCTGCTTTCATCTCAGTCGTGGCAGCTTCTTCAAGTGCTAAATAATAGAGAAAATACTGTATTACTCCTCAAAATGTGCAGCTGCTGAGGTTCAGGAGGGGCAATTATGGTTGTGGCACATTTTTTTTTTTGTTGGATTTGTTCTTGGGATTGATTTTGTTGGTTTCATTTGTTTTTGTTTAAAATAAATAACAACGTTAGTCTGCTGCCTGACAGCAGCTGAGGAACAGAAGGTGTCGAACACTGTTAGACCCTGCGCTAGAAGTGCAAGGAAAGGTGATTCACCACAGACTCTTTCCCCCCCACCTTGAGGCCAGCCAGGATGTTGGGGTTTGATGTAGGTGTTTCCCCATCTTAGCCCCCTCGTTTCACATCCCCTGGGCAGCAATTCCATACTCCAGCCTGCAGAGCGGAGCGTGGGGCAGCCCTCGGAGAGGGAAGGTGACAGAGAACCTCCCTTTGATGACTGCTGTGGAGTCAGCAAATGTTGCTGTGGGTTGTTCTAGTGAACAATTTTGTGCTCTTGAGGTGGGACCTGTTTTTCTCTGAAGGCAATCAGCTCTATCAAACTGATAATGAGAGATTGTGTAGCAAAATTCCGATGTCCTTGTGCAGTGGCTTCCTTTGCTGGTTATTAATAGAGTTGGGCTGCGTAACAGGGCAGAGCTTTGGCTTCTGACAAGGGTTACATCATATAATAAATGGAGATGTCTGATCTCAGCTGAAAGAGCAGATGCCAACACTTTGAGTTAAGTAACAGAACCATGCATTCTCTTTTCTGCTTTTTGTAGACTATTGTCATTATTTAAAGATGGAGAAGAGAAGAGTCTGGCCTTTAATGACCTATTTTCAGCTTGACCCATGTTCCCTAAAAACAAGCTGTGGGTTAATCCTGCAGTTTCTTAGTCAGGACACCAATTAAACCAGAGTGGAGGTTTCTCACAGGCTGCTTTTTTTGATCATTGTGGAGAAGAGCAGGCTGAGTTAATATAAAATTCATCTAATATTTATTATTATTCATGAAAAAGTGACAACACTGAGTGCAGCAGAAGATGACCAGGCTCAAATTTATAGCCTATATAGACTAAGGATGTGAGAACGGTCAGTGAGGACATGACTGGCTTGGGAACTGCTGTCTCACCAACAACAAAAAACACATTTATCCTGTTTTTCAGTGGACACAGCCAATCCTTATGGGGAAAAAAAAACCACTGGACAAAACTTGGCTTAAGTATCTTTTCTGTATTTTGAAATGAGTTACTATGAAGACATAGCTAGACATATTTACAAACATCTTTAGAGTAGTCTTCAGGTCTAACAGGTTGCTACAAAAAGAGCAGCTGTTTTTCAGGTTTACAGAGGAGACTTGCAGCAAATTATGTCTTGGAAATCGTGCGTTGGGAAAATAGTTTGTGATTGTAGGGAGGGTTAAGCATGGGAATATGCTGTGTGGGAAGAATCCCCCAAATGGATGGGGTTTAGTAAAAAAAATAAGAAAATGCATCCTCAGTAGTTTAGAAATAGTTGATTCCATCCTTGGGGAAGAACTTAAATATACCATTAGTTCATTTCTTGACTATCATCTCTTCCTGGCACACTCCCCTGTTCCCAGCATCTCTTTCGTGAATGGTTTCGGTGTGGCTGGCTTCTGCCTGGTGCCTGAGGGCCATTTCTGTAGGTGTCTGGGGTCAGCATTGTCTTGACTGAAAAGCAGTGGAAGTTTCCTACTGCCAGGATCTCCCCCAAAAGAGATTGGAATCATCAAAGCCAGCGCAGCTTCTGGGCTGTCAGCTGAGACAGCCAGCAGCAAGTGAGGGAGGTTTGACAGCACGGTTCATCTGCAGCTGGAGATGCTGTAGTTGCTTTGGAGAGGTGCTACTGTCAAAAAGAGTCAGTGCAGGTCTGGCTGAAGCAAAGGGCCTGTAACGGGGCAAAACCAAGTCAAAATAGTAACAGGGCTCTCAGTTAAACCTAGAAACTGTCTTCACCAGCTCTCCATGGATCTGAGCTGGAGGAGCAACGCATTTGCCTTGTTAATGGTGCTTTGGGTCACTGGTCAACCAAACGATACTCAGGTTGATCAATAAGAACTGGGAGGTCCTGTTCAATGAAGATGCTGACCTGGGAGAGCTGGGCTGTGTACAGCAACCACAGAGCAGAGCTCTCCGGGGTACGATAATGCAGGAGATCACAAATGGTCCTTTTGAGGTTAATGTCAAATGCACATCAGATTGAGCAAGAGCAGCCGGTCCTTATCAAGAAACAGTTTGTGCAAGAGTGGGAGAGGATGAAACTGCACACATTTTTCCACGGTTTCTTTACAAAGTTGTTTATCAGTGGTCTTTTATTTACGACTGTTGGTCTGTTGTTTGCTCTGTAAGAACTGGCTCTGGTTTTTTGCACAGAATATAGGTCCTTAAAATTAAAAGATACGTGGTTTTGAACTTCTTTATCCTGCAAGCATAGACAATGGGATTCATGGCAGAATTGGCGTGGGATAACACAATTCCCAAGTACATCAAATACTGGGGGATCTGACAATCGGGGTAAAAATAGGAAATGCAGTTTATAATGCACAGAGGCAACCAGGACACGGCAAACAGGAAGAGAACAAGTGCTAGAGATTTGGCTGTCTTGAACTCCTGTCCATAAAAACCTCCTGCCCCTCTCACACTGGTCGCACCTTGACGTAGCTTTGTCCGAATGATGTGAAAGATTTCAGCGTACAGCACGCACATGATGAGCAGAGGGACCAGGGTCCATGCGAAGAAGCCAAAGTACACCATGTAATCCATCTTCATCACGGAGGTGAAGCGACACCTGAGAAAGCCAGAGTTTCTTGGTTCTGCCTTGTTCCATCCAAACATGGGGACTAATCCTACCAGCAGGGACACAGACCAGCACAAACCCAGTGCCCACCAGACTCTTCTCTCTGTAGTGATTGTTTTATATCTGTTGGAGAAGAAAATCCAGGTCTTGTTAAGCACAAGTGTTTAAAATAGTTACAGATGGTTTCAGGAACTCACAAGTTCAAATTCTGCAGGTTCCATTGTCACAAAACAGCATCAGCTTCCAAGCCTTCTTTTGAGACAAGCCCGAACTCTTCCTTTGTAACCATTACTTTGCAGCACCCATAAGATGAGCTATTTAACCTCCCCTCTTTACAACTGGACATTCTCAACTGTTTTGTTTCTTGTTTCATTATGACCTCAATGTTCCTTTTGCCTAGATACTGCTTTTCTGCTCTGAGCAGTCTTATCTTATTTCTCAGCTTCCTTCGGTTATGGCATTTTCAGGACCAAACTGTTCTTTAACTCTTCATTTTTACAGGTCCTTTTCTCATAAAAAATGCGACTTCTTTCATGCTTGAGATTATTCTTTGCATTTCCAGCTTATGTACTTTTTCCATTCAAATATAGAAAGTGAGTGACTTCTTAAGTTACCCCTTAAGGCTGTTAGTGCTTTGGTATTTCTGGCACTACTAAAGGAAATTGTATTTAAAACAGTTGCTTCAAAAATCCAGAGAAATCTATAGGACTCAGCATTCTGCACAAAATTAATTATCAAAACATCTAAAAAATTCAACTCTTTGATCACAGACACATCCTGTGGCCAAATTCTGATCATTAATAACACTGAGCTATTGGCTGGGGTCTGTCCACGCTGTATTAATCACTGCAGAGGGTGATTCCTGCTCTAGAGACCTTTCAGGCACAGGTATTTTCTCCATGCATTTAGAGTAAAAATTTGATAGAAAAGGGCTGGGTTAAGGAGGGGAGAGAGGGTGGCACCTGTGGGACAGGGGCTGGGCATGGGAGGCTGGCAGGAGAAGGGCGAGCAGAGGGGCCTGTGGTGGTCCAGCACTCACCTGGTTGGCAGCTTCACCCGCAGGTACCTGTCGACCGCGATGGCCAGGAGGGAGAGGATGGAGGCGTTGGTGAAAACCACCATCAGGCAGCACATAAACAGGCAGGTGTAGAAGGGGATGCTGATGCTCAGACTCACCACGATGGCCAGGGGCATGACAAGGAGCCCCACCGCGATATCAGCCAGCGCCAGGGAAACGATGAAGTACAGAGTTGTGTTCTGAAAGGTCGAGTTCAGCTTCACCACCCAGATGACCAGGATGTTACCCAAAGTGGCAAGCAAAGCAACCAAGCACTCGGTTCCGATGTAAATCCCATCCAGGCTGCTCAGCACCAGGCTGTTGTTCAGCATGGCGAGTTGCTGGAGGTGCTCCCACCCCGGCTTGAGCTGCAGAAAGGAGCGTGGGCATTGATGACCTTGTGTGGGATTTGTCCTCAGTCTCTGGTGCTCAGTTGTCCCAACGTAGAAGCCTTTTCCAGTATTTCACATCCTCGACACAGGGGCAACAAATCAGCTGTTGCCTTTCCTCAGAGCTGCAAATACCTCAGTACCCAGGAAAAGTTCCCCACTCTGGACACATCTCCAGAAGCTCACAGCATCCCTTCAACAGCCTGGTATCAGTAAAATACTTCAGAGGTCTATTTTGAAGGAAGAAAAAAGGAAAAGCTTCCCCAGGACTGCCTAGGAGCACCCTATAAACAAACACTTTAACTGCTTCCTCTTCCAAGTGACAGTTTTAGAAGTGGGAGAACTGTTACCAGAGTTGACTGTGCAAGGCTGCCAGTTATCTGTTGAGATAATCACTCAGCAGTCGCTATCGGAAGTGAGGCCGTTCAGGGGGCATTAGAAGGGTGTTCTGTTAAATTCCAATACTTGATTTAATTCAGAGGATACTATTTCAGTTAAGGCCCTGAGGTGGCTGTAAAACATCCTTTACTTTGGCTTTTCTTAGCCTGACAAGAACACTGTCATAATTCAGATGACATTTTCTGTGAGAGCCCTCATTTCCAGTATGACAGACAACCAAGTCAAGTTCAGAGAGCAGCATCCTTTCCTAACCTTTGTTTATAGGAGACAGAGAAACCAAAGAAAGGTGTGGGAAGTGGTGGGAAATACGGAGGAGAGGGTGTGGAAGCTGTGATCCTGCGGGCGAGCCTGGCAGCACGTCATGCCTTGCTCCTCGGCGTGGTTCTGCAATCACGGAGCTGCTCCCTTTTCAGGTGAAGCTGAAATGCAAACATGAGCTTGTGTCAGGCTGTGAGTCATAGGGTAAGCTGGCTCTTGGATAAATGGAATTGCATGCTCTCCAGGAATGAGCAAATAGCAAACAATTTGGTGAAGAGTGTTGTATCAGTGTAATGAAGCCTTAAGCCAACTTGGGTGACATTTGGTTTCCTGGACATTGCGTCCTCCATCTCTTCCACCCAACTTTCTGGCAAAACCAGGGATGGGGAAGTGAAATCAGCCCTGAGAGGAGACAGAGCCAGAAATAAATGAGGCTTCTTTATTCTCTGCTATCAAAATTCCACTTCCTTTAAATCAATGTCAGTGATTTTTCTCTCTGACTGGAGGGTGTTTTGGTGGAATCACTGCTGGGAACTGGTGAGGTGTCTATAGAGGGTCCCAGGCTGCAGCTGAACTTGGCTGTGCTGGTCTTCTAATCAAACCTGACATGGGATATCTGGGTATGCAGAAGGTAAATCCTGGGATATGCACGTGCCTGGTCCCAGCTGGGATGTGCACTAGGCTTTTGCCAGCTGAATGAGGCACTTCTCTGGGAAGGAGCGGGCAGATGGTGCTGCAGCTTCGAGCAGACTTGGGCGGTGTTTCTGTCCTCCTGGCAGGCGATGGTGCTTGGGTAAGAGTCCTCCCCGCTTCCTGCGCTCGCTGTGCATTTCTGCTCAGCCTCAGCTTCCTTTCTGTGTCTTCTCCTGTGGCTGCAGCCCAACACCTCTGCTCCCTTTTATTTTCCTTATCCCTTCTTTAAAATCACAGAATCATTAAGGTTGGAAAAGATCTCTAAGCTCATCCAGTCCAATCCCACTGTGACCAATAAACCATGTCCCAAAGAGCCATGTTTTGAGGTTCCCCTGTAGTTTCAAAATGCATTTTGAATAACAGAAGCTGAAAAGGACCAGCTGCATAGAACTGTGCCTAACTCGGATCAGGCCAACCACAGATGAATGCTTTAAAGCCCAAGTTCCTGAATTTTTCAGTTCTTTCTTCTGAAGAATTGCACCCAACATGGCTGGTGCTTCCTGCCCCCCCAGGTACAGGGCAACCTTCATGAAGAAAAGGATTTGTGTGGTGCTGGGACTCTGCTGGCTCGTGTCCGTGCTGGGCTGGAACCAGTGTCCGGCTACATTGAGTGTCACTCTTTGGCCATGATGAGAATGGATTACGTGGTGTATTTCAGCTTCTTCACCTGGAGCCTCCTTCCTTTGCTCATCCTGTGTGCCCTCTACACTGAGATTTTCCATATCATGTAGATAAAACTGAGCCCGAGCTCAGCAAGTCCTCCAGGAGGAGGAAGAGTTTGTGGGAAGGAATACAGAATGGCCAAATACCTGGCCCTCATCCTCTTCTTGTTTGTGGTCTCTTGGCTGCCTCTGGGCATCCTGAACTGCATTTTGTACTTCTGCCCCTCCTGCGCAGCCCCTGATCTACCTGGGCACCCTGCTGTCCCACACCAACTCTGCCACGAACCCTGTCGTGTGTGCCTTCAAAATACAGAAGTTCAGAGAGACACAGGCTTTCATTCTGAGCACTCACCTCCTGCTCCAGAAGTCGGAGGTGGTTATTTCTGGCGTGGAGCACATGGTGGAGCAGCCGGGAGTGAGCACCATCCGGTCTGGGTACAACAACTGAAACAGCGTGGGAGCTACAAGAGTGGGCTGAAGATGGCACACACACCTGGACTTATTTCTCAGACAATGTAATCTGGAGCAGTAATTGTGTGCATATTTCTGTGCTCAGCTAACTAAGCTCTGGGCAGTGCAGTGCTGAGTCCAGGCTCCTGCCTATGTCCCAAAACAAAGAAAATACTTTGCAGTTCTGAGGCAAAAGGTGTGAGGGGTCTGGAACAGAGTGGTGGCTGGACTGGGGGCCACTGGGTGCAGGGGAGAGAGCAATGCTGCTCATGGTTGTGAGTGTTTTGCTCTCTTAATAAGAAGCCTTGTGTTGCTCTGCGGGAGGATGGTTTTTACTGCTCGCAAAGTGATTAAGCACTTCCTGCACCGAGGAGCTAAATGGGGCCAGAGCTTGGGATCAGGGAGGGTTTTGGTGTGGAAACTATCTCTGCCGTCCCTTTCTTGCTATTTATTTAGCAGCATCCAGCCCCAGATCCTGAGCAAAGGGCTCCCTCCTTGCTTTACAAAACTGCTCTCCTGTAAGGGTGTGTTGTGCTCCCACCACGAGGCTTAGGGAAGGGGTTGGCAGAGCCCAGGCAGCAGAGCTCTGAGCATATCCTCCACTTATCGCTGCTGCTGGCTGTGCTCTGCGTGTGCTTGTAAATATGCACTGCCAATAATCTATAATCCTTCTGCTAGTTGTGTTGGTGTGGTTGGAGTATTTGGACACCTTTGCTGCCACGTGCAGCCTTATTTTTCCGTGAGAGCTGTTGTGATTTGGAGCAGGCAGCGTTGTGCCGGCAGCAGGAGGGACTGTGCATAAGAAGGATCAGGCTCAGCTGCACAGGGGTTCAGGATTCATTTTTGCATTCCTCAATGGTACCCAGTGGGCCTCAGCCAGGGAGGAAAGGCAGGGACTCACTCTCAGTGCTCTGCTCTGGACAAGCAGGAGGATGATGCTGTCTCCATCAGCTCCTGGAGAACTTCAGCACCTGCCAACCCCCAGCCCTCTCTGATCACCCAGGGTGGCTCTGTCCTCCTCTGTGGCTGAATTGTGGTCATGAGCTCCTGGCTATAGCTCTGAGCTGTGTCCAGAAGTGCTGGTGTCACCCAGCCGAAGGTGGAGGAAAGGACCAGACCTCTCTCTGCTCCCCACCACCTTTTCCTCCCAGTCCTGCTGCTTGGCAGCCAGCTGGCTCTCTGCTCCTGCTCCTGGCTGGGTGCAGGATGGGCTTTTGGAGCTGAAATCACCCCAGAGTGCTCAGAGCCCAAGAGAAACTCAGACCTGTCTTTGCTGCCACACCATCCAAACCAGGGCTATAGCAGGAGTAAATTTGTGAGCCAGCAGTTTAAGGTTTTGCTTTAGATTGGGATTGGAAGGTGTATTTTTAGCTCATGTTATTGAGCCAACGCGCAGAGAACGGTACTCGAGGAGCAGCCCATGCCCAGGGCAGGTTGGGCTCAGCTCCAGGGTGGCTCCCATGCAGCAGAGCCCAGGGATGTCCCACTTCAATGAGATTAAATCTCATCTTCAATGAGATTTCGGATCCTGGTCCCCAAACACTTCATGGATTTGCTATTTGAAGGCTGTAGTCAGCTTGCTCAGTTCTTGGATGGCTCCAGCAAAAGGCTTCCAGCAATCCCCAAGGGTCCTCCTACATCCTGGTGAGATAAGGATCAGGAAGGGAAGGGTCTATCTGCAACCCCAGCTGCGTCTTTGAGCACAGATTCCTTTCACATTGGGGGTGGAGGGGAGGAGAAGTGATTTTGTAGAAAAAAAAAAACGTATTTCTAAGTGACACCAAGAAGCAGAAAAAAGCTGAAGTGCACCACAATGACCTTATTGTGTGAGTCAGCAGCAGCCACGGCCACCTTTGCTCTCAGAGGGCTGTAAAACACTTGCAGGGAGGAGGCAGCATCCGTGCAGCAGCCTGGCCCACGCACCCTGCTCTTGGCTCCTGGCTGAGTGCTCGTGCAGGGCAACATCACTTCGAGGCATCACCACCTTGAGGCATCACCCCGTTGCACTCTCCCTCCTCTCTCCTTACAGCTGCTCTTGTGCCAGGAGGTTTGGAGGAGGGTTTTTTTTTTCCTGGGACTTTTAAAATGTAATGTTTGCCTTAAAGGAAATAAAAAGCAGCAGCTCATAAAGCGAGCGGCGAGCCCCATGCTGGCTCTTCGCTACCTTGGAAGGAAGTGAAAGCAAAGCAGGGAGAGGATGTGGATGTGAAGGAGGGTCACATCTGGTTTAACAGAGAGTGACTGTGGTCTGGTGAATGACGAGTCAAAACAAAATCTGGAGCCTGGCGCTGTCACGTCACTGCTCTGTGCCTCACTTTCCCATCCATGGGGAGGGTCCATCTGCTCCTGACAGCGCTCGATGAGCCAGGAGGGGCTGGACCAAAACAGGGTCCTTTTAGTTTCTTTCTTAAACTTCCAATTTGGGCATCATTTCAACAGCCCCCTTGGCTAGCGAGGGTCGGTGGTGTTAAAAGTCCTGTCAGTATTCATTGCGGACAGGAAAACCTGCAGAACGTTCCCTGTGCACATGCAGCTTTGCTGAGAGACAAAGTTCACCCTCCTTAGAATCCGGATTTTGTTCCAAAGATGATTTCAACCATGGTCAGAAGCAAATTGCCAGTGGATAATCAGATCTGGAAAGCTCTTCTTCCCCTCTACATCCCATTCCCTGAGCTTGAACTGGGCTGGAAAGCGGGGGATTTCTCCTGGTGACTCATCCAGTGTTTTCGACAGCCAGAAAAGGGTGAAAATGTGAATCTGCTGCTGACTGCTCTGCAGCACAACAGCAGGGCTGGGCTCAGCCTTGGCTGGTCCAGAATGTTATTTCAAGCAGAGCCAGAAAGCATGCAAAACACCCATGAGATATTCTGGTGCCTGGTTGGGGATGGCCGTGCAGTGGTGTGGGAGCCCTCCAGCTCCCACTGACCCCTGGCATCACTGCTCTGCACCCCTGCACCAACAGGATGTGCAGCCCCCAGCTCTTACAGCCCCCAGCCCACACGATTGTGGGCGGCCTTAGCCCAGGGTCTGACAGCAAGAGACATCAGAGAGGTAACAGAGAGCATCAATGCCACGAGATCACAGCAGCACTGGGAAAACCTGCATTGCTGGTGTTCTCTGGGTATCCAAGATGATCCAAGGGCTGGAGCACCTCCCGTACAAGCACAGGCTGAGAGAGTAAGGGCTGTTCAGCCTGGAGAAGAGAAGGCTCCAGGGAGACCTTAGAGCAGCCTCCCAGGACTGAAAGGGGCTCCAGGAAAGCTGGGAAGGGGCTCTGGATCAGGGATTGCAGGGACAGGATGAAGTGGAATGGTTTTGAGCTGAAAGAGGGGAGATTGAGATGAGATTTTAGGGAGAAATGTTTTGCTGT
The DNA here is from genome assembly GCA_033556795.1 of Tapera naevia. NCBI lineage: Eukaryota > Metazoa > Chordata > Aves > Cuculiformes > Neomorphidae > Tapera > Tapera naevia. The sequence goes on from JAUMJJ010000242.1 coordinate 1,932,975, forward strand.
GTGGGTGGGGAGGCCCTGGCACAGGTTGCCCAGAGAAGTCTTGGTTGCTCCATCCCTGGAGGTGTTCAAGGCCAGGTTGGATGGAGCTTGGAGCCCCCTGATCGAGTGGGAAGTGTCCCTGCCCACACTGTAATTCCTGGGTCAGGACCAGCAAAATTTTGGCTACCACACAGGCAAAGGCTGTGGCCTCTGGGTGGGCCTGGCTCCATCCTGGCTTCTCACCTGTCGTGTTGTGTGGGAATCTCCCACCATGGGTAGGTGCTCCGCAACGGGGAATATCTGGGTGTAATTCATTTATGGAATGTGACTCACGCTCTGACTGGCACCATAGACTAATTCATCACTGTCAGCATAACCACCTGGGGGAGGGCAGCTTAGATTTCCCCTGGATGTCTTGTAAGTGATTTTTTCCTGCCTTTCATTCTCTAGTCAAACCAAGGTCTTATTTATAAGACCTTATTTATAGAGCCATTTATGTCTGGGTAAGCCCAGAGTGGCCCCAATGGCTTAAAAGGATTTGCTCTGGATTTACACGGGTGTAATGAACACAGGGATTTGGCCCTGTGGCCACAGTAATCCTCTCAGAGGTGGGAGCAGGGGATTTCCCCCCCAGGAACAGTAATTCACGTGGAAATGAACAAAGGAGATCCCAAAGGGGCAGGGAGCTGCTGGCTCCCCAACAAGCGAGGTGCAGGGGTCGGGCTGCACAGGGGCATCCTCGGGGCTTGGGCTCCCTGCATCCCCCAAGCTCCCGCAGCAGCAGCACCTGCTCGCCCGTCCCTCTGGCTTGGGATCTGCTGGGAAATTCCATCCCACTTGAAACACCCCACACTGGAGCAGGGAATCATAGAATCATCTGGTTGGAAAAGACCTTTGAGGTCGTCAAGTCCAACCACATCCGTCCACTAATAAACCAGATCCCTGAGCACCTTGGGAAGGTGCAAGGCTCAGCGCCCACCTCGTGCAGCAACAGCCTCCAGGGACAGAAAGAGGACAGTGGTGAAGGGAGGTGCCAGGCAGGAACAAAAGGCTTTTGGTCTTTATTTCATCAGAGATGCTACTGAAAACAAATCATTTTCCAGAGAGTTGGTTCTCAGAGGGTACAAAGTACCCAGAGCCTCCCAGGGAGCCTAGCTCTGCGCCGGAGCAGCCTTGACCAACAGGAAGATGAGCCAGAGGCAGCCAGGCTTGGAGCCTCAGGGTCCAGGGTGACCAGGGAAGCTCCTGAGGAAGGAAGTATTGTTTATACCTTTTTATTTTTAATTTCTGAATATTTGGCTCCTGCGCTTTCCATGATGTAAGGCAGAAATCAAGACTTCCCTTGTTGTACAATTAATTATTGGATCTTATTTGGTTCCTTAGAGGAAAAAAATGGGATTTATTTTTCTTTACTAATTGTAGCAAAACACATAGAGATCCCTCATTGTAGCAGAAATCTCAGCTTTTCTAATGACATTCATTGCCAAGATCACTGTCCTGATTTTTGGGGAAATAAATTGTTCTTAAACACTCTCTTCAATGCAGTTTTGGAGTCTCACGATGATGTATCTGGAGTTTGCCGGTAAGGATCTCATTGTGCTTACTCTGCAGTGAAAGGGAATTTAAACTGAGTGTATTGCTGGTTAAATAATAACACAACATTAGTTACTGGGCTAGGAATAAGATTTAGTGCTCATTCTGTGCAGCTTTACAGCACCTTAGAGCCCAGACGGAGCTGCGAGGTGATGGGATGCCCGGATTTATGGGAGATTGGATGACACAACCATTACGTTTTTTTTGCTGAAGAAGAAATATGGGAAATGCAGATCTGGAAGCCTGGTGAGATAAAGCATTAGTGTTTGCATCTCCTCAGCTCCTCGCCATTTCCGCTCCACCTCAAACGCGTGGGGTGAGCGGGGGGTGGGGGTGAAACTGCTGAGTTGGGCTTTGCTCATTTGGCAGACGGGAAGTGCAAATCGCACTTGCTCAAGGTTTCTGTGTGGGGATGGAGAGGAGGGAGCCCATGAGCATGCCCAGGACCCGTGCCAGGAGGACTGGGACCTGTGCGAGCCGGGCACTGGGAGGGCACCAAACCAACAGCTGGGTTGGGTGCAGATATAGTTAAATAGATAAATGAATAGCATGAGGGGGAATGCTTTTCAGCTGAAAGAAGGGAGACTGAGATGAGATCTCAGGCAGAAATATTTTCCTGTGAGGATGGGGAGGCCCTGGTCCAGGTTGCCCAGAGAAGTGGCAGCTGCCCCGTCCCTGGAGGTGTCCAAGGCCAGGTTGGATGGGGCTTTGAGCTCCCTGATCCAGTGGGAGGTGGGCTGGAACTGGATGGGTTTAAGATCCCTTCCAACCCAAATCTTTCCATGATTCTATGATATATAAATCCAGCATTATTAGGTGGCAGGATGGAGTCCCATCAGCTTCCATCACCCCAGCCCTGGCTGAAAGCAGATGCCACCTCGAGCAGGGACGGCTGCTGCATCTCTCGAGCTGGTCCTCATCCCCAGAGCTCAGCGTTCACCTGCAGGGCAGAGCAAGGAGAAGAGCTGCGAGTGGAGCAGACAGACCCATTGCCAAGCCCTGCCCCTTTACGAAGTTGTTTGCTGCACACCGGCAAGTGTTTGATTTCCTTATCTTGTGGAAGTTTCCTTTGCAGAGGAAATCCTGTCCCCCCTTGCCTGCCTGGCATCGGTGTGGCCTCGTGCCGTGCTCCACAGTCATTAAGAATCTTCAGGGCAGCCCGGCGAGCACGTGGCCAAGGCGTGGAGCCTCCCTCCGTAGGGATTTGCAGGTCACAGCACAAGTCACCGTGCACAGAGGAGCTGGGGTGACACTGGAAGAACCGCACCGAGGACATTTCTCAGCTGTTGCGAGGCGTGAGTCACTCTCATTCTGCACCAGACCTCAACAGACAAACCCTGCGTGGGGGCTGCCGGGCACCTGCTGTGGGGAAGCTCCTGGAGCAGCAGCAGAAGTGACCAAGCGCCAGCAGAACAAGGGCCAAAGAGCTGCCGCTGTCCTGCTGGCATCGCAGCGGTTGCATCGGCGTTCCTGGAAGATCCCAGTCGGAGCAACAGGGAGGGCACGGAGGGCACGTCCCTGGCTCCTGGCCAGGCTGGCAGGCTCCAAGCACAGGGCAGTGCAGAGGGTCTGGAGCCTGCACTGAGCTGGCCCCCGCTCGCTGCCGAGGGGCAGAGGGCACAGGGCAGAGCGGGTGAGCGCAGGAGCTGCTCGGGAGCCCTGGCTGCCTCCCAGGGACGTGCCCCGGCAGCAACGCGGCGGTGACAGGAGCTCTCAGAGAGAGCCCGTCAGCCTGGTATGCAGCACCTCACCACAACACACAGCCCAGGCAGTAAAACAAGAGATTAAATGGGCTGATACCCTTGCGGTTTCCATAACTCTGGAAATACAAGTGGAGTTTTGTGTTATTAAGGTAACTCTAAGAACTTGCCCCGCTCACCCCACGAGCTCGGGACGCGTTCCTGTGTGTCAAACGAGACAGCAGGTTCTTGGGAGACTTCCTGACTGTTTTGAGTAAATGTGAGATCTCCTGGCAGATAAATACCCTCATCCCAGCATGTCTCTTCCTTGGGAACACAGCCCTGGGAGCACAGCTTCGTTCCAGCCCTACCCAGCATGCAGTCACAACGCTGGTGACTCGCTCTTCGCTGGCACTGCCTGCGAGGGCTCAGCCCAAAGTCCATCGTCTGTTTTAGTGGGAGGCCAAGAACTGACCTCACTGGGCTCTGCATCCACCTGCACGACATACACTCTCTGTAACACTGAAACGGGCAGCCAAAAAAAATCTGCAGCCCTAAGAGCACTTTCCTGCTGGTGCTGAGCCCTAGGAGGGAGCTGCCGGAGCCCTGGGAGCTGCAATCTGTGCCGGCTGCTCGCGACAGCGTCCTTCGCGCTGACACCGGCAACGCGGGCTGGGCTGCTTCTTCCTCCAAACCCATCTGCTGCATTTCTCGCATCATATGCAACTGTTTTATCTTTGCTCATTTATATTGCTAAACACTGGCTGGGAGATGAGCTATTTTAAAAGGCATCTGCTGTTATTTACACAAACGCTTCCTTTTCAATGGGAAACAGAGGAAAGTGTTGAAAACCAAAGCACCCCCAAATGTTTCTGGGATGGAACTGGGTTCTCTTCTGCTGGTGATGCAGACGTGTACTGCTCGCTGGTGACAGACACAATGGCTCATCTTTTTAAGAGTTTACCACTTTTGGTGATCTTTAGGTGCAGCCAGGCAGGCCAGCATGTGCCATCATGGGTATCTGGGCACTGCAGGGTGACCCTGCCAGCCCGTGGGGAGAAACCTCATGAGAGGTTAGAGAACCATGAATAAGACATCCAGTCTTCCTCAGGCAACATTTCCAGTCAACTGAGTCATAGCTGGCGTGGAAATTACTCATGATTCCATGAGGAGGCAACAGCTGATTTCAGAGAGAAACTCATGGGTGTGTTGCCAGCGGGATGGTGACGGTGATACGCAGTTCTATGCCACAGGACCAAGGACACCTATACTCAGGAGTGAAACAACTTGTCATGTTCCCTCTCTTTCAGTGTTTGCTTTACAGTTAATGTGAAGTTAATGGCCGTTTGGCAGGAAAATATCTACTCTTTCCCAATTGAGAAGCATAATGCATTATTATCTTGTGTTCAGGAAGCAATCAGAAAGTGAAGATTGCTACCATACGACTAAGTGCTATTGTAATCCTAATTACAGTGGAGTAGCTAATAAAGTGAGCTGAGAAACAGTGGCTCCTGAAACAACTACTTTAAGATGAGCTCCTACAACACCTGAAAGCAGGAGTAAGAGATCACTGGGATGTGCTGGAGGGTCTTCAATACTATGGGATGATGAAGTCCACTTAGGATAGCAGAGGAGCACTAATTGGAAACACACATCTCTTATCCAGGTACAGGTGAGTTAATTATGAACTCACTGATGGCTTTATAAACCCTGTCCTGCAGCTCTGGGCCTGCCCTGACTGGGTGCTATGGGTGTTGCTGGTTTGGTTCTTTGGATACTTGTTGTTCTGACTGTCAATCACCAGGGCTGACCCTGGAAGGGATGAGCTATCAACTGGGAGAAACCAGGAACAGGTAATAAAGAAATCTCATAGATCCCAAGGAGTTTCCAGGGTAAGGACCTTTCCCTCTTGTGGATGAGTAATACCTTTTGCTGTGGTTTTCACTTCCACTGGCAGCACAAGCAAGGGGCAGGTGGCTTTTGGCTTAGCAGTTGAGTGGGACCACTCTGGAGTCTCCCATGTGCAGACCCCCATGTTTACAGGTGGGCCAGGGCAGGAATGGAACCCTGGTAGCTGGAGGAAGTCCCAGGGTGAAGGACCTGTAGGCAATACATCTTCCAGTTTCCTCACCAGAGAGCTTCCACCTGGAAGCAGGATGTGTACAGAGTTGTGCAGGGAGCACTGCTTCCTTCTGGACCTCCAGGCTGCTGCTGTGAAGAGCCCTCCCCATCATACCCTGCAATTCTTTCCTGTGTTTCTACTTGGCCTTTTGCTTTGTGGAGGTCTGAGCTACTGCTGGGTCCCACCCCAGGCTTGGACCATCTCCTGTTGCATGTCGTAGCTTCTGAAACACAAACCCACCTCTCCCACCCAAGTCCAGACACAGCAAACTGCTCGGTCACAGCTCTCTGCCATGAATAGATCGGGAGATACCTGGATGAAGGATTGCTAGGAAGGCTAATTCAAATATAGCTCCACAGCCAACACCTGTGATTAAAGACAGAGGGACACAGGGTGATGTCTCTGCTCCTGTTTTAGCTCTCTCAGGGTCATTTCCCTGCCAACAGTCTCCTCTGGTAGTAAATGCCAGGCTGCTACAGTCTGGGACAAGTAAATTCTTGCTCATAGAAAGCAAACAGTAAAAGCAGCCCATTATGTTGCCATTAGACTAAAAAATGGGAAATGCTGTGTATGATAATAAGCAGTTCCCTGCCATTCCTGACAGCGGGAAGCATGATTTGTGCTTCTTTCCCCAATGAGTTTGACAGCCTCCTATACTATTTATTTATAAAACCCTTGAACCAGAAACCCATATCAGGCTCTGCCTCTCTGCCTACTCTGAGAATTGCAAAGAGCAGACACCAGACCGACGCTGGGATTTTCTGGGATGCTTGCAAGTCAGGATGATGCTCAGGAAGCTGTGTAAGAAGGCTCCATCCCACCTCCTTTTCAGAGAGATAAAGTCACAAAGAGGAAAGCCCAGGCTTGCTGACCCTTTTGAGGAAGGGAGCCCTGTTCCTGCCTCCTCATCCTTTCTGCAGTCCCCGTGCTCACAGGAGGAAATACTGTCTTTAAGGCTCAAACCTGGAAAGTACTTCAGCATTTGAAGCTCCCAGTTGGGGTTCAGCCTCTCCTATGTTTTCAGGCAGCCTTAATGATCCTGGCTAAGTCAGGAGAGAAGGGCAGCAGCACTGCTGCCCCGGGGTTGTTGCTTATGGAAAAGCCAGCCCAGGCTTTCCCTTTGTAAACCTGTTAGACCTTTTGTGGAGCACTGCCTTGGGACCAGCCCTCCCTTGCCAGCTTCCACACCTCCCAGCTCATCTGCTTAATTATCCCGTGGTTTCACCCAGCCAGACTGTGGGCACACAAAAACCAGGTCTGCCGCGGTCTGAGGAGGGGTGGTGTTCCCAGCAGGAGTCTGTTCCATCCTGTCTCTCTGCTCAGGCCCTGCAGCTCACCTGCCTCCACAGAACCTGCCAGCTGCTGGTGGGCATCCAGTGATCCTCCACACTCCACTCCCTGGCAAGGACGCTGCACCCTGGTGCTGCTTGGCCCGCGGTGCGAGGCGAAGCGTGAGCTCGGTGACCCCCGGGGCTGCGTCATCAGCCGGAGGAGTCGCTGTCAGCGCCGTGCCACGGATGAGGGCATGAGCTCCTAATAACATAATGAAGTCATTATTCCTAATGATGCACTGCTATCTCATCTGTAAAGACAATATTATGCTTGCACTTCAGAAGATCGTGTTGAGCTCTTTGTAATGAGGCTTTTTTTCCCTTAGTTCTCCCATGATTATAGTTTAAAAAATGATTATTGTATGTTTAGGGATGACCAGTTCCGTTTCTGTTCAGTTTAAGTTCAATCAGGTCATGGCCATTATGCAGTCAGCATCTTTTACTTGTAATGACTAGAGGAATAATAATGTGTTATAATGTGTACAGTGTCAAACACACTTTCATTTAAATGTGCTGCTGATGTGTGTTACAGAGCTGCCTTCTGCTCTCCCATCCTGTGATTCTATCAGCCAGGAATCCAAGCTCATTATGTGTTTGCAAATTGTTTCTGGCTTTCATTAAATCAGCAAATGGGCACTTGCTGGATATTTACATCAGCTGAACTGGTGATGAGGTATCCAAGAGGGCAATCGGTATCTGGGAATAAAAAAGTCCTGAGGGATTATGATTCATTATCATTTCTCTGTGTAAGCCTTAGCGCTGCCCCTGCAACTCAGCTGCAAAACCAGACCAGGAATTGCAGCCCTGCTGCAGGTGCTGGGAGAGCAGTGTTTTCCCTTCTATCTTTCACTACTGTCACGTGGCAGGAGAAGGGGAGTGAAATGCTGGTGGAATTTAACAATATCAATGGATTGATGATCAGTGAGTTCAAAAAATCTTTTGGCAACTCATTCTTTTTAAATAGAAGGAGACTGATAAATTACAATACTCTTATTAAAACTGCTATGTTAAGGGTCACTGGGTATCGTGGGGAGTTTGCAGGGCACACCAGGTTGTATCTTGTATGTGACAAGATGGTGAGATTTGATTCCTTTTCCCTTGCAACTTTGTGGTGTTGCTGAGGTGGTGTGGGTTAGAAACGTGGTGTTTCAGGATGTCAGCAGGTTTTATCTCCTCCAAGCAGGTTTAGGCGAGGTCATCGATAACATTGTCCACATCCCTGAAATAATAGGGTTTGCTATAAATTGGAAAATGCACTGAGGGAGAGACAAGGTGTGGACACAGGGTTTAACACCCTGCTGTCAGATTGGATTTGCTGATGAGCAGGCGCCCATTGCACAAGACATGAGATGCAACAGCGCAGGGGGGAAAAAAAAAAGACTCTGGCACTGGTGCTCTGTCTGTGGGGCCACATCCCTCCTGCTGAAGGGCAGCAAGTGAGGCTGGGAGAAATGAGGATCCAGATTTGGTAGGAACAGTCCCTCTGATTGCAGCTGAACTTGGACCCCTTCTTTCCTTTCTAATCACTTCACAACCTGGCTTACATTCATCTGGATCTGATTTCATGTACTTCTGAAGTCTGACTCAGCAATAAATGTTATCAGCTCCTATTCAAACCTGCAGAAAACTGAAAAAGAGTCCACCTTCCCAGAACAGACATCAAATTTGTGCTTTGTCTCTTGCTGAGTCAGGCCCTGAGCAACCCTGGACCCTTATTGTGTGAGGCTGTGAAACTTAGAAGATGGGCCACAACCCATGAAAAAGATAAGTGCTGGATTCATTGGATACAATCAAATTCTTTTAGTCAGTGCCAGGTGGGAAAAGCTCCAGATGGATTGATATTTGGGGTAAGGTTTATTAAACCTTTAATTTTAAAGGAAACACAGGTTAAAAACTTGTAGAACATTGATGCACTTCCAGGTATGCTGAGCTTCTTAAAGGACATAAGAATCTCCTTGTACTTTCAAACCCAAAGTTACTGCTGACATTTGTCTCTGCATGTTTCCCAGATACAGCCTCGTGCTTTTAACCCACAGCTGGTAACTTCCTAAATTCATATTTCATGATCACGTTTGTATTCAGAAGAAACAAGTTGCTCAATGCCCCGAGTTAAGCATCCTTGAAGGCAGAAAATCTTGCTGCACCAACTGCCCCACTGTGAGAGGAGAAACTGATCCCTGCTGCCAGGGCTGGCAAGGCCAAGCCCTGCGGAGACAGCAAATGTGGAAATCCCTCTGCTGAGATTACCCTGCCTGCAGCCACGCGCATTAAGAACTGTGATTCACCTGCTCGCTCCCAGCTCCCAGTGGTCCCTGGGGGAGGAGATGCCTCACTAGAACTTGAGCCATAAAGAAGAGGGATTTATGGATCAGTACCAGCAGCTGTGAGTTGTACCTGGAAGCAAAATTCTCTGCACTCTGTTCCTAATGCACAGAGTGGGAGTGGGTGAACCAGAGCTTGGTTTTGTGTTGATTAGGGTGGAGGATGAGCGTGGGGACTCCGAGCTGTGTTCCAATCCTCGCTGCTGACTTGCAAGGGATTTCGGATAAGTCATTTAATCTCTGTCTTAGTTGCCTCATTGGTAAAGCCAGAGGAATAATATCCAGTAGTTTTGCTGGAGTTGTGAATAAAAGGCAGTGTGAATGCAAAAATACTGTTCTCTCCTCAGACTTCCATAAATCTCCTGCCTGTGTCCCTGGAGTTTGGGGAGTGGAGGGTTTTGGCGTAGGGGGTGTTGGGGAACCAGGCGGTCGAGGGTAGCTGGGGGTTCCCAGGACGGGGAGTCCTGTGCAGCGTGAGGGGTCCTGTGGAGCCGGGGGATCCCAAGAAACTGGGGGGTCTCGGGGTACAGGAGTTCTTAGGGCGCTGAGGGGTCCCGGGATGTGTGTGGGGGGGGTTCTGGCGTGGGGAGTCCCGGGATGCGAGGGCTCCTGGGATGCTGGGGGTTCCCGGCGTGCGGAGGACGCTGGGATGCTGCGGGGGCGGGGGCAGCCCCCCCCTGCCGCTGCCACCCGGAACTTCCCGCGGCCCCGCCCCCCCCCTCCCGGGCCCCGCCCCCCCTCCCGCGGCCCCGCCCCCCTCCCGCGGCCCCGCCCCCCTCCCGGGCCCCGCCCCCCCTCCCGGGCCCC